>NW_021011489.1:1357644-2019712 GCF_003987935.1 Bombyx mandarina | reverse complement strand
GCGCCATTTTCGGAACCACTGTCCTAGGGCTAGGGCTGCGCTCTGAAGCTTCTTCGCGATTAGGGACTTATTTCTACTAGAATAGTAAACAGTCGTGTCGTCGGCGAATAAAGCTAAATGGGTCGGCGGCGACCGGGGAATATCGTTGACGAATAAGCTAAATAGGAGGGGTGAGAGGACAGAGCCTTGCGGGACTCCAGCTGTGAGAGGTCGTGGGGAGGAGCGGGTTCCCTCGACTCGATATCGAAAAGAGCGGTTCGACAAGAAGTCCCGTATGATGAGCACGAGACTATCCGGCACGCCCATGTTGAATAGTTTGAAAATCAAACCATTGTGCCAGACTTTGTCGAACGCTTTTGCGACGTCGAAGAAGAGAGCTCCCGTGTATAACGGTTTTGGTCGATTAAGCCCCACAAGAATGTGCTCCGTGAGGCGGTGCACCTGTTGAACGCCAGTCCATTCTCTAACGGTTCTACTCAAAAACGAAATCTTTCGCAATTCAGGTCATCATAACAGCTTTTCCATCGATACCTTTTTTTCAGAATCGAAGGATTACTGGTGGCCCAAAGGCTCAGCCAGGAGGGGTTGGAGTTGGTAACAGAAGGCGCCTTCGAAGGAGACCTAACAACTCAAGAGCAGCTGATTTGCGAATGAATCTACTACTGGATCGAAATCGCGACCCGCTGAGAAGATCCGGCGAGAAACTCAGCGGGCTGATGCATGGGTTAGGTTGCACGTCGACCTCTTTGTCGAATTCGACGAGTACGGTTACCGGGGTCCCTAAGCCTGCTCCTAGTGTTAGAGCTGAAAGTTTCTAATGCGAAGGTTATTGGATCTGATGGATCCATAAGAACGTGTCTAGGGCATCGACGGTGACTGGCTCCTGCGTGATCAGGATTCGGGGAGTAGTCAGCGGCGGCAACGATTAGGCGATTATCATGAGCCATTGCTATCTGTCGAAGCAGCTGACATATATCGTGTCTAAGCACGTTATCGACTTATTATTTTGAGAAAAATAACAATCTTTGTGTGTACATAGTACCATTTCTATTGTAACATTCGACCTAACTGAACCTAATCTAACCCTTTGTCCACAAATAAGACATTTTGTGTTTGAAATTTACTGAAAAAAGTATCATTAATATTCTTTGAAAATAAACATCTTGAGATAACATATTAAATCGCCTTGCGAAATGTAGTCATACAGATAAAATAATTAGTTATAACGTGTATCTTCTTCAATTTCTAAAACAATAATATTTTTCTGATGACTACGTCTTAATGAATATATTGATATCGATCAAAAATAGCATTTTGCAACTTACTCTGGTCGCATACATAATTTACAACAAAACAAATTGAAGTATAAATTGAATAAGTGAAGCTACTTAAGGAAAAATGAGTAGAGATATCGTTGAAGGGCTGTAAAAAGCCACTTACAATCGCTCGTGCAGCCGACAGCCCAGCGGGCAACCGCCGACGCAACCTTATGGAAATAACTTTGAAAGACAATTGTTATTTTTGTATTATACCCAAGACGACTGTCGCATTCTAAAGGAGTTTCATGCAAATGACAGACCAAGAATAATCAACTTCAGTTTTTTTTTCTTCGGGAACAGTAGATGGAAAATGTTAACTCGGGTTGGAACTATATTTATGTATTATTTCTTATTATTATTTTTTATTGCTTAGATGGGTGGACCAGCTCACAGCCCACCTGGTTTTAAATGGTTACTGGAGCCCATAGACATCCACAACGTATATTCGCCACCCACCTTGAGATATAAGTTCTAAGGCCTCAAGTATAGTTACAACGGCTGCCCCACCCTTCAAACCGAAACGTATTACTGGTTCACGGCAGAAATAGACAGGGCAGTGGTACCTACCCGCGCGGACTCACAAGAGGTCCTACCACCAGTAATTAAATAAAATAGTGAATAATCTGTGGTAATATGTAATGTATATTCACTGGTCGCGGATAGGATTTCGAGGTAGTACAGGCCATTTTAATGTCTATTTCTGACAGAATTAAGCATGATGTCACCAAACGGCCATCTGGTGTAGTGGTAAGTGACATGGTCACTACACAAGGGGGTCGCGGGCTCGAATTCCGCCAAGGGAAGATATTTGTATGATAAATATAAATGTCTTTTCCAGGGTTATGGATGTATATTAAATATGTGTATGTAGGGACACGTAAGCGTTTGCGCATGCAGTTATTGCATTACACTGCACCAGTTGCCCGGCGCCGGTCTTTATGTAAACACATGTACCATCTTACGGAATAAACGGTGTTTTTATTACTGTGTATTAGTTCTTTATTACTGAAGTCACAATTGGTAACAACATCTACAGTAGTGATCCAAAAGTGTATAATAACAATCTTATATTTATTTCCGTTATCTGGTACCTGTAACACAAGTTCTTTACGAACTTATCACGGGACCAGTTAACGTGGCGTTACTGTTAGTAAATATTTATATTTATTTCTGGTAATTTCGTCATTTTCCTTGAGTCGCAGACGGTCATTCGACTGACACAGTCGTCCATGACCACGAAAACTGTAAAGTATTTAAAACTTCGGAAATTTAATGATAAAAAAAAGAAGATTAAACCGTAAAACTACTTTTAATCTTTATATGAAGGGTGCGACATCCATTATTCCATTAAGAAATCAACTTCTTATTACAAGGTGGATCGCGACATTCATATTGTGGTGTCAATGGACTCCAATTGGACTGTAAACTAGTTTTTTTTTTTTTTTTTTTTTTTTTTTTTTTTTTTTTNATGCGGCGCGATTACTACAGGACAAAGAAAAAGCACAACAAAACAGAAATTACGAAAAGAAACAAAACAAATAAATACTTGCAGGAAACCACTTTGTCGGCAGATGTACCACGAACACAGAAACAACAAAAGGAAACAAAACAAATAAAAACTTCCAGAAAGAGCACTTAGTCGGCAGATGCACCACAAACACAGGCCGCGCGAACAATGGCCGGGCTAACAAAAGCCGGGCGAACAAAGACCGGGCGATCGAGTGGACGATGAGCACGTCCGCACGTGACGGGTGCCTCTATCGGAATGCTGTAAACTAGTCTGACCTCTAGTTCAATAATGTTTTAAAATTAAAATCATGCCGTCTCTAATTGCATCTCTAAAAATGTTTCTTTAAGTCCATCATCGCTAAAGGCTAATCTAATCATGTACGGTTCCATTCCACAAACGGCTTAACGCAAAGCGGACCGTGAACTCGTGTACCTATCTAAAAACTGATAATATCAAATACTTTTTTCCACGTGCGTTTGGTGTAACGAAGTGACTGTCCTCAAAGAGCAAACCGATTTGTATATGAATTGGAACATTTTATTTTATGTTACTATTTATTTAAAAAAAAAACAATTGGCAATCATATTGTGTCCTTGTCTCATGAATCGTGTCTTGATTCAATAATAATAATAATCTATTGTTATGTTAATAATAATAATTTATATTGTTATTATTGTCTTTAAGACTAACACTACAGAATTCAATATTACAATAACATACAAAACTAACAAAGATAGGTACACCACGGCAAGCGTCGTTTATCACAAGTAATCGAAATTTCCAGCGAACAAAAGTCGTATCGAATCAAGACAATGGCGGACAGCCAAAGTAAAGAGAAACCTTGAATATTTTCAAAGCGGCTCATTTTTAAATTCAGAAACGTAACGAAAATGGCCGGATTTCAGACGACACTTCAGGCGGGGGCTTTCTGCAAATGAGCGACGGCCTCCACTGCGCTACGCGGACAAAGAGGCCCTTCTACCGTTCTCAGGTCTTATGCACGTCCGCTATAACCAGAGCCCCCGGCCCTCTATTAAATACCAAATAAACGACAATGCAAAAAGCGAAGCCGCGGCTCTTTTTAAACTAGACATTATCGCGCTGAAATCCCTAGCGCTCCGTTGCACATTTTCTTCGAAGGCAAGTTCTATTTGTGAGCGCGGCTTTTATTATTTTTCTTTGTACTTAGTTGCTACGCTAAGTTTACACGAGAATTAATACAGCCCTTTTAATAAAGCAATCATGGCTTGAAAGATGGGTAGCCCGATATATTGATATCGAATAATGAAAATATTCAGACGTGGTTATTCCAGAAAACAGGTACCAATTAAAAACATCTATTTGCCAATTGGCAAACGGATTTACAGAAAGTTAAGAAGCACTAAATGCGTGAAAATTTTAAAAATGCAAATACCATGTAACAGTGCAGTAGTATAAGATACAAAATTGTATATCTGTTGTCAGAGTAAAGGGCTTTATTATTATTGTTTTATTATTACTTGAACGCGAAATGTATAGATTTTGATAACTACTAATAACTATTATGAGGTCGTATGGGAAGCTACTGCTTAGTGCTTATTGTTTGACGTGTAGTAGTCAAGCGTTCCGATTGAAAGCCTAGGATAACTGTAATTCTACTTAAATTGGAATATCAACCTCATTTAGTCCGTGAACTGGTGTATACATCAAATGGAATTAAAGAAAAAACTAACAGAACACAGAAATTTATTTATGAAAAATCTGACCAATACTCCTACATCACATTAAGTCATATCATACATCGATTTGAATTCAGTATATTTCATAATTCGAAATTATTGTGATACGGTCGATGCAATCTTGAAATTGTATAGAATTCTTGACATACATGAATGGTACTCTGACCCATGCCTACACCTGGTGACTTAACCTATAGACAAAACCCACTGAGTTTCTCGTCGGATCTTCTAAGTGGGTCGCGATTCCGATTCGGTTGCAGATTCTGCGAAGCACTGTTCTTGCTAGGGCCAGTGTTAGCAAATTCTCTCAGGTTGAGCTCCACCTATTCGTCCGTAACTGGATTAGCCCCTTAGGCTACCAGATAATAGAAAGGGGAAAATAGTTAAATTACTACAAAAATATCTCTGGTACAATTAGAAGCCAAGCACATTCGAATGAAAGAAAGTACTTCCACTAGGTGAAATTAATGTGACAGAAGTTTGAGTAAGACCATTTTTAATAAAGAAATGGGGTAGTTAAACTTAATAACCTTTAAAACCTAACTTACACCGATTTATACTACGACCATATAAACGTTAGAGAAACAATAACATAACAAAATTACTTTAAACAATTATTCCCTCATCACTCGCAGATCTTCATCAATTTTCATCAGGAAACAATTAATCTGAAAACAATGAATTCGCTAACAAATTAATTGTATCGCGGATGTCTCGTTAATTGGTCGTTAGTCGCGATGTCAGCCGTCACTGAGCAACAATGATTTATGTCCGGTCACGGATTGGTACAGCCCGTCGGTTTACGTCAACATACAAAATTAAGTTATGTTATAATTTATAGCCTCACTAGCAAGCCACCCTAGCTTCGCTTCGCTTTTTGGAAGTCGTCGAGGCCTAAAGATAAGAAGTCCGGTGCATTGATGTTGAGCGATGCACCGGTGTTCGAATCCCAGGCGGGGGTACCTACTAATTTTTGTAATGTAATACGTACTTAACAAATGTTCACGATTGAGTTCCACGGTGAAGGAATAACATCGTGTAATAAAAATCAAACCCGCAAAACTATAATTTCCGTAATTACTAGTGGTAGGTCATCTTGTGAGTCCGCACGGTGGGGCAGCCGTTGTAACTATACTGAGACCTTAGAACTTATATCTCAAGGTGGGTGGCGGCATTTACGTTGTGGATGTCTACGGGCTCCGGTAGCCACTAAACACCAGGTGGGCTGTGAGCTCGCCCACCCATCTATGGAATAAAAAAATAAAAAATAAATTATTTTATTGAGTTTTCTTTTATAAAAATCTGAACCTGACGAAATGATGTAATTTATATAGCGTATTGTACAATAGCATATTGTATAGCGAATTGTTTGCATTATCACCACGTGGCTCTCAAAATACTTTGTCGGCACTGCCATTCCCCTATCAACTTTTCAGTTCTGTTTCAGTTCTTTCACTTTACGTCCTTTCAATCGATACACTATTTCAATTGAAATCTGCCAACGTATTTTGCATCACACGTGTTGGTAAAAGTTCATTGTTGCCTGGTATTTATATCTAATATATACCGTTATATGTGGTTACCGTCGCCTATGGACTTCAGGAATACCAGAGGCAGAGGCAAGCCGCTGCCTACCGTTAAGTACTCTCCACAAGCCTCGTTTGAAGAAGGACATGTCATATCGCTCAGGAAACACTGGAGGAGAAGTCTTTCCAAGGCCGGATGGTACGTGGCAAAAAATATCTCTGGAAACGCACTGTGGATGAACGCAGTGGCTCCAGGTATTATGGATGAACTCTACTCCGTTGGCAGGCGGTGCAATGGTAAAAACGAGATAATGGAATCATCTCAAACAATTCCTCGGAGCACTCCCCATGGAGCATACGATACGAAATATTTGGATCCTAAAACTACTTTTTTTTACAAGACAAAGCATTAAACATCACCACTAAAAGTCGCGGGTCATGTTTTGTAATTATTTCGACACGTCTGAAACAATGTACCTATGTAGTTTCAGGTCTTAACTCACAATTCGGTGCGTCCGACTCCATTCGGTCTAACTGAAAGTAATGCACAGTTTCTGTCCAACTTATTGCTGTTTACGCCGACTACGTGACTCACGTGTCGAACAAATACGTGGCCCATACTTTGTAATGTTGGGAATAATATCGCCAGGGGACAATCGTTTACGCTAATGTCGTGACTTATTAGCTTCTAATATTAAGTTTTTATAAGACACCCACTGTACTTCATCTTGTGACTTTTCGTGATTGAACCTGTGTGCTTAGTGCGTGTTTTTAACGTATCGGGAGCGTAAAAGTTATCTCAAATCTGTATGGAGTTGGAACGTTTGCCTACGTTACTTTTTACGCTATCGCGAACTTTGAAAATCTCGCACTAAGCACACTGAAGAATAGCTTCTTATGTTATCTTTTGACTGCGGTACCAGATTAACATCAGAAATTGCGACTACGATTATCGATTCTTTATTATTACTATTTGAAATTAGAAAAAAAATAGCAGGTACTTTCAGGGATCCTTTTTTTCAAATGGGTTAACCATCTCACCACCTATAGAACCAACCACCCAACTTGAGACACGAGTTCTAAGCCTCAATTCTATAGTCAAATATCTCAATTAAATATAAATTAAAAATAAGTGGGCTAGCGATCACTTTTTTTTTCGAGCCAAAGACCGAATCTCCTAATAGATTCCCACGCTTAAGGGACGCGCGGGATATGTGGCACGTGGTAGACGATGTTAAAGGTAAGCCACCACTAAACGACTCCCCGCTAAGCCCGAAGTGCGATACCGTTCAAGACAGGATCCAAGTAAGTTAAGGAAGATTCCGCGGCCAGTAAGACGCGCAGCTCTCTCCAAGGGTGTCCGACCGACAGATACGTCGAGGTGATAGTCAACGCCCACAGTCACAGCCCACTGAGTTTCTCGCCGAATCTTCTGTGGGTCGCGTTTCCGATCCGGTGGTACATTCTGCGAAGCACCTCTCTTGCTAGGGCCAGTGTCAGCAACACTCCAGTTTGAGCTCCGTGAGCTCACCTACACGTTATGGCGAAGCTGAAATGGCCTCTCAAGGCTATCAGCATAGGTAGGATAAAAAAAAGAGCCGTTGACTATCTTTTTTTTTTCCTACCTAGGCTGAGAGCCTTGAGAGGCTATTTCAGCGTAACCTTAACTAGTAGGTGAGCTCACGGGGCTCAAACCTGATGACGTTGCTAACACGAAACCTAGGAAGAGCCGTGCTTCACAGAATCTACCACCAGATCTGTAGGAACGCGATACACCGCCAACCGGTTGCTCTTTAACAGCTCCGTAGAACTGCGATACACAGAGCGACCCTCACCCGTTGCCGGTACTTACCCGTGCAGATTCACAAAATGCCCTACAACCAGTGATTACGCAAATCCTACTTTATTTGAGGTTTGATTTTGATTACAGAATGGTATTTCTTCTTCGTAAAAGCAATTCGTGTACGAGTTAAGAACGTATTTCATTAGAAAAAATTTGAAATTATTTTTTTCATTCGTGCGGATTTCGAACGCCTTGATAGTCGCATTGTTCTACTACGACTATCAAGGCTAATTCTACTAGTTTTAAAAAAAAACTTTCGTCGTTTGAAATACCTTAAAGAGGAAATAGCCACACCTAAAATCGGTGTCCAGACGCGCGAATATTTGGCCAAAAATTTTCGGCTTGAAAATATGTTTGCATTTTCATCCTCAATGTTGAATGAAAGGTAAAGATTTTATTCCAATCTCTATTCTAATCTTATTTTATTCTAATCTCAGTCAAAACACAAGTAAACAAAGAACAGGGAAATGGACATAATAATTGAAACACAAACAAAAAGATTAAAATACATAATGATTTATTTTATATATAATGTTTATTTAAATCATGTATAATAATAAAACAATATAATCTCTACGCTACATTATTATGAGTACGTTACATAATACAAACGCATTTACACAGGGTGTATTGAAATCATTCACAAATGCGAAACGATAATAGACTATGATCAAAATTAAATACAACGCGTGGAATCTGTAGTCTTCCTATTTTCCATTATATTGCGGCTTCAGAACTATATGCGATCGCAATATATTTAAAAGTATTCACATTCAAGTTTATCGGAACTAACATGTATAGAAATGTAGTGTAATTTTTTAATGTATGTAAAGAAGATGTAACATCGCTTCACTTTTTTTTATTATGTTATATACACATTTTTTTTAAACTTTTAGCCCGTTTTTACTTCTTGTTAAATTCCAATACACCCTTTATAATATATTATAACTAAAAGCAGTTTTTTTTTATATAGTAACAACAGTTCTAAGCGACTTCTATACTATTTTGGTCTTAAGACGATTGCCAACTGTTAATTCTTTATAGATCTAAAACATTAGTTAACAGTCCGATAATATTAATTGTACTTTTGATGGGCGTTTTATTCTGAATAAGACCGTGAGATGACAAAATGTAGTCGCTGTTAATTTTACCACAAAATTAAAAAAACGATTAGAGTATTCATGTAATGATTTAATGGCCGATTCTAAATTTGCAGAGCGATGGCACAGAAATTTATTTTAGAGTAATTAATCTTTTCAAAATATCATGTATATTTTTCATCATGTTAGTTAAAATATCATTAATAGAGCGCTGAAATTAATATTACAAAGCACTGGTTACACCACAGATTCATATGTTATATAATACGTAAATGCATATAATATTTATGTACTTTTTCGGAGTTTTTGTACAGCGGTTTTTTTTTGTTTAAAGACACGTTTTTCATACAGAGAATTCTATAGTCTTAGTTATTTTAGTTTGAAGAAAACGGTGGCGCAGTTAATATGGTATTTCTCAGTGGGTCGCGATTTCGATGCGGTGGTACATTCTGCGAAGCACTGCTCTTGCTAGGACTAGTGTTAGCACATTCTCTCAGGTTGAACCCGTGAGCTCACATACCCGTCCGCGCGTTGCTTGATTAGCCTCTTAAGCTACCAGCGCATAGCCAAGGGAAAACAATAATAGAAAATTAATCGACCGATGTTAGCAAAGTGATAAAACATACTTTCGCTCACCAAGTTTATTCAAAACGCTATGTTACTAATAAAAAAAAGTTAGAATATCATGTGACTACAAATATATATTTAATGAAGGCACGACAAAAATTGACCGCAAAATAATTTCAGCAGAATGTTTTAAATATTAAAAAATAATCTATTACATTAAAATACCTTATTACAATACTGGGCAGGAATCGTTTCGCTTGGAACTTCATTTGCAAAAAAAATAATACAATTCTTACAGTTCAAAAGTTTTATCATAAGTATTTGAGAATCTTGTGGAGGAATTCAAACGAATTCATTACGAAACCGATATGGGCATGCTTTTGAGATTCATTATTTCATTTACTGATGATAAACAGGAATGTATTAAGATTCAATTGGAGATTTCTAGTTGAAAAAAGTCTCGTTTGAAAACCTCGTCACATATCGTCTTCTCGCATTAAAACTGGATAATCTCAAAACTTATTAATTTCACAGGAGAGTGTTTTTTAGGTTTAATTTAATATAATATTTAATTTAATATTAATCATCTTTGCAACATTTATTTTTCACCAGTTACATTATCTGTCTATTAAAACATAGGTAGATATACTAAAAAAAAAAAAACTAATCTATGCTCTTTTGACAGCATTTGTGAGAAAAATACTGGTGATACCAAATGATTCCGCGTATTAACTCAATTTCGAATACTTTTGAAAATTGTACACTTTTAATGCAAAAATACGATCTAGGAGTGAAAGGTCATTTGGTTTAAGCGACATTTCGCTTAATACGCTACATTCATCTTTGTAATTAAAGGTCCGATTTATTTAATACTAGTATCAATAGTTCGATGCTTTTAATTGAACTTCAATTATGTTTACCCCATTAAAATTTTTAGCTGAAGAAGTTTTTTTGTTATGATATTTTTTCCAAATTTTTAAACTTGAAATTGCTCTTCCGTAAATATGCATAAATGTCGCTTAAGCCAAATAACCTTTCACCACTCGATATAATTAAAAGTACTTTATTATATATCATTATATTGTTACCGACTTATTTTGAATACATTGCAGTTTTCACGGTGACGAGCATCCAAGTTGTTAGCAGGTCGACAAAATTAGTTTTTGAATTGAATTTACGAAACGCAAAAGTTAATAATACTATACATAATAATACTATACATAAGCCGCATTAGCAATTCTTTCTCAACGAATTACTTTAATACGAGTGTAGGTGTTTGTTTTTTAAGTATTTTTACTAGAAAATAAAAAAAATAAAAAATAAAATTAAAATCAAGACACCGATCTAAATAACCTACTAATATACGATCTCAATGTTTAATAAATTCTTATATATGAGTCGACTATTATCAAAGCCGGCAATCTGACTTTTGGATAATTATTGGTAAATCAGAAAAACGAATTATTGACTTTGTATTCCATTGGCAGTCACAAAACTCTTCGGAACGACATCTTAGATAAATAACAGGTTAACTATTAACCTTTATTTAATGCAGGTTTTGAACCGTATTCTTTGAAGGAGACGATTATTTCAAATCAATCCGTATTGACTTATCAATAACGTTTTTTTGTCCAAATGCACAGATTGCCACCTTTGATAATAGACGACTCATATAAAACAAATGTTTGGAAGCCAACATCGAATTAATTTAATTTATTTATTTTTAATTTATCATGTACTGAAAACAGAAGGTTGAATGTAAAAAAAAAACGCCGGATAATTCAACTTGCCAAATCCAGAACATTCGAAAAATCCCCTATAATTACGTTCAATACAAGCCTAAGTCTAAGTGAGTATCATTAATATCTAGCTGTCTCAAAATATAATTCGTCTAAAACTATTTTTTTTTTTACTTAAACTATGTTCAGCCATTATTCTCCTGCTACCTCACTCGATCCCTAACGATGCTCTTAAAACGAAACGCTATGATCGCACTCGCTATGATCGCACTCGCCTAAGACGACCCGAAAAATATTCCTCAACTGACTTCTCAGGCTATGCTCACAATAATCATTAAAAAAAAAACCGACATTGTTTTACGTGCTAAATGTAAATAAATTATTCTTTTGTAATTTAATTGAATATATGCAATTTCGAAAAGGGCACATCTCTGACAATGTAAAATGTTCAGGAAATGAAAAAAAAACTGATTATTTTCTAAAGCAGTGTAAAATTTAAAATACATATTAACTTTTGAGATATATTTTAGTGTTAATTAGCAATTGAAAATAACTGGAATTATTATAAAATGGGTGTAGGTAAGCCTCAAAAGTACATGTATATGAAAAAACGTATTTGACAAAATATGCGACATGTGCCCTTTTCGAAATTGCATATTCAATTATAAATATATCGTATCGTTTTATAATATATAATAATCTTTCATAATGTACAATACTCTAAAATTCCACGACCTAACTCATCTCACAGCTCCCTTTAAGGCTAATGTTGGCAATTATTGAACACATCACTCTCTAGGACACGATCGGCTCCGAAATCTGAATTCAAAAATACACTTCATCTAATTCTTTGAATGAAATGGTTTAGAAATCGATTTGCGTAAAATGAGCAAACTCGTTTGTAATTTATCACACGTCCGCCCAAAAAGGAGGCTTAACATCATCCCGAATGACCCCATATACTTGTTTTTTTTTAAAGTTGGCAGAACTGTCATGTTTTTAATTAAACATTTAAATTACATAACTATTTGTGTTTTTCAGAACCAATCGGTCCCACCAACGCATTTTGACAATCTAATATTAAAATTTTTAGACGGAATAACACAAGACGTGAAACATTAGTGACAGACAACAAGGGACCTATGAAGAAGAGAAACGACAGAACAATTCATTGGAAGGTAATTAGTTTTTTTTTCTTCACATTAATCACTTACGGTATGGCTAAAACTTTCATATAAATAATTACATTATCTCTTCACAACATTAACGTCGTATATAAACGAGCAATATAAAAAATTTACTTTATTAATGTGCGTGTTTCCCGGCGAATTCCATTAAACAGTGTCAGCGGAAATTTAAAAAAAAAAGAAGCAATTTCCTAGTACAAAATGTCACTGTCAAATGTTTTTTCATCCAATTAGTTCATTGTATATAGACAAAGGGATCCATCAAAAAGTAATCAAATGACTGTTGCTGGTTTCCTTACCAACAAATACAAATGGAATTCGTACCTCATAACTTAGTTCTATTTATTTGTTGAATGTGTAACAATGTTATATACTATATAACAAAATAATACAGACATAATAAATGGTTTTAGGGTAATGACGTCACATATAAAGTATTCTGAATTTAGTCTTCAATATATTTCGATTGATAACACCTTCGTCTTGCAGAAAAACTTACAATTTACGGTCCCGCCTCGAGCTTGCAAATTCTGGCGTGACAACAACCGAACGGCATTCGGCCATGTGTCTTGTACGTTAAGAGTACGATTCCTGAACTGAAAACCATTGCAACCATTGCAACCATTGCCTAAGAACATTCAACGAATGCACTAGTACTGAACGCAATGTACGACATTTGAAAATTCGCTTTACATTGACGCTTTCACGAATATATGAATTTGCTAAGCCGATAAATATTTAGCTAGATTTAGCTTTGCGAATCCAATTACAACATAATAGACAAACAGAAAAATAGCTTAGTACATTTTTCTCTTCTGTCTATAGTGTGATATTTTTTATAATGTCAATAATAAAACAACAAGAGAAAAGCTAATAAATAGAAGAATGAATCTAAATCTTAAATTGCAATGAATATAGTTGAATTTCCATAATTCCACGGAACACAAGTTATTTTTCGTTTATATTACTGTTTCAGTTTCGGGAATGGTCCTCTTACCCAATGATTACAGCTTTTCAAATTTAAGATATGGTAATGTGATTAGTTTAATATACGCAATCATTTAAGGATTTAAAAAAAATCGATGTAATACACACGGGGTAGAAGTGAAACCTTCATTAGTATTCAATCTCATTCTCTCGCTGGCTAAATCCTGTAGATGTAAGCCCCGAGGTTACCAGCTTGGGAAAAAAAAAAAGTTTGTTTCTGGTGTTGTTTCCGCTTCATCGCATTTTAAATCACAACAGTGCTAAGCAAGTTTCATTCATTTCAAATAATAAAACTAAACACGAATAAGTTTATAAGAGATTTTTTCGCCACAATCAGATCCGATTTTGATTTTTTTGTCCAAATTTAAATGTCGAATGAGACGAAAGGGAAAAACAAAAGAGAGGGAGAGAAGATGAAGTCCGTCATAAAGTTTACTAGTTAAAGAGGGACGACAACATCAATATTTAGTCACTTCAATCTTCGTTCGCCTACACATACGTTCGTATCGCGCGACTTAGTACGAGTTCATCAGGCGTATTGTAGAGAACTCGATCTTAAATAGTTACCGTCAGAGTTCAGAATCGATCGGTGCGTGTCCGCAGAGCATCGCGTAGGGAACGGTGGCGCGGCGGTCGCGTCACACCGCTGCAGGAGAGGCTGATTGTCAGTGCCACTTCGCCATCTGAGCGAAGATGTCCGCTCGTAGGTTCTGAGCAAAGCATATACCCAGGATCTGGTGAATTAAGAAAAAATAATTAAATTTCGACAATTATCTCCTAAATGAATACTGCTCTTCATTGATACGTATTACGTAATCTAAACAAAACCAAAAAAAATGTAGTTTTTTCAACATTAAGCGCTTGAATGGCAAACCGATATTACAATTAATTTAAGCTTATTTTTTTAATGGTCACGGTATCAGAGCGAAGTTATATAAATGATTGTATTGCGTGTGCAAATTTTCGAGTTAATCGGACGTTTTGAAGTGAAAATAATGTTTAAAGATACCGTCGCATACAAACAAACACATACATAATACAACACATATATAATACATGCCCAGCTAAAAAAAAGCGTGTTAAAATATCAAAGTACCGAGATATTTCACAAAAAACGAGCCATTTATCGAAAATATAATTATAAATAGTGCTATCCGGATTAAATTAAAATATATATTATTAAAAATAAAAATGTTAACGTCATCATTCAAATCAGATCACTAGAATTGTCATTAATTAAAAATTCATTCAATCATTAGTCGGTCATTAAGAAGAAACGCGTAAAAATAACAAATTTCGACTCCCCAACTTTTTTTGTCTAATTTTATTGCTTAGATGGGTGGACAAGCTCGCAGCCCACCTAACGTTAAGTGGTTAGTGGAGCTTGTATGAATTGAGCTTGAGATATGAGTTCTAAGTTCTCAGTATAGTTACAACGACTACCCCACCCTTCAAACCGAAACGCATTACTGCTTCACGGCAAAAATAAGCAGAGTGCTAGTACCTACCCGTGCGGACTGACAATAGATTTTACAACCAGTAATTACACAACTTATAATTATGCGGGTTTAATTTGTATTACACGATGTTATCCTCCTCTCCTTCACCGTGGAAGTCAATCGTGAAGATTTCGTAAGTACGTATTTCATAAGAAAAATTGGTATCAGCCTGCGGGATTCGAACACCGGTGCATCGCTACACATACGAATGCACCGGACGTCTTATCCTTTAGGCCACGACGACTTCAAAACTAATTACTACTTCGAGCAACTACAGAAGTGTTACGTGTACAACATGCAACTCCGCGTATAGATGGGACTTACTTGTGCAAAAGCGATACATACAGCCGAAGTCGCTACAATCAACAGGTTGTGTTCGAACCACTCCTCGGCGGCTTCGAGGCAACCTTTATCGTATATTATCTTAGCAATTTCTAAAGTCTAGAACAAAACAAAAAGAAAACAACATTACACACAACAATTACTATGACTATGTCTACTGGAACGGACAATCAAATTGATTTCAGTCACAAATTACACTTTGTAATGTATCAGAAACTTGGGTTTGTATTTTTACATTTCTAACAATGCGAAAACGTATTGACGAAGTTGCATCAAAATTTCAAAAAATTCAAACTGCCCTTTGCCGGACAAAAATCGCATTTCTGGGCATATTTTTGTGTCTGAAATCTTAAAAAAAAAAATACGCAGAAAATTAATGCATACCCTTCTTCATCTTGTAATGGAAGGCGTTTTGATCAAAACGAATCAACTTAATATTTAAATTTCGAATGCAGCAATGAAAATCTAACTGCAGCAAATCTAATTTTGCTTCATTAAAATCTTCTGCATAATTTCTTTGAAATGGCCGTACGTTTAGTCACATTTAGCTTAACAAGTTGAACCTTGGTAGCCAAGGGAGCTATGGCGACGGCCGCTACAGACGCTATGTTTCTTTGAAGCCAATCTGCCCCGGCGGAGACACAACCTCGCTCGTGGATCACGCGTTCCATTATTTGCTACAATATAGGGTAGACGCCAAAAATCTAAAATGACACTTTGGAGTCTCGACATAAGGCTTATATCCGCAGGATATCGGCTCTTCAAATTGAACATTACAAATCGGATTAATTTCGATGTTTTATTATGGATTATGTTTTATGTTTTATTATTTTATTACTAGCGACCCGCCCTCGCTTCGCTTCGGAAACATTAAAACACACATGAAACCAAAAAAAAAATTTAAAAAAAATTAAAAAAAGTAGCCTATGTTCATCAGGGACAATGTCGGCTTCTAATGGAAAAAGAATTTTTCAAATCGGTCCAGTAGTTTCGGAGCCTATTCGAAACAAACAAACAAACAAATCTTTCCTCTTTATAATATTATATATTTTATTATGGACGATGAATTAATTTCGACCAATCAATTTTTTTATTTTTTTTTTATTGCTTAGATTTTGATTTCGTGAACCCAAAAACAAGGGAATTAAAGCTATATTTATAAATTATTACGAGTATCCGTCTTTACAAATGATGAAATATTATAATAACAACACTGCTTCTTCATCTATCCATTATTCTTCATATTATGTACATCTACATATTATACATATACCCCCCAATCCTACTTTAAATGGGTGTCTTATAAGCCCATACAATATGATGTTACTCCTACTTATATCTACCCGATGTTATGCAGGCGAAGTAAAATGTCCCTTAGAAATAAGGTGACACTCTACAAAACTTGCATACGCCCCGTCATGACCTATGCAAGTGTGGTGTTCGCTCACGCGGCCCGCACTCACTTAAAATCCTTTCAAATTATTCAATCCCGTTTTTGCAGGATAGCCGTCGGAGCCCCGTGGTTCGTCAGGAACGTCGACCTCCAAGACGACCTGGACTTAAGAGTCCATCAGTAAGTATCTTCAGTCGGCGTCGATGCGCCACTTCGATAAAGCGGCACGACACGAGAACCCTCTCATCGTGGCCGCCGGTAACTACATTCCCGATCCTGCGGACAGAATGGAAAGCAGTCGACGTCGCCCAAAACACGTCATCTCGGATCCTCCCGATCCACTAACGGTGCTTNAATATTAAAAGAAAGTACCGTTCTACCAAGTAAAATTGTAACACAAAACAACATTAATAATTAATTAATTAATATTCGAAGAAAATACTACGGTTAAAAACTATTTAATACGACAAAATTAAAGATTCTAAGATTTCATTCAATAGCAAACAATAAAAATTATCACTAAAAATATTTTATGGTTATTTTATTGAAATTTAATTTACTATCAGTAATGGCGGCAAGGCGTCAGATATGTATATGTATTAAAAGTTTCGCAACAAATTTGAAATAAAGTTTAATATTGTAACGAAAATAATACTAAATACCTGAACGCCGATGTATATTATGAATCACTGTATAAATTTCTTTATTGTAAAACACAAAACACAGAAGTTATGTTTTTCACAAAAACGCACAACTACCTACTTACGAATAAAAGTTTTTGTAGGAATTGTTTTTACAATAATTATGTTTTTGTTATACTGAATCACTGGTATTTGATTTCGTAACAGGTAAAATCCGGTCGAATGATCATAAATGTACGATAGCTCAGTTTAATGATATTTTAAAGATTTAAAGAATTACGGACTTACCGCCAACTGCTCAAAGATTTCACGACTCCTTTTTCAAATGTTGCACAAACTGCGGCAACACGTAGCGCTAGTGTCGCGCTCAGTTTTGATTGCGCGAGTACCGGGCAAGTTGGCGGGAGATTTCAAAATGCAAACCCCAAAATCGAACAACTCTTCGGAACGACATCTTAGATAAATAAGAGGTTAACTATTAACCTTTATTTAATGCAGGTTTTGAACCGTATTATGAAGTTAAAGAATATTATAATTTTATTTAATGGCTACAATTTAAAAGCAGCTTAAAGACAGCATAGTTAACTGCGTTTTATATCTGAGGGTGGAGGTAGTTGTCGAATAACAAGGACGCGCATGTTTTATGACGTCATTGCCATCATACGGCCGGTGCACGAGAGAGATAGCAAGATGTTCAGACTTCCTTACATTATTTATTAATTACTTCAACATTTAACTAAGACTTCGATGTTGTTTTCTAAATAATGTTTCTATTAAACTCACGAGTATTTGCTGCGTATGTTTACAACTGTGTACATAATATGGGCACTAACCGCCATTATTGCCAATATTTAATCATGATTTACAGCTTAGTTTATTATACGTTGTTTTTTTTTTTTATTGCTTAGATGTGTGAACGAGCTCACAGCCCACCTGGTGTTAAACGGTTACTGGAGCCCATAAACATCTACAACGTAAACATGCCACCCACCTTGAGATATAAGTTCTAAGGTCTCATGAATAGTTACAACGGCTGTCCCACCCTTCAAACCGAAACGTATTACTGCTTCACGGCAGAAATAGGTATGGTGGTGGTACCTACTCGTGCGGACTCACAAGAAGTCCTACCACCAGTAATTACGCAAATTATAATTTTGCGGGTTTTGATTTTTATTACACGATGTTAGTCCTTCACCGTGGAAGTCGATCGTGAATATTAGTTAAGTACGTATTTCATTAGAAAAATTGGTACTTCTGGGTATCGTCGACATACACAATCAAACACTGTTTTTTTTTTCTCCTTCCTTTTTTTCCTACCTCTTCTAGTTACCTCGAGGGGTTATTCACCGAGCTAATAGGTGAGCTCACGGGGCTCAAACCGGGAGTGTTGCTAACACTGGTCTTAGCAATAGCAGTGCTTCGCAGAATCTACCACCGGATCGGAAACGCGACCCACTGAGAAGATCCGGCGAGAAACTCAGTGGGCTGTGTCTATGGGTTAATGTACTCGTCGAACCCTTCGTTCGGCAAGGACAGTGACCGGTGCTTGAGATACCTAAAAGCACCGTTAAAGGATCGGAAGGATCCGAAATGACGTGTTTAGAGCGACGTCGACTGTTTATCATTCGGTCCACAGGATCGGGTATATTTAGCATTGATGTTAAAGGAACCTATACTGATAATGGCCAGGCTTCTGCATACTTCTAGCTGCAAGCTTCTAGCTGCTTTATTCAAGTAAGGAAGCATTCTTGTATAGAATATTAGGTTAGTAGTTATATTCTTACTGAGATACTCAAGGTAGCGATATCCAATTGTACTTTATGTTGGCTGCGATGACAGATCTTAGCGAGTAAAAAAAAATAATCTTAAAATATCTGAGACTTACCAGACTCACTTGATATAATTAAGATGTGAGTCACGTTCCATGTTTCGGGGCAAACGTAAAAAGCTTGTAGTTAGTACGGGGCAATCAAGGAACTAAGTACCGCTAGAACTTTGTAGGTCAACGAGCTTTCGGCTTAAGCTTTCTAGATTGACTTTTATATAGTCCTGAAGATATTTTAGCTAGATTTAATATTTAATGTTAATGACGTGTGCAGCGGCTTAGGTGTACCCCTTGATATTGCTGACGTGCATGAGCAAATGTAATTACTAACGTTAAGGCTGGCCGTAAGCTCGTCTATATTGCACACTCTTAAGCTTTCTTGCTTGGTAAGGTACTATTATTGATCGAAGTTGGTAAGCTTTTACTGAAATCGGAAACACGAAATGTTGAATTCCCTGTACAAAATTAAATTGTAGTTTGTAGGATTTGAAGTCGTCGTGGCCTAAAAGATAAAACGTCCGGTGCATTCGTGTCAACCAAACGAATGCACCGGTGTTCGGATCCCGCAGGCGGGTACCGATTTTTCTAATGAAATACGTACTTAACAAATGTTAACGATTGACTTCCACGGTGAAGGAATAGCATCATGTAATAAAAACGAAACCTGCAAAATTATAATTTGCGTAATTACTGGTGGTAGGACCTCTTGTTAGTCCGCGCGACTAAGTACTACCACCCAGCCTATTTCTGCCGTGAAGCAGTACGGTAGGCAGCGGCTTAGCTCTGCCCCTGGCATTGCTGAAGTCCATGGGCGACGGTAACCACTCACCATCAGGTGGGCCGTATGCTAGTCTGCCTACAAGAGCAATAGAAAAAATACGTTTCGGTTTAAAGGATGGGGCAGCCGTTGTAACTATACTGAGACCTTAGAACGTATATCTCAAGGTGGGTGGCGCATTTACGTTGTAGATGTCTACGGGCTCCGGTAACCGCTTATCACTAGGTGGGCCGTAAGCACGTCCACCCATCTAAACAATAAAAAAAAACGTAGCTAAGATAAATTGTCTTGTAATAAAAGTTCGATGAAAAAATTGGATTTAGTATAAATTTCAGATGACTTTGCAAGAGCAGAGCCAAACAGAGGCTACTCTGGTACGCTTATGTTTACCGACGGCACGCCCGATACAATTTGGCCCGGATTTTATTTGTATTTTCAATTTATCGAACGAAATGTTAAAATTTAATTTAGCCCGATCCAACCCATATGTTTTCAAATAAAGCGGGGGGACTCTTTGATCTTCCAGCTTGGAGTTCACCTTTGATCTAATGTAGGTAGTGTGAATAATTAACATGTAACCTTGTACGTAATTGCGATTTATAGTTTTTTTCTACGTGCCTAACGTTTGCCGGGTAATTATAGAATTTATTTTATTTTTATGTTACATTAAACATTATTTTGATGACATGGTATTTTGTTTTTATTAATAATATTCATTCTGTATGGCAGTGCCAGACGTAATGTCTATGACTAGGAGAAACCTCTAAAATTATTACATTCCTTAATCCCTGAAGCCATACGTTGTCATTAATCTGACACCGTTGTATCAAGAAGTCGTAACGCAATATAATATATTCACATTAATATTACGTAATAAAATGCTAGCCTTCTAATAGAAGCGTTAAATAAACAATAGAAGTCATATAAAGTTATGTACATACAGTTTTCTATTCGATCTCACTTTTATGTAGGGTGACCAGGAAGATAATTTTTAAATGACGAGATTCGTATTTAATTTTCGTATTGGATATTTTTTATTTATTTATTGCATAGATGGATGGAAGATCTCACAGCCCACCTGATGTTAAGTAGTTACCGGAGTCCATATGCATCTATAACGTAAATGCCGCCACCCCTTTGAGATGTGAGTTCTAAGGTCTTAGTATAGTTACAACGGCTGTCCCACCCTTCAAATCGAAACGCATTACTGTTTCACGGCAGAAATAGGCAGAGTAGTGGTACTTACCCGTGCGGACTCACAAGAGATCCTACCTAAATGTTCTTTTTATTAATTTTAACAATCGATTGACAATTTCATAACTTATTGTTTCTGTTAACCATTGGAATGTTACTTTTGATTTGTATATAAATCTAACAATAATAACAGCTTGATTAGTGCCATGCTCGGACAAATATAAAGGTGCGCAACTGTTTGAATATCTCGGATCCATTGAAAATACCCCCTCAATATGCAAATTAAAACAGCTAATTTAACGATAATTTACAAAACCTAAAACTATATGAGATTCGTCGGAAATCTATATACATATATAAAAATGAATTGCTGTTCGTTAGTCTCGCTAAAACTTGAGAACGGCTGGACCGATTTGGCTAATTTTGGTCTTGAATTATTTGTGGAAGTCCAGAAAAAGTTTAAAAGGTAGATAAATATGAAAATGCTCGGAATTTAATTAAAAGTAACCATTTTGTTTTCGCTTTGATGTGTCCCCCGCCGGACGGATTCCTTTTGTTTGTTTTAAGTTTATTTTATACAAAAGCTTAGGTCTTTTATTTATCGATTGAAGCACTACGAAGTCTGCCGGGTCAGCTAGTCGTTAAATAAAAACGAAAGCTGAAACCTTAAGAAGAAAAAAATACAGTAACATTTAAACGGGAACGCAGGATTTATTACGAAATTCATAATTCTCTTGCTGTTATAATCGGTCGATGTGTACCTAATTTTGTTTATTTTATAGATTTCTAAAAGCCTTGGGCGCTCGTGAATGTGCGCAAGCTATCAATTTTTTGGACATGTCTCCCGGCGAGGAAATGATTCCATAGAGCGCCTTGTCGTTCAGGGCAAAGCAGAAGACACCAGACCGCGTGGAGGGTTGCCCTTGCGATAGACCGACCAAGTCAAGTCGGCAGTTGGCAGTTGTTTGCATGAGCGTACCAGATTCCCCACTAACCGGGAGGAGTGTTGATTGCTCGTGAGGCGCATAGCATGTGTTCGCGCGGGTAGGTACCACCACCCTGCCTGTTTCTGCCGTGAAGCAGTAATGCGTTTCGGTTTGAAGGGCGGGGCAGCCGTTGTAACTATACTGAGATCTTAGAACTTATATCTCAAGGTGGGTGGCGCATTTCGGTCGTAGATGTCTATGGGCTCCAGTAACCACTTAACACCAAATGGGCTGTGAGCTCGTCCACCCATCTAAGCAATTAAAAAAAAAGGAAAAGTTTTCATAATTTGAACGAAAAAATATCCACAAATTACAGCAATTTTCTTCATATAGGTATCTCTATTTTTATGGCGGGCCGTCGTAAAAAAGTGATGGTGGCAGGTACAAGTGCTGCTTGAGGGTCTCCCTCTATAAACTGAGTAAATACATAAGCTTTTTATTGGACCATTGCTTCATATTTTTTGTTTATTGCTTAGAGATATTGTATCAGCGGGAGCTGTACTATAACAGAAGGTTTTTATCAATCGGGGAAGCCTTCTTTTTATTTCTGTTTTATGTTGCTGTTGCTGATGGGCATATTTGTTTTTTGTTCCACTATATGTGTAAACGAACGCGCTCACTACATACCGCATGTTGTTACTTAAGCCCATGGACATCAGTACGTGGATGCCGCTTCCTTAGGATATACAGTGGAAGTCGCACTTCTAATGGTACTTGAAATCAGAACGCGTGACTGATTCGCCTCTGCAACTGGCAGTATGTGTGGACCCACAATAAGCCGTCCCATAAATATCTGTCTAATCAATTCAAACGATTAATTATTTTGCTATATAAAAGTATTTCGTCCAATGAAGAAAGGAAAGCCCACTGAGTTTCTCGCCGGATCTTCTCAGTGGGTCGCGTTTCCGATCCGGTGGTAGATTCTGAGAAGCACTGCTCTTGCTAGCGTCAGTGTTAGCATCACTCCGGTTTGAGCCCCGTTAGCTCACCTACATACGTTAGGGCGAAGCTGAAATAGCCTCTCAAGGCTATCAGCGCAGGTAGGAAAAAAAAAGGAAGGAAGCGCTCCTAACAATTTGTATTAAGTGTTTTAACGAAAAAAATTTTGCAATAGAATCACGTAACTCTGTGAGTTAGTTACATTGTTCTTATTTGATGTTCATGAGCATCAATGAACACTTCATATTACGTGGATACGTCTGCTAGGGGAGCCAGTGAAAAAATAAATCTAAAGTTATATGTATTACTAGTCAAACTCGGCCTGCTTTGTTGGTCGATTTGATTTTACTTTCCGGATCAGCCACCAAATTGCACAGTATCACCCGCTAGGCCAATCTGAAGGCTTCCTAAGGATTCCTCGAAACCGGTCCAGCCGTTTCGGAGTCTACAGAGAACATAGATTAACTTTTCTAGTTCAGTAAAAGAAGTTTAAGTTCTCGTTTAGTTAATATATTTATTTTGCTTTACGCTTATAACACAAACTAGCCGGATAAGTACAATATTCAAGATGAATGTTAATTCGCCGGAAACTGGAAACCTTACTCGACTCCCTTAAATTAATTTCGTTTTGTAACCGTAAAGTAAGCGGTGGAAAGAGTTGAGTGGCTCGCTCATGCCTCGATGGGCCAGCGCGAAGCCGGCTGTGTGTGGAAATCAACTAATACTCACAAACTAATTAAATATATGCGGGAGAGTTTTTGAACAAAATACATCTAGGATCCGATATTGACATGAGCATCGACAGTCGTCTGTGACCCATTAGGTTTCCTGCTTCAGTGCTGTAATCACGAAAACTGAAAAGTATTCGAAACGTCGCAAATGACATGACAATAAACAATAAAAAAAATATGTGTGGCACTCGGGGACTGCCGCGGTAAAGCTATTGCAAAGCATTTCTTATCAACTAATGCAATTACAATTAGACAATAATAATTTAATATTAAAACAATAATAAAAATAAGACCACGTTATATTTATAAACATTAACTGTACCCTTCACACTCATAAGCTAGACCGCGTGTGAGAGAGATGGGCAGACTTTTCATGATGATCATGCAGTGCGACGTCACGCCGCGCGCTTATTCACAAACACTACACCAGCGCAACGTGTGAATGTGTTGAACGCGAGCTACATAGTAGGCGTAGTGGGGGTGTCAGGTTATTTTCGTTACGGAATTTCTTGATTCAGTCGCCGCGCTCAAAGCCCGCGATAGAAGCTATGCAATAGTTTAAAAACCGAGAATACCCTAAAAATAGTTTTAATCATTAGAAAATGATTAACTTGTAACAGTACAATATTTCAACATTCTAAATATTTTGGTTTTAATGGTTTTAAGAATTTGACTTCATCTGTACCTACAGAGCGAAGAAATACTGTTCCCTAAGCCGAATCAAAAATAAAATGCTAGGCTTGTATATATATAAATTTTACTAAACCAAACCAGCAATGTAACGCAAATAATGCTAACAGTGCATCCCTCGATCTTTGAATTATGCTTTGTCATTGTCATTTGATTGATTGGTTGATTGATTTGTCGATTGATTTAAAATTGTGATACATTACGTGGATGCAAATTAGCATTTAGTTTTCAGGCGTTTTTGTGTCTCGACATGTGGTCGAATTGTCAGTAATATATTATAGGCTACATTCATGAAATATCTTGCGACTGATATAAAATGCGATCATCTTATTTCAATTGTCTGGTCCAGAACATCTTGTCTGATGAGAGTCTGTCCTGCTGTTATTCCAATAATATCACTTAGGAGTCTTTGTTTTATTTCCCCGTTAAGTTTGCAGAAGTGGTCTTACAAGTCATCGCGTTACTGATCTGAAAGTGATAGCGCAATTCAAACCAACTCGCAGTAGCATTCACATTGTGGTTTCTGTCTTAGAAATTAAAGAAGAATCTTAGAATGAAAATAATGAATCTAAAATCTAGTATATTTCGTGTTTACTACTTTGGGTTTTGTTACAGCAATGCAATACAATTATAAGCATAATTAACTCAAACTATCTTAAAAAAAAACTGAATATTTTATTCATACTTCCAGCTTCGAATCTAAGACTTCGCACACAAACCTACACGCACATGACTTACATATATGTAATTTGGATAACGAAATGTGTAACAATCACAAAACCCGCTTGACCTTAGTATTGTCGAGGAAAAACAATTGAATTTCTGATACAAAGCGTTTCGTTTTTTCGTGGCCGAGTCAGAGATGAGGCCGGCCGGCGTGAGGTCTAGTTATCTGCCATGATGTGGGTTACTGAAGACATTTTGCGAGCACAAGTCGTTACTATTGTTACTTTCTACAAAAAAATAAAATAACCGAAAAAAGAGAACTGAAGTTTGTGTTAAAAATGATATTAGATACTAGAAGTAAGCGTTCTTCTTCTTTATTAAATGTATCATTGAATGTGTATGTTGCTCTTAGTGTGGTGAGTTGTTTTTTTAAATTTATTACTTAGGTTAGTTTTATAGTACAATGGTTGTCTCACCCTTTACTGCTTTACGGCAGAAATAGGCAAAATAGGCAACAGGTCGGGAAATTAAGAAGTCAGAGTCAAGTTAGAAGATAAGGCTGGAATATCACTACGAACGAATTAGTAAAAGTCTTAACTGTTGAGGTCGCAGCTGCTCGATTTCGGCGAATCAAAAACAGGTCAGAAAATAATCGTCTAGTTTTCATAGAAACTTTAATATCAGTTATAACATATCAGTGAATCAAATTGAATGCTGAATGCGGTAAAGCGCTGATGAAAGCGATGATGCTAATGAGCTGATCTTTAAATCTGCCACCTCAATATTAAATTACTTTATTACCTAGCAGTGAAAAGATAAAACTGATTTCAAGTGACCATCGGAGATGTATGGAAATGATAGTGCAAGGTAGAGGGGGAAGAGGTCGATCAAAGAAGACATGGATGGAGTGTGTGAATGATTATATGAGAGAGAGAGGAGTAAGTGACGGCTGATAGAAGAGAATGGAAGAGAAAAATTAGCTGTGACGACCCCACCTAGTGGGATAAGGTGGAGAAAAAGAAGATCGGCTATTTCCCACCAGTACAATTTAGACTGCTGTTTCTCTGCAGCGGCAAACTTAGTTTGTTCTTTTTACTTGCAATAGCTACGGTTAAAGTCCAATTGCGGTAGGTATGCTATTTTAGTACAAGTAGCTTATATAATTTAGAACAAATCAGATGATATTGTTAACAATTTTCAAATAACTTGACAATTTCTCGTTCCGTGGCGTATGACTAAATTTTCTTCGACATTTCTGTGGGAGTTCATAGTAGGGCCCGCGATAACGGTGAAGGAAATAAGGGTTCGCCAGGGCCCCGATACTGCCGTACGAAACATTCGGTCTGATTGGCTCGTAGGCTTGAACTATTGCCGATGATCCACGAAACATCCTTTGAAATTGGACGTGGCAAAGCAATAATATATTTTCATAAATGAAACACCGATTTTGTAATAAATAGTACCTTAATTATAAATTTCAAAATCTAGTTAAATAATTATTTAATTTGTACACACATAAATATTTTTACTTAAAAATATATGGGTGTCTGAAAGGCATACGAAACAAAAATAGGGACCCGAATCCTAAATATTTTTTTAAAGACGATCTGATCGATTATAAATCGATAGATATGATCCGATTTGGGAAAAAAATGTAGAACTAAAAACAACAATGTACTTGAAAACATCTCGCATCCTCCCGGTTCGAACCAAAAATTTAAGACTCAATTATTCTCAGCACGTCTGCACGGTACACCGGTAATGAAATTAGAATCTGGATCAGTTTCAAGACCGTCCCGAACGGCGCCGACTTAATTACGAAGAGACGTTAAGTTTCGTTTCTCTTATTACTTTCTCGTTGGTCATGTAAACTGCGATCGGAAGTTACTGTTGCAACTCGAATATCCAATGCAACTCTTTAATGATAGGATTTTCTTTGATCTAGATGAGCAAACGAGACACATTCAAGCTTATAGCCGTCACTTCGTGAATTGTGCTATTCACCTGGAGATATAAGCTGGATATAATTAATTATTATCGTATCCTTGGCGTTCCAAACTTATATTGGAATGAATGGTGGCTTCGGTCCACAAAAGATAAGCTTATATGGTAATAATGAACCAGGTGCAATTGCTTCATCATATAACAAGTGCTCGTGTTTTATTAAAAGTTTCGTTTTGCCCTAATGCACCCAAGCCAAAAGAGGTTTATATATTTTAAGAAAACCATTTTTAAATGTGAGCACGTTAACGTGTTGTTTTTCTTTTAGCGTAGAATCCTGAGGCTTCTTTGTTGTCAAACAGTAAACCAAATTTAAACACGCCATAAAAGGAATGTTGCGGCACCGCTTTATAGCAGTTATTACACCTTTTTCCCTTAACTATTCGCTGGTAGCCTAAGGGGCTATTCTAGCTACGCCCGGACGGATAGGTGAGCTTACGGGCTCAACCTGAGAGAATTTGCTAACACTAGCCCTAGCAAGAGCAGTGCTTCGTAGAATCTACCACTGAATCGGAATCGCGACCCACTGAAACGATCCGGCGAGAAACTCATTATATATACCTAGTGGTATTATATCATATGCACTTTGTGTCATAAGATGTAATAACTGCTATTCCATCATTCAAGTCATAATATTTTCATGGCACGCTTTGGTGTAAAAAAAATCGACTGATAATACGCTCCACCACATGGACAAATTTTACAAAATAATTAAACCGAGTAAGGGATTGGTAGATAATATAACTAATACCTACAGATGATTGGGAAGAATCAAGGAGATTGGAATGGTATACCTTTATTTGTAATGTAAGAATCATCAAATATCCCTTTGGATTGATCTTAATGATACTACTGTTTATATTTAAATTCCGTTAAATATATTTATATATTTAAATTCTGTCACTCATAAGACAATACTAAAAAATCAAATCTACAGGTATTTATTTGGGCATCAATCATCAGCGCCATCACACATCCCGATTTTCAGAAGCGTTTTCATTAAGTTCCTATTTTAACCTATAATTATAATAATAATACCTAATACCTCCTATAATTATAAGCAAATAAACGTTCCGTCTTTAAGATAGGTACTTCCTTCGTACGCTGTATTTCACATACGAATAAGGAATAATTACATGAAGATTCTTAATAGCAAA
This sequence comes from Bombyx mandarina, assembly GCF_003987935.1. The sequence goes on along the minus strand of NW_021011489.1, from coordinate 1,991,374 downwards.
CATCTTTAAAGTTACTGGTGTAACAATGTACTGGTAGCACCATAGGTAGGTAGGTAGGTACCAGTAACCTACCCTATCAAATTCTGCTGCTAAGTCCAGATTTTTACGGTAGGCAGCGGCTTGGTTCTGCCCCTGGCATTGCTGAAGTCCCTGGGCGACTGTAACCACTCACCGTCATCGGTCGTGTGATCGTCTACCTACAAGGGCTATAAAAAAAAATTGTAACAGTAGTTAAGGTTATAAAATCGAGTGTCAAAAAATGTTAATGCCACATCCAAATTTCACAGTTCAGGATTCTGCCTTGAATTGTCCGTTACAAGTGACGATACCAGTAACAGTACTCGTTTGGGTTGATGCCACCAGTGTGAGTTCGTGTGTCGACTTGTTACTTGTAGGTTTTTCGATTGGCTGTCTTGTGGTTGAATGGCACTAAAGAGAATTCAAAGAGTTCAATTCATAATGATTATTTCGGATATCAATTTAAGTCGTCACTGAGGCAGAGCGTTGGAAATCCTAAGGTTTTATTTCTCTAGACGGATACGTGGCTATGTCCTTAACAGTTGAGATTTCCACCCAAGGTGGATGACAGCATTCACTATGAGGTGCGTAAGGGCCTTTGGAATAGTTAATCGCCATATACATGTCGAATTTGCAACTAGTCCCTAAGAAAATTACGCGGAACTGTTATGGTAATTTTTTATTTTATTTGCATACCACGTTATTCGATGTTTAGCTACGGGTACATTCCACCCGTACGTACTACGTAATAACGGAATACAGATTTTTGTTCATTTGCTTGTTCACATGAGAAATACAATGGACGTTCAAAACAATGACATTATGAGCGAAGTTTTGTTCTCGCATGACACGGTTGCTGGTCACGCCGACAGGGCTACCGACGTAAAACCAATAAATCAAATAGAATCGAAAAATATTCTTGCGGCGTCGTGGTAAAATATTAGCAGACATTCAACAAATCGGGAGGTGGAGCTTATAAACGTATTAATCTATAGAAAGAGATTTGCTTCTATTGAGCATTTTCATATTTATCTAAATCTTTTAAACCTTCTCTGAACTTCCACAAATAATTCAAGACCAAAATTAGCCAAATCGGTCCAGCCGTTCTCGAGTTTTAGCGAGACTAACAGCAATTCATTTTTATATATATAGATAGATGATAAGATATACACTAAAAAACGTTTTCATTAAAGCTAGTTGTACTGCTATATTTTGCATTTGTGAAAAAATTAAGCAAATAGCAAGATATGTGGGTAGGCCTAATTAAATTGCATGGTTCTTAAAGTTAGCACCATGAAAATTGTTTCTTGCCTTTTATTTTGACAGGACCGAAAAAATTTATCTCTATAATGTCGATACGATACCAATAAATTGGGATTCAATTTGTATTGTGACTTTCAGTGCTACTACTGTGACAGTTTTGAGATGACAACCCTCTCCTTTGTAGAGCAATTCACAATGCACTCGACTCCTATTGTCCAGTACTTCGCAACACTTTTTTTGCTAAAATATAAGCAGTTCCCTCTGCTGGAATTTCCGAAGAATAGTTCAAAAACTTCAGCAGATACGTGCGTGGCGTCCGCCAGCTGTCATGCGAAGTCGAGTGAATGCGGTTGTTGACCTATGAATGACAAATATTACTAAAACTGCTATTCATAGTATTATTACAGTTTTCGTGGTCACGGATGACTAGGGTATTATTCATTGGCGTTTGCATATTGTGCTATCTACCGTCTATTTTTTTAATAATAATATTTCTGGATTTTTACTGGTGGTAGGACATCTTATAAGTCCGCGCGGGTGGGTACCACCACCCTGCCTATTTCTGCCGTGAAGCAGTAATGCGTTTCGGTTTGAAGGGTGGGGCAGCCGTCGTTACTATACTTGAGACCTTAGAACTTGTATCTCAAGGTGGGTGGCGCATTTACGTTGTGGATGTCTATGGGCTCCAGTAACCACTTAACACCAGGTGGGCTGTGAGCTCGTCCACCCATCTAAGCAATAAAAAAAAAAAAAAAAAATTTTTACGTTTGATTTGACACGGAATGAACTGACGATATCTTGAGATCTGCCAGCTTGTTTGACTTGGGTTTTCATCTGCATGATAAGAGGATCCCAGGTGTTAGATAAGCTCCAATTGTCTTCGGTATTAAAGTTAGGATGTTCTTATTTCAGTGACCTTGCGTACCATACGCAGAATTAAGTAGTTTTCTTTAAAGAGTGTTTGTGTTTTACCAAATCTTATGAAACGGTAGGCACTGCTGTCTAGTGTATTTTAATAAACAGCGGACTTGTGTATCCGTAATTCTTCACGTAAACATACATAAAAATAAGGTTAAGCCTTAAAGTCAGTTTAATTATACCGCTATTTTTGTTTGACCTTGGAAATTAATATGGTTGGTTGGTCTATTACATTTGAGTGGTAATTTGTTATTGTTTGGCCACGACACGGATTTCTGTATTTTACCACATTATAATTATGTCCTAATGGAAATATGGAGAATAATATATTATGTATAAGCCACTGTTTATCTTAATGCTTTGGGATTGAGCATGTAAACGCTCATCAATTTGAGAACTCTCGATTAAATTGGAATATAAAGATTCTTTTTCGTGGAAGGAAAGCAGAATACCGGGTTTTTTTTCTCTTTTGCATAGATGGGTGGACGAGCTCACAGCCCACCTGGTGTTAAGTGGTTACTGGAGCCCATAGACATCCACAACTTAAATGCGCCACCCACCTTTAGATATAAGTTCTAAGGTCTTAAGTATAATTACAACGGCTGCCCCACCCTTTAAACCGAAACACATTACTGCTTCACAGTAGAAATAGGCAGGATGGTGGTACCCACCCGCGCGGCCTCCAAGAGGTCCTACCACTAGTAATTACGCAAATTATAATTTTTGCGGGTTTCATTTTTATTACACGATGTTATTCCTTCACCGTGGAAATCAATCGCGAACATTTGTTGAGTGCGTATTTCATTAGAAAAATTGTTACCCGCCTGAGATTCGAACACCGGTACATCGCTCAACACGAATGCACCGGACGTCTTATCCGTTAGGCCACGACGGCTTCGGCACGTTACACAGGAAGCTGATACTGCCGTGCAGACAAGATGTAAGCTCGTCTGGCTTGCATATCTGCAAAAGCCGGCGATCATTAAGCAAAGGCAACTGAGATTTTAGTTAGTCTTAGTAACAAAGTGTAGTCTTGGTTTAGTCTTAGTAACAAATGAAAAGAATAAACGGAAACTAGTAAACAAATCAGTGCTGCAGAATGGTGTTACAAGTTTAGTAACTTAATATCATTTAATAATAAAAGACTCTATAAGAGGAACGTCGCAACGCGCAATCACCAATTTCACACACAACGCACTCTGTACGGAATGAAGCGCGCTTAATTGCTTCGGCAATTAGGATCTGCAATGAGCGTTCCAATTATCGTGGCCATTAGCAAGAGGACGAATGTCGATTTGCTATACATACATCTTATAAAAATTTATCAGTTGTGTAATAAATAAAGAAAAATGTGTGTGTGTGCAAGTCACACACGGTAGAAGTGAAGCGTATAAAAACTAAAAATAATCGCAAGGTTCAACCACCAACCACTCCGCAGTGCAATGGAGCGGCCTCACCCTGGGGGAACCGCCTGCATGATCACGGTATCCCTACGCCAGGTAAGTATGGTTTAGCAAGAGAAATACGAGAACGTCCATCAACTGTATAACATCTCGTCACCACGATTCAGGAATTGTTGAATTTACGTGCTGCGACATCTGTTGATAACAAACTAAATAGAAATAAAAGTATTTCAGGGCGCTCCGAGAGCCACGAAAGGGTGCACGGACGTCAAAAACACACTGAATTAGTCGGGGACTAATATATTAAGTGTATAATCTATGGTCGGGGACGCGAAACCGTGTGGAGCGCTTCGTGATTTGTCGGCGCCGCTCGGAGCCGCTTCGGCAAGCCAATTGCGGAACACTTATTTTTTCGTTTCGTTTCATTACGTTTCATCGAGTTTGAAATCACAACGATTCTAAAGAAGTTTCACTTCAATACATGAGTCGTCTATTATCAAAGGTGGCAATCTGTGCATTTGGACAAAAAAATGTTATTGATATGTCAATACAGATTGATTTGAATATAACCGTCTCCTTCAAAGAATACGGTTCAAAACCTGCATTAAATAAAGGTTAATACTTAACCTGTTATTTATCTAAGATGTCGTTCAGAAGAGTTTTGTGACTGCCAATGGAATACAAAGTCAATAATTCGTTTTTCTGATTTACCAATAATTGTCCAAAAGTCACATTGCCGGCTTTGATAATAGTCGACTCACATGTCCGTTGAGTTTGTTTCGATGATTTGTCTAAGGAATCGGCTTGGAACGAATGTTAGAGTTTCTTTTGGATATCAACGAGAACGTAACATAAACGTAACGTTAAAGAAAACGATTTTATTTTCGATTTTCCAATTACAGATAGAACGAAAAAGACTGGATAATCCTAGATTGATTTGGAGCTTCCGAGTCTACAGAAGGACGTGTAATGGCCCGGTATTCCATTCGAAAATTTGGATTTTCCTACCATCGGTACCGTCAGCCCCGGGTAGTGAAATCGTTATATGGAGTATTGTGCGGTATGTGTGATAACGGAAACATAAAGTGGGCATACGACCTTTCCCACCTGATAAAAAAAATAAGTCTTATTATTTATTGCTAAGTTTAAACATTCTCTAATAGGTTCTCTATGTTATTTTAAGTCGTCATGTCCCATTTTTTTATTTTTTTTTTATTGCTTCGATGCGTGGACGAGCTCACAGCCCACCTGGTGTTAAGTGGTTATTGCCCATAGACATCTACAACGTAAATGCGCAATCCACCTTGAGATATAAGGTCTCAGTATAGTTACAACGGCTGCCCCACCCTTCAAATCGAAACGCATTACTGCTTCACGGCAGAAATAGGCAGGGTGGTGGTACCTACCCGTGCGGACTCACAAGAGGTCCTACCACCAGTAAAAATATTAGTCTATATGCCATATATCATGAGTCATATTGTAGAACAAACAAATGTATACGATAAATAAATGATAACGATTATTTAAAATTAAAAAAAAAATTTAGGATTCTATAATGAAAATTTGAATATTTAATTTCACGTCTATAACAAATAGTCGAACGAAACTGTAAATATTTTTCACATTTTGTTTATCATATTAACATATTACTATATGTACATTGTATTACAAATTGTCTGTTTATTCAAATGACTGATCAATAAGCGGTGTTAACCTCGACACGACAGTTTGAGAAGCGTTCGCGAACTATTCATTAAATTTTTTAAACAAAAATACCTTTATCTTCTCAGTGTTAAAGGCGAAGCTCTTATTCCAATGTATGTTTTTACATAAACTGCATTTTCACTGTCTTTTTTTGATAGTTGCGGTTGCAGTAGGCAGCGACTTGGCTCTGTCTCTGGCATTGCTGAAGTCCACGGGCGATGGTAACCACTCACCATCAGATGGGCCGTATACTTGTCTGCCTACAAGGAAACAAAAAAAATTATAATTATTGACTGAGCTATTACTGAGCTATGAGAATGAATTTTTTTTGAAAATACTACTCAATTGTTTCAGACTTTCGTAAAATTATCTTGTTGTAAATATTCGAGTATCTAGACGTCGCGTTGAATAGCTGTAGTTGAGTAGTGCTAGTCTATAGACATTTGCTATTACTGACATAGTTATATTTTAACAAAACTGCGAATCTAAAGCAGCATTTGGCATAACCGATTTTACGTCTTGCTTTTAGTTATTTTGCCAAGAGATTTTCAGCATTATTTACTAAATTATTGAGGAGTTTGTACATATACTCGTAGTGCAGTGTTAATAATGGTTGTGAAAGAAAATATCGATTTAGAACACGTTCTATCGAAATTTAGTTTGACGAGAATGTTTTACGTGAAGTTTTTGAGTTTGCTGTTATTTTCCGGTGTGACGAATTCATTTTACAATGTCAACTATGTTTTTGCAGCCGCTGATGTTCGTTATAGGTAATTAATTATTAAAAATTTTTCATTAAATATTAAAAAAATATTAAACATTATTTTAACATTTTCGTGGTTTAAGCGTGGTTTAAACTTTATTTGTGTTGTAGGAAAAGCAAAAAAATGCTTTTGTCGTTAGGAAAAATGTCAAATTAGTTCTGTTAAGAAACTTCACGAATTTATCTACTTACTAACTTATGAATTTTGCGAATCGCAATCTAAGCGGTGTTCTTCGCGACAAACGTGTTCTTCTAAATCCGCCAATACATTTTGGAACGAAATTCCTTATGGGACGATGCGGAGGGGTACTCTAACCGGGAAAAAACGTCTGTAACGTAAGATTTTTATTAGTAATGCACACAGTGTACGAATTTACTGGTGGTGGGACCTCTTGTGAGTCCGCACGGGTAGGTACCACCGCCCCGCCTATTTCTGCCGTGAAGCAGTAATGCGTTTCGGTTTGAAGGGTGGGGCAGCCGTTGTAACTTACTTGAGACCTTAGAACTTATATCTCAAGATGGGTGGCTCTGCCTATTCATCAGGAGCTCCATTCGAATATATCAGCGGTGCTGTCTGCTTGTTTTATACCACCAGCTAATCGGAAAACTACAAACAAAAGTAAGCTAATCTTTCCTTCTTAACAGGTGCAAGTACCCGGAATGTGATAATAAGAATAGTGAAGTCTTAAATTTTACCTTCGACAATAGAAAATGCACAAAATATGCACTATTAAATGAAGCTGAATACTGTTCAGTAGAAAATATAGATCTTTCTCGAGGGACTAGCTGCAAAGAATGGGTTTACGAGGAAAAAGGCAGTTTTGTTGAAGAGGCAGGTTTTTTTTTTCTTTTTCTTTTATTGCTTAGATGGGTGGACGAGCTCACAGCCCACCTGGTGTTAAGTGGTTACTGAACCCATAGACTTCTACAACGTAAATGCGCCACCCACCTTGAGATATTGAGATATAAGTTCTAAGGTCTCAGTATAGTTACACGGCTGTCCCACCTTTCAAACCGAAACGCATAACTGCTTCACGGCAGAAATAGGTAAGGTAGTGGTACCTACCCGTGCGGACTCACAAGAGGTCCTACCACCAGTAAAAAATGTCTATAACGTCTTATTTTTAGCATAGCATTAGCATAGGAGGTTGGGGTGGAAGCTCATGTTTGCTTTATGTGAGTGCTAACCAAATTGGCTTATCACATAATAAATCTAATTTAAATGGTATAGTATTTGATGATGCGTGAACTTTGATATTGCTCCCTTGCGTATTTCTGCAGCGAGGTAATCACATGGTTCTGTTCAAAGGATAGAATAACTACAGGTGTTCGGGATACAGTGCAACACGGAGCCCCAATCTGAAGGCTGGCGATGGCAATTTTCATGTTATTATTATTATTATTATTATTATTTTTATTGCTTAGATGTGTGGACGAGCTCACAGCCCACCTGGTGTTAAGTGGTTACTGGAGACCATAGACATCTACAGCGTAAATGCGCCACACACCTTGAGATATAATTTTTAAGGTCTCAGTATAGTTACAACGGCTGCCCCACCCTTCAAACCGAAACGCATTACTGCTTCACGGCAGAAATAGGCGGGGCGGTGGTACGTACCCGTGCGGACTCACAAGAGGTCCTACCACCAGTAATTACGCAAATTATAATTTTGCGGGTTTGATTTTTATTACACAATGTTATTCTTTCACCGTGGAAGTCAATCGTGAACAGTTGTTGAGTACGTATTTCATTAGAAAAATTGGTACCCGCCTGCGGGATTTGAACACCGGTGCATCGCTAGATACGAATGCACCGGACGTCTTATCCTTTAGGCCACGACGACTTATTAATCGAGTCTAGCAAACAATTGTTACAAAGTGGGCCGTAGGTATGCCATGCCAGAAGAAATGCTTTCATACTATTTGGTAGTATCAAGAACCAAATATAAACTCACAAGAAGATGATGAGGGTGTCGTTTTGATATAAATATTAAATATTGCAGTTAGGAACAGCCTGCGAAGATTGGAAGCGGACTTTGGTTGGAACAGTGCACAGCTTCGGGTATATGATCGGTCTGCTCATCGTGGGACCATTGGCCGATAAGTATGAATTAAGAATGCTACTTATTTTTGACCTGACAACGTCTTATAATTCGATGGAGCCGGCTACACGCACGAAAAAGCATGACTCATGCGGCGCTACCTCGCTCTGAGGCGTTCCATTTAAGGCTTGAAGTGCAAGCGAGAGCGCGCAACGAGCGACAAAAAGGCCCAATCGGCCTCCGCGTTCGGCAGCGTTCGACATCTGTCTCTCTCCTACTTGAGTGAGCGATGCATCCGCGTGGACAGCTGCTATACAATAATACATTTACATGTTTTCGTCAAGTATGAAGTTCAGTGAAAAGTGAATGTGGTGTCAATTGTTTGTAGGAACGATAATTGCGATAATTAAAAAATGAAACCATTCCATCAGTATTTTCTTATGACGTTGTCACGTTCAACTATCGTCAGTAAACCGACTTTACAGACAACCGATTTATTTATTTATGTATGCAATGCATCTAACGAACTGCTGTGGGTCGCTTTTGAATTTCTCTTTCTTTTTTCCTAACTATTCTCGTGGCCTCGAGTGGTCATACTAGATTCACCAAGCGAGTAGGTGACCTCTCGGGGCTCTAGCCAGAGGTCGTTGCTAATACTAGTCCTAGTAAGACCAGTGCTTCTCAGAATCTACCACCGGATCGGAAACGTGACACACTGAGACGATTCAGCGAGATACTCAGTGGGCTGTGTTTATGGGTTAGTTTACTCGCCGTACCTTTTGTCGCCAACGACGAGTTCGACGAGAATGGTGCTTGAGGTACCTAAAAGCACCGTCATTTAATCGGGAGGATCCAAAATGACGTGCTTAGGGCCGATTTTCTCGGTTTGAAGATGAAAAAATTAAAAGGTATCAGTAAAAGCAAGCAGTGTGCCAAATTATTATACTGATAATACGTTACAAGAATTATCAAGTGATCGGGATCCAGGTTTAGTAAAAAAAAGTGTTTTCTCGAAGTGTCCCGAAAAACTGTCAATAGCTTAAATGCATGTACATTTTCGGCGCGAGCCATCGAGTTCTAGTGGTAGAATCAGTATACGGACTAGAAATAGGGTAGACAAATTTCCGCTCCTGTCGCAGTCCTCAATCTACCTGTGATAACGTCTCCGAAATATCTGGAACTCAATATAACTATCCATTAAGTTAGTGTTTAAAACTTATAGTCCTGTTCAGAGCTAAGCAGGGATATAATTGACATCAACTAAAATTATCGTCAAATATTAATTTATTTAAAAAAATTACAGTTCAGTTTCATGTATAATCATTATGCAATCATAACTAATAACGTTTTTGTTCAAAATGGGAAATAGAATGGAATATCTGACGTGTTGTAACAATCCCATAAAATAATTAGGATCGAATAAGTTTTTTTAGCGGCCTATATTGTACCTTAACCTATGTGCCTGTTTTGTATTTTAAAAATCACTTCCCTTTCATTTAATTGTTTTACAAGCTCACTGGCTATTTATTACCTGATCAACTTGCTACTTTGTATAGCTATTTGGAATTTCGAGGACAACTTCACACGCATCATAAGTGGTGCCAGCGATTTTATTTTGATTTACTATTTACTAATACTAATCTAGTTTCCAGGTTAGGCAGAAAAAAGTTGATAGTTTTTTCTGGAATAACCGCTGCGACGATGGGCTTGGGTAGGAGCATCACATCTTCCTACTGGGTGTATGTGGTACTAGAGCTCATAGAAGCATTGTTTGGGGACACTTATTCAGCTACATTTATGCTGGGTTAGTTCATAGCATTTCTTTAACTTACTCGTTGGTTCGAGAGTTCGATATGTCACATTATGTGGTCAATAGTGTGTGATTATGTCCACTAGTTCTTAACATTTCCAAGCTACTTAATCTTCCACGGTTGCATTAAACATATCTTTCTCGATTAATATACAGAAATGTCATAAAAATTAGTACTTTTTGTCATGTAAAATATATTTTAAATGGCAAAGTTTCTTTCAGAAAACATTTTACATTACTTTTAAAATATGGTTTAGAGCTTACAGATAAAAAAAATTTTTAAATACTTTATACTAATTTATCTTACAGGTGTAGAAATGGTAACAAAAGAGAATAGAGTTATATTTATCACTCTCATGACCGCTAGCACGGCACTAGCCGGCATAGTAATGGCATTAATAGCATGGGCCCTACCTTACTGGCGGCATTTCCTTAGAGCGATATACGGTCCTTCTTTATTCTTTATCATGTACATATTTCTATTAGACGAAAGTGTTAGATGGTTACTAATCAAAGGACAGAAAGAAAAAGGGAAGGAGATTCTAAAAAAGGCTGCCGAAGAAAGCAGGGTTGAGCTGAACGCTGACAATATTAGCATTAAATGTGAGGATGGATCAACTAAAACTGATATGGTGACACTGTTGAAAATTACTTTTCGCTCTAATAAATTGATGCTAAGATTCCTGGCGTGTGTTTGTATGTGGATAACGGGCATATTCAATAAATACACGTTGTTGATAAATTCAGTTGAATTAGAAGGGAATAAGTACATTAATTTTGGTCTGACCACGTTATCCGAGTTGCCGGCCAGTTTCGTGTTGGGTTTTGTTTTGAAGAAATACAAGAGGAAGATGCCTTTAATATTTTCATTTATTCTGACCGGGATATTTTGTGTTGGACAGTCTTTTGTACCAAAAGGTAAGAGTTAAAATTATTTACCTAGTTTTGTTTTATTCGATTTTCACGAGTCATAGACTTAATTAAAATAATTTACTCTTATTTACTTTGTCTGTCATCACGGCAAACATAAAACTTCTTGTACATATGTCTGGTGCTATACCCTCAAAACTACTCGGCATTTTCTCTCTCGGTTTCAGCTCTATATAATTTTTTTTAAAATATTTTGTTTTTTTTCACGTTCTCATAATAAAAAAATGATGTAAGTACATAGTGTTACTTTTAAAGTTTGCATTCCCGAAATAATAAGTTAGACGGAAATTAGAATAATTTTCGTCGTCAACTTACTTTAAAAACACCTTAATTCTTCCTATAGATTTCATAAAAAATGACTAAGGCATTCATGGGATAAAGGACAACAGCATTCTTTTTAGTTTTATTTTAGCGTACCGCCATCGCCAAGAGGCGTTTACTGATGATAAGACTAGGGATTGTGTAGTACGGCTGTCCTATCCTTTAAGCTGGAATTAATTTCATTACTGTTTGGCGACCGCAGTAGGCAGGATCTACTTATTCACAACTGAATTCCCATTTTCAGGTAACGCCTGGCTTTCATTAGCATTATTTCTGATCGGAAAGTTTATGGCAACGATATCATACGCTACGGTGTATCTTTATACGTCGGAGCTCTTCCCTACGTACACAAGGAACACAATGCACGCATTATGTTCGTCTTTAGGAAGGATAGCATCGATTCTTGCTCCTCAAACGCCTCTATTGGTAATTTTTCTTATTTGAGTTACACTATTAGATGTGCTCCAAGCTTACTGATGCATTTTTTTCGGTATAATGCAATCTATGGTGACGCATCAAAAAGCTGCCTATTTTTGCAGCAAAATAGTGATCAGATTTGAAGGGTAGTTTTTTTTTGTTGCCCTTGTCGGCAGAAGAGCATACGGCCCACCTGATGGTGAGTGGTTACCGTCGCCCATGGACTTCAGCAATGTCAGAGGCAGAGCTAAGCCGTTGCCTACCGCATTGTTATAATACGACGGAGATTATCATACCGTATGGTGCAGCACTGGGATACAAAGGGATTACGGGAATGTAATCCACCGCCAGAAAAGTTGTTTGTTTATCGGTAGCAATAAAAAGTAACTTTAAATAATATTTAATTATTACAATATATTCGATGTTTCGTACATTTTTTCCCTCTAGATACATCACTGGCCAGGTCTCCCTTCAGTTATCGTTGGCGGGCTGTCTCTAGTGACTGGTACGGTCGTGATCTTTATGCCGGAGACTTCGGAGGATGTTCTACCAGACACCGTCCGTGAAGCCGAAGCAATCGGTACCAAATTTGGCCCGGACACGTGTACCAGATTATGAATATTGAAAAGATTCGTGAATTAAATAATACTATGTACTTTAATATCAACATATTATTCGTGATAACTTCAATTCTGAATTTGACTATTCCCAATAAATTATCAGTGAAGTGTCGGAAGCGGCCAATATCATACATGTTGCGTTGAGTTTTCTTAGGGCATTTTAAGTTTTTTTGCTTTTTTTATTGCCACATATAGACCGAGCAGCATATGGTCCACTCGAGAGCGAGTGGTTCCTGTCGCCCATGGACATCAGCAATGCCGGGGGCACAGCCAAGACGCTGCCTACAGCTAAGTACTCTCCACAAGCTTTGTTGAAAGAAGAAAGAGCCACTTTGTTAAGCCTATTTGTAACATCGTGTATGAATAATCATGTTAGTGGGTTCATACAAAATAATTGTTTGTTTGACATACTTTGAACTATATGGTATTTATATTTGTATCTATCCGATATAAAGTGTTCAGCTATAAATATAATATAATTTGAATTCTATTACAAGGTGCGATGAAAAAATAAGCCAATACCTTCATACAGAATGCTAGGTTTCTTAACGAATTTCCTATGAGCCCAACCGTAACTCAGTTGTATGATTTCATAATACCTAAATATATGTATTTTATTGCTTAGATGGTTGGACGAGCTCACAACCCACCTGGTGTTAAGTGGTTACTGGAGCCCATAGACATCTACAACGTATATGCGCCACCCACCTTGAGATATAAGTTCTAAGGTTTTAGTATAGTTACAACGGCTGCGCCACCCTTCAAACCGAAACGCATTACTGCTTCACGGCAGTAATAGGCAGGGTGTTGGTACCTACCCGTGCGGACTCACAAGGGGTCCTATCACCAGTAATTACGCAAATTATAATTTTGCGGGTTTCATTTTTATTACACGATGTTATTCCTTCACCGTGGAAATCAATCGTGAACATTTGTTGAGTACGTATTTCATTAGAAAAATTGGTACCCGCCTGCGGGATCCAAACACCGGTGCGAATCCCGTGCGAACACGAATACACCGGACGTCTTATCCGTTAGGCCACGACGACTTCGGACGACTTCTTATTACGTCGGACGTCTTTAGGCCAAGACAACTTCAATCATTGTAGTGTAGTTACTACTTTACCTACCCTTTACCTACCCTTTGCTACCTGCTGCTGCTATCCGGAAGGTTCGTTGTAGCTCCAAGCTCAAAGAAGTGTGCCAGATACTATTTAGAAAAATAAATATCAATATTAATTAGATACTTTAAGTCACATTCGTGTTAATTATATTCTGTTTAGGCAGCATCAGCATTTTCGTCACCTACTAAATTAATTACAAATTGATAATTTGTACAAATAAAATACAATCTATTACTTTTGTGCTAAATTTTTTAAATATTCATGTGTCAATAGAATTTTATTTTTGTAGCACGCGATCTCGTTTATATGTCTTTTGGGCGTTGAAGATCTTAAATATTAATAGTCGGCCTGACTGTTAGCCATAGGATACGTTTATGAAGTCTGTATGCAGGGACACCTTCCTGTGTGCTTAGTGCGAGTTCTTTAACGTTTTATAGCGTAAAAATTATCTCATATTTGTATGGAATGGGATCGCTGTCTACGTTTGCCGTTAGGGGCGTTGTACCAACTGCATACAAAATTAGCTTAACTTTTACGCCATCGAGAACGTTAAAAAACCCGCACTAAGCACACTCTTTTTGTGATTACGGTGACACTGGCCGATGTTGTTTCGCTAGACCAGATAGCTGTATGGGAGTCGTACTGATGTAAAGTTTCGTCGCACGTTGTTTCTTGAGAGCATAGTCGCTTAGCCATACAGTTCGAGATACCAGGAGGCATTTTTTTTTACCTATGCTGATAGCCTTGAGATGCTGTATCAGCGTTACCCTAGCGTGTGGGTGAGCTCTGGGAGCTTAAACCGGAGGTGTTGCTAGCACTGACCCTAGTAAGAGCAGTGCTTCGCAGAATCTACTATCGGATTAGAAACGTGACCCACTAAGAAGATCCGGCGAGAAACTCAGTGGACTGTGTCTGTGGGTTAATTTACTCGCGGAGAAAGCGACGGCGATGACGGTGACCGGTGGAGGCCTTCGATGTATTACGTTGTAGCAGAGCACGGGATACCAGACCCGTAAGCTCACCCGACTGGTACCACAAGCATTCCCAGGATAGAATCAGTATAAGGGATATTCTTTATAATTTTTGTCATAAAGAATCTTCATTGAATTAACTTAAATGGGCAGGGGCGGATGCTATGTCCGGTTCAAGCGTGAATGAGCATCGAGGGTAGAGCTTTGCTTACTGTGGAGCTTTTGCTAATCGCCGCTTTTTGCTATGTTAAATACCACCTCTGGGATAGTAAATATTGTTCAGTAATCCTGTACTTAGTACAGTTTTTGAAAGTAATTTGTTGTTTTTCCCTACATTACTTTTACTGGGGGTAGGACCTCTCGTGAGTCCGCGCGGGTAGGTACCACCACCCCGCCTATTTCTGCCGTGAAGCAGTAATGCGTTTCGGTTTGAAGGATGGGGCAGCCGTTGTAACTATACTTGAGACCTTAGAACTTATATCTCAAGGTGGGTGGCGCATTGACGTCGTAGATGTCTATGGGCTACAGTAACCACTTAACACCAGGTGGGCTGTGAGCTGGTCCACCCATCTAAGCAATAAAAAATAAATTAAAACAAAACATGAAAGGTCCAATAAACCAGCCAAAAACACATTTTTCCGGCTGATATTATCGGTAAATTAATTAAAATTGGATCGATTTCATGAGCATGTCAGCCCATGAGGAGGAATAGAGGAAATTGAAACATTTGGTCTTTAAATTCTTCAAAAACCTTTTCAATTACTTTGTTGATAGGCGGCGTTGATACCACGAACCGTCTAAATAAATTTCGAAGACTCTGTCGACTGTGACCATTCATGATATTCCACTTAAGCCCCAAATCATATCGAGAGGTGAAAGGCTATTTGGTTTAAGCGACATTTTAGCAACTTTACAGGAGAACTTTACTTACAGGAGAGCCATTTAAAGTTTAGAATTTGGAAAAAATATCATACCAAAAAGCTCTTCAGATATTCGAATGGGGTAAAAATTTAATTAAAGTTTACTTAAAAACATCGAATTGTTAATCTATATATCTATATATATAAAAGAAAGTCGTGTTAGTTACACTATTTATAACTCAAGAACGGCTGAACCGATTTGGCTGAAATTTGCTGAAGAGGTAGCTGAGAACTAGGAGAAGGACATAGGATACTTTTTATCACATTCCCATGGGACTTGACATAAAGCTTGGTATGACAAAACGCAACTGATATGGAATAGCAAAGCGCAAATGACAGCTAAACGTAATAATATATTCTATTGTTAATTATAGTAGAATTTTGAAGTTGATAAGTTGATGTGTTTGAAACAAACCGTGTGGCGGAACCAAGTTCGCCGGGTCCGCTAGTACTAATATAAAATAAAGCGGATTACAAAGATAAATGTCGCGTATTAAGCAAAATATCGCTTAAGCCAAAGAGCCTTTCACTCCTCCATATTCAGAAAAAAATAGGCATATTCGATTAAAACATCAGACAAGCAGTAAAGGCCGCCATCCACTTTGGTACATGGGGTTAAATACTCAATTGTATTGTAATACGGTTACCAATCCTTCAAACCGACAAGCATTACTGCTTTGTGGCAGGAATAGAGAGGGTGGTTGTACCTTGCGAGTGTTCTATTAAGAACAAATCTCTTACACGACAGGAACGCCTTAAAAACACGACTCTTAGCTAATGACATCTGTTTATCCTTAGTTTAACAGGTGACAAGTGCTTAGACACTTTTGTACGTCCTTGTATGTCTTTTGTTGTCTGATTATGATAATCTAGAATTTATAATAGAATCATTTTCTATTTCAGTTTCGGGAATTTTACTATAAAACTGTAAAGTTTGATAGATTTTTGAATTAGGTGTTGAAATATTTTCCGAGATTAGGCACTACATATTTTTGTACCTAGTCTGAATTGATGTGTCTGTTTGTAATATTGAAATAGCCACTTTTTACTACATGCATATACGGTACATACACCAAAATAACATTTTTTACAATTTTTGTCTGTCTGTCTGTCTGTTTGTTCCGGCTAATCTCTGGAACGGCTGGACCAATTTTGACGGGACTTTGACTGATAGGTAGCTGATGATATAAGGAGTAACATAGACTACTTATTTTTAGACTAGCTTCGCCCCGCGGCGTCATCCGCGGTACGACAATAACCGCTGGTAACATCGCGGGACTCCTCTATCAATCAATAATAACATTTAATGTTTCCGAAGCGAAGCGAGGGCAGGTCGCTAGTCTTCAATAATTCGTTCGTCAGTTGTTTAAAAACTTTAAACTTAGTTAAAACCATAGTTTCGGAGTTATCATCGTTCGCCTAACGACAACTTGCAGTTGTAAAAACCAAATTGGATCAGCAAAACTACATAATTACTGATAAGCTATTTTGTATTTTCGCAAACTTTTCAATATTAAATTGACCTTGTTCGAAACGACACAAGATGTTGTAGCAACGAGTGTAAGCTGAATTGCATTTAAAAGTGAATAATTGACTTGTAATTAGTATTTACTCAGGAATGTTTACTAAGTAATTTCACACTTAAAATTACTAACAATAAGAGTGAAATTCTTGTGAATTTAAATACAAACTTTATATTATGTCTCTAAAATAATACCGTAGCTATTTTGAAATTGTTTTCTATTTAAATGGAAATAGGTTTTGTTTTAGATAATTTAGAATATAATTGTCTGAGCTGTCTGTTTACTGTATTTAAAAAGAGATGAGGAAATTTTCTTTTCATTTATATTTTAAAATTCAGCGCGAGACTCTTATTGTTGACTGTTTCGACTATAAATTAACGTAATTAAAAGAATTTTAACATGTTATGAACTTGAATATTATGTATATTCATAATTTTTTTTAACATCCTAAGTAAATTACCGATTAGTTAAACTTGAGTGGTTTTTAATTATTTATCTTTGAATAGGCCTTGTATAAAGGTGGTACTATTAAAGTTATTGTGATGTCTATTAAAAGTAAGGATGTATTGGAAGAACCTAATGATGACGTGGTGTTGGAGAAGATCTTATCGAGGTTCAGACCCTTGGGTCCGTATTACAGAAGATTCATGCCGTTTTTGATCATCGCGACCATGTCAAATGCGTTTTACTGCATGAACTATGTCTTTGCCGCAGTGTCGGTGGATTATAGGTACATAATATATTACGCTCCAGCCAGTGTATTGTTATTTTTATTTAATTAGTAAGGGACTGAGATGACTGTATTTACTAAAGTTCTCTTTAAATTAGATTTGTTGATAAAATAATGAATACATTTTTGAAAATTTCACTCAGACGTTGAGAAATTGTCGGATGTGTTTGAATATGAATTGAATTCTCACAATTTTGACGCTACGAATATCAAAGTTCAATGTTTTTCCAGGTGCAAGTATGAGTGTGAAAGGAATCATAGCTTAGTGGGCTCAGCACTAAACCTAAGTTTAAAGGCAGGAAAATGCTACAAATATTCACTCATAGACGAGAACGGAGACTGCTCTGTGGATAATTTTAACGTCTCAAATGTTGAAGCCTGCAAGGAATGGGCGTATGATGAACCGGAGAGCTTCGTTGCTGAAGTAAGATGATTTTTTTATGTCTCTGGATTTCGGTCTCAGTATCTTTATACTTAGACATAACTTTTTAGTCTGAATAAGTAATTTCGTTTCATTCTAAGTCAGAGAAATTTGTATGCAATTTTAACTTTTATGGTTTTGGAGGCTTACACATAAGGTACGCTTTCTCTCTGATGGATTGGATTAACATAATTTTTTTGTACGTTGTTTTTTTTAATAGCCGTTGTAGAGCAGACGAGCATACGGCCCACCTGATGGTGAGTGGTTACCTTCGCCTATGGACTTCAGCAATACCAGGGGCAGAACTAAGCCGCTGCCTACCGTTAAGTACTCTCCACAAGCCTCGTTTGAAGAAGGACATATAGCGCTCGGGAAACACCGTGGAGGGGAGCTCATTCCAAAGCTGGATGGTACGTGGCAAAAAATATCCCTGGAAACTCACCGTGGATGACCGCAGTGGCTCCAGGTAGTATAGATGAACTATACTGCGGTGGCAGGAGGTGCGCTTTTAAAAACGAGATGATATCATTTCAAAAAATTCCTCAGAGCACTCCCCATGGAATACACGTTACAAAATACAGAGAGTAGCGAAGTCCCTTCGCGGTCCCTGAGGTTCCAAACGATCCGTGAGAATGGGATTATCGACAATCCGAACGGTCCTCTTCTGTATGGAGTCAAATGGAAGTAGCTGGTATTTGGGAGGCCCGGCCCATAGGTGGGAGCAGTAGTACATGCGAGGCCGGACATGTGCTTTATAAAGCAAAAGTCTTTGTCCAGGCGTGAGGACTCTCAGTATTTTGGACGCCAACTTGGCTTTGCCGCGCCAATGAACGCGCAAACTTTCGCGCTCGGAGATTCACCCAGAGAGTTCTCCACTTCGGACACATGTTTTGATCGTCTTTCTTGCACCGCGTTCCGAGAGAGAACCTGATGGCCGATATATCGCGCATCCCCGGTGCTGTCATCCGCATAGCAATGCATGCCATCAATAGACAGCGTGTCATTGATATACAGGATAAAAAGCGCGGAGGAAAGCACCAAGCCTTGTGGAACGCCAGCCTTAATGGTTATGGTATCGGAGCAGCAACCGTCTAGAACGACTGTGATGCTCCACCCATCCAAAAAGCTAACGATCCACCTACAAAGTCGGGGATTCCGTAAGATGTTTTGTTTTTCATTGAAAACTTTTCCTTACTAAAATTCGAAAAAAAACCTCAGTGTTTAATTGATAAAACTAAAACTGGAGAATAACTACTACAGAACAAAGAAGATTTGTTATAATGGAAGACACTGCACAGTTTTATCCATTCATTACATTTCAGTTCCAGTTGGGATGTCAAGAGTGGAAGAGGACTTTGGTCGGAACAGTGCACAGCTTCGGCTATATGCTAGGTCTGTTGTTATTGGGACCGATATCTGACAAGTAAGTTCAATTATTTGAGTTTAAACCTTACTGCGTAACTATTATGCGCGAGTACATTATATACTGTATGAATTAACGTGAAAGAAACATAAAATTCGATGGTCCTTAATTTTTTTATTGCATAACACAGATGAACTGGTTGGCGTAACCCATTCCCATCATCCTCATCCCCGCTTGCCTCTCACCTTGAGACTTAAGTTCTAAGTATCCCGATTACATAATAATAGTTACGCAATTTACAAATTGATTTTTATTAATAATTAAAGCACATCGCTAAATATAAGTTTACTTCTTTTGACAGACAAAGTCAAACCGAAAGACATTATCAGTGTAATTTCTCTCTATTTCTAGGGTAGGAAGAAAGAAATTGCTGGTATTCACTGGTATCGTTGGAGGGATTTTGGGCTTTTCAAGAAGCATCATTAGCTACTATTGGGCTTATATCGCTTTAGAACTATTAGAAGCTTTACTCGGAGATTCTTATTCACCCAATTATATGTTAGGTAGGTATTCTAGATTAAGATACTATCTTAGTCTGTAACTATTTTGAATACACCAAAAATAAACTAGTGAACTATTAACAGGGCTAGTTGCTTTCAGTATTGGACTGTTTGCTAATTGATTACATAAGTTCATATAAAACTAAAGGTAAACGCACCTCATCCAACGATCTGTTGAGAAAATATCAAGAGGGCTTTGTTTTTTCGTATTTTGCTTTGATATTTGGAATGAGCTCCTCTCCACGGTGTTTCCCGAGCGCTTTGACATGTCCTTCTTTAAATGAGGCTTGGACTCACCATCAATCAGGTCGGCTGTATGCTCGTATGCCTAGAAGGGCAATAAAAAATGGTACTGAAATCATTCTGGATTCAAATGCGAATAACAAGGTAGCCAATAGCTAGTCTCTGATCCCTACGTCAGCCATTGACAATATAGAATAAAGATGTTTCCTTACTTCTTATTTTGCTGATAAATTGGCTTTTGTCACCAAATCGGATAGATAAAACAAACAAATCATTACTACATTTACAAAAATGGTGGTTTTAATTATTCCTCTTAATGATATCAACACATCTAAACTATATCTGAAAAAAAAACCCGGGCGAACAATAATTCTTGAAAAATTCGAATGCATAATGAAGGTAATTGGAGCTTTTCTACTGTATCACCAATTTCTAATTGATTCCCTTTTTAGGTGTGGAGATGGTGGCGAAACAGAATCGAGTATTTTTCGGTCCACTCATGATCGGGAGCATGTCTGTAGCTGGCATATTATTATCTCTAGTCGCTTGGCTTTTACCAAACTGGAGATTGTTCTTGAGAGTTATCTATTCACCTGCCCTTATATTCATACTATACGCATTCTTCTTAGACGAAAGCGTTAGGTGGTTATTAATCAAAGGTAAGAAGGAAGAAGCGAAGAAAATTCTCAGGAAAGCTGCTGAGATCAGTAACCTGTATCTAGATGAAGAGACTCTTGATAGTATCGAAAGCGAAAAGAGCACAGATTGCACTAGTTTCATTAAATTGCTCAAGATGACCATAATGTCTCGGAAGTTGCTCCTTAGGTTCCTGGCGTGTCTCTGTATGTGGATCACATCTACGTTCAACAAATACGCTTTATTGATAAACTCTGTGTCTCTAGAAGGAAATAAATACGTTAATTACGCTCTGATTGCATTCGCCGATCTCCCGGCCAGTATAACGTTAATATTTATTCTCATTAAATTCAAGAGGAAAGGATCGCTTATGTTCTCCTTTTTCCTGACGGGGCTGTTCTGTGTTATACAATCACTTGTACCAAAAGGTAAGATCATGCAAATTTTCATGTTTGTTATTAAACGTGTTTTTACAAATAGTTACGACTGATATTATGTGATCAATAAAATTATGCTTAAGACAGTTGCTGATTAACCAGAGTAATAACAATATATAAATTTGAAATTTATTCTCAAATTTCATATCTATGGTTAATACTCGTATGTGCTTACTTGTCATAATTTTGTTTCTTTTTTTTGTTAAGCTGGACACTATGATAATTCACCAAAGTACTTTTTTATTGCTTAAATAGGTAAACAAGTTCGCGCCCACCAATGTGTTAAGTGGTTACTTGAGCCCATAAACATCAACAACCTTGTTGCCGCCACCTATCCCAAGACATGAATTCTAAGTCTTAGTTTTTACAGTACAAAGGTTGCCCTAACCTTCAAACCGAAACGTATTATTGCTTCACGGCAGAAATAGGTAAGCTACCCGTGCGGACTCACAAGACGTCCTACCACCAGTAATTACGCAATTTATCATTTTTGTGGGTTCGGCTTTTTTTACACGACGTTTTTCCTTCACCGTGGAAATCATTCGTGAACATTTGTCAAGTGTTTCGTCAGAAAATTTGGTACAGTCTTGTTTTTTGGACCACGACCATTTAGGCAGCATCTTGGTTACAACATTTCGTGGTGTACACTCCTGACATTGCTGCTGTGCATGAGCGGCAGTAATCACTCACCATCAGGCGGGCCATTCGTCTGGCCACAGCGGCAATGAGTTTTAGCATTTTGTTAATAACACCTTAATTTCTAGGTTACTCAACTTTATCCCTATCGCTATTCTTCATGGGGAAGCTTGCCTCAGCTCAGTCTTACGCTACTGTATACTTGTATACGTCCGAGCTATTCCCTACGTATACTAGGAACACAATGCACGCTGTCTGCTCGTCAGTGGGTAGAATCGGATCGATTCTTGCACCACAAACACCGTTATTGGTTTGTAAATCCTTTGTAGGTTCAGATATCGGATATGGTTATTGGAAAATGACTCGTCTCTCTTTGTGAGCGCTACGGTGGTATGAACGATATCTTTGTAAAACTCACACACGAAAATTGATTTTGGAATAACCATATTCGATTTTATATTTAAGTAACGAAATACTGTTAATAATCGTAATTCGTTTAATACAATGGTTAATCTAGAAAATTCTGTGATACTCAGAGGCAGTTTTGGCCGGGTCTACCTTCAGTCATCATAGGTAGTTTGTCAGTGATCACGGGTATGATAGTTATGATGATGCCCGATACTGCTGAGGATGTACTGCCAGATACCATCAAGGAAGCAGAAGCTTTGGGTATGAAGACAGTTAAGGACAAGAAAGCTGCAGTGAAATTGTTGAAATAAATTTTATTTTGTTTTTCGATATTGTTTTTGTTACTTTGACAAATCAATGGACGACAGTTATTAAGCTTGATCCATTTTTTTTGTTGGTTCTCCGATGTTTTTGTTTAATACCAGCAAGAAAGTGAGAAAGTTAAAAGAGTAGTGAAAAAAATTTAAACAGTTTCCAAATCATTACGAAAAAAATGTCACTAATAAAACATTTATGAAAATATTAACAAAAAAAGAAACCGCCTTCAAAGAAACTATTCCGGAACAAATTAATGTGCACTGAAAAGTGGAATAATAATTGCGTATTCTTCTATAACTTAATAATACGATAGTATACTAATTATTGTTATTTTTAGAGTCGTAACTTATTATGTATAACGATAATATAATTCAGTTACAATTATTGTCGCGACCGCGCTCTCGCCTCTCGCCGCGTCAAGACGTGCGTGCGATACAAACACATGTCACCTACGAGTATAAAACTATGTAGCTACAAGCTTAGCTAGGCTGACACACATATATCACACCAATTCGGTTCTCTTTTAACATATTTCTTTTGACGTGACAACGTCTTATAATTCTATGGAGCCGGCTGCACGCACGAAAAAACATAACTCATGCGGCGTTACCTCGCGCTGAGGCGTTCCATTTAAAGCTTGAAGTACAAGCGAGAGCGCGCAACGAGCGACAAAGAGGCACAATCGGCCTCCGCGTTCGGCAGCGTTTGACATCTGTCTCTGTCCTACTTGAGTGAGCGATGCATCCGCGTGGACAGCTGCTAAACAATAATATATTTAAATGTTTTCGTCAAGTATGAAGGTTCAGTGAAAAGTGAATATTGTGTCAATTGTCCATACAAAATATATATCATAAACAAATAAAATTAAAATTTTCTTTTGAAAAAAGAAACCATTCCATCAATATTTTCTTATGACGTTGTCACGTTCAACTATCGTCAGTAAACCGACTTTACAGGCAACCGATATTTTTTTTATGAATGAGGGATTACTGGTGGCCCGAGGGCCTCTTTAGTTTCACCAGGACAGGTGGGCGAGCAAAAGCTCAGCCAGAAGGTGTGGGATTTGCTAACAGCTGCCCGAGGACATCCAAAGCAGACTTTTAGACTTTTACTGGTGATAGGACATTTTTTCAGCCCGCACGGGTAGGTACCACTGCCCTGCCTATTTCTGCCGTGAAGCAGTAATGCGTTTCTAATTTTGAAGGGCGGGGCAGCCGTTGGACTGCTACAATTGAGATCTTAGAACTCTTGTCGCAAGGTGGGTGACGGAATTTACGGTGTAAATGTCTATAGGCTCCGAAAACCACTTAACACCGGGTGTGTCTTGAGTTCATCCACCCAGATAAGATAATAATAATAATAAAATAATTTATTGCCTTTCACACGAAATAAATAATAAAAAAAGGGCTCATCAGTCATCAATCAGCTAATTTATTTATTTTTTATTTTATTTATTTCATTTACTTCAGATTTTGCATCCATATTACACTCATTAACATTTCATTTATACTAGAATTAAATAAAAATAATAACTACAATCTCGGACTAACAAAATCAATAATAATAATAATAAAAACAAAAAATCAAAAAATAATAATAATAATAAAACAAAAACTCAAAATTAACATCAAAATGCTGTTCAAAGTCGATAAATCGAACAGCGCTGATTTTCAGTCACCCCAGTTTCCCTTTGAGCATAAGCATAAGCGTAAGGCATTATGGCATAAGCAATAAAAATATATGTATATATAAAAATCGGTAAACGTACATATTTGTGATAATTCAAGAAATCTCTTAAACCTAACGTCTATACCGAATAGCTCATTCTAGCCGTGCGCCAAAAATAGTAAGGTTGACTCGAAAATTGCCAACAATGAAACCATCGCCCTGCACATAACAATAGAAAACTTCTATTGAATAGAAAATTAATTATTCGAAGCTTACTTTCAGTTTTCAGAACACTGTGACGTTAATTTAATAGAAAAAACGTAGTAGCAGTAAAGTTCCTTAACGCTATTTCGCCTAAGGAATTTTCTAGATGATGATTGGTTCATCTACTAATACTATTATATTTTTCTAATGTAGGTATACCTGAATAAAATGGATTTATGTAGACGCCCAATGAAAGTGCATTGATTCTAATCGCCTGGGCATATCATGTTGAAATTGGGTACTTAAAATACCACATTTTTTAATTATCTTCATAAACATAAATGGAATGTTTTTCCTAATGTTTGTTTCTACGTCACTAAGTGTCCAATTGTGATGAAGCTTTGTGCTTTTGTTTGAATGCTCAACGAAATATTTCTATCGTATTATCCATTATTAAGTGGCCTGTGTAGCCTTAGCAAAGAAGGTCTTACATCATTTACTTACTGTTAATCTTAGCAAGCCCTGAGACTTTTGCAAAGACTTTTGCTTTCTAAAGCACAAGTCCGGCCTCGCGTGGAGTAGGTACTGCTCCCATCTCTGGGCCGGGGGTTCCAAATACCAGCTTGTTTTTATTGCTTAGATCGGTGGACGAGCTAACAGCCCACCTGGTGTTAAGTGGTTACTGGAGCCCATAGACATCTACAACGTAAATGCGCCACCCACCTTGAGATATAAGTTCTAAGGTCTCAAGTATAGTTACAACGGCTGCCCCACCCTTCAAGCCGAAACGCATTACTGCTTCACGTCAGAAATAGGCGGGGTGGTGGTACCTACCCGGGTGGACGCAAGAAGTCGTACCACCATTAAAACTACTTTCATTTGACTCCATACAGAAGAGGGCCGTCCGGATTGTCGATTATCGCATTCTTACGGATCATTTGGAACCTCTGGGTTTGCGGAGCGACTTCGCTTCTCTCTGTATTTTGTACCGTGGGGAGAGCTCTGAGGAATTGTTTGTGATGATTCCATCATCTCGTTTTTACCATCGCACTTCCCGCCACCGGAGTAGAGTTTACCCATACTATCTGGAGCCGGTGCGTTTCCAGAGAATTTTTTTGTCACGTACCGTCCGGCTTTGGATTGAGCTCCCTTCTACGGTGTTTCTCGAGCGCTATGACATCTCCTTCTTCAAACGAGGCTTGTGGAGAGTACTTAACGGTAGGCAGCGGCTTGGCTCTGCCCCTGGCATTGCTGAAGTCCATGGGCGACGCTAACTACTCACTATCAGGGCTACAAGGCCTTAAAAAAAAGATCAGGTTACATACAGTATAATACAGTAAAATACAGTAAAAGATTATAAAAATGTTTTTTTACATATAACAATCTTAATTCATTATGTTTCATAAAATTACAATTGGAAGTAAATAAAATCGCTTCGATAATATTAACATCTGAACAGAGGGTACCCACTCAGGATCCTTTGATCCTACAGTAAACCTTTATACGTATAAAATGAAGTGAAAATGAACTGCAATTAGCTAAATTGCCGGCGGTCCTAACGTGAGATCCCGAAAAAAACTCAATGCGATAAAACCGACCTAATCCTAACTGAACTAGGGATGTCAGGTCAATATTTTTCCAATAATTATGAGTTTATATTGATTTTTTTTTAATATACTCTCTGTGATTCTTCATAATTGTAATGTTAATAGCATCATGTTTGATAGAAAAAGGGTCAAAAAAATAACTTAATCTAAAAACTAGACTGAGTCTTCACACCTAACTCACTGTAGACCTTTCTAGAAAATTTTTAATTCACGCACAAAATGGTGACAAAAACAACTAAATTTTGTATGAACCGCATTCTATTATATTTGTTAAATGATAAAGATTTTTTTTTTAATTTAATAATACTCTTATCTAGTTTGGGCGCTAGACAAGCTGTTACGTCGTTTTGTTACGACGTAATAAAGCCTAATACAAAAAACAAATAGAATTTCATTCACTATTCAATTAAAGACGAATTACGTGTAACTACAATGCAAATTTAAATCACGGACGCTTGCAACACCAGCGCGGTCCACTTCAGGGGACACAATTTGTGGGAATTGCCAGTTAAAATGGAATCGTTCAGTAAAACAGTCGCACCGTCGCCTGAAATTATTCATGCAAATTTCCTCAGATGACAGAACGCGCCCTCAATCAGGGACGATGGCCAAAAATATATTCACGCCGTCCAATGCCTCTCATGCTCTCATTTGAAATGTTCAACAATTAAACGGACCCTGTGTTTGATTGATTTCACGATCGAAATCGTTTCGTTACACCGATGTTCATGCTTTGCGATTTTAATCAATTTTTAAACGAACGATTCTTGCGAAGGTAAATACTGTTCCTATTGACTATGGCGATTACCACTGTATTTTTTTTTTTTTGGAACGAAGTTGGACGATGCGGAGGGGTACCTTAACCGGGAAAAAAAGTCCGTAACATAAGATTTTTATTAGTAATGCACAAAGTGTACGACTTAACTTTGTAATAACGTACAAATTAGTAATGCACACAGTGTACGACTTAGCTTTGTGATAACGTACAAAAAATATCATATTTTTTTATCATTCATTGACCACGATCTCAGAGCGTTAGTTTGCACAATACACTAATTCTTATGCAAATAACCGTGAATGAAGTGCACCACAATAAGTTCACAGGTTACCGAATGACCGTGGGCTGTTGCGAAACCTCCAGTTTTATTTTCTTTATACCTCGAATAGAACTTAATATTATAATTTTTATAATAAGGAACTTCGTTTCTATCCGGTGTCCCACGACACCACACATCTTTTTTTTTGTTTATGAGGAGGGTTAACTAATGGCTTGGAGACCTCGCCAGTTTCACCAAGACAGTTGGGCGGGCAAAGTCTCAGCCAGGAGGGATGGGATTTGCTAACAGTTGCCTGAGCGCCTCCAAAGAAGATCTCAAGAACTCAAGAGCAGCTGCTTCGCGAAAGAATTTCTGTCCATAAACATGGGCAATTTATTGTTAAATTGGGCATTAGTGAATCTTAATTTAAAAAACGTTAAGCATAAAAGTCAACATTTTAAATAAAAATACCACTACCGAATTTCAATGAGGGTGCCTAGTCTAGACATTGTGATCGATGGTCACCATGAACAAGTAACAAAAATAAACAATTATAATTATTTTATCGGCTTAATCTCGCGTTTTGTACAATCCATATAATACTTGACATCTCGTATGCTATATTCGTTCACTCATTAAATTTTAGATACGACTCGTGAAAACTGTAGGAAATGAATTAAAATACTGGAGAAATCAGATACATCGGAGTTCAATAAAACCAATATCAAAGCTCTTAATAGCTGCACAAAATCGAGAAAAAAAAAACATTCCAAACTAAGACATCCAAATAAAAAGAAAACTTGTTGACTACAGTGACAACAAAAGAATGTTTGAAATCGTAACAAGATAATAGGGTAGTACAAAAAATTGAAGTGACCAAAAGCGGATTGGAGGACAACGAACAAAATAGACAGAAAAAAAAAACAAAAAAAAAAAACGTTGACAACCACGAATATAAAAGGGATAACGTTCGATATTTGAAACGTTGTCATATATCCGCGGCGGTCGGAGCCACAACAAAAAGCAAACACACAATTTTTGACAACCCTTTGATAACAGAGGCAGACATCGGTACATATTGTATAAAGTACGCACTTCAAGAATCAGTGGATTATTTGAGTAGCTTTTAGATAATGTTTTACAATATTTTCATATTAAAAGGCATCTTTCTGTGGGTGGTGCGACGTTTTGCAGCAGTAATGCGGGCGCTTTAATGCGTAGGGCAGCCTTTATGGTCCACACTTGAGATTTAGACCTCATGTCTTAAGGAAGGCGGCAGTTTTAACGTATGGACATATGGATTTCAGTAAGCCCTTAGTAAGAGCTATTTTACCCATATAGTAATATAAAACTTACACCCAGATCCAATGCTAAGTACTGTGTGCTCAGAAGATAATCACAAGCACGCCAATGAGGATACCGCTACCCGCTCAAGAAATCGAATCATATCCTTCAAACAGAAACGCATCGAAAAATTAATACTCATAATCTGTGTTTTATTTAGTGCGAGTTTTTTAACGTTCTCGATAGTGTAAAAGTTTTTTTTTTTACAGAACGTCACGCAGGTATGCAACGAAAAGAATCAAATAGCATGAAATTAAATTAGTCAATTCAATTGGCTAAATATTAGTCATTTACAATTTAGAAATCTAAACATAATGTGACTGTCAACACTGAGGTTTGAGATTGACATTTGACAGACTTTTGGCGGGAACATATCTTCCTTTTTCCCTTCCTCTAAGTCTCGGAAATCTAAAGTTTTATATTAATTATTATATATTACATATATAAGTATTAATCTAAGTATTTGTATAAATATAACCAAGACTTATAAATTAGTTCGCCAAAAAAGTTTCACTTCTGACATGTGTACTTTATACGCACGCACTTTTTTTTTTTCATTCTTAGATTAGTGGACGAGCTCACAGCCCACCTGGTGTTAACTGGTTACTGGAGCCCATAGACATTCACAACGTAAATGCGCCACCCACCTTGAGATACACGTTCTAAGGTCTCAAGTACAGTTACAACGGCTGCCTCACCCTTCAAACCGAAACGCATTACTGCTTCACGGCAGAAATAGGCACGGCGGTGGTACCCACCCGCGCGGACTCCCATTTATACTGAATTTAAGTCTTCTTCTTCTTCTCGCTTCGGTTTCCTCAATACTGAGGGTCGTGACCACCTCCTTGCAACAAGAGTTTATTCCGGAGCATTCCACGCCATTTGCCTCTATCTGCCGCCGAGTGCCGCATCGTGAACTGTGGTGTCGAGGGTAGTGTGGATCTGGTCAGTTCAACGTGTCTGGCCTCTACCTCGTGGTCTTCTTCCGTCCACCTTGCCAGTCACCATTAGCTTTATTACTGTATTTAGGTACTTAATAGTAAACTACAAATCGATATTACGACTGAAAAATTTCGTTTTTCTTTTAATAATCGATTTAAAACGTACCAAGCAGTGTTTGGTTATGATACCTAGTCGAACTATCCTTGAAAAGTAATCTCCGCAGTACACTAGGTCCGAATACGTTCTATTCAAATCGAACCAAATATTCCACGTTGAACCGTCGGAGATCTCATTCAGGAAACTCAAACATTTGTAATGCTCGTTATTGGGCAGCGCTCAGCAGAATCGTGCCAAGAACTGTCTGCGATGCTTCCTCGAACAAACAAGAGGAATGTTGAATCGTCGTCTGGATGTGTAACGGAGGCTGGGGCGAGGGATCTTTGATCTTCGTAATATTAAATTAGGACATGCGTTTTTAAAGAGTAAATTTTCAGGTTATAATTTGTTAATGAAGTTTGTTTACCTCATATCTGTGGTAAACAAAAACTGCTAATGAACATTTAGTTTGGTTCGCACACATGAGAAACATTTTCAAAATTTATACAATACGATTTATTTTAATTTTTTTTTATTGCTTAGATGGGTGGACGAGCTCACAGCCCACCTGATGTTAAGTGGTTACTGGAACTCATGGACATTTACAACGTAAATGCATCACTCACCTGAGATATAAGTTCTCAAGTATAGTTACAACAGCTTCCCCACTCTTCAAACCGAAACGCATTACTGCTTCACGGCAGAAATAGGCAGGGTGGTGGTACCTACCCGCGCGGGCTCATATGAGGTCCTACCACCAGTATATGCAAGCTTATCTTGAAAATATCATAAACGAGATTTAGGCATTTGCCACATACCTACCTATCTTGTGTTTTAAGATGGCTGTCGCGACATTTCATCGGATATAAGACCTTGTCTAAATATGATATAAAATAATTAATAATAGTTTAAAAAAATTATAACAAAATACGCTTTTATACAAAATCCAACTAAAAAAATAGAAAATAAATTTTAATAAATTTTAATTAAAAATAGTGTAAGAGAAAAATATTTTATTATAAAAAAGCGTGAGGTGCTTTTCAGGATATTATCAAAATGACCCTTCTACTCATATCTTCATAAAATATTTGGTATTTTCAATTTTTTGAAGTGAAAACTTCTTTAGAATCGTTGTGATTTCAAACCGGATGCAACGGAAAAAACGACAGGTAAGAGACACAAATACAAAAGAATGAGACAGAAATATACATACTATTTAATACAGCGCCATCTGTGAGATTTTTAATACTAACGTGTGTATGAAAGCTCTTGTAGTGAATTTTAATTTAGGATTATACGTGAAATTAAAATATCAATTCACAGAGGGCGCTACCTTACAATTATTTACTAATGACAAAATTTTACATATACTTAAGACGTTTAGGATAATTGTATTTTAATTTTGGAAGGTTTCACTTCTACCACGTGTGAATTGCACACATGTATTTTAATTATTAGTTTTGTGGGTGTTTTCAAATTAAACTAAATGTTATTTTTAAATATTGAATTGTCATCGGTCCTTAATAAGTATGTATATTAAATTTCGAGTTAATTCGACGTTTTCCGAAGGGGGTCAAAATCATGTGCAAAGATTCAGTTACATACTAACATACATACGCCTGAAGCTAATGAAAGCGTATTAAAATACTTGCCATTAGGAGACTATCAATATTTATCTACTTATTTTAGCATATTTTTACCTTACTCAAAGGCCTTGGTTCTGTTTTTCCGGCGCCGCGACTCCTCGTTTGATCTTCTGCCAACACTCGCCCGGACTAAACTAAACCAAGCTTAAGCCTTTGAGCGTAACGAATTTTAAATATGGGTAGTTAGCCCCCTGATTCGGCAAAGAGGATTTCAAAGAGAGGATCCGATTGATTTATTCTCATCCGAACTTTCTAGCGTTTCGTGAAGTTTTAACTAATTAAAATGAATGGATTTTTGGACTATTCAAGAGTTTAGGCTTTTGGGGAATTCGGTTTGAATTTTAATTGAACTTTACTAAGTTATTGTTTTAATAATGAATCTGTGCAGTGTCAAAATGGTGAATATTGCAGGTGGAATCTCATTGAATTTATTTCAATTAAATTCTCATAGAATTAATTCGTAAGTATAAGAGGATGAAGAAATACCATCATATTTTAAAATCGATCCCGTAAGCTTCATAAATTTGCGTAACGGTACGGTTGTCCTCTGCCTATTTGTAGCGCAAGTAATAATGTCATCCGGTTTTAAAAGCCAACGTAATATAGACGTCATATCTCAAGATGAGTGATGGTTTTCACCTTATGATGTCCGCGGCTTTTTTTTATTACTTTTGCGGACAGACGAGCAGACGACCATCATCAAATGGTTACCGTCGCTCATGGACGTCAGCAATGCCAGAGGCAGAGTCAAGCCGCTGCCTCCGATAAACAATTAATACTAGATAGGCAATGAGCTCGTCCACCAATAATTGGAAAAAAATGATAATATTAATATTATCATGAAAATATGAGTATGTGAAGAAAAAAGTTTGTAGGTACCCCTACCCCTAGGTTATTGCAAAAATTGTGTGGACGGAAAAGTTTTTTTTTTATTGCCTTTGTAGGCAGACCAGCATACGGCCCACCTGATGGTGAGTGGTTACCGTCGCCCATGGACTTCAGCAATGCAAGGGGCAGAGCCAAGCCGCTGCCTACCGAGCCAAGTATGAAATTTCCCACACTTATAGAGAGTATAGGGAAGGAGTGCAGAATGTATTTTTTTTTTAATTATGCATATAATATACATTACATCAATATATTTTTTTTTTAATTACCTCATCCATATGTGACCGTTGATTATTTTAACGCTGCTATGAAGGAAAGGAGGTATGTCAGGCCGCGTTTCCTCGCAAATATACTTCTTTAACGCATTGGGTAACTATTAAAAACTTAATTTTAAGGTATCTCCATAGAAAAATCTATTGGGAATAAATCTGAGCTATAAAGTGGCTAGTCAATGTTATCCCTTTTTTGCTCAAAAAGACATAAAGACATACCTCTTCCAAAACTCGCTACAACAAGCGAATTTATGCTGTTTACTTTTCGCCGACTTCAAAATATGCAGGTCATCAACCTCTACCATTAGTGTGTTTTCATTGATTTAAAATATGTTTTAGATCCTATCTAATGTAAATTCCAGGTCTACATGAACTGTATTTAGTTTATCCTTCCTTCACTTGCGCTTAATTGATCACATCCGACATTCTTGTCGAAGTCGATTTCCGTTCTGTATTTTATTTGGAAACTTTATTTAGCTTTACGGAGGCTGAAAGTAATGGCCAAAGAGAAGTCAGAGTCGAACGTAAATAATCGTCACATAAAACCTTGTTTGTATGAAACATCGCTATGTAGTTAGTGAAATATAAAATTAACGCGGATATATATGTATTTCGGCCAGGCAGTCTCACGATCACGACCGTCCAAACTGAGTTAGAACAACGTAAGCACACGTATTTGCATACGATAATCCATTCCCGGGCCATTTCACATTGTTATATTAACTTTTTCCGGCGGTCGTGGACCGAGGACCTCTGGCTCCGCAGCCGAAGGTTGCCACTGTTATCGGCGCCCCGACTATTTACATAATATTTTCTTTGGATTTGAACAAAAAAAGTTTTCGCCGAATTCGATTATAGTAAGGATATCAGCTCCCTTCTGATATTGTCCTCCGAGATATTTGTTTTTTGCCCCTCATATTTTATTCTCTTTATGTTATATTCAATTTCTTTTGATATGTCCCGCGGTCTGATGGTATGCTGATTGTGCAGCTGTGGGCGTTTTTTTTTTGTGTGTGTTTATTGCGAAATTTAGGAAAAGGGAAACATTATTGGAAGATATTGTTCAAATGTAATTTTTCAGAGCATGTGTCGCGTCGGTCTAGAAAAGTACGAGGCTAATTTAACCCGTGAGAGTCATAAAGGGTGACTAAGGTACTTGGAAAATGGGCAGTAAGATTCTCGGAGTTTTGTACCAGCGTATTAGGGTTTTTTTATTTATTGCTTAGATGGGTGGACGAGCTCACAGCCCACCTGGTGTTAAGTGGTTACTGGAGCCCATAGACGTCTACAACCGTAAATGCACCACCCACCTTGTGATATAATTTCTAAGGTCTCAGTATAGTTACAACGGCTGCCCCACCCTTCAAACCGAAACGCATTACTGCTTCACGGCAGAAATAGGTAGGGTGGTGGTACCTACCCGCGCGGACTCACAAGAGGTCCTACCACCAGTAGAGACCACTATTATGTATATTTCAGATGTGAGACGTCAGTACACTACAATTGAATCTTCGAGCCCATGACTCAATGTGTATTGATGTTCCCGTTGCGATGTTAATTCATCCAATCACGTATTTAAAAAACATATTTTTTATATTAAATCACTTAAACAGTACAATATACGTAGCAGATATGTTTTATATAGGATTGTGAAGAATTAGGAGCATCTTACGTTTAAGAACTTCGAGAATCTTCGAGAACATCCTCCGTTCATAATTAAAGGGACCGCAAGCGTGTCGAACACGTTACATAGTTGAGAAGTTAAGCAAACTAGAAGTTTGGCAGAGCTACCACGAAAATGTTTCTTACCTTGAATATTATGAATTTCTTATTGCATTTTCTCGGGAATATGTTCGACGAGTGAGGTTAAAGACCTTGGTATATAAAGTCCCATTGGCTTCGTTTTTTCGGTTGAACCTGTTTAACAAAGATGAATATTTTGTTATTGACGACGTGAGTATATTTTTACACGCTTTATATTAGCTTCACTTGTATGTATGTTTGTAACTGACTCCTTTAGACGCGATTTTGACCCACTTTAAAAGGCCAGATTTCATTCAAACTTTTTAGATCTATCGAGGACCAACGACAATACACTAATTTGATAAGATTATTCCATTATTCAATTTGCAAAAAAAAAATTAACTAAAAAATGAAAAATAAATAATAGTTTAAACAAACAAAAACACGCTTTATATAAAATTCAACTAAAAAATAGAAAATAAATTTTATTTTATTATAAAGCGTGTTTGAAGGGTGGGGCAGCCGTTGTAACTATACTGAGAACTTAGAACTCATATCTCAAGGTGGGTGGCGCATTTACATTGTAGATGTATATGGGCTCCAGTTACCACTTAATACCAGGTGGGCTGTGAAGTCGTCCACCCATCTAAGCTATAAAAAAAAAACGATGTGTTGGTTTTCTTAAATTTGGCGATAAACTAACAAACTGAAGCAATCTAAGTAAAATTCACTGAAGATATACAACCGACGGCCAAATCGAAAGACTACGCCCCTACTAGAATTAATCCAAGCTACGGTTAATTTTAGTAGTCGGCACTATGCCAGATAAACAGATTCTGGCTTTTAGTTCAAAACATCGAAATATTAATAGACCCACAGAATTTTTATATCATCATCATCATCATCATAATCGGTTGCTCTTGGGAGAGCAGTCGTGGTCATGTGGAATTCTTGCATTTTTTTTATTGCTTAGATGGTTGGACGAGCTCACAGCCCACCTGGTGTTAAGTGGTTACTGGAGCCCATAGACATCTACAACGTAAACGCGCTACCCCCCTTGAGATACAAGTTCTGAGGTCTCAGTATAGTTACAACGGCTGCTCCACCCTTTAAACCAAAACGCATAACCGCTTCACGGCAGAAACAGGCAGGGCGGTGGTACCCACCCGCGTGGACTCACAAGTGGTCCTACCACCAGTTGCTTATTAAAGCCTTGACAGATGTTCTCCATAGCTTGCGAACCAAGGCTTGGCGCACGCACTCGTTAAGTGGGGTTTCAGTAAGGTCTTTCACCTGATCAGTCCAGCACATGGGGATTCGTCCACGAGATCTTTTACCATTGACCCTACTCTGAACAACAAGTTTCTCGATTTTTATATAAATTATTATTATACTCTGGGTCTACGAAGTGACTTCGGTTCTCTCTGTGTTTTGTATTGTATGTTCCATGGGAAATGCTCTGAGAAGCTGTTCGAGATGATCCTTCCATCTCTTTTTTATCATCGCACCTTCCTCCTCCGGAGCAGAGTTCATACATACTATTTGGAACCGCTGCATTCAAGAACAGTGCGGTTCCAGAACTATTTTGTGCCATGTACCTTTCGGCTTTTGAATGAAAGTCCTCCCAGGGTGTTTCTCGAGTGTTATGGCGCGCCTTCTTCGGCTCTCTTCTGTAAGCTGTATATGGAGGGATGACTTCAAGATAACATCAACCAGTTACCAGTCCATAAGCATCAATGAGTTCATTATATGTCACATTATTCCGCCCTTTTAATCACAACGAGTGTTTTTTTCTTGGCAGAAACATACAGGATGGTGGTATCAATAGTTGTGGTGTCACAATATTTCTACTACCAACGGTAAATATGGAGAGGACTGCTAAGCTTGGACTGAATAAGTAGTGGTAGGCGGAAATCAGGGTAGATAACTAAATTGCATACCTTTAATCGAATATACGTTTATCTTGGCTCTGGTTATTAAAATATATTCTTCTTAAAGTGCGGTATATTGTTTATAATCCATCTACAATTCGATGCCAATATAAACAGCACAATAACACAGATACATTTATTTACTTAAAAATATTTCATCAGCCAACTTCAAAGTGTGTGTTTAATGCATCCTTTCTGTTCCCAGCGGAACATTCTCGTTCCGTTGTTGCTCGTAGAAGTTGAACTTCGCTTTTTTATTTTGTGTTACGGTTCACTTCCTCGCAATCAGGCTTAAGAATGTACTAGATAAAGAATGTTAAGGTTGTTACAATCGATGTTTTGCGTTTGGAATTGAACTAAAAACAAGAAAAAAGTTGAGATAAGGGTCTTATTACAGCGAAGTAGGTATATTTATATAGAGAGTTTTTTTTAAGCTGGTGGATGCCAAATTGAACTATTTAAGGACCGAGAGGAATGGTTTTTTTTCTTACCTAAGCTGGCAGACTTGAGAGGCTATGTCAGCGTAACCGAGCGTGTAGGTGAGCTCTCGGGGCTCTAACCTAACGACGTTGCTAACATCAGCCTTAGCAAGAGCGGTGCTTCGCTGAATCTACCACCGGGTCGGAAACGCAACCAACTGAGAAGATCCGACGAGGAACTCAGTGGGCTGTTTTTGTGGGTGGAATGGAAATGGTCACAGGAGGGTTATAATAGTGATTTTATGTCTTATGCTACCAACATTAGCATAACGCATCGTTCAAGGAGATTCAACGTTTAAACACACCCCAAAATACAGTATTACTAGAAAGGCTGATAATAATCATCCGAGAATCCGTGAAAGAAGCTTACGAATTATTTTCGAATACGTACATACAGTATGTTAAAACTTTTTAGAATATTTCCTCTTTGTGTCGTATACACTGCTAAGGGTCATGACCACCCTTTTGTACCACCTTTAGAATATCTAGAAACAGTGATGTTATATATGCAAGCTTAATCGGATATATTGGCATCGCAAAATAGGACATGTCAAAATGCGGTCTCGACAATTAGTCAAAAAGTTAACTCGCGACATTTCCTTGTCACAGAACAAAGGTATAATTGCACGTAAAACGTTATTATAAGAACACATATACGAGCTAATGGCTGAGTCTTACAAGGGAGTTTGATGTTTTGCAAAGTTTGATGTTTTGCAGCACATGTCCCGCTCCGTAAGTGCCAAGTTATCAGGCACTTGAGATGTTAAGCTAACGACATGCAAAAATTGTTGTCAAATTTACCGGAAAATTCGACTTTGAATACAGCGGCTGGGCTTCTTGACTAATAGTCACGATATACTAAGGATTTAGAAAATAAGAGAGATTATCTGTAATTTATTTTACACGTTTTGGTACATTTGGTATGGAAAAATCTGAAATATTGCACTTTCACTAACTAAAATAGGCTGTCAACATTCAATGATGGACTCAATAAGTTCCAAGTTAAGACTTACTGTACTTAATTGGTATATTTTAAATTGGTTTAATAAAAGAATTGGCAATAAAATGAATATACGGCAAAAAGCACATAGTAAATAATAATTATTAATACATGATATAATAAAGCAGTAGGAGGATCTGGTGAGTCTATAAATTAAAGATGAAAAATAATTTTAATAGAAAGTGTCTTAGTAAAAAAGAATACTATAGAGTTGTATTATAGGACTTAATTCAGAGATTTTTGAAATAACTTTCTGTCTTTTTGTTTGATAGCTTATTCGCGCACATCATAACGCATTTTCATTTATTTTTCACAGCTGGATTGGTATGGAGTAGAATATTGAAACCGGATGTTGCAAAGAAATTCTTCTCATTTAAAGATTTTGTGAACTCACTCCTTCTGTTAGATAATAGAAGTTGTATTGAAAATAATATAAATAATACGATAGTACAACTGTAAGACTATCTGTTACTTTTTCACTTCCAAACCATTTTGACGAAATTCGGCATGGAAATTAGTAACTTACATTTTACCCCTGACTGAAGAGTACGAGTCCACGGCTAGGTGATATAAAAGGTATTCTTCGCAAGCAAAACGGTAGGAGGAACCTAATATTATATAAGTAATCATACATAAAATGAATGATATCGAAATGTAAGTTTTCCAAAAGTATCCAAGCATGAGCTCCCATCTCAAAAAGTATTAGACAATCGATGTTTAATTCAATGAAATTCATCTATAACGACAGACTTTTACAGCATAAACAAATTTTTAACATCTCCCAGCGCCGATGTCGCCATAAAATATTTTATTATCTGTGCGCGATCATCAAATTATTTTGACTTGTAAATGGGCAGCATTATGTTGATTAAACTGCTCGTTATTACGTTCGCCTACCGAATTGTTTTATGCAAATTTTTGTAAATCAAAAAATATTATCTGCATTTACCACCTCTTTTGTAGGGAGTTGGGATTTGCAGAGTAATAATTCACAGTGAGGCAATTTGAAAATAATAATGAGGTTTGTTTTATACAGGATAACGTGAATTCGATTGGGCGTTACATCTGTCGCATTCCATAAATTACAAAGCAACCACTCTTCGTTATTTTTTTGCATCGGTATGGTTTCTGTCATGGATTGAAAATAATTCTCAGTTGCACATTGGTAGTCATTTTTTGACTTTTTTCGAGGTGGCCAGGTATTCTCTTATACCGTACTCCCTGGTGCTTCGACTCTTGGCATGTTTTTGTCATTCTCTTGCCTTTTACTCTTCATCTCTAAGCCACACTTTATGAATTTTGGTTCACTGTTTGAAAATAGGAGCTTATAGATCTGGATGGCCATTGCAAATTTCTAAGCAAAATAGTTTATCCTTAATAGCAGGAAACGCTACGTTCGGCTGATTGAGTTTGAAAAGTGTCTGCAGCGGTAGGCCGCAGCTTTTCTGTGTCCTTATTGAATTGAGGAAGTTAATAGATAGCGTTGACCACTACAATCAAGTATCAGGATACACGACCTTCGTGGCATTGAATATATTTAATCATTTGCAATCAAATGCCAGAAAATTAATAACAAATTTCTTGGTTATACTGTTTCAAGTGAAGCTGTGATGTCTATCTCCGAGACGTACCTTCTCGTCCAGTCCATCATTGATCCGGGATAAGATAGGGATCCGGTAATAAATGGCCGAGAGGCGATAAACTGCTGATTTAAATAATCCAGGAATCAAATCCAACTTGTAGGGTACAAGGGGAATATGTAATTTCTTTACAAAATCTCTTTATGAATACTGATAAGCTATAGTCGGTGAAAAATGGTTTTTTTTTTCATGAACTTTGCATGGAATCTTATTTTTGCTGTGCAGCTTCGGAACTGCGAAGTTCTGAGCCTTTGTAAGCCGCTTGTTGGAGCGATTGCTAAATAGAGTTTCTACTTTTTATGCACTAGGCGATGAGTGCTTGGTTCTCCACAGAATATTTTAAAAACACTGAGAAGTCCTTACAGAGGCGTAGATTTTTCTACTACTGAATTTCTCGCCGGATCTTCTCAGTGGGTCGCGTTTCCGATCCGGTGGTACATTCTGCAAAGTACTGCTCTTGCTAGGACTAGTGTTAGCAACGTCCCCAGGCTAGAGCCCCGAGAGCTCACTAGGTAATACGTTGGAATAGCGTCCCAAGGCTACCACCAGCTTAGGTAGGAAAAAAGTCCTACCAGTTGATGCAAGTACATCGGCCGTCTCCTCCTTTGGATCACGACGATTACAGTTTCACACACAAAACAACAAATTCACAATTATTCGGTATCCACAGGTTAGCTTTTATTTTACAATATGGCCGAAGGGCGGTCGACCGGAAGCCGCCATATGTGACGTCACAAAGCAGAAA
Organism: Bombyx mandarina; assembly: GCF_003987935.1. The sequence continues at coordinate 1,951,636 of NW_021011489.1, read as the reverse complement.
CACTGCCACTCGCCATCGCAAACTGGCAGTTGCCAATACCCAACCACACTTTTTAGTTATTTACTGAAAAGTTCTGGAACATTCCGCAACCACATTCCACTAGCCGGTGTTGGCATTTCACGAATAAATGTTTTTTTGAAACTGATATCATCTAAGCCAATCTCTTTTGAAGCAGTTCTAGGGAAACTATTCCATTAGGAAACTAAAGTTGCAAGTTTAAGTACGCATGTAAATTTAAATTATAGTGTACATACGTTTGTACGTCTTTATGCGTTCCTAAACAATTTATCTGATTATTTTTATTTTATTACTAGCTGACCCGGCAGACTTCGTAGTGCCTCAATCGATAAATAAAAGACCTAAGCTTTTGTATAAAATAAACTTAAAACAAACAAAAGGAATCCGTCTGACGGGAGATACATCAAAGGAAAAACAAAATTGTCATTTTTATTTAATTCCGAGCATTTTCATATTTATTTACCTTTTAAACCTTCTCTGGACTTCCACAAATAATTCAAGACCAAAATTAGCCAAATCAGTCCAGCCGTTCTCGAGTTATAGCGAGACTAATGAACAGCAATTAATTTATATATATATATATATATATATATATATATATATATATACATAGATTTCGATGGGTGAACGAGCTCACGGACCACCTGGTGTTAAATTGTTACCGGAACCAATAGACTCTAACAACGTAAATAACTTCACTCACTTTGAAACATGAGTTCCAAATTTCATTTTGACAGTACAACGGCTGCTTACCTTTAAATTTAATCGCATTACTGCTTCATGGTAGAAATAAATAGAAATAGACTACCACAGGGTAGTGGTACCTACCCGTACGGGCTCAGAAGCTGTCTTATCACCAGTAAACATTATGTTGAAATTTGCTATAGTTTGTTGCTACACTTTGTTATTGCTATAAATTTTTTCTGACGGTAATTACACCGCCTGTAATATCTTTCACATGGATTGTTTTCACGATTTTATGTTGTTTAACTTGAGCATGTTTTAACATGCTGATTTATTATTTTAGCTCGTCTCAAAAAATGGATCCGGAAAACACATAATTACGTTACTTTGCTACTAACGCGTCCAGTACAGAACAACTTCTCATTTCCCGTGCGTTCGGATTTTTAAACTGTTGCAAATTTAATGCGCTGTGGGACATCCCTATTGCTCAGTAAAATTAGCGATCAACATTACGTTGTTAATACGTAATCACCATAAATGTCAAATTAAAATCAAATCTAATTAGCAATCGATCAATCAATACCAGAAGACGTATAATAGGAGTATATCAATTGAACGAGCGGTATAATTTTCGCCGATCGGGTCGGCCTTAATGAACGCTAATTTTCACAGCTGCTCATTAGGGCTGCCTCAGATAGTTACGATTATTTGATATTTTTTTAAGCTGACACAATTGAGTAGACGAGAACAACTTACCGGATAAAAATAGTACCGCAGAAAGTAGATCCGGGATATGATATTAATGAAGCCAAGGTTTGAATTTTTTTTATTGTCCTTGTAGGCAGACGAACACACGGCCCATCTGATCGTGAGTGGTTACCGTTGCTTATGGGCGTTGCAAAGACAGGTTACAGAGCCAAGCCACTGCCTATCGTTAAGTAATCTTCACAATTTGCGCTGACATCTATCTTCAAATTTCAAATTACTTTTGAATAAAAATAAGTGGAATAGATAACCTCTGTCTCACCATGAGGGACCGAAATACGGTCACAAACTAGTAGCTAGTAATATTTGTTATTTAATGTATCTTAGTTTAAAAAAGGTCTGCCAATTATCAATAAGCTGACGCTCTTTGTGGCGATGTTAATAAGACTTGCAATATAATTGAGATTTGAACCTGTAAATTTTTGATCTTGACTACTCAATAATACTTTGGGAAGATCATTCAAATTATAAAATAAGCATAACACAATGTAGAAGAAAAAAATCTTTGAAGTCGTCGTGGCTTAAAAGATAGAACAACTGATATACTCGACTACGCACTTGAAACCCGAAGGCAGGTACTAATCTCATACGTATTGACACAATATGCTCACGAATAACTTCCGCAATGAAAGAATAATATCATCATGTAATAAAAATCGAAACTGAAAAAATTGCCTATTTATTATGAGTTTAAAACATAGACCTAAGTCTCAAAATGGGTCATAGCGTTCATATTGTGAGGCTATGGGTCTCGTTAGCTAACATCAAATGAGCCGCTAACTCGTCCATTCTCTCAACAAACAACTTAAAAAAAAATATATTCATAAATTTATGTGTGGCAGCCCTATTATTAATGGTTCACAGATTTGGATTCTTATTTCCAACGGAGCAACGGTATCTTCCAGAATATGCGGTACGAAATGTAAATCCAATAAAATTATCTTTCATTTCAGCTATAATAATTATAACTAGTATAGCGTCTGGTCGAAATCCGACTAATAAAAATAAAAATACATCTCCTTTCAGATAGGAAAAAATGTTATAGATCCAAAGCATAATTAACCCACAACAATCCCATCGACTACGGTGAGTCACAAAGCCCTGAATCTGACTATGAAATATTTAATTGATCTGCTCTTTTCAATAAATCTACTAAACCCGATTCTCCTCCTTATATCTCCATCGTATGATGTAATTTTACCCCAAAATCTTGGAAATTTGACCAGAAAGATAAAGATAAATGGACGATAATGTATCCACGTGATCATACAAGTTATATCGCGACCCAGGAAAATCCGGTAATTTGGAAACGTCAAAGAACAAGTTTATTGGTAGCAGAAGGGCTGCGGTAGGCATATTTTATTATTAAAAATCAATTGAAAAATAAATGTATGTATAAAATGGAGCGCTATTTGAGAAGGGCTCCACCGATTCGACTGATTTTTGTTTAATATTACGATAAGGATTTTATGGAAAAAATGATTTAGGATTAATCGAAAGAGATATTCTGAAAGATAAGTGTTATAGCAAAGCCCGATCGGTCGGATTTCACTAGAAATCAATGTTTCGGAGAAAAGAAAGATTAAATTATTATAATTAAACTTACTACAACAAATGATCTTTAACATCACGTAGCATTTAAAAAAAATGAAAGTCAGAAAATATTTTGAGAGTTATAAATTATTTTGTTATTTTTATAATCGTTGATAAATTACTCTGTTATTTTCATAACATCAATCGTCTTGTATTAAATTAAATGTTAATTTTGATTAAGAGTGGATAACACCGAATGGATTTGCATTCGTCATGGCGGGCGAAAGTTTGGTCATTCTGTGCTTTAAATAACAGGTCGCACGTGGTAGTCACTCACAATCCCATTTTCTCTATATCACTGATTATTATTTTGATCGCGGATTATTTCAGTAATTTAAGGATCTATACGAGTACAATTGAAATATTGAAAAGTTAACACTAAAATGAACATATTTCAACGTTTCCAAGCTTCCTTCATCTCTGCAGCGAAGCGTCTGTAGCGTCATAGACTCCTGTGCTAGAGTTCAGGAATCAACAATCACATGCGACAGCCCGGCCTCTCGACGCTCTGATATACTCATGTTTATTGACACCAAAATAAAATATTGAGAAAGTTATGCGCATTTAATTCTTTTTTTTTTTCTGAGATACTATTTTAAAGTAGAACATCAAGGAAAAAGAAGCTTTTTTGAAGTACGTATACAAAACAGTTCTATTCCAAATAGGAAACTTTTTACTGGTGGTAGGACCTCTTAAGAGTCCGCACGAGTAGGTACCACCACCCCGCCTATTTTTGCCGTGAAGCAGTAATAGCGTGTTTCGGCTCGAAGGCTGCCCCAGCCGTCGTAACTATACTGAGACCTTAGAACTTACATCTCAAGGTGGATGGCACATTTACATTGTAAATATCTATGGGCTCCAGTAACCACTTAACACCAGGTGGGCTGTGAGGTCGTACACCCATCGAAGCAATAAGAAAAAAATTGTGGATGTCCTATATTTTGCTCTAATATTAAGAGATACGAATAGAAACAGCAAATGTTACAAAATAAATTAAATAGTATCTCGTCTGTGGTGCTATGCTCTACGCTCATAACGTACCGTATTGTCTGAATGGTGATCACGTTCGGCTGACGTCGACGCGGCCAAGTTTCTGATTATCAACACGCGGACAGAATTCCGACGGCTCCGTAATCATGAGACGCCGTCTCAGCAGCTCGCGGTCCGCTGGGCTCGGGGTTCGAGTTCAAACTTTCAGGTACAGACACAACTTTTATATAGGCTCAATTGAGGCCTATAAAATCAAAGGCAGCTAAACGCCTTAATGTCGTAAAATAGATTAACAATGGCGCTATCTTGTTTACTTAGTCACGCTTTAGTGTTTTCATGTTATAACAAATGCAGCTACTTCTCTAACAAATTCAGTTCAAAAATTTTTCTTTACTCTGTACGAAGTACTAATAAACGAAGTTTTATAATTTAAAATTCAGATTATTAGTACTATTTTCATTCTTTATAAATCTGCTTTAAAATAAAGAATATCGTAGCTATCCGAACAAAGTAATTTCAGCTTCTCAAGCCGGGAGTGTTGCTAACACTGGTCCTAGCAAGAGAGGTACTTCCATGGTTCGGGAGAATTTACCTGAATATTTGACAGACTTGGATTTAGTTGCCTTTGATTTTAAAGGCTTCAATTATTTGATTTGGGCAGGCGAGCCCGATAGCAAAGCTTAGTGTTGCGTCTGATAAGAATGCACCGGCCATCTTATTTATAGACAACGATTACTTCACCTTTTTTATTTTTTTTATTGCCTTTGTAGGCAGACGAGGATTCGGCCCACCTGATGGTGAGTGGTTACTGTCGCCCATGGACTTCAGCAAGCCAGGGGCAGAGCCAAGCCGCTGTCTACCGAAACTGCCTACTAATATTATAAAATAGTATATTTGCGCGTTAATAAAACATCACAATTTTTTAATAGTAACACTTAGAATGGGCTGACATCATTTACTATTGTAAGCCCATAAAGCTTTATTTATACTCCTAACCATTGAGGAGTTCCTTAATCAGGTATCGATTCTAAATGGAGCAACCACGACATGGTAAAACATCAAGCCGGTTATCATAATATGCAAAATGTGGACACAAACCTTAGTGTATGTGCTGTCTAAAATCTAACACCAAGATGCATTTTATTAATCTGTGTCACCGGGTTGATTTAGTGTGACTTAAAATTCTGTTTGTTGTACACTATGAACACATTTTTTCACAATACATTTCAAATTTCTACAAATTGTTACTATTTATTGTTATCATCAGTCAACAAACGCTTATTTGTTATTAATTTAAAAAAAGACATACAACAAATTATCACTGAACAAAATGTATCATCGAAACTAAGTCACGATTCTGTAGAATTGCCAAAGTCAAAGTCTTTTTCATTCTGCTCACGACCCGCGCTGTAAATCAAAAAGTGTTTAAAGGGTTGTATTTGAATTACTAATTTGTGTTAATAGGTTTGCCAGTAAACACGGGAGCATTAAATAGTGGCTCGGAAGCTCTTAATTACAACGCGAAATCTGAGGTTGCGGTTGGATGCAGGAAATTTAAGGGGAGATGTCACAGCCAAGGAGAGCAAAGTTTTTAAGGGCTTAAGGTACACAGTATTCTCAACAGATTCTGTTTTATTTCTGAACTATATTATTATTTTAGAGGTGGAGGGGGAAGAGGTCGACCGAATAAAACGTGGATGGAGAGTGTGAATGACGAGATGAGAAAGAGAGGAATGAGTGTTGAGATGACGGCTCATAGAAGAGAATGGAACAGAAAAATTCGCTGCGCCGACCCCACCTAGTGGACACAAAGAAGAAAGAAGAAGATTATTATTTTAACATCAATCAGCCTCTCAATTATTATTGCATGTTTGTCATTGAACAATAAAATGGGAAGGACCGATTTTGATAAATTCCATGGGTCCTAGAATTGGTATTATGCCGCCCACCTTGAGATATAAGGTTAAAATTTCCTTGGATTTATATGACGATTCACGCCATACAGATCGTCAGAATTTAACAGAAATGTGCAGCAAGCAACTTCGAGTTTTGGATTGCTTCTGGAAATCAGTATACATATAGTCACTTGAGGAATGTATAAGAAATATTAAAGTGGGCTACTTAGGGTCATACTTACACAGTGTGATGTTATTAAGGCTGAGGTCTTTTAATAACCTCTATCTACTGACCCGCTATTTTTGTTCGCTCTTGAGCTCCACCCGATATTACTGACTGCTTTTCGTTTAAGAAGACGCATGTTACTGTAGTTTCCATTTCACGAACATGACATGAAATTTATTCACAAGCACTTACTAATTGTAGTCGGCAATTTATATATATTGTTAATATGACATCAGTTCCGCTAAAACATAGCTAACTGATAGCTAAGTCAAAGTATAGGTTTTTTTTCAGTCACATTATCAACTATACTGAGACCTTAGAACTTATATCTCAAGGTGGGTGGCGCATTTACGTTGTAGATGTTTATGGGCTTCAGTAACCACTTAACATCAGGTGGGCTGTGAGCTCGTCCACCCATCTAGACAATAAATAAAAAAAAGTTTTGTCAAGATGTTTCAAGATTCTGAACCTCGCCTTAAATTGGTTAAGCTGTGAAAAACACCTTCACGTTTCATTCATTAGTCATGCAAATTGCCTCCTCAGGCCGCCAACCTCGTCTCGGATACAATTATTATGGACATTGTAATATGCTAACTAGGAACCGAGTAATGTTCTTTGCTCAGTTTATATTCAGCTTCTTGTTGATAAAAGTTGAAGCGTGCTCCAGATTAACGGTTAGAATATCTGATATCATCTTAATTCGGTTTTTTTTTGATAAAGTTGCATTTGGATGGTTAGACTAGTGTAAGGTTTGTTATAAAATAATTAAAATCAAATTTATGATGGTAAAATTAAGATAATTTTTGGATTGCCAAATAGCAACACTGTTAGTGGAAGTCATCCCATATCATTTCATTGAATTTCATCCCAGTTGATCACAAATTAATCATCTTCATTTCATTTCAATCCATATTATCATTTTTCATAAAAATAAAAATTAAAATAAGATACGACTTAAAGGTCTTAGTTACCAGGTCATAAAACCCTTTAAAAAAAAGCAATCCAGTAGTGGGGACGTGACATAATAAAAAAGGCGGTAGTCTGAAAAAAACGGCAGAAAAAGCGGTCTATTCTGTAGTGAGCACATTGTAAAAGTGGAAAGCAATACAGAATTAAGCGAACTATTGCAATCTGTGTATTTATTTCCTGGTTTTGAAAGCTAAGTCAACACTAGTAACTTAGATTAGATTTGTAATAGAAAACGACATATTTACTTCAGTGCGCTACGTAGGGCACCGGTGACCTACACGGCACTCAAAGGGTCAAATGCCGCCCGACACTCAGCCTCTCTTTTACGGTGGAAAGGTCGAACCCTCTAAACTCAATTCAACCCTCTTCTTTTCGAGTCGGAGTTTGGGACGGCATTGGCAGAGTCTATGGTGCCATCCACGCAGCTGAGGATACACTGAGCTGGTGTAAGATAGTCCAAGTGAAAATTATTCAGTGAAGCCACGTCTGTCAGCATTGAGGATTATCGATGCAATAAGGAGGGGGATACTAACTCAGCGTCCGTGCACGACCATGAACAGTCACCACATTACTGTCCATAGGTTCGACTGCCTTTGAAAGCAGGCCATTTTTGTGAAGATTTGAGAGAGTTAAGAATATGAGAAGCAGTATATTTTTAGAATTGCCAGCGAAATATCAATAAGATTAAAGATACACGATTGTCTTTATCTTTATTGCATCGTTCATTGAAGTAATTGTGGTTTAAAAGATAAGTCGGCCGATTTACTCGTTTCAAGCAATGCGACTATATTCATCATCATAAACGGTTGCTCTTGGCAGAACAGTCGTGGTCATGTGGAATTCTTGCTCATTAAAGCCTTGACAGATGCTTTTCACAGTTTGCGAACCGAGGCCCGGCGCACACACTCGTTAAGTAGGGTTTCAGTAAGGTCTTTCACCTGATCAGTCCATGGGGATTCGTCCACGAGATCTCTTACCATTGACCCTACCCTGAACAACAAGTTTCTCGATAGACTGTGCTGGCCGACGCGATACGTGTCCAAAATATCGAAGCATCCTGGATTGCACTGTTGACGATAACCTGTAAGAGATATTTAGTTCTTTTAGGATCGAGGCGTTAGTGCGATGCTCAGTCCAAGATATACGGAGCATCCTTCTCCAGCACCACATTTCTAATGCATCGATCGACAATATTACGGGTGTTCAAATCCCGAAACCTTTTTGGCTCCGACGTACTGATCGTAGAACTAATTGTGGAATCGCTTGGGTTCACTATCCTGTCTATATCTGCAGTGAAGCAGTCATGATCGTATTTATAGTTCCATGTGAGACATGGAAATGAATCGAAAATTAATCAAACAAACAAAACATCTATATTTGAATAGGAGTTTTACATCAACATAATCAGTTAATTCATCATTAAAATCTCATTGATAACGAAATCTAAATAATAAAATTAAATCACGGTTACTTAATTTAGGAATTTCATTGGCGTTATACAAAAGTTTATCAAGTCCCAACCAACTTGAAGAATTTCAATAAACGTCATTACACTAATTACGAAGACTGTTCGTTTTGGGTTTCACTTTTGAATCTTTTAACGAGAAATCTAAGAGGCTCATAATTCTGTAGACGTTTGTGATTTTGCCATACTTCGCAGAATCGAAAATCGCGAATAATTCGCAACATTTACAATAGCGTATTTCGCTCTATGGACTTATATCCAGTGCTGATTTTTTGCTGCGATCAAATTTTTGAATGTCACTTTAGGCTGATGGACATTTTTCCAACGTGATATCAAAAACCAATTCATATAAGTAGGCTTCTATTTTGGAAGAGATCAGGTCATCTTGCTATAATTTGGGACTCTAGTAGGAGAAGACTCTGGTTGGGGGTCTTTAAAGGAGACTAGTGAGATCTAAAATAAAACCTCTATAAGAACTCTGTCAGCTATAATGCGAATACAAGATAATACTAAATACCTGGCAGTAAATGTGAAAAATGAGCTCGTAAGGCGTTTATTAACACCGAAAGCAGTAGTAAATATTTACACATAAATAATATCTTATCTATTAAATATTTACAAAGACTTTTCAGTCAGTGTACATCAAACGTTAATCTCACAGCACAGGCTATTAGGTTTATTTTAGCAAAAATCGTTTCAATTATGATCCGTCTGTAGTTTTTTGTCTTAGATCTTATTCTTTTATTCTTAGAGAGTTTTTTGATAATTAATCAAAGAAACCTTTCCTTGAATTGATTGCGAAGAAATCAACAATATATTAAATTTAATAAAAATGTTCATTTTGAAATAATAACATTCATTGGTATCCGACATTTTTTATGTTTATTTTATTGCCCTTGTATGCAGACGAGCATCGACCCACCTGATGGTGAGTGGTTACCCTAGCCCATAGACTTCAGCAATGCTAGGGGCAGAGTCAAGCCGCTGCCTACCGTTAAACCGACTTTATGGCTCTAACGTGTAAATTTTGTTTGATGCATAGTTTGACCGATTAGTTCAAGGTATAAATGTCACCTATTTATTCCTTTACCTTGATACGAGATGTCCTAAGTTCATTGGTTTACTTCTTTGCTGTGAAGTTATTGAAGCGTATACCTGCTTCACTGAAATAGACAGTGTGGTGGTAGAAGATGTTATTTCTGCACCATGGAAGTCGTTCGTGAAGACGTTTTACGTATGTATTTTCGGTAACGAAATGCTACATGCCTGCGGGATTTGAAACTCAGCATAGTCGGATCGCTTCTCATATAACTATACCTGGAACTTTACCGACTGGGTCACTACAACTTTAAGACGATTCTTACTTAGCTCTCCTAGTTAATCATTTCTATCTTGGATGTTTGGTTATCTTGCCTATCGGATACGTCATAATCTCAGAACTACGTAGCGTTATCAGTGATACAATAAAAAAAAGACGTGTGGTGTCGTGGGACATCGGATAGAAACGAAGTTCCTTATTATGAAAATGTTAATTTTAAGTTCTATTCAAGGTATAAAGGAAATAAAAGTGGAGGTTTCGCAACAACCCACAGTCATTCTGTAACGTGCGAACTTATTGTGGTACACTTCATTCACGGTTGCTTGCATAAGAGTTAGTGTATTGCGCAAACCAACGCTCTGAGATCGTGGTCAATGAATGATAAAAAAATATGTTATTTTTTACGTTATACGTTTATACGTTATTACAAATTTAAGTCGTACACTGTGTGCATTACTAATCAAAATCTTACGTTACGGACGTTTTTTCCCGGTCAGGGTAACCCTCCGCATCGTGCCATAAGGAAGTTGGTTACAAAAAAAAATTATAAATTAATACTGACTTCTACAAATATGTATCGTTTCCATTCCCAACTATAAAAAACTGGCATTTGCGAAGGAGTTTGAGCATAATTTAGAATTTAATTACAATAAAATCCAATCGATATTTCATCAACTAGGTATGTTTGCATTAAACTTTTCGATAGCCGCTCGCCCGTACATGCGTTTTTAATCAACTATGTAAACATGAAATGTGTGTAGTCTGTAACAAGCCTAGAGGGGCTGCTACAAAACTGTGTGTTCGTATTTATAATAGTATTTTTTTTTACCAGATACCATCGATACGCGAATGCGATACATACCTATCTCATATAATAAGTGTTTTTACTAAAAAAAAAATTTGCAAAAGTCTTTGAAATCACGAGATTTTATGATTAATTGGAAGACACGCGCTGCGGTATCGTCATGCAGTATTCATCTGGAATTATCCAAGTATCTAAGAAAGTAGCGTTTGATGTACGATAAGATTCCATTCTTTTTTTGTAATATTCGCGGTTCACGTACACATTTACTGGTTTCACTGGTTGTAGGACATCTTGTGCATCCGCACGGGTAGGCACCACCACCCTGCCTATGTCTGCAGTGAAGCAGTAATGCGTTTCGGTTTGAAAGATGGGGCAGCCGTTGCACTGTAAAAACTGCGACCTTAGAACTCATATCTCAAGGCAGGTATTTACGTTGTAGATGCCTATGAGCTCCGTAACCATTTAACACTAGGTGGGTCGTAACCTCGTTCACTAACTTAAGCACAAAAATAAACACTGCATTAATTCTTGGTAAAAACTGGTGTACTGTGTTAAGTGAGTGAGTGTGATGAACATTCAGAAGACAAGACCACTAGTAGACATACCACGGTGATTGTTGAACTCGATATGAATAAACCATGAAGTCTTACACCTAAGCTTGTCGTCAACTACCTCATAACATTCGCTATCAATATTTATAATACTGATAAAATGATGTAAGCAGACATAAATGTGTGTGTACATTGGGATTTATTACCTAATTGCTTTGTAAATACGTGCCAAATTACTAAACTATGCATTTGCATCTCAGTTTCAAGTTATTATTCTAAGAGTGCAGTGCGGAATAAACCCGAAAAAGAATGACGTCATTCTTAGATGAGATTTTAGTGAATTTTCGCATGTTCGGCCGATACCACGGCGAGCTGATGGTTTATCTGGCCATAGCGTATTTGTGTAATGGACTGTATTCCGTAAATTATATTTTTGCCGCCGAAGAGATCAGCTATAGGTTAATAATCTTTGTTGTTAGTAGTCGTCGTAACCATACTGAGACTTTAGAACTTATATCTCAAGGTGGGCGGCGCATTTACGTTGTAGATGTCTATGGGCTCCAGTAACCACTTAACACCAGGTAGGCCGTGAGCTCGTCCACCCATTTAAGCAATAAAAAAAACCTTGCGGAGCAAAAGAAGGAATCTGTTATAATTTTTAATTGTTCTACGTTTAAATATTTAATTAAATATATAAAACTTAATTACAGTAAATAATCTACTGCTCAAGGACTCGTGACTATAGCGTACAGTAAGTGCTCATGATGCGATAACGAAGCATGTCTTCTAATTTTATTTGACAAAACTAATAGAGATAAAACGTCTTTGCCAAACAAATATCTGATCGGAAAAGTATTATTTTACAAAGAAAATATACACCAGCTATGTGTGAGAACAGAGTGATAGCAATAACATTATATTCCAGTTCCATAATAATATAATGAAGATTATATAGGAGAAAAAATAGGTCTATGTTAATATGTTGTTCAGTTGTGAGTTGATGTTAATAGGTACCAATCGCCATTCGCGAAGTAAAAACATCCATGAAAGAACTCAATCGCGTTACAACTAATGCCAAGAAATTATTGCTTTTATTCATACACTAACGCCTGTGTATACCCATATTGTTAACAATAATATTTGGGTCGTCGCAGCGCGATTTTCAATGATGGACCACATGTTCGCAGTTTGCATCGCCGTGCCTTTCCGCACGCGTCAATATTCTTCAAAGTGTACAAGAAAGTCCATCGGTTCTTATCTAATCAATAAATCAGCAGAAGATCACATTTCGTTTTCAAACGTGAGCGATTTAGAACAGTTCACGTACGAGATGGCATTTTATTAAAAATTCTACAGTCAATTCACTGAAATATTATCTTTTACAGGTGTAAAGATGAACTCTTTGAGAACAATACGTGTGGTAAAATCAATTCATCAAAATGTACCGAATTCGTATACGACCAACCGAATAGTTTCGTAGCTGAAGTAAGTGTAGTAATGAAGAAACTTCTAATTAAATGTTGTAATATCAGACTAAGTAGATGAAGAATTGTGCTGCCGATTTCTGTCGTTTGCCTAAAGGATAAGACGTCCGGTGAATTCGTATGTAGCGATGCACCGGTGTTCGAATCCCACAGGCGGGTGCTAATTTTTCTAATGAAATACGTACTCAACAAATGTTCACGATTGACTTCCACGGTGAAGGAACAACATCGTGTAATACAAATCAAATCCGCAAAATTATAATTTGCATAATCACTGGTGGTGGGACCTCTTGGGAGTCCGCACGGGTAGGTACCACCACCCCGCCTATTTCCGCCGTGAAGCAGTAATGCGTTTCGGTTCGAAGGGTGGGGTAGCCGTTGTAACTATACTGAAATCTTAGAACTTATATCTCGAGGTGGGTGGCGCATTTACGTTGCAGATGTCTATGGGCTCTAGTAACCACTTAACACCAGGTGGGCTGTGAGCTCGTCCATCCATCTAAGCAATAAAAAAAAGGTGGTGCAGTATTTTTGTAACTTCGGTAAGTAATGTTGCGTATATCGTCTTCTCGCATTAAAACTCTATAACCTCAAAACATACCAATTTTACAGGAGAGTATTTTAAAGGTTGAACATGTAATATTTTTAATTTTAATCGCCTTTGTAACATATTTTTTTCTAAATACATTATCTGTTTTTAAAGTAAGATAAAATTATGTAATAATTTTGTTAATAGTAGTCAAAACATAAGTAAGCTAAAAAAATACTAAACCTCTTTTGACAGTATTTATGAGAAAAATACCGGTGATACCAAATGTTTACGCATATTAACTCAATTTCGAATATTTTTGGAAATTGCACACTTTTAATGCGAAAAGGCGATATGTCTTCCATTTATTCTTGAGCAATTAGTAGGAGATAACAATGTGGCTTCTACTAAAACTTCAAAAGTCATTTCTCATGGTAGTAATAATCGTAATTATTGGTAGCTCTACATTCATCGTGGGGAGTATTGTGTACATGTTTAAAAACTATTTCTATCTGTTCTTATTGTTGAACGTGTCTTGCACGTGTTATGTTTCCAATATTTTCGTTTTAGTACGAGCTTGGCTGTGAGGAATGGAAAAGAACTTTTGTCGGTACCGCCCATAGCTTGGGTTATATGTTTGGATTGCCAATCATAGGATCTTTGTCTGACAGGTAAAAAAAATACACCAAATGTAAACACAAAATTCTATGATACATTCTTCGGTTTTCAAGATACGCGAATTTAAAACTCTTTATACAGGTTAATCAAGCATCGCCCACGTTTTGAATGCCTTCATGTTATTACAACTGATAATCTTAATTTAAGCAAGTAAACAAAATTGTTTTCATTCAACAAGATTATATTTATGTATAAGTACTGTGGTATTAGTGGACATTTAAATACTACTTAACATTCGCCGTATTAAGCATAGATTTTTTATTACTTAGGTAGGTGGACGAGCTCACGACCCACCTGATGTTAAGTGCTTACCGGAGCTGTATAGACATCTACAAGGTAAATACCGCCACCTACCTTGAGATATGAGTTCTGAGGTCTCACTTGTAACAGTACAACGGCGGCCCCGCTCTTCAAACCGAAACGCATTACTTCTTCATGGCAGAAATAGGCAGGGTGGTAGCACCTACCCGTGCGGACTCACAAGACGTCCTACCATCAGTAATTACGCAAATTATAATTTTGCGAGTTTTATTTTTATTACACGACGTTATTCCTTCACCACAGAAGTCAATCGTGAACATTTATGAAGTACGTATTTCAATAGAAAAAAATGTACTTGCCTACGGGATTCGAACACCCATGCATCGCAAGATACGAATGCACTGGACGTCTTATAGGTCACGACAATATATCAATACCAATTGATCAACTAGGCTGTTAGTTAAACATTGTTAATTTTGCGAACTTCCATCCTATCCTAATTCTATGGAATTAAAATAACGGTGTGGGCTAATTATACCTCTTCCACTACATTAATCGTAATTTATTATTTTTCCAGGTTAGGTCGAAAAAAAGCCGTTATCATAACCGGCGTTTTGGGAGGTCTACTTGGATTAGCCAAGAGCGCATCAGCGTGGTACTGGTTGTATGTTGTATTCGAGATCCTGGAAGCTGCCTTTGGCGATATTTTCTCACCTGTTTATATTCTAAGTACGAATGAAGTAGATTAAAATACGGATAAATGGTTACTTAGCACAAGCCGCAAATAAAGCTTCATAAAACTAAGTTAACTTAAGCTGCAATTAATTTTGGAGCGGTGATTATGTTTCTCTACAAATATGACGTTTGGGCGTTTAAGAGTAAGAACATATAAAAGCTATAAGGCGATAGCGGAGCTTTAACTCCTCAGAGAAGGACCAATTTCTTGAGCGAAATATGTGCTTAATACTTACTATTAAACGAATACAACGCTGAAAGGATAGCATCTTCATCAGCATCAACAGTAGTCCACTGTTGAGCATAGGCCCCTTTTAATTTACGCTACTGAGTTGGGGGTTTTCGTTCTCTCATTAATTTCCTGTCAAACACCATTCCTAAATTATCACTTCACTTGGCCGAGGATGCGACACTTTGTAGGTATTTGCTGGTGTTTCTACCCAAGAACTTGTTTGCTTTAGCCATCATCGTCATCGTGTAATGAAAATCAAAAGCGAAAAACTCGTGAATATTTATAATTGGGGGTAGTAGAACGGTTTGTATGTATCACTATCAAGTCTGTGTCCGTTGCAATGCTGTGCTTTGCTTTCAGAGATGGCGAGAATGAGATGAGCGAAAGATTGGGACTTTGACGTCATGTCTCTGAGTGGGTGACGCCATTCACATTGCTACTATATTCTTGCATTCCGGTAACTATTTTACATCAAGAAATGCCTAATTAATTGTTTACCCATTTAATGCACTAAAAAAGACCACAGAAACCGCTGGAAAGAGTAAGCTAGCTCTGTTGGTCGTAAATAAAACAATTTGAATAAAAAATGCTTTCGTTGTTTGTCTGGTATTATAACTTTATTATTCATAATTATTTTAAATTTGTAAGGCGGATATTTTGGCTTCTATTTCTGAAGTCAGTAAAAGTAGTCAAAGCATTTTCACAGGTTTGAACTGATAATTTAATGTGAAACTTGACAAATTTAACTAACGTAATATTTTTGCATTCATAGCGGTAGAAATGGTCGAAACTCGAAAACGCGTTCCATACTACATCATATCATTTTTCGGATTTTCCATTGGATGTACAATATTGGCCTTTGTCGCATGGGAAGTACAGTATTGGCGGACGTTCCTAAGAATCATTTACGCACCATCTTTGCTGTTCATTTTCTACAGTTTTCTAATAGACGAAAGCCCAAGATGGTTATTAACGAAAGGTAGAAAAGAGGAAGCAGTAAAAACACTACAGAACGCAGCTAAGAAGAACGAGATAGAGATAGACATAACGGCGCTAGATAAGATGGTCTATGAAGATGAAAATGAGATGGCTCTTATGGAGTTACTAAAAACAACATTTGCGTCAAAGACTTTATTGTTGAGATTTTTCGTTTGCACGACCTGGTGGGCGACCTCGACGTTCGTAAATTATGGAATGACAATCAACTCGGTATCATTACAAGGAAATAAATATATGAATTTTGCGATTGTTGCCATTATCGACGGGCCGGGAAACGTGTTAATAATGTTTGTTATGATGAAATACAAGAGAAAGAAGCCCTTGCTAATATCTTTTTTCGTTGGAGCGGCGATGTATATAGTTCAACCATTTTTGCCACTTAGTAAGTGTTTTTGTTGATCTAGATTAGCAGACTAATTAGATCCATTTGACGATAATTTGAACCTAAACAGACAAACTCCTCGGATAAGTTTAGATTTTATATTTTTCAGATCAAACATGGTTGTCAATTGTAGTTTACACATGCGGCAAGCTGGTATCATCTTTTTGCTTTAACATAACATACATGTACACCTCTGAGCTGTTTCCCACACAGACAAGGAATTCAATGCAAGCCTTATGTTCATCTTTGGGACGGATCGGGTCCATACTTGCGCCGCAGACTCCTTTGCTGGTATGTTTATTTTAAATCTACGTGGTTCATATATCTGGGAAGACAAGATCTTGGAAAACTATCCCAGAAAGTTGACGCTTTTCCTTGATGCATGTGTTTAATTTATTCAGAAAATTCCAACGTTTGGCCTTGAAGTGAACATGCTAGATTTTTTTTATAAACTAGCATAATTTTCATCTTTTCTTTAAATGGAACAATTATGTAGTAGTTCAAAAATCATATTTCTCAAATAACTATCACAATCTCAATAAACTTACATAAACAGGTATTGTACAATTAGCTGTATCAACCGTGTTTGCAAATGTTTGCTAGTTTTATCATTATATAATTTAATTAATCATTCAACGATACTTGTCTTATACTTGTGCTAACCATAATATTATGGATTCACTAATAAAGCCCGTTTGGAAATAAATGGAAAATGGTAATTATAATCGATTACTTTTTCTATATTATAGTTATATTATAGTACTTAGTGTACTACTAAATGTAATCCTTGACTAGGTTTCCAACAATTATAAAAAAAATAATTATTAGCGTTCCAATAAAACCATAGGACATTCAACATATTTTTATTATATTATATTTTTTCAGAAGGTATATTGGGACGGACTCCCGATGATGATTTTCTGTGGAGCAGCAATATTTGCCGGGTTAGCGACTTTCTTAGTGCCTGACACTGCGGGCGATTCTTTACCTGACACCGTGAGACAAGCTGAAGAGATAGGCACTAAGAAACTAAGTAAATAAGGGATAAATAGTATCCTAGAGAAATTTAAAGTAAAGAATTGAGAAGCATTCGCAATGTTACTAACGAAATTTTACTAATTGTGGCCAAAAATTGATTAAATATTTAAAAAAAATGTAGCTTTTTATTAGTATTTTTTTCAGTTGTCTACTGGGTTCGTTTTTCACGATTTATTGTTTTAATAAAACGTAGGTAAGGAGAATTTGTTCCAAAATAACACGATCGAACAATCAACTGTTTTATTACTTGAAATAAAGTTATAGTTATAATATTAACGCCCTTCATTTATTCACTGTTCACTTATCGCCTGTCTATTTCTGCTGTGTGTCAATATGAGTGGCCGCATTTAAATTGTTGATGACTATGAGCTTCGGTAACCACTTAATACCAGGTGGCCCGTCAGTTCCTCCATCAGCAATAACAAAAAGGTTAGTGATATGTCGCTGACATTCCACCGAACAGGCAACGTACAGCTGCGATGCCGTCCGATTAGTCCTGAGGTTTCGCACGACTAGCGCCCACAGCTGTCTGGCGACATCGCTAATTATCATCTGTCAATTGTCAGCGCTCGGGCTGTTGTCACTTTAAAAAAGTCAAAGCGCTGCCATATAAATACGTATTTTTGTTAGCTCAAACAATTCGATCCAATATTCTATTTTTAAACCAAGTTTTAATCTTAGAAATTGTTAAGTCAATTACGTTGCGTTGCAGTGGACATCGACAATACCATTTATTCGTCCTTAGGACTCGCGCAAAATACTCGGAGCTCCTGATAAGCTACCTTAGAGACCAGTTTAAGACCAGTTTTTAACTTCATAGGCTCAAAACATTATAATATTAATTATAAAATTTTCTGGGAAATTCTTAAATATTTCTTATATTATCTCTAAAGTTTTCTAAAGAGACTCACGAAAATCTGAAGCACACACAAACACAAGACAAACATATGGAATTATTGACAATAAAAGTTGTGCGTATACCTGCTGGTGACAGGTAATTTTCTCCGCGTATAAAATATGTATTAAGATACTGAAAATAGTATAAAAATATCCCGTATATTTTGTATCGTTCGGACTTTGATCAAACGTCAAAAGATCTAACGATCTTTGAAACGAGTTTTTGAGATTTGTTGGTTAGATTTTCTCCAATAATTTTTTAATTAGTCAAGATGTTGTCAGTGACGGGCTCATTTTTTTTTCGGGCCGAACATCCTACTAGTTCTCCGCGCCTAGGGGGCGCGCGGCGTATGTGGGACTTAACGATCTGGAGATGTTGGGAGCAGACCGGGGGCCCAAGGAGTTTTAGGGCCCCGCACTAAACGACTCCCCTGAACTCTTACACTCGACGTCGGTCTCTATGGTACGGCAGCCCTACCAGGCCATTCGGGCGATGCCACTGGTGTTCCCGGATACCCCGCTGAGTCAGAACCAGCCTGTCGGACCGGAACGCGATACAACGCCGATCGGGTTGCTCTCCCACAGTATGTTCGGCGACGACAGCGACGACGACAACGCGGACCGCATCGCAGTCCGCAGTCGCCGACGCGTCGTTCCGTCTTCCTCGTGACAGCGTGCTATAGTGATGGTAGCGTGCGGCGCAGCTTCAACCCCCTCAGGTCAACCCGTGACTATCACCGGCAGGAAACTGCCTCCTCACAGGGGCCGGAGCTGGACGAACGCCCTCTTCTAGCCCCCAGCTTGGCGGCGGCGGTACGACGCCGAGAGGAAAGAAGAGATCGCCCTCTCCCGTATTGCCGCTTCCTTCTGCGAGATGGTGGACTCGCAGAAGTCAAGCACCGCCTACCAGCACTCTTCGCTGCCGAGAATCGTAGCCACGACGTTCGGAAGCGACAAGTCCGGTCCTATAGTGA
This sequence comes from Bombyx mandarina, assembly GCF_003987935.1. Next base: position 1,932,148 of record NW_021011489.1, on the reverse strand, counting down.
CGGGCTAATGGGATATCTTATTTTTAACGGTTACCTGAGGATAAAATAAAATTTCTTTCTAAACATGATGGTTCCAACCCACAGCGCGCGCGAGGAGGAGAGGAGGACAAAAACGCTGTTATCATTTTCATCGGCAGTACAAAGACAATTAGAAGATTTTTTGATACCGTACAGTATTTCTGCGTTGGCAACTTTAAAATCATTCACAATTGTTAAAGGAACATAGATCAAATAAAATAAAAATAAAATAATGTTTTTTGGGCGTTCCCTCCCTTTATGAACCGGATTTTATAGTTAAAATAGAACTGAAACGCCCGGGAAATATTAATCGAAATAACGCGATACTGTTTCACGTGCAATATAATGTAAAACGCGGAGTGCATACAAAACTTCTTTTGTTACCTATTCAAAAAGCTTGGTAGGTATATGTAATAAATTATATTTACACTGTTTTCAGTGCAGGCGAGCTATAAACGTCATCAAGCTAGGTAAACGGTACCGCTGGGGCCTGATGGTATCAGCTGTCGTTGCGAAGCGGTCTAATCTACAGTCCGCAGCTTTTACTCGTAATACAATGTTCAACTATAAAATTAAAATCATGTTACACACAAGTTCCTAAAAACCAAAACGAAGGCCCTGATCATTTATCCACGTTATATACAAATTGATATTGTAAATAACTGAATAAAACCTTTTTTGTTTAGTTATTTGGTGGTAAGTTTATTGGCGGTAAATTAGTTCAGCGGTAATGTTTGAATCTACGACTCCATGAAAGTCATCAAGGAGTAAGTTTTTAACTGACATTGGGCCGTTTTGTGAGCTTTTACGGTACCATCAACCTGCCTGTTTCTGCCATGAAGCAGTAATGCGTTTCGGTTTGAAGGATGGGGCAGCCGTTGTGCTTCTTCCATTTGAATCCATACAGAGGAGGGTCTTTCGGATTGTCGATAATCCCATTCTCACGGATCGTTTGGAAACTCTGGGTTTGCGGAGGGACTTCGGTTCCCTCTGTATTTTGTACCGTATGTTCCATGGGGAGTGCTCTGAGGAATTCTTTGAGATGATCCCCTCATCTCGTTTTTACCATCCCACCGCCCGCCACCGGAGTAGAGTTCATCCATACTACCTGGAGCCACTGCGGTCATCCACAGTGGGTTTCCAGAGGTATTTTTTGCCACGTACCATCTGGCTATGGAATGAGCTCCCCTCCACGGTGTTTCCCGACCGCTATGACATGTCCTTCTTCAAACGAAGTTTGTGGAGATTATTAAGCGGTAGGCAGCCGCTTGGCTCTGCCCCTGGCATTGCTGAAGTCCATGGGCGACGGTAACCACTCACCATCAGGTGGGTCGTATGCACGTCTGCCTACAAGTGCAATAAAAAATATATTTGGAGAAATTGCAGCATAAACAAAAAAACTAAGATAAAGCTCATGCGAACCCTTATCTGCCCCATATTCTTGCACGCTTCTGAGACGTGGACCCTCCAGGCCCGGATCCGATCGAGAATTAACATAATATTTGAAATGTGGTGTTGGCGCAAAATGTTGGGCATATCATGGACGGAGCGCCGAACAAATGTGTCAATTCTTTCGGAGCTAAACGTCAAGACCCGTCTATCTACGATCTGTATGCAACGTCTCCTCAAGTACTTCCGACACGTGGCCCGAAGAAATCCTGACAACTTGGAAAAACTAATAGTTGAAGGTCACGTGGAAGGAAAGAGAAGTCGAGGAAGATCGCCAACCAGGTGGACGGACATTGTCAAGGAGGCCACAAACGCCAGCGTTCCGGGCGCCATTGAGCAGGCCGAATGCAAGCAACGTTGGAGAAAACTGGTGCAGAAACTAGACCAAGGTGGTCACGACCCACAGTAATGAGGAAGCGACGAAGAAGAAAATAAACATCACTATTGTGGCGGGTAGCCATCATACAACGCAAGATAATTGACAGATGCCTGAATCTCGCTTACGACATTTTCAAGATAAAGCGCATATATACAAGTTCCGAACAACAACATTCGGACCGTCGGTCTACCGAGCAAATATCACCCGCTCGGTGGAAGATCTTCCCTCCGTCGTTTAAGCCTCCCCAAACTGGTGACCTGCGACGGAACAACTGCAGCCTTTCAGCCAGCGCATCAGGAACTTCGGCTGCCGCGATTCCCGCATTCTTGCAGATAAAAACAAAGTCATCAACAGTCGTCCCACAGCAAGCCAGCATTGCAGCCTCAACAGGACCATCGCAGCCAACTCAACGCGCTTCCTGGTCCTACGGCACGCACCTACACTGCCTCATCACGCCACTACAGTCCATCGCAGCCCACGACCGGATAATCAACGCTTGGGGTCACACATCTCCGGCGTGGCAGCTCTGCATCACATGGACTACTCACGATACACGTACAGCATTCAAGCTCAGTCTCGACTCACCGCAGACTTCGAGCAGTACTGGCGACATGCACGCAACATTCAAGTTCAGTCTCGACTTACCGCAGACTTCGAGCAGCACTGGCGACAATCACGCAGCATTCAAGCTCAGTTTCGACTCACCGCAAACTTCGAGCAGCACTGGCACTTGCAAGCTAATCTCAGCACGGACAACGATAACTAAAAATGACACGACCTTCGGTCTCGGAGGGGAGTGATGTGGCGGGTAGCCATCATACAACGCAAGATAATTGACAGATGCCTGAATCTCGCTTACGACATTTTCAAGATAAAGCGCATATATACAAGTTCCGAACAACAACATTCGGACCGTCGGTCTACCGAGCAATATCACCCGCTCGGTGGAAGATCTTCCCTTTGTCGTATATATCTTCCCCAAACTATTAATATGTTAGTACCAAGTTTGAATCTTCATTATAAATTATCTCCCATTGAACTTGTTACAACTCAAGCAAGTACTTCCCCTGTGTTAGTTTCTCGACTCGTGGTGTCGTAACTCAGAAGGCGATCAGCATCTTGCATGTCCTGTTCTTCCACCTAATCCAGCTTTCAACAGAAATAAAGCACGAAAGCCACTGGTCATCATTATCGTTTTACGATGTAATGTGTATGAGTAAAATGGCGCAATAAAAATGTAACAATTAAAAAAATATATATTTTGTACATACGTTCCGCTTTTGACTTGACACCTGGCACATGAAAAATTGCGCACTATAGGAAAGTCCGGTTATTAAAATTTACAGAATTGTCCTCTGAAAATTTTATCTCGCTTTTTTTTTGTTTTTTGTTATTTAACTCTAGAAGTTTTTTTTTCTGGAGTTTTCACTCATGTGTTCGAAACGATACCTCTGAGATTGGTGTTTATTATCAAAGTTCCTCGCAGACTTGTTCATAATTCAGTTTTATATTTTCATATATTTCTAGCATTACGAGAACGTTTTAAAATGAGAAATATTATTCTATTATCTTTATTTGTGCCATATGGCATTAACGGATGGAAAAATGGTGGGATGAGGTACTAAAATTTATTTATCTATTTTGTTACGATCCAGAGATTCATAAAAGGTGACATCATCCATTGCCAAATAATAAAGCTTAAATAAATACTCTTAAAAAATATATCAAATAAATTTATAATCTTATTGAGTTCAAATAAGCTTATATTCGAATCCTGTATTTGCTTTTGAGTATACCGTAATAGTTAAAGTTTTCTTTACGAGAGCGTTCTTGTAAAACATAATCCTCTTTACCTTCTCAAGTAACAAGGAGACACTCATTACGTGTAGGCGATTAGGCTTGTTTTTGCTCGGTAAGTGGCCTTTTAATTACCGACTAACGTGTAATTACTTAGTGCCATTTGTGTAAGCATTTGTTGGGCCACACGGTTAGTGAGGTATAAATTTAATATAATCATTGATTAGGTTAAAAAATGGGTATTAAAAATTAAGTCAATGCACTTTGACGCCGATTCTCTTTCTACTTTTTTGAGTAAATTTTCATATAACCGACACATATATAGAGTTAAACTGCCTTAGAATCTTAACGAATTTATAAAAAAAAATTAACACGTTATTTAAGCAACATGATTGAAGTTTGGGTGTACTGGTTGAAGGATGCAGTGAGCTGGTATTTGTTGGTGCTAATAATATATTATGGGCTTATATAGATGACTCGAGGCACTCACACATCTATGGGTCCAGTAACTAATCTATACCAAGTGTATCGTGAGATCATCCAATACAATAGAATTAAGTTTAAATTCAATATAGATCGAGTAGCAAGACATAAAAAATTTGAACTTAGAGGATTTATCAAACTTGTTTCTAGTATACGCGTTGCTATTATATAGTTATGTTTAGTATAATATAGTGCTGTAGTAATAATTTTATTTCATCATGGCTTTGTCCGAAGACTCTATTTCTTTGAAAACCATTTTGTGGCCCTTGTTTTTGAAGTGAAACTTCTTTAGGCGCATGAGGGTAAAATTTTTACAGATGTAACGTCACGCAGGTATGCAACGGAAGTGTCGAAAAATTTTAATACAGCGCCATCTATGAGATTTTTTAATACTAACGTGCGTATGAAACCTCTTGTGAATTTCAATTTAGGATTATACGTGACGTTAAAATATCGATTCACAGAGGGCGCTACCTCATACTATAAAAGATGATTTACAATTATTTACTAATGACAATTTTACATATACTTAGACATTTAGGATAATTGTATTTTAATTTTTGAAGGTTTCACTTCTAACACGTGTGAATTGCACACATGTTTCTTTTTTTTTTCTTTTCTTAAATGTAATTACATATTTGCTGTCAAACTCTACTCTAATGGCCCCCTACGTTATGGACCGTTTTCACTTGTGTAAAAGAATCGGTGGCTCGATTAACTTTGTATTCATTTATAAAAAAGTGCTAAGGATGAAATTTGATATAAGTACGCTTTTTTATCTTATGGCAAATATAAATAATTTTTAGTTAAACTTTACTGTAAAGGCGCGGAATGTATATTTCACTATAGTTTCAGATTTTTATTTAAATAATACAAGCGTTATAAAATACATGTAAACTTTTAACTTTAATATCAAAGGAAAGTATTCACTAAGAATTTTAGGTAAAAGTGATAAAATTATTATAATTATGTTCATGTCATGTCAATTTAGGGTTTTTTAAATTGTTTTTAATTTATTAATACTCGTAGAAGTCGAGCCTATTAGATGTGAACTATGTATTATTAATTTTTTTTTCACTATTCTACTACCAAATTGACTCGGATATATTAATTATAATATCTGTTCAATCTAATATTGTTAACTCATATTTTTTTTATGATTGGTTGTTTTTTGTCCGATGGACTTGATACTTTGTGCCACTTTAAGGTTGTTCTTTTATAGTCTCATAAATGGACGACAGATGGCGTGCGAGTACTTTTGGAAAATCGATCTTTTAACACATTTGGTGATAGCGAAAGCGGAGCGTTGCTAAATTTTACCAATTAAATGCAAAGACATCGAAATTTCTAGTAAAAGAGCTTTAAAGAGCTTTAAGCGCTAAAAACGGCGTAGCGGCTTTTCACTGTCCACGAGTACAATTCGCCACGGTCATATCCCCACATCGGTACGACTTTCACAGTTACGTTGCAAAGTTAAAAAGTCGTCTTGTACGTGAGCGGCAGTACAAGTGCCGCATTCACATCTCGAGCTGCAGTTACCTTCGCTACGTGGTACACTCTGAATATTGGATGTCACGTGTTGTTTTAATATAACCTGAAGGTATAGAAAGCGGTGCAGTTTATAGAGAAACAGCTATCTAAATGGTTTCTGTTAATATTTTCTCATAGAAGTTTTTTTATTTATTGCTTAGGTGGATGAGCTCACGGCCCACCTGATATTAAGTGGTCATAGGAGCCCATAGACATCTACATCGTAAATGCCGCCACTTACCTTGAGATATGAGTTCTAAGGTCTCAGTTTTTACAGTACAACGGTTGCCACACCCTCCAAATCGAAATGCATTACTGCTTCACGGCAGAAATAGGCAGGGTGGTGGTACCTACCCGTGCTGACTCACAAGACGTCCTACCACCAGTAAAAAGTTTCGTTTTTTTATGTTGCAAAGCGGTTTTTTCTTTCACGTACGTCCAATAAAGTTTTACAATGTCAGTCAATGACTTGAGTTAACGGATGTCGTGATGTTCAATTCCACTAACAAAATAGTCGACCGTCAATAATCGAAATAGTATCAGCTATCTCTGTGAGTCCGCACGGGTAGGTACCACCACCCTGCCTATTTCTGCCGTGAAGCAGTAATGAGTTTCGGTTTGAAGGGTAGGGCAGCCGTTGTAACTATACTTGAGAACTTATGAGGCCTTAGAACTTATATCTCAAGGTGAGTTGCTCGCTCTGGGCATTTCAATATTGCAATAATTGTTATGTTATAATACCCATTGTAAAAATGAATATATAAAAAACTAGCGACCCGCCCTCGCTTCGCTTCGGAAACATTAAAACAAAAATGAAACCAAAAAAAAAAAATAAAAAAAAATAAAAAAAAGTTGCCTATGTTCATCAGGGACAATGTCGGCTTCTAATGGAAAAAGAATTTTTCAAATCGGTCCAGTAGTTTCGGAGCCTATTCGAAACAAACAAACAAACAAATCTTTCCTCTTTATAATATTAATATAAGTATAGATATAGAAAAACCTAAATCAAAAAAAATTATCTAATATTTAAAAAAAAGACATGCCCGCTGACTTTGTTGCCAGTTCTTCTCAGGACGGAGGCTAGTTTTTGTCAATAGGCGGTAGTTCTTTTTGACGTTCAACAAGTATGTACTTTCATTTATGTGGAATACATATTTTTTTTATTTGATTTGATTTGATTTTGTTGGTGGCGCATTTACGTTGTAGATGTCTATGGGCTCTAGTAACCACTTAACATCCGGTGGGCTGTGAGCTCGTCCACCCATCTAAACAATAAAAAAAGCTTTTATAACAAAGATAATGCTGCATTCAAAAGCTTTAACATTACTTCCTGATATACTAATTAGATATTCCATTTGGTTTTCCTTTGTCATTTTAGTTGGATAAAGTGGAATGGTTACACTGTTTGTATTTACACTGTAAGGCCATTGCGCGGCCGACAGAGAGCCGATAGCATCAGAATAGCTGCATTTTCTGTAAACACAGGAATATTTATTTATTTATGTAAACCGTAACGGTCGGTTAACGATTGCCACGATTCTGAACAACTGTTTCTCAGCTAAAACAGTTCCTTTTTGATATTTGAGTCTCGATTAACTTGATACTTGAATTGTTCGTGTAAACAACGCGATAAAATGTTGTCGCGATCCAAATTATACTAGGGCAAGCAATCATTATTTGTTGCATGAAAATTTGCCTAAGGATTAAAAAAAAACGTTTCAAAAACAACATTTTTGTCAATTAGAAACATAACTAAACAAATAGCTAATTTGGAGGCACCGTTATCAACTAAGGCTTTGTCACACATTAAAATTTTCCTCTTTTTCAATTGAATTTCTCTTACTGGCCAGAGAATCTATATAAATAATGTATCTTGAAGTAGGTGGCGGTATTTGAGTCGTGTTGTTTCTGGTCAGTGTGTATAGCAGCCCAGTATTAGTTAGAACGTGAAGCATTCTGTAAACCTTCCTTCCTATGTAAATAATATCAGCAACCTTTTTTATCAGAACAGTAAACCTAACGTCGTTTTTAGTTTCAAAATAATTATTTAATTTTATTCAAGTTATTAAAGGACTTCTCATAAATTTATTTGAAAGGACACACTATACAATAGTTATTTGTGTAACAAGAGAGTAAAGTTATTTTTTGTTTCGAGTGCTGATTTGGAGTCCGAGCAAGCGAAGGATTCTATGATTGATTCAAAGTTAGAATCGTGAGCGTAGTGAGGGACTCAACGAGATGCAAAAAACTTTGGTCTCGTGTAGCACACATAACTTTTCACCTCAACGTCCTCAACAGTGAGAACACATATTACTTAAACATAGAAATGAACAGAAACAGATTTAAATAACTATTTAAAAAAATAGTAATTTATTACAAATATCTTAAAATTTTAGGGTTTTACGCATTTCCGAACGTGTTTTCTTTAAAATCGAATACCGAAATCAAATTTCGAAGGGGTTTGTTTTTTTCACTCGCTTTTTTATATGCATGTGAAAGAGACAGAGCACAGTAAAATTCGAATGTTACAAATTTATGGCTGAACAGTGTCAATTCGTGGCACTGAAGATTGACAAATTAAAAAGCTACTTTGGACCCACGCTCGAATCAAAATCGCGTTTTGTTCACTGTTGTCTCGCAGCAAAAGCGGCGTGTTTGAGCTGCTGAGGTGAAAAAATAATTTAAAAATGGCTACCGACTTTTTTCATTTATTTCCTCGTTCTTTACCTTCTTTTGATCGGATATATCATCTTCCATTAAACATAAATGCAATCGAATATAATTCAAGATTCTCGATTCCAACTTATAGAATTGAACAATCGGAATGCCGACCTCAACCATGTGAGACAGTTCTACACCTGAATCGATTAATGGAATGTCCAGAGGATCGCTGCTCACAGCCGCACTGTGGTGTTTCAACTATTTGCGTCGATACCTGACTTCACAATTGCATTCTGGATAATTTAAATTAGGTTCTGGAATTTCGTGCGTAATCACAATAAAATAATTCAGAAGAAATTTCAAAACCACCAGTAAAATAACCCAAATCTAAAAAAAGCTACTGATAGAATTTTAGTTTTTTGGAACTAAGTTCCTTATGGGACGATGCGGAGGAGTACCCTAACCGGGAAAAAACGTCCGTAACGTAAGATTTTTATTAGTAATGCACACAGTGTACGACTTAACTTTGTAATAGCGTACAAAAAATAACATATTTTTTATCATTGACCACGATCTCAGAGCGTTCGTTTGCGCAATACACTAACTCTTATGCAAACAACCGTGAATGAAGTGTACCACAATAAGTTCGCACGTTATCGAATGACCGTGGGTTGTTGCGAAACCTCCAGTTTTATTTTCTGTATACCTCGAATAGAACTTAATATATATTATTATATTATAATATATATAATTATATTTTTATAATAAAGAACTTCGTTCCTATCCGATGTCCCACAACACCACACATCTTTTTTTTAAATTTGACATCTTACAAGTTTAGTTTCTCCAAGTTTGGGTATCATCATACTGTCTATTTGTATAATGAGACAGTCATGTGGCCGAAGGACAGACAAGCCGTTACTCCAAATCCTCGAGGGTTTTTGTGTTACTTGAATGGGTGGAGGAACTCACGGCCCAGCTGGTATTAGATTAGTTTAGGTACCGGAGTACCCCACACAACGTGGTCTCGCCTTGTCGTGGCGGTGGGGCTTAAGCGTGCACCCCGATACCGTGGAGCAGCGTTGTCTGCACAGGGGTGGCGTGAACTAGGAAGACTGCACACCGTGTTCCCTTTTCCCACCTTTGCTAAGCAAAGGGTGCGTGAAGAGGGAAGAGGGCTCCCTTCTGGAGCCCTCTTGTATGCTAGGCCATGTCCCCGGCGGTTCTCTGGCTGTTAAAGGGGAAGGCCCTCCAGAGGGGGGTACCGGTACGCCGGCGTGGCCACAACGTGGTCAGACGTGTGGGTCTGTCAGTANAGCATTGAAATGTAATACCAAGAACTACATCTAGTTCCACAATACAATAAGCACGAAATTTTAAACAAATATTTTTAACCTTATAAATTAGGCTTTAAGTATCATTTTAGAATAAATATTTTTGTACTGATGACTTTTTATGTTCAAGTGACATTTTAAATTTATTCCATAATATTCTTTTTCTGACGAAAGGACCTAAATACCTATATTTTGCAATGGTAATTAAACTTTATGTTTAAGTATTAAGGTTTATAATAAACTGAAGTCGTTAACATTATTAAACTTTTTTCTAAGAAATGAAGATGTTTTCGTGTCTGCAAACGTGGCCACTGGAGCGTCTTATTTTTGTTCCTGATCCGTAATCTAGTACTATTATTGATCGAAGGATATTATATCTTAATTTTAAAATAAAACACAAAGTTCTCAGACACCACACCAGCAACTCTCCGAACACCGAGACAACTATAAGAACCTTCTCTTTGTTATAACATAATATAACAATAGAAAGTTCGGAGGCGCTAGGAGTTTTTTTTTTATTACCTTTGTAGGCAGACCAGCATAAGGCCCACCTGACGGTGGGTGGTTACCGTCGCCCATGGACTTCAGCAATGCCAGGGGCAGAGCCAAGCCACTGCCTAACGCTTAATGGTCTCCACAAGCCTCGTTCGAAGCTGTTAGCAAATCTCACCCCTCCTGGCTGAGCCTTTGCTCGCCCACCTGTCCTGGTGAAACTGGAAAGGCCTCCGGGTCACCAGTAATCTTTCAATCATAAATAAATGTGTGTGTGTGCAAGTCACACACGTGCAGTATTTACGTGCAGCGACATCTGTTGATAACAAACTAAATAGAAATAAAATAAACATGGCGCGTAATGGAAGAAATTAAGATGGCGCGTAACCGAAAAACGTTACATACGTTTTTGCTCCTTAAGTCGATAAAGAAATTTCACTTCAAAAAAAAAACAGTAGAGGAACACTCACGTCGGGCGACTTTCTGACGTCATATCCGCACTGCTTGTTCCTTATGATGTCCTGGGGCTTATTCCTGCAGCAGCTGAAGGGCACGCCGCACGCCTCCCTAGCGCCGGCCGCCCCACTCGAACAGTTGAAGTACGCGTTCCTGTCCCAATCCTTGGGACCCTCGACACCGCAACACTGAAGCTGCCATTCCGAATTATACGCAATATAGTAAAATAAATAAATAAATATTAACTAACAATCACGCCACATTAACTGGTCCCGTGGTAAGTTCGTAAAGAACTTGTGTACATATATTTAATATAAATCCATAACCCTAGAAAATACATTTTATAAATATCTTCCTTTGGCGGGATTCAAACCCGCGACCTCATTGTGCTGTGACCATGTCACTTACCACTACCCCAGACGGCCGTAAAAGGTTTATGTGTTCCGTAAATATGCCGCGTTTATTTCATTTTTTCCTACCTAAGCTGACAGCCTTGAGAGGCTATTTCAGCGTAACCTTAGCTAGTAGGTGAGCTCACGGGGCTCAAACCTGACCCTAACAAGAGCCGTGTGGTGATGTGGTGGTGGCGGGGCGGTGGTACCTACCCGTGTGGACTCACAAGAGGTCCTCCCACCAGTAAAAATAGGCGACTAACGCTTTGGAAACACCGTGGAGTTTCCAGAGCCGAATGGTAAATGGCTTCGATACTGATAGTTCAATATCTCTGCAATCATTTACGATGAATATGGGTTCAGATAGTAGAGACATACTCTACTCTGGCGACGGCTTTACGATATAGCCGTTTCGCCGACATATTATTAAGTCAAGTACTATTAAAGTAAGACAAGTATTATTAAGGTCCTACTACGAAAGTATGTAGGAGATTACCCATTCTTCTTGGATCCAATCGATCATGTTCTGTTGATCGGGGTCTTCTCTATAGTGGACGATGAACGTTTGAAATCCAGTCGTGGCCTGTTGTTTTATCTGAATGAAGAGAAAATACATTTTAAACAAACTTCATATGTACACATTCGCAAGCAAGCAAGTTTCATTAGGGTATAAAATATACTATGCGTTGACAGATTTTTGTAATTATATAACATTACTGTTAAGTAAAAGTATTTTTAGATCTTAACTGTAATGGAATCAGCAGAATGTGTTTTTCGTTTTGACCTTGACCTAATTACACTATGAGAGTGCGAATTTTAATTCCGTAAAAGATACACAAGACACAAATACAAGGGTTTGAAAAAAATAGACGCCATATAAATATGTAAAAGTCAACAAATATTACGGACCGGTTTATAAAAACTCATTTCCTCATACTCGATTTTTGCTTCAATATTGCAAAATGCACGAAAAAAAATATGTAAATTCAAACCAGATTTTTCCGTAAAAATATTGTAGAAACTTACACACATAATTAGTTTTATCGAGCGGTCTTTATAAATACATATAGAAATATGTTTATATGTATACATATTTGATCGGATTCGAACCACAGTCGTTGGGATGAAGCCGACTTAATACGCCTGCCGTCACCAATAGCTTGGGGACTATGGCAACGAAGTTATAAGGACTGTCTTTAAGACCAACGTACTACCATTGTACCTCAAGCTCAACGCAGGCAGCGCTCTCCGCGACCCATGAAGTCACATAGCCTCACATTCACTGAATACCACGTTCAAACCGAATCCTTTAATCCCATGAAACAGAGTATAAAACACAGAGAGCGAACTCTCTAGCTAACACTAGAAGCTCCAAACGATGATTCTGGACTATAAACAGTTTCTGGGGATCTTATCAGCAACTAGTGTACATGGTGAGATCTAATCTACGATACTAAAAATATTAAAAATGTTTAATAGTTTCATATTTAAGAAGTATAATGAGACAGCAAATAAAAATCATATTTACCCAGTCCTTGAAGACAAAGAACAGGATTCCAGTTGTCATCTCTGCAAGTAGCAGAAGTGCCAAAAACACAGCATACTGAAAAAACCAAAGTTTAGTCAATTTTAAAATGGCATCAATGCTACGAAAGAAAATACATAAAAAATTATCGTTTTGCTCTCTAATAAATTTCTTACTTATAATAAATAAATAAATGTTACATTTTTAATAATGACTCATTATATAAATATGCATAATGAAACAAATTGGACTGATGACTTGCGGTATGCTGGAGAGATTGGATGCGGAGGGCGGAGGATCGTTCATTGTGGCGAACTATGGGAGAGGCCTACATCCAGCAGTGGATAGATACAGGCTGATGATGAAACAAAACAGAATAAAAATATTTTCTAAATAATGAATTCTTTTAAACAGTTTTTATTGTTTCTCTCACAGTGTTAAATAATAAACAATAGCTCATTATGAACACTTTATTTAAAACTGCAATTTTACTGATTGAGTACCAGCCAACTATATTAACTTCTCTCTCACTAGTCTAGAGCCTATAAAAATCTCTGTCTGATTAATATTTCTAGGCAATTATCTAATACACTTGATATAGTGAATTTGTTACGTATGAAAGGATAGCTTATTCAATTTTATACTCACACAAGCTAACAAACAAGTATTTTCACGAAGTGCACCAACACACCCAGTGAAGCCAATTATGAATGTTATTGTGCCTATAATAGAATACATTTTCATTAGTGGCATTACTGTGAGAATTGTACATTTTTGTTTACTGTAATAAAACTGTAATAAACTTTAGAAGACTGCAGGTGTACTGATACTGAGGGATGTGCTATATACAGCATTAGAATTCTCAAGGTAATATTATAAAAAAATTAGTATAAAATGGATACTGAACAATGAACTTATTGCATTAAAGAATGTAAAAACCTCAAGAATGCAACACATGAGTCCCCTGATAAAATAGAGAGGATACTTTTATATCTACAATAAATCTCTGTCTTACAACCAATGAGACAACAACTTACAACATGCAATATGATTTTAAGAGTTGTATTTACATTATGAGACTTGAATTAAGTAGACAGTAATGTGAGGAGGAGGTGTCTTAAAAAGATTTGATTGAAACATAAAATGAGGGCATGAAACAGAAAACTGGAATTAATCTGAATTAACATCAAATTGATCTAGTTTGCTTAACATGCAAAGATTTGCTATTAAATGGCATTATAATAATTACGATTTATATATTGAGACTACGATAAAATAACTAACAAATTATTATATTAATACTCACCAACACATATGAGTATGAATGCTGGATCTAAAGCTATGTTTGTAAGGCGCGACAAGTTGTTGAAGGTGTCTTTTTCCGTCCAAGACCACACACCCACAGCGAGGACTATTAAGCCCACTAACTGCAGGAAATAGCTCATTATATTTACAGTCACTATATATAAATAATTCTTATATGGTAAGCAACGAACGAGATCTAACAACTCAAGAGCAGCTGCTTCACGAATGTATCTACTACTGGATCGGAATTGCACTACTGAGTTTTTTGATTTTGTATTGTGCTGATGATAAACAATTTAAAAACATCTGTTGCCTGTTTAAATGGCTGGTTACAAATACCATTTTTTAACATTATGCTGAAAATTAACTAAGTTTGTTTTGTTATTTTATCTATCTGGCAAAATTAATAAATTAATTAATTACTATTTTTTCAGATTTTAACAGAAAGACAAACAGATTTGAACAAATTTTAAAATTGGAGGAGTAATAAGATTTGTTTATGTTATGGAAATGAGTAAGTACAATTGTGATAAAAAAATTAAATGCCTTTAAAACTCATTATCAAAATATAGAACAAATGAAAGTATTACTCTATTATTTTTCGACCGTATTCAAATAAATCATTAAACCTATAATTATTTGCTGCACAGAGTTTGTAGTAATAATCAATCATATTTTAAGATCTCAGGATTTGGGTTGGTGATTCACTGCTGTGATTATATTGTAAAGTACAGTTATTATGTTATTGACCTCAATACATAACATGTTTACATTAAGTAATTAGACATACATTGATTCTCAATCATATGATTTTTGCAAATTTGCACATTATAGTTTTTCCATTCTTACTAACTGTATCCTATGTGCTCTGAGTATCCTTTGAAGAATAGCTGAATGGTTTTTAGTTTACTAAAACTTAATGCACTCAGCATGTAATCAATTCAAACATAAAATGTAATCAAATATAATGAATGGATGACTTCATGACAACCTATCAATTTCAAATTGAATATTCACATTTAACATATTATGCAAAAAAAAACAGTCAACACATATCATAACTGCACTCATATCCTTCAAAATTAGGATAATAATCTAGGTCAATCTGGGCATTACCATGACTGTGGTAATTGCCAGTTATTTAATTTTAATTATTATAAGTGAAGTATCTGATTTCATGGCATGTTTTTTTGTGTCTAATATATTGGTTTCTATTTATTATATTCAACTTATCTCACACATTCTGTGCTTAATTATTTATAAATCCTCAATAAATCATAATTTTAGGGTTCAAATGCAGTGCTAATTGATTAACGATTATTTGTTACCTCTAACACAAGCAGAACTAAAACCAAACAGATCTAACAGAATGTTGTAAAAGAAAGGGCTAAAATTACACTCACCCAGAACAAAACATTTACACCAAAAATTACATATTTTAAACAACAACTGACTTCACTTGTGTCACGACGATATTTTCTTACACCTGGCATTTTGTAAAAACATAAAACATTGCACTTGAACTTAATTAAAAATTAAATTAATCTTTAGTAACATTTCAAACAAAGAAATAACTAAAAGTTCGTGCGTGTGTAAGATTGTGTCAAATTGTCAATCGTAGTTCAAAATCAAGATTAAATAGATACCGTAAAATGGGGCGATTAGGGATTGAGAGGCGAATCGGGAAAAAACCGGGAAATTTTTTCGACGCTCAATATTATTTTTATATTCGTTGCAAAATCTTCCATTTTTTGTAGTTTAATAGTAGAATGTTGAAAGTTCATGAACCACTCTGAATAGGCATGTTAATAGCTGCTAACTTAAAAAAAATCGCGTTTCAAATTAACTTCCTGTGGTGGTAATTATTTTAGTGCTAGAAACTTTGCTCTCTTTTATTTATTTGATAATAATAGAAGACGACTGTGATTTATAAACGTTATTTAGTGTTTGAACCATCATATATATTAAAGGTAAGTCTCAGTTGTTATTGGGTTTAATGTATTTGATAAAATAAAAATACATTTAAATATCTGTTGTTTTGGGGGATATTAGGGACGTCTTAGATACAAATAACAACGAAAAAGGGGTCAATTGGGATGAGAATACGTGAAATGGAAACGACCTAAGTATAAATAGGTACAGGTTTGTTGGGTTGTCTATGTAGTTGTAATTTAATTTGTTGATAAAAATCTGGTTTATTCATGATGTCTTTGTCTAGAACTTTTATTTAAAATTATCAATGTGTTATTTTATTGTTTGGTAAATATTTATATTATCAGTTAGAAAGAAGAAGGAAGATATTTATATTACCAGTCATAAGAAAGCTCACTCGTTCGAATTTAGGTGCTTACTCTCCCATGTACAGAATCCTTTGGGACTACAATAATGTCCACGGTAGCGTGGTCTCCGTCAATATTCATTCGGAGTTGTCCGATTGCGCTGAACTAATTTTAAGTGATGAAATAGATAAATTTTTTAACTGTCTCACAGCTTACAGGACAAATCTGTCGTGGATCATTTCCCAAGTAAATATAAATTAATCATAAGTAAATAAAATAAATTAATTAAAACCAAGTAGTGCCAACCCTAGCAAATTTCTCATGTCGTCCCAATTAACCGCAATTTCCGGGTAAATAGGGATTACACCTATTTTTGCTTTTTTTGCATAAACTGGAATGCTAGTTGCATAGTTTTAAATTGGATAACAAAGATGCCCCCAAGACTCAATCGTTTTGATCCTGATATAGCATTATATACATCAACAACTACCTTAAAATTGGTCATAAAGTTGGAAGTTGTCCCTAATCGCCCCATTTTACCGGTATATAAGTTTTCAAGACGAATGAAGAACGAACATTACGAACAAGATTGAACGAACTTAAATGTTTACGTATAGTCTATGGAACTAAGATAAATCGTTTAAACGATGGACTTTTTGGCGGGAACGCAAGGAGTGAAATTGTGTAATTTGTTTTATTTTGTCTATTTAGTGTTTCTTCAGGTTTAAATGTGTAATAACGGTAGTTTATTAACTGTTTAATATCTGTGAAAGTGCACAAATGTGGGAAAATGAAACAAAGCCGCTGGACGCAACTTCTCGGGATCCTCCAAAAAGTCCACTGAAAAAATCTTAGTAAATGACCACCATTTTACTAAGATTATATTTCATTCCACATCATCTCATTTCATTTAATTTCATCCCAGTTGATTAACGTCTCAAATTAATCATTTCCATTTCATTTCACTCCATATTATCATTTGTCATAAAAATAAGAATATAAATTAAAATAAGACATGGCTTAAAGGTCTTAGCTACCAAGTCATAAAATCACTTTAAAAAAATCGTTTAAGCGATACATAAGCTTTTTTGTGAAAGTGTCAAGATTATGAAATCAGTAAAATTCAAAATCAACCTTAAAATCATCAACTTATCACTATTTAATACAGTTATTGGATAATGGTAGCTAACTAAATTAAGTTACAGGAATTTACGTAGCTTTTGTTTTGATTAGAATTCGTTTTAAAACGAAGTGCCCCTTATTATAACTTAAACAGTATATTAAAAATAGATGTACAGAATAACAGATAAGAGCGTGAATATAAAACGAAACTTATAAACAAAAGATTTTCATTTTCATTTTTAAGCTATTGCATAGATTTAATCGCGGGCCTTGAGCGCGGCGACCGAATCATGAAATTCCGTAACGAAAAAAACCTTACACCCCTCACTCCGCCTACCATGTAGCTCGCGTTTCAACACATTCACACACATTTTGAAGTCGTCGTGGATAAGACGTCCGGTGCATTCGTATATAGCGATGCAACGGTGTTCGAATCCCGCAGGCGGGTACCAATTTTTCTAATGAAATACGTACTTAGGTAACAATTGTTCACGATTGACTTCCACGGTGAAGGAATAACATCGTGTAATAAAAATCAAACCCATAGACATCTTCAACGTAAATGCGCCACGCACCTCTAGATATAGGTTCTAAGGTCTCGGTATAGTTACAACGCCTGCCCCACCCTTCAAACCGAAACGCATTACTGCTTCACGGCTGAAATAGGCAGGGAAGTGGTACCTACCCGTGCGGACTCACAAGAGGTCCTACCACCAGTAATTACGCAAATTATAATTTTGCGGGTTTGATTTTTATTACACGATGTTATTCCTTCACCGTGGAAGTCAATCGTGAACATTTGTTAAGTGCGTATTTCATTAGAAAAATTGGTACCCGCCTGCGGGATTCGAACACACGAATGCACCGGACGTCTTAACCTTTAGGCCACGACGACTTCAAAAATTAATTTAAAATTTTAGAAGTTTAGAAGTTAGTTTAATTTAAAATTGTAGAAAATTTATTTTAATACAATTTTTCGAATCGATTTCGTCGGAATAAATCGAACTCCATGCATCCCTCATCATATTTAATTACATATTATGTTCCAGAGCAGACGGATTTTCTCTCAGAGTTGATTACTTGCACTTGCAAGCAAATTAGCGTAAACAAACCTGGAAAGAGTATTTAAATATATGTACTTGACGTTACTAGTAGGCAGTCTGATACGAAAACCCTCTCATTGTCGTCGCCGGAAATTACATACACGATCCTGCGGACCAAATGGTAAACAGTCGACGTCACCCTACACGTCATTTCGAATCCTCCCGATCCCCTAATGGTGCTTTCCGGTCACCGTTCTCGTCGAACTCGACGCTCGCGACGAAGGGTTCGGCAAGTAAAGTAACTCACTAGACATATCCCACTGAGTTTCTTGCCGGATATTCTCCGTGGGTCGCATTTTCGATCCGGTGGTAGATTCTGCGAGGCACTGCTCTTGCTAGGGCCAGTGTTAGCAACGCCTCCTGGTTTGAGCCACGAGAGCTCACCACGTTAGGGTTACGCTGACATAGCCTCTCAAGCCTATCAGCTTAGGTAGAAAAAAGGGCAGTTCCTTCCTAGCTGAACTTCCGACTTTATCCTTAACATACTTTTTGTATGAAGTTTACATGGCAAATTATTGCGGTATACTGCTTTCACATTCACCTTGTGCACAATATATTTCTAACTAGAAATGAAACCAGCAATCTAGCTAGTAAGAAATGGCTGTCTCACTACTAGCTAGTGAGATTGACAGTCCCAATGTTATGTTTTGGAACTTGCTTAACATATTGTAAGTTTCCTCATCGAGGACCAAGCAAAATGACATTAGCGCGATTCATGTTTTTGTCTGATTTCTTCTAATATATTTAGCGTTCCAGCAGCCATATTGTTTGTTTAAGTTTTAATTAAAAAAAGTATTTCTTCAGTATATTGTTAGGTGGTTACCGGTCTACCTTGTGGTAAAACCTCTTATGAGTCCGTACGGCTAGGTGCCGCTGCCTTGCCTATTTCTAAGTAAAGCAGTCATGCGTTTCAGTTAGAAGGGTGGGGCAGCCGTTGTAACTATACTGAGACCTTAGAACTTATATCTCAAGGTCGGTGGCGGCATTTACGTCGTAGATATCTATGGGCTCCAGTAACAACTTAACACCAGGTGGGCTGTGAGCTCGTCCACCAATCTAAGCAGTAAAAAAGAACAATAGACATTAGAAACTAAATACCACCACACACCTTAAGACGTCAGTTTCAAGTTTTATTTGCATTATTTCACAACACTCACACCCTTCAAACTGGAATGAATGGCTGCTCAGCCATATTAAATAAATTTGCTTTACCTATGACTTTTCGTGTAAATACGCTGCTATCGCATCATTTAAAAAGTCGACCATGAAAAGTTCATAAATAAGTACTTCTTAAAAGAAACTGTAGTAGCTGTCAATGAGATGCGAAATATGTCATAGTCTCTCTGTCAATATGAATAGACATATTTTAATTTTTTGCGGCCAGTATCTTTGGCGGTTCTACACACCGATGGGAAAGCAATGGCGCCCCTACATTAATGAGAAATCTGAGAAATCGAACTGCCACGAACAATTATTGCCACGTTTAGTGGCCCAGGCGTGTCTTCGAAGAAGTTGATATTTCACTTGGTGGTCGCACAACCGCGACTGTGGGAGTGTAGATAATAAATTAAAAGCTTATCATTTTCATGTAATTTAATAATTTAATTAATCACATGTCCATGCTCCTTCAGAGTGTTCTTTAATCCAGTCCACATAATCGCTTACTTTTGTATACACACCTGGAAGGAGACAATTTTAATTACATTTTTTTTATTTATTGCTTAGATGGATGGACGAGCTCACAGCCAACCTCCTGTTAAGCGGTTACTGGAGCCCATATACATCTACAACGTAAATGCGCCACCCACCTTGAGTTCTAAAGTCTCAAGTATAGTTACAACGGCTGCCCCTACCCTTCAAATCGAAACGCATTACTGCTTCACGGCAGAAATAAGCAGGGTGGTGGTACCTACCACAAGTGTGGTGTGGACTCAAAAGAGGTCCTACCACCAGTAAATGACAACATTACATTTGCGTGATTATAGGTGTATTCACACGGGAACTACCCCCTGCCTTTATCTGCCGGGAAACAGCTGTCTGGTTTTAAGCTAGAGACATGATCAATGTAGGTGGCATTCACATTGTGATTTATATGGACTTCGATAACCGCTTAATACGTGGACCATAAGCTTATTTATACTTATGCGGAAAAAAAAAAAACAAACTTCCAAAAAAACTTGCGTTATTAATATACGTATCATATATTGTTCATTATTATATACCTGGATATCTTGGATCAGCACATCCTATGCCCCAAGAAACTATTCCTGTAAATAAATGCTTATAGTTATGGTAAGCTTTACACATAAAACAACCCCTAAAAGAATTTTCTCCTGGGT
Organism: Bombyx mandarina; assembly: GCF_003987935.1. The sequence goes on along the minus strand of NW_021011489.1, from coordinate 1,911,484 downwards.
TATGGGGAATACTAGAAGTCTACCCCCATACGCAGAATACCAAATTATAATACCAAAAAAGATTCTGACGAGATTAATAAATCGAAAGAAATGATCACAAGGAACCAACCAAGCCAAACTTTCATTAATATTAAATTTAATCGATCAACAATTATTAAAATGCCTAATTAACATAAAAAGTACTATTATGCCCATGAAACAGGCATAGCAGTACTTTTTGAGATTAAAATCAACTGCTTTAGCTGATAATTTTATTATTACGACATAAGCCAACGTGGAAATAACAACGATTAAGACTATTAATAGACGGGCCTAGTTAGATTTACATAGACATTCAAAACTCGAGTAATATTTCTCACTTTTTCTAAAACTTATTCAAATTTGGTTTGTAGTGTATTTTATTTCATTAAGTGTTATCTATAGTAATATTATAAAGCTGAAGAGTTTGTTTGTTTGAACGCGCTAATCTCAGGAACTGCTGATCCGATTGGAAAAATTCTTTCATTGTTAGATAGCCCATTTATTGAGGAAGGCTATAGGTTATATAACATCACGGTAAGACTGCCAATAAATAATGTTTGAAAATAGGGGTTTAAATAGCTCCTTAACATTCTATAGTTAAAACTTTATACGGATATTTTACTTTCTACGTAAATGAAGTAGGGGTAAAATTTTGCGTTATGCCAAAGTAACTATTCCACGCGGACGGAGTCGTGGACAAAAGCTAGTTTATTATATGCCACTTATAATTAAAATATTTATTTGATCTTAGCTACTTTGTTTCCAACTATATACATATTATATCCAGCTTATGTCTTCTTTGTAACCATTTTCGGCCTAAATGAAGTTCCCGGCCGGGTGTGGTCGTGGTGCTTTGGAGGACCCACATGGTACGAGCACAAATTACTGGTAATGCGCATTGTCAGATAAGCGAACGGTTCTTAGGGCTCAGTTTTAGGATGTCGTGTATGATTGGGTACAGAAACATACGCTCCGCCGCAATCTCCGCGCTATTTCCTACGCAAATCCATTGTCCATCGTTTCTCCATCTTGCGACTGCTGGAGTGGCAGTGGACTCCTTTGAAGCGGCATGTATATTTGCAGGATGACCAATACACATTGCGTCTAAATATATATCAATACCAAATCGATATATCACGAATCCTATAGAATTTTTGTAACGCCCTGTTGGTATAAAGTAGGTAATAACCAATAATAAACCTTACCCGCTTGCACGTATCGTTCTGTTGGCTCTAACACTACTAGCGGACCGCCACTGTCTCCCTTGATAAAACAAAAAATATTTAAAATACACAAATCGGAAAATAAAATTCGATTTATATATTTACAGCTATCTAGGAGATACTTAGAATTTTTAAATAAGCTGTGAGAAACTGTATTTTTTGAATTGCCGAGACTACAAACATTTTGTTTATTTCGTAGATGGCTGACAGACCTCACGGCTCATTTGGTAAGTGGTGGTAATTTGAATTATATCTACAATCCTCATGTAAGAAAGCAAATCATCAAGCGAATGCCTAGTTCACGAACAAATAAACAAATATATGTTAATCTATTTTCTGTACATACTTTTTTATATTTATTATGTATGTAGTGAATACTATAGGAAAATAGCATCGACTTTTCTATGTAGCTCACTTTCGGTAGGTTATATTTATTTACAATATACGAATATTACGGATGTATTTTTTATATAATTGAACTATTGGACACAACCTTTAGAACTGAGACTTTCACGTCTCAAGACGGTGACATTTAGGTGGCGTTGTCCACAGGCTTGACGTCTACACAAATAAAGGCAAGAGTATTAAAAATAATTAAAAAATAAAGACCTGGCAACCGTCTATTCCTTTACTGAAAGCGCACATCATCGTTGGTTTGAGATGTTCTTTCAATTCCGATTTCATGCATTGTTCTTGTGAAAGTATCCGTAGTGAGGCCTTTAAAAGGGTTCTCGAGGATGACTTGTCCACACCCACCCGACCCCAGCCCACTATTGTACCCATTCTATTCGCAAAATCTGCACCTGAAATATACAGAAAAAAACCATTCAATCATTCGTTATGGTTCATATTTTTTGGTTTACGCTGTAGACATAATTAAAAATATTGTTACAGTTCCGTCTCGAATTTTTTATAGTTATTAAATTATTTATGACGGTGATTCGAATACTTTACAGTTTCCAGAAATATTCCAAAAATATTCATAAGTCGATGAATAGCACTTTTCGTTATCAGTGACCTTTTTATGTTTGAGAGATTACTGCTGGCCCGGAGGCCTTGCGAGAGCAAGATTCGGGGAGAAGTCAGCGGCTGCAACGATAACGGCGATTATCATGACGTACAGCCTTATTGAAGTACCGTTCCGACACTGACATCATGTGTTTCCGGATGGATTCGAGGCTCAGGTCGTCGTATAGGTCAACGTTCCTCGCGAACTATGGAACTACGACGACTAGCCTGCAAAAGCGAGATTGTAGGGATTTTACTCCGCTTACAAATCATGGGGTAGAGTCTGCCGAGAATAAACGCAGCACGGACGCGGACTGATTTTTTAGGGGGGCGGAATTTCAAGAATGCATCTAGGAGGACACCCAGGCACTTGACCTTCCTGACCCAGGGTATATGTTTACGATTACGTATCAACCCTATCAGATATACATACGTATACAAACAACTTTCGAAATTCAATGTTCTAGAGCCGCTCTGTGCAACAATTCACGTAACTGTACGAGTTATATTCAGAAGAGAATTCTTAACAAATTATGTAGAATCAGAATTCATTGTTTTTGTCGTGAACATTGAAATTCCACACCTGCAGTAATCTAATCGATTATAAATAATCACTTGTATGAAAACAAACTAACCTATGCGTATAGGTACTACTGCATACCGATGGCTAACAAGTATGCTAATTGAAAAATGATTAAGTTCTAATTCTAAAGACTAATAAAATATCGACACCAGTTGGTCCGATAATAGTCTTAGGCCTTCTTTAACTAACGGTATCCCGATCATAAATTCATTATAAGACATATCGTCACCATAAAATTGAAACCTACTAGAAGTACGTAATATTGCACGTGTTGAAAGCCCACACGGCTTGGTACTACTATCCTGCCTATTCTTCATCTTCTTTGTCTCCATCTTAACTCACTAGGTGGGATAGCCACAGCAAATTTTTCTATTCCATTCTCATCTAGCTCAATCATCACACACTCCTCTTTCTCTCATATCGTCATTCACACACTCCATCCATTTATTCTTCGGTCGACCTCTTCCCCCTCTAGCTTGCACTACTATTTCCATATATCTCCTAGTCACGTGCATCTCCTCTCTACGAATCACATGTCCATACCACGCTAATCATCCGCTATTTAATTTTTAATCACCGGGCTACTTCCACACTTCCTCTGATATACTCATTCCTTATCTTGTCCATTCTTGTCACTGCACGCATAAATTTCAACATTCGCATTTCTGCCGCTTGCACTCCTCTTTCATGCTTTACTTTCGTCGCTTAACATTCAGATCCATACAGCGCACAGGGCTAATGATCGTTTTATAAACTTTCCCCTTGAGCTTAAGGGCTTTCATGCATGCTGTTGCAGAGACCTGTCGCCATTTCACCCAACCAGCGTTTATTCGGCTCGATACGTCACGGTCTATGTTGCCGTCTATCTGGAGTATACAGCCGGGGTACTTGAGGTCGGAGCAGACTGGCAAGGATACACTATCTAAGGCGATTGGCGTGAAGTCTGAAGAACCACAAAACAGGTGCTCGGTTTTTGTTCGACTGACCCTTATCCTGCCTATTTCACTAAAGAATTATACGCTCCGGTTTGGAAAGCAAGATAGCCATAAATTTAATCTTTTCATGGTCAGCGACATTTTCAAGTATCAAGTGTCATCTTCTGCCTGTCTTATCAAATAAAAATTACCTGGGCTCGGCAAGCATATCGGTATAATGTTATCTCCGAAAAAAACTGGTTTATTCAATGTTACTATGGCGATATCGTGCTCATCTCGTAGAGCTGTCGAAGTAAAGTGTTCGTGAATCTTCACGTTCGATATCGTGCGAATTTCTACTCCGGTCATATTGTCCAAATGATCCAGTCCTAACAAAACCCTCATAATTTTGGGTTCATCCCTGCATAAAAGAAAAATTATAGTTAGTTATCTAACTGCTGTTAAGACAGTCGGCTTTGCATCATGCTCAGCCTAGAACAAAATTTACAACAGGAGCCACGATTCCTTTATTTTAAACAAAAACATAGTCAGTTTTGAAGTGTAAAATGTTTAAATATAATACGTATTGTATTTTAAAATGAAGGAAAGCGATACCTCTTTTAATACGCATGTCTTAAATTAGATACTAATAATTAAATCAGTAGGCAGCGACTTAGCTATACCCCTAGAATCGCCCTCAAAGCAAAGAATTATCTACCGCAATTTATCCATGACCAGAAATACCGCAGGCATTAGTGCTATCTATGTGCGACGGTGATTACTCATCATCAGTTAATCATCTTCTGCTTAGGAAGGGAAAGGTTCGCAGACTTTTAAATCGTAGAGATCCTTATTTCAATAATTATTGCCCTATAATTATTTTAATACAGGATTAGACTTAGCTCGTTGGTCAGTATGCGTAACGCTCACACTAATCTTAACCACTACGAAATTTCTAGTATTATAGTATTTCTAGTTTTTTTTAGTATTTCTAGTATTATGTTTCTATTATTTCTAGTATTTTATTCTAGTATTTATACCTATTAACAATAAACCTTTCAGCTAATGTCTTCTTATCACAAATTTAACGTATTATATACTATTTTCCGGTTCTGAATAACGTTTTCACGGTACGACAAATTAAATCTAAAGCTATGGTCATTTTATTATTCACGGTTAATATTTTAATTTTCGTAGCTAGTTTTTCTACAAATTACATGATTGGCAAATTCATGTGAGTTATTTAATTAAAGATTTCAAATAGAATCATTATTGTGACATCAGAATCTAAATTATATGAAAATTCATTAGCAATTTTTGAACCATTTGAAGCAATGGCCCGCGCTGAGTACATGCTCATTTGTGATGAGAGCGCCACCGCAGTGCAGCAACTTTTGCTTCAGGATCGCCACTGTCCACGGAAAGGAGTGTGGAACCGCTCTTCGGCCGCCGACAATCCTCATTTCTACTATGGAACCCGAAGCCTTACCACATTCTAAAAAAAATATATATTATTAAAAAACTTAGGATTTTGGTTTCTTGATAATTATTGCCATCTGCATGCTTTTAAATTGCGAAATGTATTCAACAATAAATACCTACTGCACGTGCACAGTTTTTTTTTTTCAATATCTAATAATGCATATCGAAACAATCTGATAAAATTAGGTAACAACAATTTTCTTGACGTGGCGGTGCAGTCCAGCAGTAGTTAGCACTCTTGACTATTGCACCGAGGGTCGAGGGTTCGATTCCCACAACGGGCAAGCATTGTGTATGTGTTTTATTCCTTAGATGGGTGGACGAACTCACAGCCCACCTGGTGTTAAGTGGTTACTGGAGCCCATAGACATCTATAACGTAAATGCGCCACCCACCTTGAGATGTAAGTTCTAAGATCTTAGTATAATTACAACGGCTGCCCTACGCTTCAGACCGAAACACATTACTGCTTTACGGCAGAAATAGGCAGGGCGGTGGTATCTACCCGCGCGGACTTACAAGATGTCCTACCACCAGTAACAGTGTGTGTGTTTAACAGTTTTGTTTGCCCTTTGTCCTGTTGCTTATTATCTTAATATATATATTTCTTCTGTGCGTGTGTTTGTCACTGAACTCCTCCTAAGCCGCTGGACGGATTTTAGTGAAACTTTCTGTGTACCTTCAGGTAGATTCGAGAATGATTTAGATTTACAAATCAGCCCGGCAGATGGCGCTCCAGTCGGTATGTAGGTTATTTATCTTTCTTAGAAATAATTTATATGGCAAAACAACGTTTGCCGGGCCAGCTAGTCTATTTTATATATGTATACATTTAAACAAATATAAGTATATTTTTCAGTCTCTGGTAACGGTCCAAAAACACAGGGAATCCTAAATTGGTGCCGGTTGACCGTGCGCGATTAGTTTCCAGTTATTATTTTTAATAAAACAAAGTTTGTTTTCCTTAATAAAAATGAAAGTGTTTCAGCTTCAGTAGCTACTGAGTAACACCCTGTTTTCTATAGTGCGATAAATAAATCTGTTGTGCACATATTGTGACCGTTTTTGATATGAAAGCATAGTTCGATAAATTGAACGTAGCGTTAATACAATACAGACCTTGGACTTTCGTTAAGACAATTTACAGCACGCATATGCCTGTATAAACTCTGAAAAATAAGGTACTTGCCCAATACACAGTTTTGAGTCCGTGACGTACCTCACAATACGGCTGGGCCACAAGAAGATATAACAGACGCGATGTATTCGTCTGCGTATACTACGGATTTGTGTTACGGCTTATGTGCTCGTAACCCGATAAATAATTATCTTAAATAGCATTAGTCGGTCGAGGTATTTACCAGATATCTTGGCTATAAAACCCTAGCCAACTGGAACTAGTTGGCATATGACTGGTTCGCTCGCATTGGCCTATAGTAGCCTCATTATCTATTTCTAACAATTTTGCCTAATTCCGAACTTGAAAGCGGTTATCAGAGTGTATTGTGTGTTCACACGGGTTAATGCCACAGTTATATCTCTACCGTGTCATGTATTCCGGCTTATGGAGCATAAACCTAAGGTGCCATAAGAATTGTTATTTTAAAACAATTGATAATTTTACACCTGAGTGATGGTCGGTTGAATACTGGGGATTTTATACTTGATAATGTTAATAAATATATTGACTCTTCTTAAGTCTTACTAGTGGCAGGACGTGTTGTGGGTCCGCGCGGGTAGGTACCACCACCCTGCCTATTTCTACCGTGAAGCAGTATATACTCGAGACCTTAGAACATATATCTGAAGGTGGGTGGCGCATTTACGTAGTAGATGTCTATGGGCTCCAGTAACCACACCCATTTAAGCAAAAAAAAAAAACCACTATGAGTTCTGAGTTCTCAATTTTTACAGCATTACTTCTTCAAGGCAGAAATAGCCAGGGTGGTAGTACCTACCCATGCGGACTTACCACAAACGTCCTACCACCAGTAATTACGCAAATTTGAATTTTGTGAGTTTGATTTTTATTACACGATGTTAATGCTTCACCGTGGAAGTCAATCATGAACATTTATTAAGTACATATTTCATTAAAACAATTCGTACCTACATACCTGTCAGAATCGAACACTGTTGCATCGCTAGATACGAATGCCTTATCTAACGAGCGTAGCCTTTAAGCCACGACGACATCAAAAAAAAATTATCACTTAATTAAGTAGCTTTGTATCAACCGAAAAGTGAATTTACATGCTCTAACTTGTTTGAAGTGAAAATTTGTCAATAAACATATTATTATCTAACTGTAAAATGTGGATAGTAAAATTGTGACGTAATCTGCAATAAACTACAATGCAAATATGTATTCTTTATTAAAATACCGTAATGTGAAACTAAAAAAGTATTGTGTTATCCAGGTCATTTATTTAGTTTTATTTGAAGAATATAAGGTATATAATGGTAACTGTGTTAAGAAAAAAGTCGTCACTTACTGCATCCATGTGTCTGCGCTAACGCAACCTACAATACAATTGTAATTTAAGAATATAGTCGTAACCACGAGTCAACCACATATTATTCATACATACCTGAAATCCCAGACAAAATAGTACAACAGTAAGACTCAATATACTTCTCATGTTTATGAAATCCGTTGGACACTCCGCTTCGTTTCTAAGCTACACGCACAATACTGTTCACTTAATTTACACTCTCCGTGATATAAGACGAAATTATCCACGCCTTTGTACACAATACTAGTGAATTCACCACACTGCTGGGCTATCCATAAATCTTATTGGATCATTTAAATCACCTTAAATCTAACTATATTAGTATTTGTGTACCGTGAAAATAATATGGAATTTAATGTAAAAAATTGACGTGCATGACATCAAAAAAACATGGTTTATAGGAAAAACGCAATGTTCTTATCGCTATAGGAAACATTATTTGTTGATCGAAAATTATTATACATATAAACTTTATAGAAATTGCAACGTATGAATAAAAATTTATGATTTTAATAGAAATATTTTATATATTTACACATCTATATATAATTTAAATACTCTTCATATACAATATATTCCATCCGCTGTTTCTTGTTTGATCCAGGTTAAGTATTTTGACACTACAGTATATACGCCTGAAATTAAATTAAAAAATATTAAATTTGCCCGATTAAAATGATTAATTTTCATATAGTGTATTAAATCATTAAGTTTATAAAATCATATCTATACTAATATATAAATCTACTGTGGTTTTTACGGATGTTCCGTTATAACTACTGAACTATGCATCCGATTTACTTGAAGTTTGGTATCCATGTAGAAAATTCATGTGCTTAATGTATAGGCTAATATTTATATGAGCGTTGGACACCCTATACCAGTTGCGGGGGCGTTAATGATGAGAATCTTTGTGGGGGTGAGAAATAATAATGTTAATTTTAAATGCCCAGCGAAGCGGACGGGTACAGCTAGTATTATATAATAATAGTGAAAGAAATAAAATGGAAGAGTATAAATTTTGGTTGTATCAATTATTTTTTTATTTCTGTATCTCCAGACCACAGTGAATTTAAATTTATGCTCCACATAGCATCATTACGAACAGATATATTTTGATCACCGCTCGATGATGCTTTTGCTTCCTAATCATTTTAATTAAACAGACTATGTCGTCCATGTATGACCACGTAAAAAGTTAAAGTATTCGAAATATCGGAGATAATTTAATTTTTTAATGACATTAACAAATGCAAAATAAAACCGTAAAATTAATTTTATTTGAACATAAACGTACTGAAAACGATTTGGAAAATAAAGCCCTGGAATTCTTGCCAATTGATATCAGTGATGAAACTACATTCCGTAATTGGTAGTAAAATCAAAATACCTAGTTTAAAAGTGACCTTGTGGACATAAATGAAAACAATTTCATTTTATTTTGATTTCCCACCATTATATCGAGTTAAAATATACACGAATTTCAAAATAAAAACTTTGATCTTATTTTTGCCATTTAAACATTACGAGTAATCTCACCATCAGAAAATATTAATGTTGTTATCAAATATAACAATCTGACTAAAATGTTTACAGTATCTTTCATGGTATTTTTCTTCCAAAATTATTATCATTGGACTGCATAACCAAAAATAATTTATGAACTAAAAATAACTTTAACCTGGATAATCCGGTTTTGCACAATCGATGCCCCAAGATACGATTCCTGTTAATCGAAAAATAAATTAGAATATGAAATCAATTAGAAACAGATAATGCATAGCTTAATACTAAATATAAATACAGTCGCATCACATATGTAATGCATTTAATAGGCTAAAACAAAACAGTTCTATACCTTTCTCTTTTTTATTTTTACACGGAATTCTTCCATTTGCCATCAACATTTTTTTGGAAATATTTTTATTTTTTCAAGTTGTCAGTAAACACAATAGTGAAAAAGTAATACATAAAATTAAGCTAAATCTTGACATGTCAGTGATTATCAATCAATGAGTGAACACTAATACAAACAAGAATACTTATTAATGTCAATGCTATAGGGTACAAGCAATTATTTTACAGTTGGCAAATTACAATTAATAGTTTATGTAATGAAGAAATAGGTCCCTTGGTTTGTTTCTTAAGAATATTTAGTCTAAGAACACGGGGGAGAATTCCACACTCGTACTGCATAGACAACAAATGAACTACCAAGGCAATTAGAAACTTCTGTAAATGTATTGAAGAGAAGATAATCAAATGGTACCTAGTAAGTATGTAACCTAGTAAGTATGTACCTAGTAAGTAAGATCATCTTTCCCGCCATGTAACTACTATAAAATACTAGATATTTATAAAGTTGCAAATGGATAGGACATAGGGCTTCTGACAAACAAAATAAGAAGAATTTAGACGCTTAATCATACTCCCGGAGACCGAAAGGAAGGAAGTGCCCAAATTGTGGAGCTATGTGAATTTGTAGTAGAATTTGTAGAAGAATTTGTAGTAGTGTGAGTCTGAAGTTGTAGTGTTGGTTACAAGGTTATCGGAGCCCATTAGATCACGGTATGGGTCCTGCCACAGACCTTGATATATGTTGTCAATAGCTTAATGTATTTGAAATTTGAACGCGTGCAAGGTAGTTCCCCTCCACGGTGTTTCCCGAGCGCTATGACATGTCCTTCTTCAAACGAGGCTTATGGAGAGTATTAAGCGGTAGGCAGCGGCTTGACTCTGCCCCTGGCATTGCTGAAGTCCACGGGCGACGGTCACCACTCACCATCAGGTGGGCCGAATGCCCGTCTGCCTACAAAGGCAATAAAAAAAAAAGGTATCCAATTGAACCATGCGAATTCGATAGACTCAATCACATTTCCTGGTGGTAGGACCTTTTGTGAGTGCGCACGGGTAGATACCACCACCCTGCCTGTTTTAGTCGTGAAGCAGTAATGCGTTTCGGTTTGAAGGGTGGGGCAGCCGTTGTAAATATATTGAGACTTAGAACTTATATCTCAAGGTGGGTGGCGTATTTACGTTGTAGATGTCTATGGGCTACAGGAACCACTTAACACCAGGTGGGCTGTGAGCGCGTCCACCAATCTAAGCAATAAAAAAAATAAAAAAATAGAGCAATCGCAAATAGATTGGGTATTTTGTAAATATTTATTGTCTTGAAATCAAACTCACCAACTTGGTACCATTTATGGTTTTTACGCTTTTGATCAGTTACAAACAAAGGTCCCCCGCTATCTCCCTGTAATAAAAAAAAAACATAAATCTGTATTTCTGACACTTTCCGATACTAAAGTTCCGTTCTTATAAAAGCTTCAGTTTGGAACATTAACAACATTTTTAAAAGAAATGAAATTAATTGTTTATTTCGTAATTTAATCAAAATGATATCATTCATTACCTATACGTCTAAATATATTTTGTTTTTTTTTTTAAATGAAATGTTTGAGATTTTGATCTCGTGCCGTTACATAGTTGTTTACATAGTTGTAATTTTATTCTAACCACTTCATACTACGTGGATAGTGAGTTTATCTGCGCACCCAGACGAAATTTTCTTTATAAAAAAACAATTAAGTTCAATTATACCTGACACGCGTCTTTCCCTTTAGTGTAAGCACACATCATGGTATCACTGACGAGATTGTTTTTGTAAATTGAGGATTTTCTACAATTTTCATACTCTACGTAATGTACTTTAGCCTCAAGCAAATATCTGGAGGATGCCAGAGCTCCTTGTCTTGTCTTTCCCCACCCAGCCACAGTCATAGGTGTATTTTTGAAATCCATTTCTAGAACACAAACAATAAATGAAGCATTTTATTTATTTATTTCTATACTATTCACCACATTTCATTTCAAATATCAGTTTTTATCTAAAAAAAATTTAATTGTAAATTGAACATTAACGGAATTATAGATTAAAATTTTTACAGATATTATTTAATCCACACAATAGTTGACATAGTTTTACTCCCCAAATTGAGTTCACGGGCGGCTAGCGACGAGTGTGCTGCACTTTGATCCGATTAATCGAATTAACCTAATTGTTTTTTTAATCGATCTTGAAAACATGACTAATTTGCTATTGAATGCAATACGATCATTTACTATCTAATCACCATTAATTTTTTCGTAGATTAGCAACTCTTTTGTTCCGTAGTTATTAAACCATTTTTAAAAAAAATCAAATTATATAATGAGGTCCCGTTAAGACGGGTACAACTCTGCGGATCCGGCTTTTTATAAATACACGTTTCTTTGTACATAGTAAAAACTAACAGTACTGTAGTTCTAACATCCTAAGGTCTGTCCATTTGTTTGCTTGCTAGTGTTAAAAAAGGCCTAAAATCTTTTTAAAACCTAATGCCGAATAAATGCAAAATTAAGCCGTTACAGTGATTTAAATTACTTGGAAACCAAAACCAAATCCACAATTTGCGAAAATCTAAGAATATTTTTATAGTGTTAATTTTTGTTTTTTTACCTTCCGTAGCCAAACATATGGGACGAACTTTTTCTGAAAACGTTAGACGTTTGTAAAGCGTTAGTATCGCCACGTCATTGATGTCTCTAACTGCATTCGAAGTAAAACTAGGATGTTTGATAGCCTTTTTGATACGTAACTCATCACGGTTGTTGTCCAAGCGATCGTGCATACCCACAAACACGTTAAGGTCACGGTAATGTACTCTGGAAACATAGCAATTAGAATTATAAAGATTATACTATGAGTCGGTTATATCCTTGGGCCCGCGGTCTGCTTCCAACATCTGCAGACCGTGAAGAATACGCCGTGCGTCCCCTAGGCACGGATACCTCGTAAGAGGTTCGGACCTCTGCCCGAAAAAAAATTGCGTCAGTCATGAACTTTAAGGAAAAACATATGAGTTTTATTTTTGACAATAAAGAATTACTATGTGTAAGTTTTTGATGGCTATAATTTATTGTCCTCCCTAAACAGCTAAGCCTATAGCCCCTCAAATTTTTTGTGGTTCGTACTATCGCTCATTGAGATCATCACTGCTGAGTAACGACTAAGCATAGTATAAATCAGCAGTTACAAACCATACAGCAACAGAGTATGTGATATATTCAAGCCTATTGAGGTTCTCGCCGGATCTTTTCAGTAGGTCACGTTTCCGATCCGGTGGTAGATTCTGCGATGCACGGCTCTTGCTAGGGCTCGTATTAGCAACATCGTCATTGAGCCCCGTGAGCTCAGCTTCTAGTTAGGGTTACGCTGATATGGTCTCTCTAGACCATCAGCTTAGGTAGGAAAAAAAGATATATTCAGAAACAAAATGACACTGAGCCTTGTTCATACGCTTACTGATTTTGATCGCTTCAATAATTTAATTATTCGCCCTGATTTACCGAGTATACAGCAGTTTAATCATCTGAATCATCCTAGAAATTCAGTAATTTATGCAAAATTTTACTTAAATTTTAGTCAAACTCATAAACATTTTAAAGGGAAACAAACCCAAATGTAATACAATGTCCAGCGCTCAGCACATGTATGTCGGTGATGATAGCTCCTCCGCAGTGAAGCTTCGGTCCCAACATCAAAGCTACCAACCACGGATACTGATGAGGCTGGACCGTCGAACCACCGACTATACGACGATTCTTCCCTTCTATGCCGCATTCTAGAACAAATACTAGATCATACAATTCATCCTTCACTTTACAAAATTATGCATTGGTAAATTAAAAAAATTACTTCCTAAATTTATTTTTTTACGTCTTCTTTTAATTTAAAACATTCGGCGTCGTATAAAATTTTAAATTGTTGACTGTCTATTCGACAAAATAGATATTGCTGCACTGTATTTTAGTTAATAAGAAACTCAGCGTAAAGTTGATGTTGTATCATTAATAAGGACGAATGAACTGTCATGTGGTGGTTATCTTTACTGTTTCTATCGAGTCGTAATGAATACATTTCGATTGGAAGACTGGGAAGGGTATTTTACCAATGCAATTGAAAGGAAGAGGTGGCTTCCTCACGCCTTAAGGTGGGTAGCGTTATTATCATGTAACTAATAGACAGACCCATGACCATTGTGGATTATGAACTAAAAAAGCCTACACCCTACAGGGTTATGCTTAGCCAAAAAACTGGTATTATTAATTAGCTGACGTTACGGCGGGTATATCGATATATTCCTTTAAATAGATATTTTATAGGCAAACCAAACTTACCGCATGATTGATTTAGACGCTGGTTATATGCCTGTTAACAAAGAAAAATGTGGTCACAAAGATATCCAGAAAGAAAAAGATAAATTTGCTGTGGATAGATAGACACTACGTAGTAGGTTATTAGACAGACACGAGGTCGTGGATAACTTGGTATTATGCCTCCACCCTCTTTAGGATATGGCGTCGAATTCTCAATTACACTGTTTAAAGTACGTCATGCCCTTCAAGCCAGATCCCAGAACTCCCGCCAGAAAAACCAGAATAGCAATAAAAATACATACATAGTGATTTTTCTTACATACCAAAGTACAGGCCCCCAAAAAAGAAATAATCGGTATTGTTCTCATTTTATGATTACGTCAAGAAAATATAAAATTACTGTCGTCATCGCCGACAAACACTCGCAGTTAACCATTTCATTACAAAGAGCATTTAATCAAAACGAAAATATTCATCAATTTCAAGCCAAGCGCGGAGGATTAATAATTGAATTTTTGTTTACATCACTCCGAGAATTTGAACTTAAATAATAATTTAGTCTTCGTCTTATCGACCACTGAACGTGCATTAATGGTCTTGGTGCTGCCACATAGTATACTTCAATAGCGTGATGTGTCTGAGAAAAATATTTTATAAGCAATTTCGTAGTCAGTGGTTTGCATTTACGACGAGTCTGTTGTCTCCTTTGTACTCCTCTCATAATACCCACTGTCGGAGTAGATAATATCAAAATTACAGCAAGGTGTACCAGATGCGTGGGCACCTGATGCACGTCGCCCCTCCTATTTAGCTTATTCGTCAACGATATTGCTCGGTCGCCGCCGACCCAGCTAGCTTTATTCGCCGACGACACGACTGTTTACTATTCGAGTAGAAACAAGTCCCCAATCGCGAAGAAGCTTCAGAGCGCAGCCATAGCTCTAGAACAGTGGTTCCGAAAATGGCCATAGACATCAACCCCGCGAAAAGTACTGTGGTGCTATTTCAGAGGGGAATCTTCACACGGATTTCCTCCTGGATTAGGAGGAGGAATCTCACACCCCCGATTACTCTCTTTACACAACCCATACCCTGGGTCAAGAAGGTCAAGCACCTGGGCGTTACCCTGGATGCATCGATAGCATTCCGCCCGCATATAAAATCAGTCCGTGACCGTGCCGCGTTTATTCTCGGTAGACTCTACCCCATGATCTGTAAGCGGAGTAAAATGTCCCTTCGGAACAAGGTAACACTTTACAAAACGTGCATAAAGCCCGTCATGACTAATTTCCGCAATTTCTTGGGTACCGTCTGGTAGGGGCGCCCCCAGGGATCCTGATCGAGCGTCTCCAGGAGCGTCTTCATGCTCTGAGACTTGGCCTCGCCGATGGCCCGCCGCAGAGCCTCCTGATTCTCACGGCAGTGGGCATGTAAGCGGGCCGCCACCTCCACGAAATCCGTATCGCGAAGACGGCGACGGCGGTGGCGGGCTCTTCGGCGGCGTGCCCGCACGCACTCCTCTCTGAGGAGTGCGATCGCGGGCGTCCACAATACGCACCGCCACGTGGAGCGCGGCCGCTGACCCGGGGCATCGCAACATCGCAGACGCGACGCATCGTACCCCGGAACCAATCGGCCTCCGACTTCACGTCGACTAGACGCGTGGGCATCGGCGCCCACGCGGCCACTGTGGCCGCCTCCACCGCGAGCACCTTATTCAGGCGCTTCAGTGCCCATCGTGCTCGCCACGGGCGTCTTCGGCCGGCGCATTCAACGAAGTGGAAACGGAGAGCTCAAATCGGACGAACGACGACCTCAAATGGTCCGAGAGCGTCTCCGCCCCCTCGAGAACACGCCAGCCACGGACACGGCGTGCGGCAGATGGAGACGCGAACGACACGTCCATGTGTGATTCCCCGTTCCACCGCACGCAGGTTGCGACCGAACCTCTGTTCAGAAGACAGAGGCCGGTCGCGAAAGCCCACTCCGACAGGAACTCGCCGCGCGAGTCCGTGCGGGGGGAGCCCCACGCCGTACATTTAGCGTTGAGGTCCCCCGCCAGTATCACCGGGCGAGACTCGAAGCGATGAACCAACGCCTCGAGCCCACGCAGGAACCGTTCGAACTCAGCGAGACTCCTGTTCGGAGAGAAGTACACCCCGATCACGACAGTTTCGTTGACCCTAACTACGATGTACCCGGATCCCCTGGCCACCATTCCAAGGGGGGGTAACGCCGCTGACTGTCGCATCACGATCGCCACGGAGCCATCAAAATCTCCGGCCCATGAATCCTCCCTGTCGGGAGGTACGAAGTATGGCTCCGCAACGATCGCGATTTCGATGAACCACTCCGCCATGATGTGGACGAGGAGATCCTGCGCCCTAGCGGAGTGGTTTACGTTTACTTGGAGGAAGCGATGGACGTGATCCATTATTGAGGTGTCACGTGCATCGCTCCCTCGTCTTCCGTCCCGCCTTGCGGCCCGACGGCCGCGGTAGGAACTGACCGGCCGGCTCTTCCTCTGCTTTTTTCTTCTTTTTCCCGCCACGCCTCCTCTTTGTGGAGGAGGGGGCGGAAAGACAGGCCGGGCCCCCAGCCCGATGATTGGCCCGCCGCTTCGCCGCGTCGCACAGCACGCAGTGTGGCGCGGTGGCTGTGCAGGAGACCACTTTGTGTCCGGGCTGGCTGCAGCGGAAACAAAGCCCGCTGCGGTCCACGGCCGATGGGCACCTGGCGAGGCCGTGCCCGGTGCCGAAGCACCGGAGGCATCGCCAGGGGCGGGCCTTCTGTAACTGCACGTGGGCCATCACCCAGCCCACGCGCAGTCTCCCTGGTGAGTCAGCGGGCCGACCTTGTGGAGGCGTAGCCAGGAGCGTGGCCGCCTGCATAGGGCAACGCGCCCACGCAGAGAAGGCTCCAGAGTAAGAGCTTCGCAGCTCTCCCACCCTGATCTGCGTGAGGGCGCAATTGCCCTGCGATGCAATGGCGGCGTCCACTTCCTCCTTTGTGGCGCACTCATCCAAGCCCGTCACCTTGACTTCCGCCATCTTGACGGGCCTGTCTATACGCACCACTTCTGGGTCCGGCAGGATTTCACGAAGCCGGGCTGCTAGCTTGTCCGCGACCGCACTGGTGTTGGCACCAGGACACTCCAGCAACCGGGCCCCGTTGGCGGTGTGCCGGACTCGGAGGCCACCCTCCACGCCCATGACATCCACGTCGACGCTAACGCGCGCCCGGGCCATCACCTCCCCATAGGTGAGGCCCTTTTCCTTGGCAGCCGGCAGCAGCTCCAATACGACAGCCGCCAACCGCGGGGCGCGCGGTTTTCTTGCCTTGCGCTCTCCCTTTCTTTTCCCTTCAGTTGCTGCTCGATCCAGTACCTGGGGAGCGTTGACTGTCGGGACGGGACGGGGGTTAGGTACGTCTTCGATCTCCTTATCTTTTTCCGCCACGATGGCCTCTTGCACTTGGGGCGGTGGCGGTGGGGAAACCGAACTGCCCCGCTGTCTCCTTACACTATCAATGGCCACACGCATTGCGGCCATCTCCACCCGCAACCTTACACTTTCCGCCCGAAGCTCTACATTCTCACTCTGAACGCAGGCCAGCTGTTTCCTCTGTGGCAGTGCGCTGGAGAAATGCCTCTAGGAGCCTACCCATGGCAGCGACCACGCAATTCAGGGCATGCACGTACGGGCCCTTTAAAGAGCCTGATTTGCTCGCCACCTTGGAGACAATATCCAGAGAGATTTCGAAGATTTTGTGCAGGTCAGTGGATTCAGTCTCCATAAGGGAACGGCACAACCGCTCAACCTCTCCCTCCCTGACTCGTTCGGCCTTCCCACAACGGGTTCTCCCGACTCGCAGAGGAATTCTCCTCCTGAGCGGGAGGTACCCTCCTGGATTAATACTGTTTCACAATTGTCCATGTTAATTTTTTTCCTTTCTTATTTAACCAGGGGTGAGGTCCCCTGGGATCAGGTAATGCCCTCGGGACTGGACTCCCTCCAGCCATTCATCCCTTCGCCGGGCATCGAAGCTTGGGATTGGGGTATTTTTTATAGAGGTTTACGTACTCGCGACCCCGTGCCTGGCGGCAGCGGCCGCCGCCCCCACTCAGTGAGGATTACGGGTTGGTCGGCAGCCCACCGGGTGCACAGGGCAACTCGGCAGACCACCGCCCAACGCTCGAAACGAGCAACCACGAAGCCACGCCGGCGAATCGGCCCCCATATCTGGGGGGCGTTCCATAGCGGCGGCCGGGGCCATAGTAACCAGCGGCCAGCAGCTGCAAAAATGCAGCGCTGACTCACTTCCACGATAACGGGGCACAGGGTGCCACCGCTCACAGCAGGCCGGCGAACCGGTGCCGTCGGAAGCTGCGATCTCCAGAAGGAGCACTCTTCACTTAGTGAAGAGTGTGGAGAGCGCAGTCCTTCCGCTCCTCCTAGTGCTGATTTTGGTCCGCGTCATCCGATCTCTTTCGTCGCAAAGCCTAGCTAAGCTATCCTAAACCTAATCCTAAGCCTAGGACATTAACCTACATCTAAACCTAACCCTATACCTAGGACCTTAATCTACATCTAAACCTAACCCTATACTTAGGTATAAAGGCCTAACCCTAAGAATCCTTGCAACGAAAAAGATCGGACGACACCTCTGGGAATGTCGCCCAGAGGATCCCGTTATCCGCCACCTACAGACGCGCCCGGTGGAAGTCTAGCAAAACTCCCCCACAGACGGAGCCCCCGGCCACGCAGAGTGCGCACCGGGGGGCCCACCCAGGTACCGGGTACTGATGTCTCCTGACGCAACACTCAAATCTCAAGGCCTGTCATTGTTCCGCGAAAAAGATTATCTTACTGATGATGTTACTAGAAAAAATACTACTGAATAATTTAATTGTTCATTTTCTACCTCATTTTTTGTACTTTTTTCGATAAAAATTTCAGCTCGAATAAAATATGAATTATTTAACAGGTTATGGTGCAAGAATCACCTAATTTGAATACAGATACTATTGTATACGTCGGAAACTTGGATATTAAATAAAGGATTTGAAAATTTGTTTTTCTTCATATAAAATTTAACCATAGATATACCATTCTTTATAAATTTATAGTGATTTATGTCAGATATTATTTAAAAAAATATAAGAAACTGATATTTTTTAGATATTTATTTATTTTACCTCATTTTTTTGTTGCTCGTTGCGACCACGAATATAAAATGACTTTTGTAAGATTTTTCGTTATTCCAATATTTTACAATAATAAATACATAGATAGATAAGTACATAGCAATATTAGCCGTCGCAAATTAAAATATTAGGTGAAATAAATCCAACGCTATCAAAAAAATATTGTTCGACAAGTATCTGGCGGCGTATAACAAATGGATAAAGTCAGAATGACCAAACACGCTTCTAATGTAGATTTCAAAATTTGTTAAAAATTGATTAATGTGTCTAAAGTTTTGACTCGTTTACTGGTTAAAGTTTGATCTGGTTTTACTAAAGCGTTCGTCAAACTATTACTCTTAGCTTTCTTTTTTAGTCGACATAATATGGCACGCATTCCGATGTGCATGTATCGAGCTAGTACAAAAAGACTACGTTTTTGACTCTGTTTGTAGCGTGAGGTTTCTCATTCCGCACCCATAACTACTGGCTTTGGTCGTGACTGTAATATTTATTGACACTTTACCGCAACCTTACACTGAAGGATTATGACTGAAAAGGAAAAATACCTAAGCACTCCTCCTGATGTGGAAGGTTGGGAATATACGATGAATGGGAATTTGGTAACAGACAAATTTGTTATAATACTTACAAATATGTTATAAATAAAACAACATTCAAGCCTTTTTTTTATCTCAATTAAACGATTTGTCATTGATTATTTATTAACAGCCGTTCATATTTTAATTGGCCTTATCACACATTCATTAACCATAAACATTATGCATATTGTAGCCAGAACTAACGCAATTCACATTTTGAATACTTAAAATGAATAGCACAATAACATATAATAATAAATATAGAATTATAAAATCAGTCACGTTTGCAAATTCAAACTTAACACCAGGTGGGTTATGAGCTCTTCCACCATCTAAGCAATAAAAAAAGAAAAGTAAACAGATCGAAAATTTCTTTAATCTATTTAAGCTATTTTTTTGGACAAAAATACTCTCGATATATTATACAAATACACCAATAAAATATTATTAATAAAATATTTTAATGAAAACCAGGCATTTTTTTTTGTTATTGCTTAGATGGGTGGACGAGCTCACAGCCCACCTGGTGTTAAGTGGTTACTGGAGCCCATAGACATCTACAACGTAAACGTAGACGCGCCACCCACCTTGAGATACAAGTTCTAAACTCTCAGTATAGTCAGCATTGAAAGCAGATGAATTTATCTTTATGAATAAACATTCCGTTTCAAATTTTAAACAGATGCTAAATTATTCGTAAGTTATACACTAAATTTACGTTTAAAAAAAGGCTTGCTCTCTCCTTTGCTTAGTATATTCCCTAAAATTACTTATAATTAATTAAGTGCATTACACACAATATTTGCAAATAGTGATGTTTCCTTCTGACA
Organism: Bombyx mandarina; assembly: GCF_003987935.1. The sequence goes on along the minus strand of NW_021011489.1, from coordinate 1,890,919 downwards.
CTCAAATTATCCAAATTTATAACTTAAATAATATTAACTAAACATGATAACTGTACAGCAGCTTACCCGACATCTCATCTCCAACTTTTGATAATTCACATTTAGTGTCCTTCCATCCATCATTACTCAGAACCGGTAGTTCAACTTTCAGTAAATTACGGAATTGATTCTTTAATCCAGCTACAGAGTCCCAGCCAGATTCAATCGCTCTCTCTCCTTGGTACGTGATCTCTGTAATTAAACTAGATGATGACCGAGCTTTGCTCGGTTTTTTTTTTGATAACCCGCATATTGTTGTGTCTTTGAAGCGGTTAGTTGCCCTCAATTAAGAAGAATAGTATTATTATTCGCCAATAGATGTCGGGAAGAGTTGATTATTGAAAACACGAATAAGACAACATTTTCTGAAAATAAATCGTAGCTAGATCTATTTATCGCCCCCGAAATCCACTGTATACTAAATTTTATGAAAATCGTTGGAGCCGTTTCCGAGATTCAGATTATATACAAATATATTAATATACAAGAATTGCTCGTTTATAGGTATAGGATATTCTGATTCCTTCATCTGTTTTCACTAATAGAAAAAAGGCTTCTGCTATGGAGGCTGCTAATCACCGATATTTTAAGATAGAAAGTTCTATTGATAACAGCATACCTACGTTATTTGAACTCCTCCTTGCTCTGATCCCACTATGTGGGGTCAGGGCAGGATGTCCTCCTTTTCCGTTCAGGCCTATTCGACGACATCTCTCCACTCACAAACTTCTCTCGCATATCCTCTTTTACAAAGTCCATCGAGGTATTTTTAGGATGCCCCGTCCTCACATTACGGTTACTAGAACAACAGTATAAATGAAAAAATATTAAGCACACAATAAGAAAACAAATTAAATCAAAAAGATACACACAATTATGACTTTAAAACAATAATATTTTTTTTATACAAACTTCCTTAATGACCGAGATGTTTTAGTAAGATGCACAACTTATATTTAACGAATGAGGTAAATATTTGTGGAAAATACTTTTAATTAATTTAATCTTCGAATATGAATTTTGATTATCCAGTGAACGTTTTTGCCACGTACCATACGCCCCCGGAATGAACTTCCCTCCACTGTGTCTCCTGAGCGACAAGACATGTCCTTCTTCAAAAAAAATTTACAACCTTTGACTGCACCTTTAACATTGCTGACCTTTTCTAAGCACACATCACGGTGTCACTAACGAGATTCTTTTTCTAAATGAATGGAATCTCTACAGTTTTTATATTCCACGTAATTTGCTTTAGACTCCAGCAAATAGCATGAAGATACCCAAGCTCTGCGCATCTTTGGTGCTCCCTCACGTACTTCCATATTGAGATGTGTTTGAAAAAAATATTTTACTAACATTTTCATTTGAAATGTACTGGTCGTAGGGCGTCTTGTGAGCCCATACCATACCGCCTATTTCTGCCATGAAGCAGTAATGCTATCCGGTGTGAAGGCACCGATCCGTGGGGCAACCGTTGTACTATAAAATTGAGACTTACAAAAAATAGGTGATTGAGTCCACGGTGCACAGTGTGTTTGATCGCTCGTGTGCTCGTGTTCTTTAAGCCCGTCAAGTGCTTACTACATATTTCCTAATAAAGGTTAGTAGCTGTTTAGGTGACTTAAGGTGCGTTTAGGATTATGACGAAGAGTTCTTTTTTTTTATTGCTTAGATGGGTGGACGAGCTCACAGCCCACCTGGTGTTAAGTGGTTACTGGAGCCCATATACCTATACGACGTAAATGCGCCACCCACCTTGAGATATAAGTTCTAAGGTATCAAGTATAGTTACAACGGCTGCCCCACCCTTCAAACCGAAACGCATTACTGCTTTACGGCAGAAATAGGCTGGGTGGTGGTACCTACCCGCGTGGACTCACAAGAGGTCCTACCAGGATGGTAAGTTTGACTACCTAACTAACTTTGGCGAACTAATTTAAAGACACAGCCTACTGAGTTTCTCGCCGCATCTTCTCAGTGTGTCGTGATTCCGATCTGGTAGTAGATTCTGCGAAGCACAATAACACCGCAAGTACCTCAGGTTAAGCCGGTGAGCTCACCTACCCGTCGAGAGTAGCTGGATAAACAATAAGTAAAAAATCACTGAAAAACATTTAGATTTTCTTTCATCATGCGGTTGTAACAATGCCAAATCTTCTCATGATTAAAAATGATTTGCATACAATACATAATATTATACTAATGAATAAATATATAAACTACTAGTACACTTGGTCCCACTCCGTTTAATTGTGTAATAAGCCACAACCACAAGCAAATTTCATCACAATCAGATCCACGGTATAGAAATACATAGGGGACAAACATTCATCCATAACGAAATGTACAATAGATACTATTTGTAGCATAAATTAAACATTTAGACTTTAACTACAGCGCCACGGCGCTGGCTTTCTTATCTAAAATAGTTACCCAAAACCTCATGTCGATAAGATAAAGCCGCTATCTGTTAAAAAGCTATAGAGCTTACGGATTATAACAATCTTTTGTCAAAATTAAATATATTAAACAATTTGCAATAAAAAAAGATGTGAATATTAATTGAGGCAACTATCTCTATTCTATCTGTCAACCTGGAACAAATAACACATTTAAAAACAAATCGTTAATAATCGTATAGTTAGTTTCGGAGTTCATCCCGACAAACATCGGGACACGTAAATATTATATACTAGCTGACCCGGCAGACTTCGTTGTGCCTAAATCGATAAATAAAAAACTTTTGTGTAAAATAAACTTAAAACAAACAAAAGGAATCCGTCCGACGGGGGACACAAAAAGGAATAACAAAATTGTTATTTTTATTTAATTCCGAGCATTTTAATATTTATCTACCTTTTAAACCTTCTCTGGACTTCCACAAATAATTCAAGACCAAAATTAGCCAAATCGGTCCAGCCGTTCTCGAGTTTAGGAAGACTAACAAACAGCAATTCATTTATATATATATATATAGATAAAGATTATAAATGTTATATAATAAATAATTGGGCATTCAATCCTGAACTTCCGTATTCGAATAAGAATTAATCCAAGAACCATTGTCCATTGACACAAAAATGACTGCGGTTAGTGAAAATGGAAATTTAAATAACACTACAAAACTGAATAGTTTGTTGATCAACTCTAAATATATAGGAACTGACTACTCATACAAACATGAAATTGTATGGAAAAACGCTATTGGATACCTTATTTTACATTTACTTGGCTTGTGGGGAGTCGGACTGATGGTAACTGGTAATATTGGACTAAAATCGTGTCTTTGGAGTAAGTGCTACCAAACATTTTACATACATAAGACATATTTTTGGTTTTTTCCTTATTTTAATTTGGGTTCGTTTCAGCTATCCTACATATGTATGCAGGGAGCACAGGCGTTACAGTCGGTGCTCATCGACTCTTCACTCATAAATCATTCAAAGCAACACCGCTTCTCAAAGTTTTTCTCCTTTGCCTACAAACCATAGCAGGACAGGTAAAATTGACTTTTTAATTTCTATCGAAGACATTTTTGAAGAACTTAAATAATTTAATTTTGTTTTAGAATTCGACGTTCATTTGGGTTCGCGATCATCGTCTCCACCACCGCTACTCCGATACCGATGCCGATCCTCATAATTCTAAGAGAGGCTTCTTCTTTTGCCACATTGGATGGCTAATGATGAAAAAACATCCATATGTTATTGAATTGGGAAGAAGAATTGATATGAGTGACCTTCAAGCGGATAAAATGATAATGTTCCAAAAAAAGTAAGTTGAGGTGTTATATTTTTAAACCAGCTTTATGGTTATTGGTATAGTATCCGTAACTTTTTCTGAAGTACTAACAACTGTACAAAGTTTCAGCTCAAAATAAACCTGCCAGAAACGCATAGAATATAAATATACAAATATCCATAGGTCAAAACTAACTTTATTGTAATTTGTACATTATTACAGTATCATTTATTGATACTGTAATAATTTGTATATTTATATTCTGTAATACTGTAATAATGGAAACGCATTCTGATTTGTAGAATATCAGCTAAATAGGATTTAGATTTTATTTACGCATCATTTTAATATATTATATCACTTTAATAATTATTACTACAAAAACACATACTATGTCAGCGTTCTAACTCGTCCAATCAACTATCGTTAAGTCTTATAAGGACCGGGTTAATGATAAATTTGAAAAGATTATATTAGGTATTATATTAGACTAGCTGACCCGGCAGACTTCGTAGTGCTTAAACCTAAACCTTCGTATAAAATAAACTTAAAAAAAACAAAAGGAATACGTCCGACGGGGGACACATCAAAGGAAAAACAAAATTGTTATTTTTATTCAATTCCGAGCATTTTCATATACTTCATAGCTACCTTTTAAACTTTCCCTGGACTTCCACGAATAATTCAAGACCAAAATTAGCCAAATCGGTCCAGCCGTTCTCGAGTTTTAGCGAGACTAACGAACAGCAATTCATTTTTATATAACTAGTCAGGTCATAAGTATTGTCACACAGTAAAAACTTTTCTTTTAGAATGCTGGCCACAAAAAAGTTTATTGAATTCGAATTTCGAATTGTCCATCAAAATAAAAATATATAACTTTTAGAATTTTACTCATTTTTAAATATGGAGTGGACGCTTAAAGAAGACCGTGTTGCAGTTATTGCGTTGCATCGTTGCGGTTACGCGCGAATTCAAATTTTTAACATACTGAAAAATTTGAAGATAACCAAAAGATTCGTTTATCGTACCATCAAACGATACAATGAAGACTCTAGTGTAGATGACAGGTCAAGAAGTGGTCGTCCTCGGTCTGTTAGGACTCCAGCAGTGATAAAAGCTGTGAAGGCGCGTATTCAATGAAATCCCAAACGTAAGCAGAAACTATGGGCCCTTCAGATGGGGTTAAGTAGAACCACGGTGAAAAGGGTGTTAAATGAAGACTTAGGGCTTCGGGCATATCGAAGAAAAACAGGACATCGTTTTAATGCTCGTCTAATGGACCTGAGACTGAAGAGATGCCGCGCTTTGTTGAAGCGGTACGCGGGAAAAAAATATCGGGAAATTCTTTTTTTGGATGAAAAATTTTTTACCATAGAAGAGAGCTACAACAAACAAAATGATAAGGTGTACGCACACAGTAGTGAAGAAGCGAGCAACCGTATTCCGCGTGTCCAACGAGGTCATTTTCCATCCTCGCTCATGGTATGGTTGGGAGTTTCTTATTGGGGCTTAACAGAGGTACATTTTTGTGAGAAAGGTGTAAAAACGAATGCAGTTGTGTATCAAAATACAGTCCTGACGAACCTTGTGGAACCTGTTTCTCATACCATGTTCAATAACAGGCACTGGGTATTCCAACAAGATTCGGCGCCAGCTCATAGAGCGAAGAGCACACAAGACTGGCTGGCGGCGCGTGAAATCGACTTCATCCGGCACGAAGACTGGCCCTCCTCCAGTCCAGATTTGAATCCGTTAGATTACAAGATATGGCAACACTTGGAGGAAAAGGCGTGCTCAAAGCCTCATCCCAATTTGGAGTCACTCAAGACATCCTTGATTAAGGCAGCCGCCGATATTGACATGGACCTCGTTCGTGCTGCGATAGACGACTGGCCGCGCAGATTGAAGGCCTGTATTCAAAATCACGGAGGTCATTTTGAATAAACTTTAGTGTCATAAGAATCTATGTTTTATTAAGTTCATTTTGGTATATGAATGGTTACATAATGAATAAACTTCTTTCAATTATTTTACATTAAACATGTGACAGAATTTATGACCTGACTAGGTATAGAGATGAGTAATTTTATTGTCAAAATGGATTCGAGAGTTTGTAGAATTATTATAGAACTGAATGTATCCAGCAATATTACAGTTGACCATATACAGGATGTACTAAAACAGTTCCCGTTAATAGAAAGGGTTGCTTTACATAACACGATAATACTTAAAAAGAACTTTGAAAATCACATTACGGACGCAATATATATAATATAGGTATATAACTATATATATGTCGGAGACGGTCATTAGTTTGGTAGCTGAACGAAACGCATCACGAGTCCCGATAGGTGGCAGCACGATCGCGATGTCGTCTAACTCGGCTAACTTCGTGCTACGACAGAACCTAGCCGATGGAGGCGCATAGACGCCATTATACATTTACCAACCAGCCTTCTTGAAGAGCGGTGCCTCCGTCCTATGACCTGTCATTTGTTTTCGTTTGCTAACGTCAAGAGAAGATTTCTAAATTGTTCTAAGACAACAAACGTGATTGGTGTACTCAATATTTCTCTTAGCTCGATCACCCTATTCGCCCCTATGATGTCTGACGACGGTGTTAATATTGTGGTTTCTCCGACATGCTTAAATGTGCGCCTTTATTTTATTTTATTGCTTAGATGGGTGGGTGGACGAGCTCACAGCCTACCTGGTGTTAAGTGGTTACTGGAGCCCATAGACATCTACGACGTAAATGCGCCACCCACCTTGAGATATAAGTTCACAGTATAGTTACAACGGCTGCCCCACCCTTCAAGCCGAAACGCATTACTGCTTCACGGCAGAAAATAGGCGGGGTGGTAGTACCTACCCGTGTGGACTCACAAGAGGTCCTACCACCAGTCAATGTAACGTGACCAAAATCAAGTGATGCTCAGTCTCTTCTGTTGCGAGGTTCTATTTCCCTTTCAAGAACGGTCTGCTCACACCATGAATGGTTATGAAAAAGAATATTGAACAAAAACCACTAAAGACCTATTGATAGTGGTTGTCAATGTTAATTCAAAGGATGAAATTTTAAGATAACACTACATGGCTTTTTTATTTATTTCAGGTACTATTACTATTTATACTTCATGGTAGCATTTCTGATACCGGTATTCGTACCTATCTACTTCTTCAATGAGCACTGGCTGTCATCATTCCTCGTATGTTACTGTGCTCGATATATATTACAATTGAATTTAACTTGGCTGGTCAATAGTGCGGCTCATATGTACGGCACTAGGCCATACGACAGGTAATATTTACACAATTTGTTTCTATATTGTTTATTAATATGTATGCTTTATGTACGATTGGATTGGAAACTTTAAATTCAATTTTCGACCATTATCTAATTATTTCTGAATCATTTTGTAATTTTGAATTGATATGTTCTTCTGATAACAATAAAATAATATGGTACCATTTAATTGGTATTGCTAACCCAGACGGGTGAGTTGTGTTGGCCTCAAACTCATACCACTATCTAATTCAATTAAAGTCGAGCTGGTCTCTTGATGAACTTGAAACATACGCAAAATAATTTTGAACTGGCTACGAATTCTCTTAAAATTAAATAATATTTAATCTAACTAGATTTATATTAAGAGTGTGTTTTTATTACATACCCTAATCTACGCCAGGGGTTTTATGAAATGTGTTTTAGTTAGAATAGTTTTCAAGATTAACATAATTGGTCCATCATTCAAGATCCCATTACAGCAACAGTCGATGAAAGGGAGAGAGTGCCTATGAGCACAACAGTCCTGCAGACACTGTCTTTAGTGAAGTTATCACATACGACAGAGTGCACTGCAATTGCTTAATATTTATTTGAATGACTTAATATTTTAGGAAACTCCAGCCGGTTGAATCCTGGTTTGTGTCGTGTATTAGCTTAGGCGAGGGCTGGCACAATTACCACCACGCCTTCCCGTGGGACTACAAGGCAGCCGAGGAATCTATGCATTTCAACTCCAATGCTACTCTAATAAGATTCTTCGAACGAATTGGCTTGGCTTACGACTTGAAGACAGCTTCTCCCGATATGGTAATGAATTAGAAATTTAAATTAATGAAATGTTAAAGATCTAGGAATAAAGTATGGATCTTAAATAATTATCCACATATGTACACGCTATTAATAAAACTACGTACGTATCCAGTCTAAACGTAACGTAAAATATTTCAGATGAGAAACAGAATTCTGCGCTCCGGTGATGGAACCCACTATGTGCTGGGCAACGATGAAGCCAAGTCAGCGGTCAGTGCTATCGGTCCTCTTCATCCTCTGAACCCAACATACAACAGCACATTGAAATCCCCTGACGCAATCCTCAAACCTGAAGGCCTCCCGTTGTTCCACGAAAACGACGTTCTCATTAGTGATGTTACAAAAACAAATATTGCTGAATAATTTACATATTAATTCTGTTTTTTATTTTATTTTTATATTTAGATTAATATAACGCCTCGAATAATATGATATAAGATGTGAAATTATTTAAATGTATGGCGCAATTAGTGAAAGAAGTTACATATTTGAATTTACAAACTTAATGACTTAATTATTACTTGATATAGACTGTTCGAATTGTCGAAGTTTATCAAATAAATTACACATTCGTACTTTCCGTTCATTTTAAAGAAAACAAAGTCTTATACTAATTTAAAATCGAAAATTCCCCAGATACATTTTTGCTCACTGAGACCGCAACTAAGTCAATTAATAAAATTATTTACACAAAATGAAAATACCCGAATGTTTTTTGTTGTTCTGTTAACTTTTTACTATGCCTACATTGATTGAACCAATATTCAGATAAGTAGGTATATAGACTATAACATTGCAACATAAAATTGAAACTGAAAAATGCAAAGCTATCTCTATAGTCTCCGCGGTACGGCAGTCAGACCGCCTGGGCGGTCCCCCTGTTATCCCGGGACACCTCACCGGGTCGGAACGTGATACACTGCAAATAAAGTTGCTCTTCCACAGAACGTCTGACGACGACTGCCACTGCTTGGAAATTGCCTTCTCACAAGGTCCGGAGGGTTGAATGCCCTCCTGAGTTTCCCAACTTCGCGGCGGCAGGGTGCCGAGAAGGAACACGAGCGCTCTTTCTCCCGTTCCATTGCCTCCTTCCCAGAAGGTCTGCCACAACGTTTGACCACTATTCACGAGTCTCGTCGAAGTTTCGGTCTGAAAATTATAGTGACAAAAAGACGGAAATGATTTATTTATTTATCCACGGTTCAGAGGCACTGATCATAAAACTGAGTGATAATCTACTTAAGCAGGTCAATACATTTCGTTGTCGGGGGAGCACTATAGCATCAAAGTGCGACCTTGATGCTGAAATTAACTGTAAGTTGGATTGAAGCCGCAGTTGCGGTGTGCGGCAGACTGGACCACCAGATTTTCAGCTCACATCACCGGAAGCCGGTTAACAAAATTGACATTTACACTAGGATATTGCTGCTGAACTGTACTTTTCTGAGTTTTTTTTTTTATTGCTTAATTGGGTGGACGAGCTCACAGCCCACCTGGTGTTAAGTGGTTACTAGAGCCCATAGACATTAACAACGTAAATGCGCTACTCACCTTGAAATATAAGTTCTAAGGTCTCAGTATAGTTACAACGGCTGCCCCATCCTTCAAGCCGAAATGCATTACTGCTTCACGGCAGAAACAGGCAGGGTGGTGGTGCGGACTCACAAGAGGTCCTACCAATGGACAGCATACCGCTGCCACATACGGTCGCTTGACCGTTTCGACCTGAAATATTTGCGCAGAATATAAGTAAGACAGTAGTAACAAATAGTCAAATCAAAACAAATATTCAATTGAAACGAAAATAAAATCAAACCTTATAACACTCAAAAGATTTAAACTTAATTAATATTTTTTTATTCAGCGTCTTCTCGGGTACTGAACTTGCCCTACTGTTCTTGGTGCTCCCTGACATACATCCATACTGAGATGTGTTTAAAAAGATATTTCAAAAACAATTTCATTTCTAATGTACTACTGGTGATAGAGCATCATGTGAGCCTATACCACTCCACCTATTTCTGCTGTTAAGCAGGAATGCTATTCAGTGTGAAGAGTGAGGCAGCCCTTTGCTATTTATAAAATTGAGACTTACAATAAATGGATGATCGAATCCACGGTGCATCGTGTGTTTGATCGCTGTCATACCTCGCGTGATTGTGCTCTTTAAGCCCGTCGAGTGCTTAGTACGTATTTCTTAATAAAGGTTAGTAACTGTTTTGTAACTTAAGGTGCTTTTAGACTTCTCAAGCACCGTCCTCGTCGAACTCGTCAATTGCGACGAAGAGTTCGACGAGCGAACTAACCAAAAGACACAGCCCACTGAGTTTCTCGCCGGATCTTCTCAGTGTGTTGCGATTCCGGTAGTAGATTCTACGGAGCACTGCTCTTGCTAGGGCTTGTGTTAGCAAATCGTCTCCTGTTGAGCCCGTACGCTCACCTACTTGTCCGAGCGTAGCTGAAATAGCCCCCTAGGCTACAAGCAAATAGTTAGGGAAATAAAAAATCCGCTTTTTTTACAATAAAATATATTTTACACTATTTTCAATTTAAATTTATTAAAATTTATTTTCTATTTTTTAGTTGAATCTTACATAAAGCGTGTTTTTTTGTTTTTTGAAAATATTATTTATTTTTTTAAATATATTTTATTTCGAATTGAAATATTCGACGTACTCGCGATTTCGATCACGTCGATACTAGGACAACACTAAATTAAATCGAGTCACGCAGTCCTCGCACCGCTCACCCTCCCTCTCTTGCGCCTACGAGGAGTACGATTCCACGAGTATCGACATGTCTCCTAACGCAAGGAATGAAAATAATTATAATGCTGTAGGTGCGTTAATCCATCAATTTTTTTTTTTATTTCCTTGAATTCAACTTAAGCAGGAAGCAAAAACGTATATTTGTCTTAATCATACTTAAAGAACTGTACACGTTAGAGCCTCCCGCAAGGAGTGAAACAGCATAATTATAGTCAACGCACAATAAAAAAGTCCTGCATGAGACCTTTTTTTTGGTCAGGAGGAAATCCCCGGACTTTCCGGAATCTCCATGTCAGAGTGGAACTGACTAAAACCTCCTGTCGCTCAACAACCAACGTCCAAACCTCGTATGAGACAGAACTCATGAAAAGGCAAAGGGGGGCAAGCGAAGCGCTTAGTGCGGAGCACATCTCTCCCATCACCCTCCCCCTCGGGACGCCAGACAGGCGGTCGTCGGCGCCACGACCAGCCCTGTCGGTCGGCAGGCTATCCGAAGCCCGCCTAGATGGCGCCGGTTAGAGTGAATTGGGCAGAAGCCGGCTTAACGCGCCGGCCACCTCCAACAAACGAGGGACCAGGTTCTGAAAGTCAGCACGGAAGGTCCAACGACTGTCCAGAATGAGGCCGAGGTACTTTAACTGCACCCCGACCCCGATACGGACGCTTCCAACCACGATATGGACATCGACAGATTGCACTGTCCACAACCACATGGCCTCGGATTTACTGAGCGCCACGTCGAGGCCCAATCTCCTGATTTTGTCGACGACATGCGCCACCCTAGCGGTAGCAAGACGGGGAGACTCAGCAAAACTCCCCCCCCCCCGGGCCACGACCAACGTGTCGTCTGCGTAACACATTATGCGCGGGCCCGGGAGGAGGGCACCTCTCAGCACCTAGTCATACCCGATATTCCACAAAAGGGGGCCGAGCACCGACCCCTGTGGAACACCGCACACGACCGGGACCCGGTGCAGGATCCAGGTATCCAGTACACGTGACCGATCTGTCCTCCGAGTAAGAACCCACCAGCCGGTGAAAGTAGGGGGGCACTCCATGTCGTTCCAGCGCCCCCCTATCACGGACCAAGGCAGGGTATTAAGCGCATTGGCAATATCGAGCGACACCGCCTAAGCCACCCCACCCCTGGAGACGGTCCGAGAGGGTCCGCACGCGAAGGATCGCGTCTACCGTTGAGCGGCCCTCTCGGAAGCCATACTGCTCTGCCGACAGATTGGGTCCCACCCTAACCTGATGCTGAATGATGCGGGCCGCCAGAACGCGTTCCAGCAGCTTGCCCACCTCATCCTCATTTGTAATGATGTACTGACACTAATGTATAAGTATATACTACTAGTAAACCTGGTTCCACTACGTTGTGACATTGATTAATTGTGTAATAAACATCGAAATCTTGAAACCTACCGTGGAGGGCAAACCATTACTGTACCAAGTTTCATTAAATTAGATGCACGGTACAGGAACCCATTGGGGACAAACATTCATCGATATTGTAATTTATCATACACACTAACTAATTGTAGCAATAAATGAAGAAACATTAAGGCTTTGAACACAGCGCCATGGCGCTGGCTTTCTTATCTAAGATACTTATCCAACTCAGACACTAAAGCATCATATTGACAAGATAACTTACGCCATCAACTGTTAGAAAGTCATAGAACTCACATATTATAATAACTAAATATAAAATTAATATAATGGCAACAAATTATAGTATGAATATTAATGGAGAAACTAACTACCTCTGTTCGATCTCTCAAGCTGGAACAAAAAACATTTTAAAAAATTCATTAATAATCGTATTTGGAGTTCATCCCGGTCAAACATCGTGACACGGCAATGTTTTTTGAAATAAAAAACTATTATAAATGAGCATTCGATCCTGAACTTCAGTATTCGAATAAGAATTGATCCAAAACAGTGGTCCATTAACACGAAAATGACTGCGGTTAGTGAAAATGGAAATTTAAATAACACTACAAAACTGAATAGTTTGTTGATTAACTCTAAATATATAGGAACTGACTACTCATACAAACACGAAATTGTATGGAAAAACGCTATCGGATTCCTTATTTTACATTTACTTGGTTTATGGGGAGTCGGACTGATGGTAACTGGTAATATTGGACTAAAATCGTGTATTTGGAGTAAGTTTTACCAAGCATTTTACATACATAAGACATTTTTGGTTTATTCTGTATTTTAATTTGGGTTCGTTTCAGCTATCCTATATATGTATGCGGGGAGCACAGGCGTTACAGTCGGTGCTCATCGACTCTTCACTCATAAATCATTCAAAGCAACACCGCTTCTCAAAGTTTTTCTCCTTTGCCTACAAACCATAGCAGGACAGGTAAAAATGACTTTTTAATTTCTATGGAAGACATTTTTGAAGGACTTAAATAATTTAATTTGTTTTAGAATTCGACGTTCATTTGGGCTCGCGATCATCGTCTCCACCACCGCTACTCCGATACCGATGGCGACCCGCATAATTCTAAGAGGGGCTTCTTCTTTTGCCACATTGGATGGCTAATGATGAAAAAACATCCATATGTGATTGAATTAGGAAGAACAATTGATATGAGTGACCTTCAAGCGGATAAAATGATAATGTTCCAAAAGAAGTAAGTAGGCATGTTATACACTCTACAAAACTTGCATACGCCCCGTCATGACATAATGTGCAAGTGTAGTTAATGTTCGCTCACGCGGCCCGCACTAAGTTAAAAACATTCCAAGTTATTCAATCTCGTTTTTGCAGCATAGCCGTCGGAGCCCCGTGGTTCGTCAGGAACGTCGACCTCCATGACGACCTGGACTTAGAGTCCATCAGTAAGTATCTTCAGTCGGTATCGATGCGCCACTTCGATAAAACGGCACGAGAACCCTCTTATCGTGGCCGACGGTAACTACATTCCCGATCCTGCCGACAGAATGGAAAGCAGTCGACGTCGCCCCAAACACGTCATTTCGGATCCTCCCGATCCACTAACGGTGCTTTTAGGTACCTCAAGCACCGGTCATCGTTCGTGAGTAAATTAACCCTCAGACACAGCCCACTGAGTTTCTCGCTGGATCTTCTCAGTGGGTCGTGTTTCCGATCCGGTGGTAGATTCTGCGAAGCACGGCTCTTGCTAGGGTTCGTGTTAGCAACGTCATCAGGTTTGAGCCCCGTGAGCTCACCTACTAGTTAAGGCTACGCTGATATAGCCTCTCAAGGCTATCAGCTTAGGTAGGAAAAAAAAGGCACGTCATTTCTTATATTAAAAACCACTAAACCTAGCCACAGTCTTCTTGAAACATCCCGAATTTTTTTCATTAAATACACCTATTAATTCCACTAATCGAACGTTGTCTGTCTGTTAATGGTACCGTATCAGTAGTTTTCCCTGAAGTTTCAACAACTGTAGGGTTTCTATTCAAGAAAAACGAAGCATTATCGCATTTCTCTGAAGTACCATCAGCTGTAGAAAATTTGAGCTAAAATAAACATGCCAATTTTTATAATGAAATACGTACTTAACAAATGTTCACGATTGACTTCCATGGTGAAGGAATAACAATAAAGATCAAACCCGTAAAATTATAATTTGCGTAATTGCTGGTGGTAGGACCTTTTCTTTTAACACTGGGGAATCCGTTTGTGGATGCCCGGTAAACCCCATCGAGCTCTACCACTCCGACTCCACGAAACCTACGGTACCGTACAATGCGCGGCGAAGTCTATATATATACTTAGTCTGGCCATAAATACTGTTACAATCACTACTAATATATAAATGTGAATGTAAGTTTGTTTGTTAGGCTTTCACGCGAAAAGTACTCAACCGATCATCATGACACTTTGTACACATATTCTTGGAGGTATTAGAAGTAACATAAGATACTTTTTATACTTTATAATTTGGAGTCCCTAAAACAATCCGGACGATTGGCATCCGTACGTTAACAATGAGAGTTGCTTTACGTAAAACGATAACACTTAAAAATAACTTCGAAATTACATTACTGACGCAATGTACATAGTTTATATATACATATTATTATATGTGTGGCTTCCAACGCATCCTGACTAATAATCAAGTGATGATCAGTCTCTTCTGTCAAGAGGTTCCATTTCGCCTTCGAGGACGGTTTGTCCACACCATGAATGTTCATGAAAAATAGTAGTGAAAAGAAATCACTATTGATAGCGTTATAAACGTTAATTCAGATGATGGAATTTTAAGAGACACTACAGCGATTTTTTTTAATTTCAGGTACTATTACTATTTATACTTCATGGTAGCATTTCTGATACCAGTATTCGTATCTATCTACTTCTTCAATGAGCACTGGTTGTCATCATTCCTCGTATGTTACTGTGCTCGATACATTTTACAATTGAATGGAACTTGGCTGGTTAATAGTGCGGCGCACCTGTACGGCACTAGGCCATACGACAGGTAATATTTAGAC
The DNA here is from genome assembly GCF_003987935.1 of Bombyx mandarina. Next base: position 1,875,781 of record NW_021011489.1, on the reverse strand, counting down.
AATTTGTGTTTCTATATAGTTTATTATAATGTATATTGTATGTACGATTGGATTGGAAACTTTAAATTCAATTTTAGACCATTATCGAATTATTGTTGCACCATAAGTAATTTTGAATTTATACGTACTTCTGACAACAATGCAATAACATGGTACCATTTAGCTAGTATAGTTAACCCACACGGGTTCCTGCGGATGGAGAGGGGCTTTGAGCCCCTTCCCATGGGGGCGCCACCACGCGGTAACGTGAGTGGTGATGCCCCTGCTGAAGTGGTCCCTCCGAGCATTTCAGAGGAGGAGATTCGTGCGGCCGTGTCGAGGATGCGAAGGAAGGATGCGGCCCCCGGCCCTGACGGTGTTCACGGCCGGGTCTGGGATAAGGCCTTCGGTGCCATAGGAGTCCGGCTCGTGCGGCTCTTTGAAGCCTGCCTCAAGTCGGGACGGTTTCCGAAGCAGTGGAAGACGGGCATGCTTGTTCTGCTGAAGAAGGAGGGACGCCTTGCGGACTCACCTGCTGGGTACCGTCCCATCGTGTTGCTGGACGAGGCGGGAAAACTGCTCGAGCGGGTGATGGTCGCCCGCATCGTCCAGCACCTGGCGGATGTGAATCCCGATCTGTCAGCGGAGCAGTTCGGATTCAGGGAGGGCCGCTCGACCATTGACGCAGTTATGCGCGTGCGCGCCCTCTCTGATGAGGCTGTCGGCCAGGGCGGGATTGCACTGGCGGCTTCCCTGAACATCGCCAACCCGTTCAACACCCTGCCCTGGTCGATGATTGCGGGGGCGCTGGTATATCACGGCGTCCCTGCGTATCTCCGTCGGCTGATCGGGTCCTACCTCAAGGACAGGTCGGTCCTATGCACCGGCCGGGCACGGTGGGGCGGTGTTCCGCTTCCCCGTTGATCGCGGTGTCCCACAAGGGTCGGTCCTGGGCCCTCTCTTGTGGAACATCGGCTACGACTGGGTCTTGCGGGGCGCCCTTAGAGACGGTGCGGTATCTGCGAACCGCCCTGACTGTAATCGCGCGTTGCGGACGTCGCAGCGCCGCGACGTTGTCGCGGATCAGGGCGTGGCACCACACGGGAACTCCGTACAGTGCCATCGACCGTACCACCCCCGTGTAAAGGCGCCGCACCACCATGTCGGGACCACCGACGTTCGGCAGCAGCGGACTCAGCGAGCCTGCGGCTGCCATCAGTCGGGCATCCAATCATTCGAAGTGAGCACGGAAGCTCCAACGACCGTCCGGTACGAGACCGGGGTACCGCAACCCGGTCGCATCGATCTCGACAGGAACGCCTCCGATCATGAGGTGATGCCCAAAAAAAAACCAATCTCAGAGGCTTTATTAATTGCGTATGAGTCATAGTTCTAAAAATTAACATAATAATTGCTCCATCAGTCAAGATCGAATGAGAGTAGCAGTCCATGAGAGAGAGAGAGAGAGAGAGAGAGAGAGAGAGAGAGAGTAACCTAGGTACTGATAATCTGGATGATTTACTATTTTAGGAAACTCCAGCCGGTTGAATCCTGGTTTGTGTCGTGTATTAGCTTAGGCGAGGGCTGGCACAATTACCACCACGCCTTCCCGTGGGACTACAAGGCAGCCGAGGAATCTATGCATTTCAACTGCAACGCTACTATAATAAGATTCTTCGAACGAATTGGCTTGGCTTACGACTTGAAGATAGCTTCTCCCGATATGGTAATGAATTAGAAATTTAAATTAATGAAATGTTAAAGATCTACGAATAAACTATGGATATCAAATAATTATCCACATATGTACACGCTATTAACATTATTAATAAAACTACGTACGAACCCAGTCTAAATGTAATGTAAAATATCACAGATGAGAAACAGAATTCTGCGCTCCGGTGATGGAACCCACCATGTGCTGGGCAACGATGAAGCCAAGTCAGCGGTCAGTGCTATTGGTCCTCTTCATCCTCTGAACCCAACATACAACAGCACTTTGAAATCCCCTGACGCAATCCTCAAGCCTGAAGGCCTCCCGTTGTTCCACGAAAAGGACGTTCTCATTAATGATATAATTAGAGGAAATATTGCTGGATAATTTGTTTATTAATTTAATTATTTCTTTTGTATTTCGATTCATATAGCGGCTCGAATAAAATATAAGATGTGAAATTATTTTAAAGGTTTGGCGCAATAGGTGGTAGAAGTTACATATTTGAATTTACAAACTTAATGATTACTACTTGTAGCGGACGGTTTCTTATTTAGATATTTTTTTATTTTTTATTTATTTATTTTAGTACACACAGAAAACAAGACACAGTACAGAGTAATAGGAAAATTATGTACAAAGGCACTGCTTATTTCTTTGAGAAATCTCTTCCAGCATTAGATATTTTATATATATGTGTATGTGTGGGTATGTGTATATATATGTGTATGTGTGGGTATGTAAATATATATATATGAGTGTGTATACCTAGTCAGGTCATAAATTCTGTCACATGATTAATGTAAAATAATTGAAACAAGTTTATTCATTATGTAATCATTCATATATCAAAATTAACTTAACAAAACATAGATTCTTATGACACTAAAGTTTATTCAAAATGACCTCCGTGATTTTGAATACAGGCCTTCAATCTGCGCGGCCAGTCGTCTATTGCAGCACGAACGAGGTCCATGTCAATATCGGCGGCTGCCTTAATCAAGGATGTCTTGAGTGACTCCAAATTGGGATGAGGCTTTGAGCACGCCTTTTTCTCCAAGCGTTGCCATATCTTGTAATCTAACGGATTCAAATCTGGACTGGAGGAGGGCCAGTCTTCGTGCCGGATGAAGTCGATTTCACGCGCCGCCAGCCAGTCTTGTGTGCTCTTCGCTCTATGAGCTGGCGCCGAATCTTGTTGGAATACCCAGTGCCTGTTATTGAACATGGTATGAGAAACAGGTTCCACAAGGTTCGTCAGGACTGTATTTTGATACACAACTGCATTCGTTTTTACACCTTTCTCACAAAAATGTACCTCTGTTAAGCCCCAATAAGAAACTCCCAACCATACCATGAGCGAGGATGGAAAATGACCTCGTTGGACACGCGGAATACGGTTGCTCGCTTCTTCACTACTGTGTGCGTACACCTTATTATTTTGTTTGTTGTAGCTCTCTTCTACGGTAAAAATTTTTTCATCCGAAAAAAGAATTTCCCGATATTTTTTTCCCGCGTACCGCTTCAACAAAGCGCGGCATCTCTTCGGTCTCAGGTCCATTAGACGAGCATTCAAACGATGTACTGTTTTTCTTCGATATGCCCGAAGCCCTAAGTCTTCATTTAACACGCTTTTCACCGTGGTTCTGCTTACCCCATCTGAAGGGCCAACAGTTTCTGCTTATATTTGGGATTTCTTTGAATTCGCGCCTTCACAGCTTTTATCACTGCTGGAGTCCTAACAGATCGAGGGCGACCACTTCTTGACCTGACATCTACACTAGAGTCTTCATTGTATCGTTTGATGGTACGATAAACGAATGTTTTGGTTATATTCAAAATTTTCAGTATGTTAAAAATTTGAATTGGCGCGTAACCGCAACGATGCAACGCAATAACTGCAACACGGTATTCTTTAAGCGTCCACTCCATATTTAAAAATGAGTAAAATTCTAAAAGTATACATTTTTATTTTCATGAACAATTCGAAATTCGAATTCAATAAACTTTTTTGTGGCCAGCATTCTAAAAGAAAAGTTTTTACTGTGTGACAATACTTATGACCAGACTATGTATATACATGTATGATATTCGCTTACCTATTTTGATTTTCTCGCATATTCAGCACCGTTATTACTAGTTTTAAGATACTCCTGTAAAAAACTCTCCACGAGACAGGCAGTGCCTAGTGTGGAGAGTTTTTATCAAACTGTTACGTGTAAATGTTTTTCAAGGTTAATAAATAAATTTTGATTTGATTTAAAGACCTGCGAGAGGGTAATGAGAATAATAATAAAAAGTGATAAGTGTGTGTAGAACAAATAACACAACTAAATTATAACAAATACAACATGAGAATTATAGCACATACACATAGCAAATATTATAAGTAACACAGTAACACTCGTATATGCGAAGAGTATAGAACCAGATATGTGTACTTTGGGTTTGTGAGGAGGAAGATTTTACAATAAAAAGAATTATGATGCAAATTTCGTAGCTGACAGTTTATTAATGACAACCTTAGAAAAAAAATAAAAAATTATAAAAATATAAATGACAGTTGTTTGCAACTAAACTTTTTACTGCGGTTCCGAACATGCCCCCGGATGTTGAAAGGCTTCCTTTAAACCCAAAACTAATCCGCAATCAGGGGACAAATCTTACTAAACGACCTCTTGATGACTCCGCTTGAGGTACGTACGAATGTCTGCGACTCAGTTGACTCCGTCGGACCCTGGATAGACAGCTACTTACTATGCGGCCCAGTCTCCATTTAAGTGGCGGGAGATTATCTTCCTTCACCACAACCAGGCTGTGAAGCTTCAGCGATGACTGATTGGTGCGCCATTTTGTTCTTTGCTGCAGCTCAACAATATATTCTTTTGACCATCTGGCCCAAAAATGTTGTCGCATAAGCTCTAACCGCTGGAACCTGGTGAGATGGCTTAGCCGGCAGTCTGTAAAAATGTGGAGATCCACGTAAGTATAAGCCTCGCAAACAATAAGGCGAGGAATGCGCAAATTATTTAAAAGCGGAAGGCTTTCAATTAGGTATATTAGTCCAAATTTTGGCTACTTCAAATGGGAGCTCTTCATCCCATGATAACTTATGAACCGATAGCCGCTGCAATAGTATTTTAATAGGAACGATACAGGGAGAAACTAACCCCATGGGATCAAAAATGCTTGCAGTAACAGAAAGCATAGAGCGATTCGTAGAAGGCGAGGCTTCACACGAATCGACAGAGAAAGAAAGCTCATCTGTGGCTGTCTGCGAATTGAGGCCTAATGTCTTACACGATTCAAGGGATCCAATATTTAAACTGAGGGACGAACTGTTGTCGCACGGATCACCAGTAAAACAGAGTAGAGAACTCAGAAGAGTTCAACTTCCAGTAAATTACTGGATTGATTCTATGATTCAGCCAGAGTCCCAGCCAGCCGCCATCTCTCTCACTCTTTTGTACGTGTTATATGTAATGTAGTATTGTGATTCTGTAGCTATCAATGGAAAAGAGCTGGTAGTCTCCGATAGCAAAAAATTCAACATATGCTATTAACGACACCTCCATCCAATAAAATTGTAACTAATTTTTTGAGATTTTTGGTGAGAGTAAAATGAAAATTCCAAATATCATAGCTATTCAAGGTTTCACTCTACAATCTTCGAAAGTATTGTTATCCTTTGTTTTTAATGTGCACTATTGTCATGGTCTTTAAGATTATAAGAAAAAAGTTGTTTTCATGGCTTTTCATGACTTCCGTGAAAAACAATGCCTAGTCAAGTCCCTTGAACTACAGTGACAAACATTGTATGTCTGAGTTACGTCCTTTATTTTTTTACTTATTATGTTTTTTATCTTTTCAGACAATTGTAACTCTGAGTTACAATTATATTGCATGAAAATTGTATGTAAACGTTCAATTGTTTTTCATACAAATAATTGCAAATTTCTTAAAAATCCTATCATAATGGACATAAGTCACTATAACAGGATTAATATTAATTAAAATATTTGATTGTAAGAATAAAACTGCAGCTTAGTGACAAAATTTATTAAAAGTTAATTAGAACAAACACTTATTAAAACATCGCACGCAGTACCTACCTACCATTTAAAATCAGCCGCTAATGACAGGAATAACAAAAGAAATCAACTCCATTTTCTTGTTTGGTAACATTAATAAAATAGAACTCAATAACAATTAATTTTCATCATCACTTAACCAAAAGATTCGTTTATCGTACCATCAAACGATACAATGAAGACTCTAGTGTAGATGACAGGTCAAGAAGTGGTCGCCCTCGGTCTGTTAGGACTCCAGCAGTGATAAAAGCTGTGAAGGCGCGAATTCAAAGAAATCTCAAACGTAAGCAGAAACTGTTGGCCCTTCAGATGGGGTTAAGCAGAACCACGGTGAAAAGGGTGTTAAATGAAGACTTAGGGCTTCGGGCATATCGAAGAAAAACAGGACATCGTTTGAATGCTCGTCTAATGGACCTGAGACTGAAGAGATGCCGCGCTTTGTTGAAGCGGTACGCGGGAAAAAAATATCGGGAAATTCTTTTTTCGGATGAAAAAATTTTTACCGTAGAAGAGAGCTACAACAAACAAAATGATAAGGTGTACGCACACAGTAGTGAAGAAGCGAGCAACCGTATTCCGCGTGTCCAACGAGGTCATTTTCCATCCTCGCTCATGGTATGGTTGGGAGTTTCTTATTGGGGCTTAACAGAGGTACATTTTTGTGAGAAAGGTGTAAAAACGAATGCAGTTGTGTATCAAAATACAGTCCTGACGAACCTTGTGGAACCTGTTTCTCATACCATGTTCAATAACAGGCACTGGGTATTCCAACAAGATTCGGCGCCAGCTCATAGAGCGAAGAGCACACAAGACTGGCTGGCGGCGCGTGAAATCGACTTCATCCGGCACGAAGACTGGCCCTCCTCCAGTCCAGATTTGAATCCGTTAGATTACAAGATATGGCAACACTTGGAGGAAAAGGCGTGCTCAAAGCCTCATCCCAATTTGGAGTCACTCAAGACATCCTTGATTAAGGCAGCCGCCGATATTGACATGGACCTCGTTCGTGCTGCGATAGACGACTGGCCGCGCAGATTGAAGGCCTGTATTCAAAATCACGGAGGTCATTTTGAATAAACTTTAGTGTCATAAGAATCTATGTTTTGTTAAGTTCATTTTGGTATGGTTACATAATGAATAAACTTGTTTCAATTATTTTACATTAAACATGTGACAGAATTTATGACCTGACTAGGTACTTATAGAGAATATACAGCAGAAGTGCAGAATGATAATATTTTTTTTAAATTATGCATAAACACATGAATTCAATAAAAAAAAGCATCACACACCCTACCATGTATTTAACACAACACATGCATAAAAATATACTCTTTGTTTGCTGTCAATTGTGAAATTTTTGTTATTGTTTAAACTCTGTGATCGAATTGAGAATAAATTAATATTGTTTGCCTTTAATTTTATTTATCTATAGTGCAGTTTTAGCGAACACTGATAATATTATCGAATTATAATTGTGTTTGACAATAGAACCATAATAATGTTTAAACTCATAATTTCAATTAATTATAGTCGAATTTCGACTACTGCGGGACCACTAGTTAAATGAAAACCTCGATCAAAATTGTAGCAGAAACTCTGATTTACCTAATGACTTAATACAGTCGAAACAATGCCTTTGAAAATGTTTGGACATAATCATGCATTAACGCAAAGTAGCCGTGGCCTATCTTCTCATTGCTCAATATACTTCGAATACAATACGACACATTTACGCTAACAAATAATAATATACTATAAAGATGAACGTCAAATGCTGAAATTCAGTATTCGAGTACGAGTCGGTCCAAGTCATCGGTCCAATAATACAAAATGACTGCAGAAGTACAAAATCCAAAATCGGTTGATGAAAATGGAAATTTAAATGGCACTACAAAATTCGATAGTTTTTTGATTAGCACTAAATATATAGGAACCGATTACTCGTACAAACACCAAATCGTATGGAAAAACGCTATTGGATTTCTTATTTTACATTTACTTGCGTTATGGGGAGTCATACTGATAGTAACTGGAAATATTGCACTGAAAACATTTCTTTGGAGTAAGTCCCACAAAAGTTTGTTTTTTTGTTAATAATATTCTTTCTAATTTTCACTTATTTATTTCAGCTGTGCTATTTATGTATGCTGCAACTATAGGCATCACAATCGGCGCCCACCGATTCTTCACTCATAAAACCTTCAAAGGAACACCACTTCTCAAAGTTTTTCTGCTTTGTCTACAGACCGTAGCAGGACAGGTAAAATTCGCTTTTTAATTAATTCTATTAGATTTATTTTTGAATGAATTAAAACCATTAATTTGTTTTAGAATTCGACGTTCATTTGGGCTCGCGATCATCGTCTCCACCACCGCTACTCCGATACCGATGCCGACCCGCATAATTCTAAGAGAGGCTTCTTCTTTTGCCACATCGGATGGCTCATGATGAAAAAACATCCATATGTGATTGAATTAGGAAGAAGAATTGACATGAGTGACCTTCAAGCGGATAAAATGATAATGTTCCAAAAGAAGTAAGTAGGCGTGCTATTTCTTATTAATAGCTAGTAAACCTGGCCTCTGTCTTGTCAGACTATCACGATGTTTTGTATCAAATACACCTGTTTATTGACATTAATTGAACGCTACCTGTCTGTCAATGGTACCCTATCGGTAATTTTCCCTTAAGTTTCAACAACTGTACGGTTTCAAGAAAACACAAAACAATGACCCTTGCATATCTATTGACTGAACAATCTGTGATTCATAACATTAATTTTTAAATAATGTTTTTTTTTTACACGCTTTCGTTAACTTGATATGTACGTAAGTTTTTTGTGTATAACGGAATCTTTGAACGTCATTCCCATCGACTTCAAGAGGTCAAGTTGAAATTTTCCACACGCATTAAGGACCGAGGACAATACACTTATTTTATAACTTCCCCTATTATAACCAGTATAGACAGAAAGAAAGAAAAAGTAGAAATTAGTTCGTTTTTCTTCATTAGCGGGTTTTACTTTTTAAACTGAATGTATTATTAAAATGTATAGCGGGCTATAAAAGTGCATGAATAGTAAAAATTTTCATTTTTACATTACATAAGGAATTTATAGTGGTATTGTTGGGTGATTCTTGATTTTTGATCAAACGTAATACGATCTCGATGGGAAACGGGAGCGCGCCTTCTGCTGCATCCATTACATTACCGGTCCATTAAATTACTTAAATCGTGCATATTTATGTGTCACTAGCTGACCCGGCAGACTTCGTAGTGCCTCAATCGATAAATAAAGACCTAAACTTTTGCATAAAATAAACTGAAAACAAACAAAAGGAATCCGTCCGACGGGGGACACATCAAAGGAAAAACAAAATTGTTATTTTTATTTAATTCCGAGCATTTTCATATTTATCTAATCCTTTTGAACCTTCTCTGGACTTCCACAAATAATTCAAGACCAAAATTAGTCAAATCGGTCCAGCCGTTCTCGAGTTTTAGCGAGACTAACGAACAGCAATTCATTTTTATATACATATATAGATAAATTTAATTAAATTATTTATATTATTTACGACATTAATCCAGGCGACGAAATTTAGAATGACACTTAGAAGGTGACACTTAAAGGAATTTACTATTTCAGGTACTATTACTATTTATACTTCGTGGTAGCATTTCTGATACCGGTATTCGTACCTATCTACTTCTTCAATGAGCACTGGCTGTCATCATTCCTCGTATGTTACTGTGCTCGATACATTTTACAATTGAATGGAACTTGGCTGGTCAATAGTGCGGCGCATCTGTACGGCACTAGGCCATACGACAGGTAATATTTACACGATTTTTATAAACTTACATATATTGCACATAAACATGTGTGTTTTGATGTACTGTGTGAAATAGAAACTTTTATATTAAATTTTCAACGAATACCTAATTATTATTACACAATTATTTAATATATGGAAATTATGTTTTTCTGAGAACTATGCAATAACATGGTACCATTTAATTTATACTAAGGGACGGATGCATAACCCGAACACTAATGCGATCGAGCTGATTTCGAGATCTACATAAGTACCTTAAAATACGTAGTATTCTGAAATCAGCGTCGGGGTTTTTATTAATTGCGTATTAGTCATAGTCTTAAAGATTAACATAATATGTATATAAAATTTCTCCATCATTCAAGAATCCGATGAGTCATTATTAACGCAATAGCCCTTCGCGCATTGTCTCCATACGATAGAACGGACTAACGTTTATTTGAATGAAATAATATTTTAGGAAACTCCAGCCAGTCGAATCCTGGTTTGTGTCGTGTATTAGCTTAGGCGAGGGCTGGCACAATTACCACCACGCCTTCCCGTGGGACTACAAGGCAGCCGAAGAATCTATGCATTTTAACTCCAATGCTACTATAATAAGATTTTTCGAACGCATTGGCTTGGCTTATGACTTGAAGATAGCTTCTCCAGATATGGTAATGTATTAGAAATTTGATTTCATGAAATATTAATTCTAAAAATTAAAAAAATATATATAATTATCTACTTTACCACTACTGCATAATATAGTAATGAATACGCACCAACGAAGTTATTAGATAGCTTGTTTTTATCAAATTATATTTCAAACACCATTAGTAAACTAAGTAATTATTATTTGCATTTGCCTATGTATGACTATAAACATATATGAAAGAACATAATACAATAAATTTTCACAAAAGAATAAAAAGTAGACAAAGCATAAATAACCTAACCGTTTATTTCATATACTTTCAACATAAGACGTGTCCTCGAATGACTTGCGCGGTGAAGAAATCGCGTAATTAAGAAAAAAAGGATAAATATTTATGGCAGAGTGTATTGTAGGCCCGTAATGGTAAATCCCATAATTCTGCATAATCTTTAATCTTATATCTCAAGGTAGGCGATGGTGTGCAGGTTGTGATGATAAAGTAAACATGGAACCACATAACGTCAGAGGGCTATCAGCTGCCCATATAGAGCAATAAAATAACTTTACCTACTTTTAAACTACGTACGAACCCAGTCTAAATGTAATGTAAAATATCACAGGTGAGAAACAGAATTGTGCGATCGGGTGACGGAACCCACCATGTGCTGGGCAACGATGAAGCCAAGTCTGCGGTCAGCGCTATCGGTCCTCTTCATCCTCTGAACCCAACATACAACAGCACACTGAAATCCCCTGACGCAATCCTCAAACCTGAAGGCCTCCCGCTATTCCACGAAAAGGATGTTCTCATTAACAATCTGACTAGAAGAAATGTTGCTGGATAATTTGTTGACTATTTTTGTTTTTCAATTATTATGAATTTCAAATTACATTCAAAAGTTATTATTATATTATATGAATTTTAAACTAGACGTATGTATTCGTCGGGTAGGTACTTCCGATTTTGAACTATTTCATTGATTTCGTTTTTCTCAAAATAAATTTAAAGCCTAAGTATACAAAGTATCACATAGTACCTTATAATAGTCTATATAAGATCTTACGTTATTACGAAATAAGAAAAAAATCTAAGTCATGTAGTTAAAATTACTTTTATAGTTTTATCTGGCGTTTGACATATTAATTATATTATTTTCAATGAATTCCAATGTATAGAACATTAAAATCAAAGTTGAAAAAAGTAAAATGATCAAATAATAAAAAAAGTATTTTTTGACAAGCGCCTTACGTCAAACAAATGGACGTAAAATCCTGATTGAGGAAACATGTTTCAAATTTATATTTTAAAATATTCTCCTCATTCATCATTATGTCTAATGTAAGTAATGAATTAATTGTATTAATGTAAAAGTTATTTGCATTTTTTGTAAATAAATTACACTATGCTTGACTATCAGATGTGATTTTATTCAAATATTTGCCTTTTTCTATAAGTCGAAATTTGTAATAAATTGTTTTTGGACGGAACTGGTTTCATGTTTTTGAAAATTGGTTAAATATTGATTACTATAAGTTTAATCAAATTGGTGTTTGTATTCCGCAAGCAAGCATTTTTGAGAATGCAGAGACAATTATTGTTTCCTTTATTATTTGCTGCTAGCCTAGTGGGCTAATTCAGCTACGCCCGAACGGAAGAGACAATAGCGGTCGCAGCTCTGTATGAGGAAAGAAATTCTAATTTGAAGAATGTTAAGCGTTAGACACATAGTTGCTTTTGGCATTGATGATGGTTCCTAATCACCATCGGCAATATGCCTACCTTAAAAAGGCAATAAGAAAAATTAAGCCTTTGCTATTCATCTGGATTAAGGACCTTGTACAGAAAGAGGTTGTTCTTGCAGGTATTGTGTGGTTTCTCACTCTGGAGCCCTAATCTTTAATGACTTGGGTCGTAAACGATACTGGTATCATTATTTTTGAACGCAATATATTAAGTTTAAATTCTAGTATTTTTTTTTTTGTAAAAATTGTGCATTTAATAACGGTTAAAAAAATACTGTAAATTATAACTCTTTTTTTTATTGCTTAGATGAGTGGACGAGCTCACAGCCCACCTGGTGTTAAGTGGTTACTGGAGCCCATAGACATCTACAACGTAAATGCGCCACCCACCTTGAGATATAAGTTCTAAGGTTTCATGTTTTAGTTACAACGGCTACCCCACCCTTCAAACCGAAACGCATTACTGCTTCACTGCAGAAATAGGCAGGCAAGAACATCATTTGGGTATCCCGCATATTTCGGTTCGGTATCAGGGTTGTTACTCAGAAAGGAGAATGTATGTCAGTAGGATGGCTGATGCTGGCAATGGAAGAGTCACGCATCCCAGTGTAGAAGGGTGGCTCTTTTAAAAATGAACAGTCGATGAATAATGATTTAGGAAAACAGCACACTAAATTTTAAGACGAAAACAAATCCCCCATTCTACGTTACTCCAAACATATTTAAAAATAAAACAACATAATAATAATTCTGTTTTTTTATATTTGTTTAATGTTTTAGTCCTATCGTATTTATTTCTTAATTAAGCGATTTGTAATTCATTATCGGTTAATAACCGTTTGATATTTTAACTGGCTTTATCACAACTTCGTTAACCAATGTAATAATATAATGGCCAGAACTAACTCGATTCCCATTTTAAATGCTCGAAAATAACAGAACAAACAATAATATCTGTCACGTTTGCAGCAGCAAATTTGAACTTTATTTTCTGTATCTAAAATTGTATTTTCCATCAACATCCATTACAAAAATCAAGCTTCTACTAATTACAGTCAGGACGCACTGAAATGTTTGGTTATCAAAAAGATATAAGTAATTCCTCTTAATTTTTTAAAATAAACATAGTGATAAATTGTTAATCATTATTTTAAATGTTACTGTGAATAACAAAAGGTTACACATGTAGACTTTAATCACTGCAGAAACAGCCACTTCTAGAATTGTGTCTGATCCAGTACAAATATTTAGAGACTCTGGTATATACTCCCGGATAACCGGGTCGGCCGCACCCGATGCCCCAGGAAACGATACCTAAACGAAAAGAAAACAAGAGAAATTGAATTATAGACTATCTTGAGTTTATCTACTGGTGGTAGGACCTCTTGAGAGTCCGCGCGGGTAGGTACCACCACCCTGCCTATTTCTGCCGTGAAGCAGTAATGCGTTTCGGTTTGAAGGATGGGGCAGCCGTTGTAACTATATTTGAGGCCTTAGAACTTATATCTCAAGATGGGTGGCGCATTTACGTTGTAGATGTCTATGGGTTCCATTGACCACTTAACACCAGGTGGGCTGTGAGGTCGTACACACATCTAAGCAATAAAAAAAAACTCGACAAACTAGTTGTCAATCAAATCGTACCAAAACTGAGATTTGAGTTATACACAGAGTATATAAAAATTTAGGCTAAAATATATGTTTGAATAAAGCTAATGATGACGTCATGTGGGGACAAGCAGTGAACAAAGACGGTTGACTAAAAATATTAATAATAAAAAAAATTGTTTTCATTAAAAATAGTTTTCGGTAGTCAGCTCAACTCTGTTCCTCGAAGTTTTTTCACAATCGAAAAAAAAAATTCAAAATTGTTCAATGCACAATCTTTTTAAATCTTGATTCTGTATGTACCTTAGATTGTAAATATGTGATTTATTATAAGGAAATGTATGGGTAGTGCAAGGTAGAGGTCGACCGAAGAAGACATGGATGGAGTGTGTGAATGACAATATGAGAGAGAGAGGAGTGAGTGTTGAGATGACGGCTGATAGAAGAGAATGGAAGAGAAAAATTGACTGTGGCGACCCCATCTAGTGGGATAAGGCGGAGAAAAAGAAGATTATAAACCGCTCTCCTATTGAATTATACTTGTTATTTTATAGCGCCGAATAGAGTCAAACAGTTTGTTAAATGGCCAAAACCGATATAGCACAGAACTAAGAAATTACATCAAAAATGTTTTTATAACGAAGTATATACAAATCAAACTTACCAACAAGTTCATATCGTTTATCTTTTCTTTCAGCTGACAAAGGACCGCCACTGTCTCCCTAAAAGAATGAGATGAATCTATATTGTTTATAGATCTAAATGAAAGAAAATAGATTGAGAGAAATGAAGGACTTTTTTCCTTGACAAAAATCCTTCCGACACACCTATGAGTTTCAGCGAAGAATTTAAATACTAGCATAACGGTAATTAATAAAAGAACTTGAAAGCCGATATTTTAAATAAAAAAAAACATCCTGTACCAAATACTGAAAAAGCGCTAATATTTATTCATACCCTATACACTAAAATTCCTTTTAAAACTTTAACTTTAATAAATTCCCTAATACTACTCATAAAAGATAAAGCAATATTTGAAAACCAATGATTTATTAATATTTATAACTTAACTATCATTTACATAATGTGACAAATATAAAGCAGCTTACCTGACAAGTATCCTTCATTCCTTTTTCAGGATAGCCGGCACATAACATATCATCTAGAATCATTGATGGTTCGTATTTGGTTTTTTTACATTCCGCATTACTCAGAACAGGCAGTTCCACTTCCAGTAAATTACAGGAACGATTCTTTGATTCGCCTACAGAACCCCAGCCGGCAGCAATCGCTCTCACTGCTTCATACGTGTTCTCTGTAATGTTACGTTCTAAAACAGTCATCTGTTTTGCCAATTGTATGAACTTTTTGGCGGGAACCCGAGCAAGGTTGTTTGAATTAATTCTGTTAATAAAGTTTGTAAGCGGTGGCTTATTTACTATTTAGCATCTGTGAAAGTGCACAAATGTGGGAAAATGAAACAAAGCCGCTGGCCATAGCTTCTCATGTTCTTCCAAAAAGTTCACTGAAAGTCTCAGTATTACCATAATTATAAGGAGACTTGTTATCCTATCCCCTCACTTAATTTCATTCCAATTGATTTATCTCAAATTAATCAACTTCATCTCATTTCGTTTCATTTTATTTTTCATACAACAGAAAATAAAAAGAAATAAGACTTGCTTGAAAGTCTCGTTACCAGGCCATAAAATGTTCCAAAAAAAAGCAATTGTGTACTACATATTACTTACTTTGAAACCTACAATTTCCAGTAAAAATCAAAGTAGTAATTATTCTACATCTAACAGATTACTAATGATATATTGGTAATATATAATATATAATATAATATTGATAACTATTGTTTATGAAATTTATTATTTTTTGGCAAATATTTCCACTTCAAACAAAACGACGGACACACAAATACCACTTTATCTAAGATATTAAACTGGAATTAGTCACCATCATTATGCGGTAAGCAAACTGGCTTCACGGTATCTGAAACCTCAACCTTCTCATTCATCTTCAACAATGCGATGTCATCTTTGAAGTTAGAGAATGTAAAGTTGTGTGACAAAAGCTGCACCACAAAGCGTGTTTCAGGTCGATGTGTTTTGTTGCAACGGTTGTGCTCGCCGAGGGTCACTTTGATCATGAACCACATGAAACTGTAACGAAATATAGGTATTACGAGTACAAGATGGCATGTCAACAATGTCGAAGAATTTTAAACAATTTATTAAAGTGAAACTTTTTTAAAGTGAAACTTTTTTAAAGTGAAACTTTTATTACATCGTCTCAAATTTTTTCATCTGTGTGTTGCATGTCGCGTGACGGTCGGCCGCGGAGTAGGGATAAAATGAAAGGCGCTCTTCCGAGCAGCCAAGGCCAATATGGCGGCGCCTATAGTTCGCAGTTCGTGTAGTATATAGACTATTACTCATTTGTGCCAGTGCTCCACGCTATTTTGTTTTTGTCAGTCTATAATGTAAATGTTGTTTGTCAAAGCTAAATGTCTATGATGTAAAAAAAAGTTTCACTTTTACCGTGGTTTCATTAAACTACACCATCCTTTTTATTTCTATTATAAACTAGCTGACCCGGCAGACTTCGTAGTGCCTTAATCGATAAATAAAGGACCTAAACATTTGCATAAAATAAAATTAAAACAAACAAAAGGAATCCGTCCGACGGGGTACACATCAAAGGGAAAACAAAATTGTTATATTTATTTAATTCCGAGCATTTTCATATTTATCTACCTTTTAAACCTTCTCTAGACTTCCACAAATAATTCAGGACCAAAATTAGCCAAATCGATCCAGCCGTTCTCGAGTTTTAGCGAGACTAACGAACAGCACTTCATTTTTATATTATTATAAATGAATATCCAAATTTTATTCGTAAAATAATAGTAAAACTGAAATCAAACCCTTTCGTGCAATGTGCAGCGGTTAACACGTATCTGTCGTTAACAAGAGTACCTCCGCAGTAAAACTTGTTGAAGTATGAAAGTCTTGTCACCCAGGGGAACTCATTCACAGTTGTCTCCACTCCCCCGGTGATACGTGAAGCCTCGTTGCGCTCACCACAACCTAATATTAACCATAAAATTAGTTGGCTCCAACTTTAGTTGTAATATCTTGAGATTGGCAATAAAGGTGACTTGGTGATGTTTTATAGGCTCTTCTTCTTGCCCTTTTATGGCCTCTTATACCTCTTAGCCTCTTAGGCTTCAATGGTATGGCCTCTTATGATGCCGCATAGGGATTGGGCACAAGTTTTACGACCAGCTGTCTGCCTGACGTAAGCCGTCCGTAATAACTCCAGTAGTAGGTATATTCATTACACCGTGCCAACATTTTCTATTTCATCTTTTGTTGTTTATTTCACTTCATTAATGTTTATAAAATACTTTTAATATCATATATTTTATTCGTCTTTCCCTATTTGAATATCAAAATTATGTTTATTTATTGTCACGTTTGATGAAGTTATTATGTCTTGTTATATGTGTACATATATATTTTTGAGATATATTATTGGCATTAATAGTAGATATATTAATGTCATAGAAAACTTACGGCAATTACATTTACGTCCGTAATCCCCATTATCACGAATTGCTTCTGTCTCACTGTCAGCTAAAATCTGAAGCCAGTACAATATATTTAATGCATCGTAATTATTTCTCTAACTAATTTAAACTATGATTGTATACAATTTATTTTCGGTTCTCTGTTATCGGTCTCTATTGTCTGCCCAACACTTATGAATTTAATTTTTTTTAAATAAACCGTTCCTTATTATTTATTTCTTATAATCTATTTCTTATATCTATGCGTTATCTATCTATCGGCTGCATTTTATCATCGTTTTTATACAGATTGTTGTATTAAAACTAAGACAAAAACTTACTGTACATCTGCCGCAGAATACACTTAACAAAAAAAGCACCGCAAGTCTCCACATTTTCCACTAAAATACTAAATATGAAACTCTTAAAACAAATCTGCAAGCGTCTAAATCCCACAAAAGGAGAGGAAGTAGTGCGGGAAAGAGGCCAATGCACCTCACAAACATTGTACGACATTTAGCTATTTAGTGATCCTACAGGTTCTAGGCCGAAGATCAAGTCTTCTCGTGTCTTTTAGTAAAACGTAAAGTGGGAAAGGGACGGAAACTTATAAACTTGAACATCGCTAATAAGCCGTAAAATCATACGATCATATCATCATATTGGTGTAAAACTTGAATATTCAATTCCAGAAAATCCATCTATTAAAATTCTTGTAGTTATTATTTCGTTGCATGCGCGTTATTATAGTTTAGTTGTTTCTTTTTAATAAGTAAAATCCTAATAATATTAAATAAAATCTTCAAAGTGTTAGCGAAGCCTTCTCGAAACAAAACCCCTAACATACTTGTATTTCCAAAACCTTCAATATTTAGCATATTGCAATCGGCGGACATCGCAATCACTTTTGTGATCTTGCCGTTTGTTGTTTTGTATTAACTGATTGGAATTATTATAAAATACCTTTAAATAAAAAGGAATATCAAACTAAATTTAAAATGCAACTGTTAATACGCCCATTAACACCCCCGTCTTCATTTCGGGGAACGATTTCCTTGTTGACTTATATACAGGGTGTCCCGGAAGTTATCAATAGCCCAGAATCGGCGAAAAGTTCCTCTTATGATGAGCCAGTAAAAAAAACAGTCGCTCGGGACCGATTGAGTGGCCAGCACGCTCCGCCGATTTAAATCCCTTAGATTTTTTTATTGACGACACTTGAAGAAATACATAGGTATACAAAAAATCAATACAAAATCTAACTGACGTAAGTAAATGAATAAAATAAGCTGTCGATCAAATAAATCGAAAAAGATACTAAGAGATAGGAATCATTCGAAGGTATTTCGCACTAAATGGGTAGTGTAGAATAATAGTATACTTTTTAAAAATGGCATCAAGTAAGCATTTAACAAATAAAATACATTTGAGTATTCCTTTTTCTTTATTTCAAAAGCGAGGTATTTACATTACGAAAATATGACACAGTTTTGTTGCTGTAATCATTCAAATCAAAATTTGCAATAGCAAGCCCCGTCGGTATTGTCCCTGATCCAGTCCAAGTATTTGGTGACCCTCGTATACACTCCAGGGTAACCCTTTCTAGCACACCCGTAGCCCCACGAAACGATTCCTGCAAGCAATGTAAAAAAATCCTTAAATGAATTGACGAAAAAAGAACATGATTGCTTAATACTGACATTGTATTCATTTTCAATAACATAAAAAGTTTTAGATAAATAAATAAAATCCAGTTGACCGACTTGGCTGATTTATTGTATTCGTAATTATCAATACAATGTAACGTAATCGAGTTTCAGTAGCATAAAATAAAAATGAATGATTCATTAGGTTCGCGGCCCTAAGACGATTGTGGTGAAACTTAATACAGTGGCTGACGATTTGGTAAAGGTTTTGTCATAATATCATCACTGTACTCTGTACTATAGACGTATAAATGTTTATTACATTAAATATAAGTACAGCGGAGCGTGAATGGATTCTTCTAGTAGCTATAAAGTAAAATAAATAATCAAGTTTTACTGCTTTCGAGGCTGCAATTTTTATCATACATACATACCTATTAGTTCATAGACGTTTCTTTCGTTTTCAACAACCAAAGGACCGCCACTGTCACCCTGAAACAAATAGATAAACAACAGATCACAAGAGATTTTTCAATGATGAAGAAAGTAATGTGGTGTAAAAAGCTTCGCAAAAGATGAACGTAAAAAAAAATGTTCTATGCCTTAATCTATTGTCTTGCAAAAATTTACTGAGCGTATTGTGAGCCCATAAGGGAAAAGTAATACGGATATATCGCGGAGCAATCATGCGTCGCATTCCTGTAGGACAATCGTTATACAATTGAGATTTCGACCGCTTAATACAATAATTGACATAGCCCACTGAGTTTCTCGCCAAAATCTTCTCAGTGGGTCGCGTTTCCGATCCGGTGGTAGATTCTGCGAAGCACTGCTCCTGTTAGGGCCAGTGTTAGCACCACTCCGGATTGCGCCCCGTGAGCTCACCTACACGTTAGGGTGAAGCTGATATAGCCTCACAAGGTTATCAGCATAGGTAGGAAAAATAAAAATTATCTCCTCTCTGCGTTTATCATGACATCGTCTGAACATCCAAGATTGTCGATTTAGTACTGATAACGTTGGTAAAAGGAACAGATCTCTGCCCGACAGCTGTGAATCGGTAACTCGAGCCCATTGATACCACAATCTTAAGGTCGAAATCTCTAACATCGATATGACGGTAATCTTTCTCTTTAAATTGAAACGCACGAATGCTCTCCCCAGAAGCATTTGTGGCCCCATTGACATGAATACATACAATACAGGAATAAGGCCTATTTCTGCCGTGAAGCAGTAATGCGTTTCGGTTTGAAGAGTGGAGTAGCCGTTGTAACTATACTGAGACCCTAAATCTTATATCTCGAGGTAGGTGGCTCATTTACGTTGTAGATGTCTACAGGCTCCAATAACAACTTAACACTAGGTGGGCTGTGAGCTCGTCCACCCAACTAAGCAATAAAAAAAAAGTTGCGATCGAATACTAAAAACATATTTCATTGGAAAATTTTAGGACGAAATCTAAAAAGCCAAAATCTTAAATTTAATTAACAGCCTAAACTCACCGTACAAGCATCTTTATGTGCAGTGGCCGGATAACCAGCGCACATCATCGTATTCTTTATCTTCGAAGAATTGTAGCTGGTACCCTGACACTCTTCGTTACTTAATATTGGTAATTCCGCCTTCAGTAACATGCAGGACCAATTCCCGGTCTCACCAGTAGCTCCCCATCCTGCCACTATAGCTTCGGCACCGGTGTATAAGCTGTCTAAATTGATTGAAAATATAAGCAGCATTAGTAATCTATAGCTCTATATATAAAAATGAATTGTTGTTCGTTAGTCTCGCTAAAACTCGAGAACGGCTTGACCGATTTGGCTAATTTTGGTCTTGAATCATTTGTGGAAGTCCAGAGAAGGTTTAAAAAGTAGATAAATATGAAAATGCTCGGAATTAAATAAAAATACCAATTTTGTTTTTCCTTTGACGTGTCCCCCGTCGGACGGATTCCTTTTGTTTGTTTTAAATTTATTTTATACAAAAGCTCAGGTCTTTTATTTATCGATTGAGGCACTACGAAGTCTGCCTGGTCAGCTAGTATATTTTAAAACTGTGTCTAGTTTAGAAAATTTTTATAAGGAAATAATTAATTATAGTATCAATGCGATAAATAATAGGTCAAAACGAATTCAGTTAGATGATGATATTGATGACAGAACACTTTAATCATATACGATATTTGGAGATATTCAAGTGATGATAATATGTTTCTTACTAAAACCATAAAGAATATATACGGAGCTGTAAATTCAAAATTGGTTATAAAATAACCAAGTAAAATCTCAAAACCAGATAATTTGGTAAAGGTGATTTAATAAGGGCTCAGGTCGGGTTTTGCCTTTCTGTGAAAATTTTACAACACAATCGAATTCTTTATTTACGATCATTAACTGAAAAAAGACAAAATAAATTTAGTATTGTGTATTCGTTGAAGATTCGCAAATTGAGAAGTATTTGTTTTCGTTGGTTTTAACCAAAAAGTATTTATTATTTCTTATTTTCACAGACATATAACGCAGCTTAATTTACAAAAGAAAAACATTCAAAACTAATCAGTTACTAATGAACGTGTCTCGACTTCGAAATTTGAAATTTCGTCTTTTTGAGCACTTACTTGTAACGGTATTTTTAAGACAGGAATGGAGATTATAAAACTCAACGAAGTCTAATCAACAAAAATTACAGATACTTGTATTAGTTTAAATTTTGCTCTCAACCCACGTCTCATATAGCCGCGAATAGGGCTATCAAAACGTAAAAAAATCTAATATGAATACATCTATACTAATATATAGGTATAAATCTACAGTGGTTTTTACGAATGTTCCGTTATAACTACTGAACTATGCATCCGATTGACTTGAAACTTGGTATCCATGTAGAAAATACATGTACTTAATGGATTGGCTAATAAGTATATGAGTGTTGGACTCTCTACACCAGTTGCGGGGGCGTTTTTTATTTTTTTTAATTTTTTTATTGCTTAGATGGGTGGAAGAGCTCACAGCCCACCCTTGGTTAAGTGGTTACTGGAGCCAATAGACATCTACAATATAAATGCGCCATCCACCTTGAGATATAAGTTCTAAGGTCTCAGTATAGTTACAACGGCTACCCCACCCTTCAAACCGAAACGCATTACTGCTTCACGGCAGAAATAGGCGGGGTGGTTGTACCTATCCGTGCGGACTCACAAGAGGTCCTACCACCAGTGATTACGCAAATTATAATTTTGCAGGTTTGATTTTTATTACACGATGTTATTCCTTCACCGTGGAAGTCAATCGTGAACATTTGTTAAGTACGTATTTCATTAGAAAAATTGGTACCCGCGTGCGGGATTCGAACACCGGTGCATCGCTACATACGAATGCATCGGACGTCTTATCCTTTAGGCCACGACGACTTCAAAATCAGTTAATGATCAGTATCGTTGTGGGGGCGCTAATGTTTAACCTTAAATTAAACGATAAATTTAAAATTTCAGTCTTTATCAACTTATTATTGATTATTATTATCATGTACATAAATTACTATTATTATTAATTTTAATAAATTATTACTATGAAATTAATATTTTACTGTAGCATTAAAACTTTGTTTGTTTAAAAGTAAAAAAAATAATTGGTTTATTAATTAAAGAAAAGATTGATTTAAGACGGCAAGGGAAAGATAATTTTGTTTATAAAGATATTTTAATAATGACAATAAATAAATAATGTTCATTTTAAATGTCCAACGAAGCTTGCGGGTACAGCTAGTTATATATAAAAATGAAATTAGGCCGAATCAACCGAAACCGTCACCACAAATCTCAAAAACCCGTCTCGTGAATAAAAAATTTAATAAAAAAACCTAGGTAACCCTACCTGGTGTCTTAGGCAGGCATACAGGTCGGATGGCGTGCGAGTACCCAATAGGCCGGCTCAGCTGTATCAGCGAGATGTCATTGCTAAGCTCCTTGAGGTTGAAGTTGTGGACTATGACTTTGACGACGTAACGGGTTTCCGGCGTATGAGAGCGGTCACAGCGATCGTGCTCTCCGAATTTCACACGAAACATGAACCACATGAAGCTGTGTATCGAAAAGTTAAAAATTTATTTGAGTTTGAAACGAGAGACATTGATTTGCTCTTAGCATCTTAAACAAGTGAAACTGGAATTAATTGCGCTATATTGTATATGTTACTATTTTGTTTCCATAATATTAACATTAATAATGAATGAATGAATGAATGATTTATTTTATTTCAGACAACAACAAGTCCATATGTGTACATAGTATTATTAAAAACATACTTAAAATTAACAAAAACAATCATATAAAAAAGATACATTTGTTAAAAATAATTATCAGTTGAATACATTTCAAATTATCCATTCAACTGATACTTATTACTTCGAATCAACCATTATTATTATTATTTAGTCCGCAAGTGAACCATGGTACAATGATTCAAGTACCGACAGTCATAATGGTCTGTTAATGCCTTCAGGATGCTGTTAGGGCTGACCCGGACCATGAAACTATCAGTTTACTGTTGAAGGTAAAATTATTGTAATCTAGACACCAATTGCTATTATTGCCTAGTCACATAGTGCAACTATGTATCTTAATATACATAAGCTGATTATTGTTTAGACAGCTTATAAAAACGAGCTGAGTTCTCAAAATTAAATATCAACTAGCTTGATAACCGCAGGTATATTTACATAAAGGAAAAATATATTTGGCATTTAAAAATCTAAATAGTTAATAAATTAACAACAGAAATACGCATTCTAATTTAAAACACTTTTTGTTAAACTCTTCAAATGTTAATATAAAATGTAATAGTGGAACGAACTCATATTGCTCGAAACTGTCAGTTCAAAAATGTTACATCAATTAATTAAATTATTTCCGACAAAAACAGCATGATGTATATATACCGTCATAATATTATCAAGTTCTAATAAAATAAAACTCGTTATCCCCTTCTCGTGGTAATCTTCATATTTCAACTCTCCTTTATAGTTGATAAGAAGAGAATTAATGGAATTATTATTCAAGGCTTTTAGAGTCCGATACAAATTTCAAATCAAGTTTAGAAATGTTATCGTTTAAACAAAAAAAAGGCGACGACGCCGCGACGTCCCGTTTAATCATACCTTATTACTAATAATATTATTTATATTAAAATTAATAATATTAACATTATACAACTTATAATAACATTATTAAAAAGTATATTTTATATACTTTTGATTACATACATATAATAATAATATGTAATAATAATAATTTATTTATTTCTCTCTTAAAAGTATAGTACAAATACAAATGGAAAATAACCTTATAATTTATTTTGTAAGCCTTTGCTGAAGAATAGAGCTGAAGTCTGTACTAGGTTCAAAGACCTGTATTACTGATCTCCAGGCTCCCTCTTTCTTAAGATAGATTAGGTTAGGTTAAGTCGTGAACAGATGCTGCGGACTAGTGTTGAGAGATCATTAGGTGTTATCATTTATAGTCATTGTGCGTGTGTGAATGTGTGTGTATTTGTGTGTGTGAGTGTATCCTTTGATTAGTTATCTTTTAGGTTATAGAAATGACTAATTTTGAGAGTTGAGGTCTCCGGATTAGACCGTTGACAAAAACGAAAAGATTGTATAGATTTTTTTTTTAAATAATTTAGCTCAATAAGCTCAATTTTATAGCTCAATAAGGCTGATAATTAGTTTTAATTTAACGTAAACTACTATTTGTCTCTGAGAATAAATTCCACTGACCTTATATTTTAAGGCTAAATACTTTGTTCGTGTATTCTTTAGAGTATATTTATAATACTATAAAAATTTTGGTGAATATCTCAAATTTGAAAACGACAAAAGAATTTTAAATTTTATAATATAATAGTGTATCTGTAATATTCAAATTATAATTTGGAACATTCTAGAAAAATATTGTTGTTACGTCACCACATACATACCCTTTCAAACAATGAGCCGCAGACACAACATATCTATCGTTGATTAGCGAAGCTCCACATCCGAAAGACTTTTGGTAAATGAGTCGAGCCAGCCACGGGAAGGCGTTGACATTTGTCCCCATACCTCCAACCACACGAGGCTTCTCGTTACGTTCTCCACAATCTAAATTTCAAACACAACTTGCACAGAATATTAAATTACTAGTTAAAAAAAGTAATGTATTTATTATTTCACTTGGTGTTTTAGGATTGTACGTAAACAGAGTTATTGATGAAATAAAATATTATGAGGAAGATTGGGTTGAGATTTATATTATTAAAAAAGGAAAAGATAGTGAGTCTGTAATGTTGGAAGTTGCATCTAGGTAATATCCTATGACAGCGTTATAAGATTTTTTTATGGTCTATAGATATTATTATATAGTAGTTTAAATGGTAACACGTTTCTAAGCAAATTCATTCTTTTAAAATCGTTCATCGTTCTCGTCAAACCTCGTATCATCGAGCTCGAGTTCGGCGAGTAAATTAACCCACAGACACAGCCCACTGAGTTTCTTGCCGGATCTTCTCAGTGAGTCGCGTTTCCGATCCGGTTGTAGATTCTGCGATGCAGTGCTCTTGCTAGGGCTAGTGTTAATAATGTAACTAAGTTAGAGCCCCGTGAGCTCACCTACTCGCTCGATTACGCTGGCATAACCCTCGAAGGCTACAAGGTTAGGTAGGGAAAAAAAAAGAAGGACTTAATGGACAAAATGCACTTACGACAGTCTTGACATGGTGGCAACTGTCCTTGGTATTGTGATCGTATATTAGATGAATCTTCGCTAAGCGAAACTCCTCCCTAAAATATGAAATTAACTATTGTAAATATGTAATTTTAAAAGTAATTAGATCATTGTTTGATTCTTGAAAAAAATCCATGAAAATTACGTGACGATCTGTGAGAAACTAAAGATAAAACGCATTGTGTAGATCGAGCTTTAACGGGAAACGGACAGACAAATTGCTGACTTGCAATTCTATCGAGAAATTAACAGTAATTACAATCTACAACATTTTTATTAGTAACTTTTTTCATAAAATTTAAGTGAGTAGTAAAATAAAAATTTTGTTACATTTTGTAGTTTTACATATCTTAAATCAAACAATAGATAATAAATGCAAGCAAACGAGGTAAAATTATGTGAAAAAAGGAATAAATTACATTTTTTTTAAAACAATATTACCTGATTTTTCGTTTAACTACTAATTAAATACATTTATTACTAAATTAGAACACTGAAAGTAAACTAGCTGAAATGCTTCAATAAAGAGCGAAAAGTTAAATAGAGCATAGTGAAATTTACTTCATTTAAATATGTTACCGTAGGTCAAGTGTAATTATTATTCTTTTAATAGCGCTTCACTTTAAAATACCTATTGTTTTTCGTATTACTAACACGGCGCAAATAACTGTGAATCCTAATCATACTGGATGTGATATGACAATAACGTGATCTTTGATATATTCTATAGTATTGGTTACAAAGAAATCTACACT
Organism: Bombyx mandarina; assembly: GCF_003987935.1. Next base: position 1,849,428 of record NW_021011489.1, on the reverse strand, counting down.
CCGATGAAATTTTCACGTTTTTTTTTTTTATTTCTCCTCTATTAGAAATACTTTAGTTGAGCCTTTTAGTAAATTATTAAAGTTAATTTTCGCGCTCGACACAATTTGTGTGCGTTTTAATAAAATATATAATATTTTAAAAAAATCTGATAATTTACCTCATTGATATATCGCGACGTAGGAGTACCCGAAGCAACACGCAAGAGACAACAAAACACCAACAACCACATTTTCATAGAACAAAATGATTTATTTTAAACTTAATATTCATTTCACTCAAAAAAGTCCCATGTGCTTGAAGTTCAAGGTTTTTGATACACTAAGTCATGTCTTCGATCTCAAGGCACTTTATGGACATCGATACACTAAAATGTTGCCCAATAAAAATCAAAGAAAACTCCAAAATATCGAAAAATAATTTACAAACAAAAACACTAAATTGACTTTAATCAATAATTGAAATATTAATGCATTAAAGTCAAGATTTATTTTCTACTGAAATTCAAAAAGCAGAATATAAATGTGTTAACATTTTATAAAATAACATCTTAAAGCGAAGTTTTAGTGGACTGCGAAGACTCGGAGAAAGATTGCGTGTATTTGGCAATGACCTCTAAGTTCAATGAACCCGTTCAACCACCTACTTATATTAATGACATCATTATAACAAGCCTTAAGTTGTTACGCTTAAAGCCGAAACTCTTTTAAATTTTATAAGCCTTTATTCCGTAAAGAAGTATTTTCCTTAAATGCACATGTATTTCGCATTTTATGGTACTTTTCAAATTATCCTTCACATTATACAAGGGTATTTTATGTCAATGAAGCAGTAATCTCAAAGGATCTTAAATAATAAAATCTGACAAAATTGATACTTTCGGTTGTTTTTTCCTATAAAATTTGATAAAAAAAAAGCATTAATTTAAAGCATAATAAGTTTTGCAAAATTAATCATTGACGGACAAGGAGCTAATAATAATACACAAGAGCGTATTGTCTTCATATACATACTTACTGTAACTTGAGTGCTCTGAGGAATTGTTTGAGAATTGATACCATCATCTCGTTTTTACCATACCGCACCGCTCGCCACCGGAGTAGAATTCATCCATACTACCTGGAGCCACTGCGTTCATCCACAGTGCGTTTCCAGAGATCTTTTTTGCCATGTACCTACCATCCGGCTTTGGAATGAGCTCCCCTCCACGGTGTTTCCCGAGCGCTATGACATATCCTTCTTCAACCACTTCGATCACAATAACTAGGTACTAGTAGTGCTGGCGTTCCGGGTAGGGTAGTCAAGCATTCCTAATTAAAGGGTAGAACAATCGTTGCACAGACATAACGATACTTCAGTCGTATGATTTAAGGTCCTTCAATAACTGTTGTCATTTACGATAGCCATCGTGATCGTCATCCTTATTTGACAGTAAAAGAATTAATACCCATTGGGCTGAAATAATTTGAATACTCGCATAGACCGATAGGCCATGTTTTTTTTATTGCTTAGATGGTTGGACGAGCTCACAGCCCACCTGGTGTTAAGTGGTTACTGGAGCCATAGACATCTACAACGTAAATGCGTCACCCACCTTGAGATATAAGTTCTAAGGTATCAAATATATTTACAACGGCTGCCCCACTCTTCAAACCGAAACATATTACTGCTTCACGGCAGAAATAGGCAGGGTGGTGGTTCATACCCGTGCGGACTCACAAGAAGTTCTTCCACCAGTTACATGTTCAACCTTTTAAAGGGTTTCCAAAGCATATAATAACCACGCCTTTGTACCCGTTGCTCATTTAAATATGAGGTAGAAGTCAAAATTGTGAAGTCAGTCATGTCACAAGTTTCATGGAAATAAATAGATTTTTTTACATTAAAACACGACTATTCATTCATCGTCTCTATTAAAAATGGTCTCGGCCCGAGAATCAAAAGACCGTTGACCACACCAATTGCAGATTGAACAATGATACTTCCCCTGTCGTGGCGAATTTGGAGAGGCATCTGAGCAAACAACATATCCTTAGATCAGAAAAAATAATTAAACATTCCAGTTTGATTGATACAAGAAAGTATTCTGGTAACTTAAACTTTGATCTCATACGTCATCGTGGGTGGCATTCACGCTATGTTGTCTTGGGCTTTGAGATCTACTTAACGCCAGCTAGACTATGAGCAGCTTTTGGCACTGCTAATACCAGAAAGGTTGATTAAAACACATGCTTAATTTGAGGTAATTTATTGGTGAAATTACATTCTTTCTATCAATATGTACGTATAATTAAGCTAAATAAAAACCAATTTACTTAAACATGTATGGCATAAGAGACGACAGAAGGAATCAATTACAAAAAAATCCTTAGAAACTAATGAGTACTAATTACTTATCTAAGGAGATTTGTTTCGCGATGCGTGTACGTATACTTTTGTTACTTAAATATTTCGATAAATTTGCTGTAGAATTTTAAGTTAGTATTAATAAATCTAACTTTTAATGTAAAACTTACAGAAAGCTCCAATAATTTATAACAATAATACGAAAATCAAAGATTTAATTTACTAAAATATTTACCGAAAATAAATAAAAATATTAACGCTATATTAATTTTTGGCACATCACAAAATGGACCAGAATAAGTACTGTTAATTTGTAACTTAATAACCATAGTGACTTTAGAATAATTTCCAAATCAATTGAAGGAATAGAGAGAGCATTCTTTACTGATTGACATAATATTCGTATAACAAATATGTCAGACAATTAATCCGTACAGTGAGAGTTTAAAATATTACTGCTATTACAAGGCTATATCGTCGAAATGTAGAAGAAAATCACCGTCAATTTAATGACATAATGATTTTATTTGCGAGAAAAAAAAACATTTAACTCTCCCAGTTTTTTTTTTTTCAATAAATTTGTAAGTAAGCGTCAATTCATTGGCACACATACTACTCTTCCGTGTATATATTTATATCTAATATTTAATTTCTTATAATATATTTTTGTTTCTTTAAGTTAATATTATTTTTGATTGTGAACGAAGTTTTGCACCCAGAGGTAAGAGCACAAATTTGAAATGCGTGTTAAGAATCCGTCTCACAAATTTAAATTATTTATTTTGTGTAGAATTTAAATATTTAATTTTGTGTAAAATTCACACGATATACTCTCATTTTTTGTTATTCAATTATAAAATTCACTAATATAGAATTCTTAAAGTATGCATAGAACGATTTCAGCTTGAAATTAATGTCAAGCGATGATTTGCCGCTTACTATGTAACGTGAAAACGAATATACTATAATGACATAAATACAGTAGTTGACAAATAATTAAATCCTAAAAATACATCTACTTTCGTCTAAATTCCATAGATATAAGGTTTAATATAAATTGTATATTTAGGTGTGTATGTTATTTTAAACAATATTTTAACTGCATAAGATTACTTGAAAACATTTATCATGCTATTTATAAACATAAGATTTCTTTCAAATCACTACTAAGCATATCAGACCTTTTAATTCCACCGGTATAAGAGTGTTTGTTATACGTCTAGCGTATTATGTAGATTTATACGAGAAAAAAAAAAAAAAAAAAAAAAACGATAGACTCAAACACCGAGTGCCTAATATATTTCTAAAGATACTGCTTCGGACCAAAAATATATCTCATGGTACAGTAGGTAGGAATATTAACCACAATACCAACGACTATTACTAGAATATCATTCTGGTTTACATTATTTATCAAAGCCAGGCAACTTTAAAATTTTATTTAAAATTTTATTTTCTTTTATTTCGCAACAAGTACATATTTCAGAATAGTAGTCTAATTTATTTGAATTTATTTCAAACTTTAGAGATGACCTTTTCTTAAATATCTTCTAAATAATGCTGCGCACTGCTTTATAAAATTTTAAACTGATATTCTATTATGGACATACATGTCGACGCTTGAAAGCCAAACCTGACTAAGCGACAATGCGTGAACTTTACAGTAGACTAATTTAAAGTTGAAATTCCTACCTGAAGAAAAAATTATTTTAACGAATCTAGCTGTAGCAGAATCTAGCTAGTAGCTGTAGGATTGAAATGATTTTAATAGACCTAGAAATATATATCTTTTGCGCATTGAATATGCTTATTTATTGCCTATCATTTATGTACAAAGCAGTTAATGTCGCTTAGTCACGTTTGCCTTTCAAGCGTCGATATGTATCATATGTATACATATGTATATACATAACGAATGTGTAATTTTTCAAAACCTATCCTTCGTTCATGATAGTGTGTGTTTTAAACTCACTGAACGTTTACATTCGTGAACAACACGAAATTATAATTTTACATATATATTTTTTTAATTTTACATCATTAATTGAATACACACTAAGCCCTGTATTACATAAAATAAATGAATCTGTTATTTTTGCTTTTATATCCAGTGAAGTCATTAAGCTGCTTAGCTAGAGCAATAGCACCCATCTTTAGTATTTTCTCGAATCCAGTCCAAGTATTTCGTGACTCTGGTGTAAACGCCTGGGTAGCCAGCCCTGGCACAGCCATTTCCCCACGACACTACACCTAGAAAATTAAGATATTTTCCGTTAATTCGGGAAAAGAGAAGTAAAAAATGTTAGTGGTGTTTATAAAAAAATTAACCTAAGACTAAGTAGTCTAAAAGCTCTATTAAATATTAAAGCTTTTAGAGACATTTAATTAATTTTAAAGATTTATAGACGTATAGATTTATGCAATCAACGTTGATGTAAGAAAATATGGTTATAAAGAACTAGCTTTTGTCCGCGACACCGTTCGCGTGGAATAGTTACTTTGGCATAACGCAAAATTTTACCCCCACTACATTTACGTAGAAAGTGAAAATATTTTTGAATTATAGAATGTTAAGGTGCTATTTAAATCTAAAATTGTATCCACTTGTATTAGCCTTACCGTAATGTTATATAGCCCATAGCCTTCCTCAATAAATGGGTTATCTAACACTGAAATAATTTTTCAAATCGGACCAGTAATTCCTGAGATTAGCGCGTTCAAACAAACAAGCTCTTCAGTTTTATAATATTAGTATAGATTTATTTAACATAAACTAAAATGATATATAAATGATTTGAAAGTATCGACCAAAGAGTCCTAAAATACAATAATACTATACTATCACTTTATAACACTTAATAACGTTAACACCAAGTTTATTATTGCTTCTAAGTTTTTCATCAGGTATATAAATTAGTAAAACATATAAGTTGAATATAAATATTTGACTAACCAATCAATTCGTAACGTTTGTCTTTCCTCTCGGTAATGAGCGGGCCGCCGCTGTCTCCCTGGAATAATCCAAAAAAAATCATCTAATTAACACAGTACAAACAAAGATAATTTCTTCTAAAACCAGTTTAAAAAAAGCACATGAATTAGCGTATGTAGCCACGAAATCTAAAACACTCGGTGAACTTGTATGAATTACATTTTCTCTCTTAATCTTCTAATAAGCATCAAGTTAATGCCGCCGCCCACCATGAGATATTACTTCTAAGTCTCGGTTTTATAATACAACCGCTGCCTTATCATTCAAACCAGAACACATTAGGTACTGTTTCACGGCAGAAATAGAAATTCACCTGTCATAAGGATTGGTTATAAAAATATCATTGTGACAGGTGAGTACTTATATTATTTTTGACGTATTAAAGAATGGCTACGTAGCTTTAAGAATAGATTTATATAGGTATTTCACCTGACAAGAATCCTTTTGTCCCGTTTTCGGATAGCCGGCGCACAACATCCTATCGGTTATCATGGCAGCTGTATATTTCGTTTTACGGCATTCTTCGTTGCTTAATACCGGTACTTCTACCTCTTGCAGAGTGCAGGAGACTTTGCCCTCCTCTGTTAGAGTTCCCCAGCCCGAGGCTACGGCTGTCACTCCGACATAGAGACTGTCTGTTAACAGTGGAAGGATTATTTAAAAAAAAAAACATTGGATTATTGGTACTTTTTTCTTTGGTCTTTTTTCATTGGAAGATTGGTACTTTTTTCCTTTGGATGTGGTCGTAACTAAATAATAATTATGTTATAATTTAAAAACTAAAGAATACACTTGAATGGAAAACTGAACTACGATAGCATCTTTTTTATCATGTCAATACTAGTTAGGATATTAAGAGCGAAGAAATAAAATTATTGTATTGTCATCGGTCCTTGATGCGTGTGCAAGCTTTCAAGTTAATCGCACGACTTGAAGTCGGTAAAAATTGCCGTTCAATAATTCCATGACATCCAAACAAACACATATACAAACCAAGCTAATAAAAGCCTGTCAAAAATGGTGAGATTATCGCGAATAATTTCTAGGGTGCTGAAATACTTACAATAATAATAAATAATAATAGTAAAATCATTTAGTGCCTTTCAAATTAAAATAAAATATAAATAAAAGAAAAGGAAAAAAAGGAAGAGCCAAAAGAAGGTGGCTCAGCTAATGCTGTTCAAGGTCGATAAATCGAACAGCGCTGATTTTCAATCACCCCCGTTTTCCGTTTGTTCAACATATCATTCAAAACTATTGATCATCATCACCTCAAAGTAGACATCGAATTTTTATTGTTCATTAAAAACTGTCAAATTTACAAGCCTAACCATTTGTACAATTTTTTTCTTCATTAAGATATTCGTTCTTTATAAGTACCACAAAATATTATGTTATGAAATAAGATAAAATAATTTAAATCAAAATGAAATTTCTCACCATCGTTAAAAGGCAAACAAATCGGTTTGATCGCTTCCGAGATTGGAACTTTTTCATTAAGTCTCAACAGAGCGATGTCGTTGTTGAAGTTGCTCATACTAAAGTTGTGGGAAATGGCTCGCACAACAAATCTCGTCTCAGGCCTCTCGGTCGCATTACACCTGTTGTGTTCCCCAAAGGTCACCTTAATCATGAACCACATGAACCTGAATAATAATAAAAAAAACATATAATCCGCTGTACAATAACCTAAATGCAAATAAATAAGACGACCATTATAAAAACCTAATTACGTTCAGGTATACCTTGATTCCATCGATCACTCAAATAATAGCACTTAACCTAAAAAGTTTTACAGTACTCGTCATTTGAAACGGAATTGACGCGTTGCTGGGAATAAATCCTAAATATAAACGAAAATAATTTTAAAAATATTAAATTCTATTTTTAAATTCAGTCATTTGCTTATTATTGCTTAATGTTTCGATTTCACCACATTAGAATCTTTTTCGTCATAAATGAACACGAGAAAAAACACGAGTAATTGTGGAATATGAGTTCCGACGCGGTAATAATTCCCCGCAAACGGCTGACTACATTAATGGCGTGTATAGCGTAAACACTAAATACGAATGTAATACTCCTTATTTATTGGTTTGAACGGTTACAACATAAAATTGTTGGTCTAAAAAAGGAACCCCGTGGCCGCCTGAAAACTAAAGCCAACAACGACTCATTAAAGATGATAGTGTAAGCTGACAATACCCAATCTAACACTGAGCTAGCAGCTTTTTTAGTCCCTACTTAATCGTTCGTAGTCTAAGGGGCAATCGCAATCACTGCTGCTTTCAAACAGTGAATTCGTCGAGCTTTCGTGAGCTTCGTCGAATCTACCACCTGATCGGAATCGCGACCCATTGAGAAGATCCGGCGAGAAACTCCGTAGATTGTGTCAATAGGTTAGTTCGCACGTCGAACTCTTCGCCGTAACTAGCAGTAAATTCCAACGTTAGGATCAAAATAATATTGGTCCATTTGCGTCATATTAGCCAGGCAAAAAAGCTTCATAAGTGGTTGCCACCAGAACTGATCGATCGCCAGCGCGACGAATGCGTGGAGGTATGCCTTGCGTTGTTTAAGAGATTTTGAACCGCATATTCACCTGCGATGATAAAATGGAGTCTTTCTATAATGGTAAGCGGAAGCTAGTTCAACACCTAGACAACAGCCCCAACGAAAACATACACCTAAAAATGTATGGCCACTGTCTGGTGGTCTTGTGCCAGTATAATTCATCACAACTTCTCACCAAACGGTACCAGTATGACTATGGATGTGTACTCTGAAGAACTGGACACAATAATGAAGAAGCTCTCGAGTCTCCCAACCGCGGGGTTTCCTAAGTGCTATGAAATGTCCTTCTGCAATCGAGGCTTGCAGTGTGTATTCAATGGTAAGCAGCGACTTGGCTGTAACCCTGGCGTTGCTGACGTCTATGAGCGATGGTAACCACTTACTATCGGGTGAGCCATATGCTCACCTGCCTACAAATCTAATCTCTCGTCCCTCCTACTCCTGCACGACAATGCTCGACCACATACATCATAACAGATTATCTCTAAACTATGAGAGGTTGTAAGTTACGTCATCCACCGTACTTACCAGACCAACAGACCTACTTTCTTCTTTCAAAGTATGGACAAGTTCTTGGCAAGGAAAAAATTCAGCATCCCAGAGGCAGTATAAGTAGATAGATTTATACCATGGATGCATAGTTTAATTGATAGAAATAAAATTTAGAAACAAAAACTTAAAATTAAATTTATTAAAATTAAACGGCGATATCATAGGAATAGATAGATAATATACCAAGAACGAGAAACTCATATGTAATATGTATCTGCAATGACTTTCGTGAAGGAAATTTAAGAATAATTTTACATAGGAATGCAACGAACAGGTGATACCGAACCTTGATTGGAAAGTCGCTTCCGTACAGCGTGACAGTTCTGCTTTGTACAATTCATTGTGTAACTAATTGTTAGGGTCTGTGTCAATTGTACAATACCACGATAACCGAGTCAAGTTTGTGTCGGCATTGAGCGAAAGTGAGCCAACGTTTTGGCAGACGACGGTCATGCACACCATTAATGTCACTTCATTTACGCTTTCACCAATCTACCAATATCTCATTACATACAAACGTCAATTTTCCTTATGTTAACATAACTTAAGAGAATTAAGCGGTAGGCAGCGGCTTGGCTCTGCCCCTGGCATTGCTGAAGTCCATGGGTGACGGTAACCACTCACCATCAGGTGGTATGCTCGTCTGCCTACGAGGGCAATAAAAAAAATAAATAAAAAAAAAACTTCATTTGCAGACGTCACAAAGGTCACGATACTGCGCATTTGCTGCGCGCGCTTTATTTAATCGTGTCTTGGATATTGTTTTTCAAAACAAAAGCCTTCGCAGGAAGGCATCTAACATGGTGATTTGCGAGGATAATGAACTTTAAAATTTGGAGCTCGCTCCCGGGCCGGTTTGAAGGTGAACGTACTTATCGATACTGATTGGAATTCATAAATTCGAACAGCAAAATTATTTTGGACTCGTTTGCCGAATCATAGGTGATCAGACCTGTATTTTGATAGTAAATCTTATTTGCAGCTTGCAAAATCTCTGCAATCGTTACAGATTAATACATACATTAAGACAGAACTCAATCATAACCCAGCGAGTAAGTATTAATCTGGGATAAAATGACTTTTTTAATTTACATTAATTGAGTTGTTCTACTAAGTCTCTTGTACCGTATTCACTAATTACTTGGCATTAACCCAATTACAAAATGCTTTAAGTCATTTGAAGCGCTATTGTTTCCCGGAAAGAAATCAAATGACATCAACTGTTTCGATTAACCTTAATTGCGTATGTTATACGCGTGACATTAATTTCGAGGATTTCAAAACTGGGAGCACAAACAGCTAAGGTATCTCTACCATGAGTGTCGGCGATCTCTAGTTTGACTAGCATTAGTAGCAATGATTACGCTAAGTAGCAAATCGAAACAAAAAATCACTTCATCTTCAAAACACCAGCCGTACCACAAAGTAGCGTTAAATTACATTATTTTTCCTTGTTTTCCGATATTTCTACGAAAAAAGCATCAGTGATTTTAAAGTTTTGAACATGTGCCTATAAATGTTTCATTGAACTTGTTTGAATCAACTTTTAAACATAGAGCTGAATTTTTAAGCACAATCGGAACTTAATAACTTAAAAAAACAATAATGCTAAAATGATAATCCTAAATATATGAATAGTCTAAATACATATATACATAAATAGTCTAAACTTAATGACCCCTAATAATCTTAATGCCTGAGTATATAAATAATGATTAATCTGTATCAAAAACGAGCACGTCTTAGCGAAATCCTTAAACATAAATCATTTGAAATCGCTTTCGTTAATTACAAAAAAAGAAAGGCGGCACTAAAATGGTCAAAATAAATTTCAAATACTGACTTAAAATGCTTGCATGTGTGTGTAGAGTCAAGATCCTCTAGAGATCTTAAACAAATATTTACGCATCTCTCAATTAGCGTATTCATAACACCGCGCTGAGACGTTCTATGGAAATTATTGTCTAATGGATAAACATGGGTTTTTTTAATTAACAAAAAAGATGAAATATTCAACTTGTTCCTTTAAACTATTTAATTTACTCATATCATATCATATCATACTCATTTCATTGAGAAAATTTTGATATTTTAGAATAAATCTCGAATTTTTATAAATACTAACTTCATAAGGCATTTAGATAAATAATCGTTTGTCATTAATTTTTATTATTTGTAATGTAACTAAACGTCGTGACAGCTGAGGATAAAGGAAATGAGAATAGATTAAATTGATCGAACTATAATAAAGAGACATATAAAGAAGATGTTCCACGAGACCTGGTGGCAATCAGTAAGTTAGAGCCCATAGATAGTTCCAACTTTACATCGCTTGACGCAAACCTGGACAAATTAATATGACCTATTGCTTAGAAGTAGGACCGTGGTTCTTACTAGTGTGGGATTAAATACCCCATGCCATTTTTAATGTTTTTTATTTACCCCCTTTTTACCATTATTTGACCAAATTCATCTTTAACTATGTTTGTTATTATAGCGATTGTTGGTTTTCTAATTTACGACTTTTTTATTATTTAGATGAATTATTTTAAGTGGTTATCGAGGCTATAGGGATCACAACATGAAGAAATAGGCTAGATAATAGAGACTATATGCACGGGCTTATATCCTACTACCAAAGTCACGTCCTTACGAATCCATCAGATCCAGTAGCATTAGACACCTTCAGCTCTAACACTAGGAGCAGGCTTAGGGAGCCCGTTAACCGTAATCGTCGAACTCGACAAAGAGGTCGACGTGCAACCTAACCCGTTCATCAGCCCGCTGAGTTTCTCGCCGGATTTTCTCAGCGGGTCGCGATTCCGATCCGGTAGTAGATTCATTCGCGAAGCAGTTGCTCTTGAGTGGTTAGGTCTCCTTCGGAGGAGCTCTCGCAGCTGTTAGCAAATCTCACTCCATGCAACTCCAAAGTACTCCATCCAGTACAAATGCAATACAAAAATCCAAAAAGGCGAACATAACCGATGGTAAAAAATTTAGAAAATCCGTTAATTTTTTGATTTCTCCTATTTAGAATTGTTTTTAGTTTAGAATTAGCCTAATTTCTAGAGGTATTGATGTAATTTTCTTACCCTTTCACACAATGAGCAGCTGTTAGAACATATCTGTCATTGACTAGCATCCCGCCACAATAAAATTTCTTAAAGTACTGAAGCTTAACTATCCAAGGAAACTCATCAACTCCTGCTTCTACACCTCCAACTATTCTGGATACTTCATTTCGTTCACCGCATTCTGTAAATACATCACATTTTATAACGAAACACAAACTCAATACGCTAGTATGTATTTAAGTAATTCACTTGAAACTTTGACTAATTCACTTGACACTTTGACTAATTCACTAGTTCTTGACAATAGTTCGGTTTCAAATCGCAGTAAAAAGATGTAATGGAAGTACCCTTTTAAGGAACATAATGAAAAGAATTTACGTATAGACTGATTTCCTTAAATGCAAGAAATCTTATTTGTTTATCTAACTTGATCGTATATTTTATCAACTAAAAAAGGAAAGAAAGTGAATGCTATTTTAGGTAGATACTTTGTAAGATCCATACATAGATTTATGTACCTTTATTTATTATAGTAATTACTGACTACTCAGATGTAACAATATTTAGCGGTGAAATAATAAAACATGCTATATTTTTTTTAGAATACATACAATAAACCTACTTCGCTTCATACATTCCACCTAACCCTATTTTTTCTTAATATCTCACGTGTCTCCAAGCTTTGTGGTGTCATGCGTATTAGTGATGCGAAAGCCAAACCAACAATTCTTCAGTTTTTTGGTAACTTAATATTAACATTCAGGGAAAATTGACGTCAGGCAAGCGGCCGATCGTCGATTTCATATAATGTCAGATAAGGACAAGAAGAAGAATTATGTATACATACAATCATAGTGCTCAGTGTGCAGATGCATGTAAGCAGGTTGCTTATCTACGAAAGCGAATACATTGTAATTTAATAAATAACTTACTGCAAGTGCATGTTGTTCTGAATCGATTGGCATCCAAAAAGGGAGGTCGGTTTCCCCATACACCACCGAAGAAATTCTTCGTGAATATACCCCTTGCATCACGCACAATTTCATCACCCTGAAGTTTCGAAATATTGTATGAGCAACATCTTAATTCTGTTTAATTATTTATCAAAAAATAAATATGAATTATACAAATAGAGTCTAACAATTAGCATATGCTTATTTTAGATACAATTTTGTAATATAAGATCATACTTTCATACTAGATGCACATTCGTTTTTTCCTATTTACATATTTAACGCATTTTTATTTATGATAATCGCATTATATCTAAACTGTTCAATATAATTAAAAATAATAGTCGATATTTTACTATTCAAATATAGAAATAATAAAACAAATAGCTTAATGTTTATCAACTTTTAAATGGAATAAATAAAATCTATTTATAAACTGAATTTAATTTAAATGATAAAACCTTCATTTACACAGTTCATTGAAAAATATCTCATAAATAAAATATTAGAAAACATAAGTATTTTTTTAATAGTTATTAGTGTTAAGCTATTCATAGATATTTAATAATACAAATGAAAGCAAAAAGCATACGAACCTCAGTACAAGTGAAAGTTAAGCAGACACCTAATAAGATTAGAGCACTCCTCCACATTATTGAAGCTTAATAAAAAAAAAATTAATAAGACAAGACAAATATTTCTTATTTGAATATGTATTTAAAATATTCGCGGGCTACGGCCGCTTAGTACATCGTAGTTAATGTTGATGAGATCAACGCGCGCGTCCGCCAACCGACTCGCACTGAGATGCGACACGACCGCTAACATAGTCTCACAAACAACGGACGTGTTTTGGATACGCCAAGGTACCCACCCCACTAGTGGCGTGCTGATAAACAATAAATCAGAGCCATCGTCAGAGCAATCGATGAACTTGAATTTTAGACAAGTGTTCAAAGTGAACAAGTGAACAAAATTCTGTGTTCACTTAGACACCCAGTGATTCACACCTCCAGTTTTAAAAACTTTACTTTACAAGGATTCTAAAGTTAAGAAAGTGTATTTTGAGTTGATGTTGAGATCAATTAAACGGCAACAACTCGCAAATCATTGACAGTGCATCTTTAATTTATCCTAGGAAAACGAACCAATAACAATTCACTGATCCTTTTAAGAAAGTGTAATGTCCAAGATGCTATTGAGAAGATGATAATATTTATCATTTATAGGCACAATTGCTTTCAAAATAGATTAATAGATAAAACCAACTTAACCTAGAAAATTCAGTGTGGATTTATTACATATTTAATAATTAAACATTTAAAGATATAAATTTTTGCTATCAGCATTGTCAGTCCGAATAAGAATCATAGTATGTACCTAATAAGTTCCAATAACCGTTTAATACCAGATGTGCCAGTTCCTCTAATCATTTATGGGGAAAAGCCAGCCATTTTATACCTTTTATTCTATTCTATATAAAAATAAGACCAGTAAAAAGCCGGTATAGTTTGAGCCCTTGATCGTCATGCGCAGCACACATAAGGCGCATTTACATTTGCATTACACGTAGCAAACACGTCACGTAGGATGGTAAATTATGTATCGAAATCTTTATTTAAGATTCTGCAGTTGAAGTAGAAGCAACAGTGATGAATTGAACTCTTCACTCGAGAGCGGGTAGGCATCTAACGGTATTCGTTCATTACGAGATGCCAAGCTTTTTATTCTGTGACTTTAGCAATTATTAACTAAAAATGTTGGCGACAGTACGTAGTGTTTTGGAATAAATACTATATTATTAGTCAATCTTGGGAGTACGTTAATTTCGGAACATATGTGGCCCGATAAACAAGATCAAAGAAATTTTTTTAACAAAAAAAATTACCTATCTTCCATAGCTGTAAATGAGCCATTTGATACTTAGGTAAGTTGTTAATAAAACCCAGGGACTGCACATGTGCTGTATAAGAAATAGGCTCGAAATTTTAATTTAATGTATATCTCCTGCCTATAAAGCCACGGGGCTGCACATATGCTGTATGAGAAATAGGCTCAAAATCTTATTTTAATGTATATATCTCCTTTTCGTTTGACATTTACATTGACATGAGATCGAAGGATAGTTAATAAATTTAGTAATAGTAAGTTTTATTTATTTTTATTCGGTGTAAGTTATTACTGCTTCGCATTACTGCTTTACCGCAGAAATAGACAGGACGGTCTTTTAAGGATGACCGTTCCTACTTGGCTCAAAATACGCCGAACATTTTTTCATCTTTTAATGTACATTTACGAAATATTTGATTGTCCGTTTGTAATCTATGCGTTAACACAACGATAACTCCACATGCTTCCCATTTATTGTTTAAAATTATACAATGATGCATAGAGGTCACTTTTATATACTTTTTAAATTAATAGAAAAATACATGCCCGTGCAAATAGGAAACGTATGAAGATTGTTACAAAGGCGAAAATCCGTTATGACCGCATTAAGCAAATATTATTTTTCATATCTCATAGACCCCAAATCTTTGTTACAATGTGGGTTTTAACCAGACCACTGCTGGGACGACCAGTCACACAAGCTGTGGAAACCAGAGACTGAAACACTTTAAATATAAACACATATACATATTAAACACCCAGACAAAAAACAAACAAACTTGTTCATCACATGATCCATCCATCCAAGATCCTTGATCGATGTGGGAATCGAACCCATGACCTACGGCCCAGTAGTCAGGGACGCTAAGTGATACACTGCACCACCTAGTCAGTCTAATTATATTTTAACATCTGCTTAATCCATTGAATTGAGTCTTTGTCTGTTTCAATAAACAGACAAAGACAAAAAAAGACTTGCCAATGCAAGTCTTTTTTTTTATTGCTTAGATGGACGGACGAGCTCACAGCCCACCCGGTGTTAAGTGGTTACTGGAGCCCATATACATCTACAACGTTAATGCGCCACCCACCTTGAGATATAAGTTCTAAGGTTTCAATATAGTTACAACGGCTGCCCCACCCTTCAAACCGAAACGCATTACTGATTCACGGCAGAAATAGGCAGGGTGGTGATACCTACCCGTGCGGACTCACAAGAGGTTCTACCACCAGTGAAAAGTCACGGAAGGCTTGCTTCACAGTATGATATAGGAGTGGCATGTCATCATCGATGTCTAAGATTGACTGTCACCGCCAAGCATAGTAAAAGTTCACTAGTTTGAAAAGAAAAGACTAAATGTTAGTTAACAATTTTGTTATTTTGGATCTTAGATAATTAAAATGTCTTCCTGTAAAACAAAATACCTAATCATATATGGTATCTAAAGAAAATGAAACCTAATATTAACAATCTCTAACAATGGAAATACATCAATAAGGAGATGAATGTGACGCGTGCCGACCGGTTGTCGAGCGAAAGTGACTTTCCAAAGACAACTATATGGTGCCACTAACGTCCTTTTACATTATTTCTCGAGCTGATAATTCAGGTTTAGATTTGTGAACAAAAGAACCGTGTATGGAGAGAAAAATAGTGGAATTTTTTTTTTTTATTTGCCTTTTTTGACAGACGATAATACGCCTCATGTGATGGTGAACCGTTACCATCACTGATCATCGTCATCGATGCAAGAGGCATAGTCAATTTATGTATATGGAGCTTTAATATTTTAAAACCCCTGAAGCTATAGTATAATGGAACCTCAACGTTCACGGGATACGTCTACTATTGCTGCGAAGCAGTTAATTCTGGGTGAAAGAGTAAAACTGGCGTTGTTTTAAACAATCGAAACTTCAATATCACGTCTCATGGTAGCGGCGAGGACTATAGGCACAGCCCACTGGTTTTCTCAGTGGGTGGCGATTCCGATTCGGTGGTAGACTCTGCGAAGCACTGCTCTTGCTAGGGCTAGTGTTAGCAATTTCTCTCTGTTACCCGTCCGCACGTAACTGAAATAGCCATTTAGGCTACCAGCAAATAGATAGCGGAAATGAAAAGTAGCAGCTAAGCGTTGAAGTTATAACGAGACTTCAGTATCAACATAGGATCAGCATGGGCGATCTCAATACCTAACTAGGCTATGTCAAAATATTTAAGAAAAATAGACCCTGAATTATTTGTTGGGATATCTAAGAAATATCAAAATAAACAATAAGAAATCTTTTTTAAGGACAACATTGATTGAATCGAATGAAGTTAGGATATACATATACAGGTAGGCAGCGGCTTGGCTCTGCCCCTGGCATTGCTGAAGTCAATGAGCGACGGTAACCACTCACCATCAGGTGGGCCGTATGCTCGTCTGCCTACAAGGGCAATAAAAAAAATAAAAAAATACAACATGCGAAGGTTTTTAGTTAAATAAAAATATAAATTGTATTAGATTGTTTTAATTTTCAATAAATAGCAACTAAATACATCAAAACTGTTAATGGTCATAATTATAGCGCCAAGCAATAAATCGTTCATTGAACTTATATATATATTTTTTCTCCTCTTCATCTGTAAACATTTATTTACCGCATTCTGTCACGATGTCTTAAGTTATATGCGTAATCCGATCAACGACTTATCGATTTATGTGACCTTGAGAACAGGAATTTGGCCCTTGACCGCGACTTTGCTTATTCGAAATCGAAACCTAAAATGAAATACAGGTAAAAAGGTTCCATATTAAAAAGCATTTACGGGGACCTCAATCAAACTGGCAGTTTATAAACAAAGTAAAGTTTTTGTGCCCTTAAACAAAAGCTTATCTGATTTTTTTAAAATAAAACTAAGATTTAATTAGTGTCCAAACAACAATTTCTTTATAACAAAATAAATTAAACAATTTAATTACATATTATTTTTAATTAATGTACATGAAACGTGATGGGATCACAGATGCAGCCTAGAGCGGTCGACTTAAGAATAAAACGAAAAAAAGCAATAACCTCCACTGTTAATATTATTTTCAAATAAAAATTTACCGTAACATTAATTAATCCAATTTCCATTTCGTATCACATATGAGTTTTCCCTACTTTTTTTTTAACGGAATCAAGGTTGTACCTTTTTTGTCTTTTAGTTCTGGACAAAGAAAGATAATGTAGGATCGAAGGCTGATTATATTATTATATAAATAGATATTTAATTATTTAAATAAACACTATCGGTACGTTAACCGACTAAGTGGCGAAGTAGTTATGATCTCTGACATCTGGGTTGAGGGTCGTAGATTCGATTCGCTCTTCAGGTAAACATACATATGTGTGACGATTTTTTGTTATAAAAATATTATATGTCAGCCAGTTTCCATAGCACAGTGAATCCTAGTTTGGAGCTATGACCGTGTGTGAGTTTTCTCCCACTATCATTTTCATAATCTATAATGCTACTACTATACAAATTTCTAAGAACCCAACATGTATGCAATTATGCAATAACAAACTACAAAAACTACTTTTTAGGCAGCGGCTTGGTTCTGCCCCTGGCAATGCTGAAGTCCATGGGTGACGGTAACCACTCACCATCAGGTGGGCCGTATGCTCGTCTGCCTACAAGGGCAATAAAAAAAAAACTACTTTATTATTAATAGAAATCAACAATGTTTAGGATACGACTTCTTTAAATAATATAATCCATCTATATATTTAGAGAACGAATCAGAAATCATTTGATTACACTCGTTACCCGTTAAGGCCAGATAAATTTCTCAAATAATTATCAACCTATAACAATTAACTACACTGAGACCTTAGAACTTATATCTCAAGGTGGGTGGCGAATTTACGTTGTAGATGTCTATGGGCTCCAGTAACCACTTAACACCAGGTGGCTATGAGCTCGTCCACCCATCTAAGCAATAAACAAAATCTAAAATACTAAATAAATTAATATAACTAACTAACAAAATGAAAACATTTTTGAAGTTATACTTCTTTAGGCGCGTTATGAAAAATTGATGAGAGTGAAATTTTACGATGCGCGCGCACCGTGACACAAAATTAACAGAATGAAGTTGAATGAATGAATGAACGAATCTGAATATAGCCGCAGGTGAACTTTCAGAACCATACGGAGAATTACCGAATTTATACGATGTCAAGAAAAGGGATGTCCAATATGCGTGTTTTAGGATGTTGTTTAAACGATTTATTTTCCAAATTGATTAAAATTTAAATTAAAAAAAAGAAATACATTTAATAAAAATAAAGTATAACTTCTTACGCGCGTACATAAGTACACGCACCCTTTTTTTAGTTGAATTTCTATTTTAAACCATTTGAAATAGAACAGAGAATGCAATTCGCCTACTCGCCTTTTTAATGCACTACCTATAAACAAGAAATCAAGATGGCCGCCCGAGTTATCGTTGCGCATAGATAATATAATGTAATGTAAACGCCGCCATCCGCTTTGAGATTTGAGGTTGTAGTCCCAAATGTATCAAATGATTACGTCTGTTCACGGAATTTTGTGTTTCCTTAAAACGGTAAATATACCCACCAGACGGTGAGTAGTCATCATCGGCCATAGACCAACGATAGGCAAATAGATGGTACTTACTCGTGCGGGAAAAACTCAAATTTTTTTTCGACATAAATTTCTCTTCTACTGGAGGTTTTTAAGAAGCAAAACAACTTTTGTGCAGCGAAATTGGATTAAGCATTACATTTTTCTAACAAGACAAAACTAGCGAATGTTACATGTAATTATTCGATAAGTAAATAAATAAAAAGTTTTAAAAATATATCCTATTATGTTATTTAATATTAGATTAAAATAATGCTTAAAACACGTTTACGATTGATCTCTGGTTTTTTTGTTTTATTATTTTCGAATCATTGATGTTTTGAATGACCAAAGTTTTGTTCCCCAACGATCCATCTAGCAGACAAGATTATTGTTTGGTTCATATTCAGCGGTTGCAGTTATTCACTTATTTAATACGAGAGGCGTAATCGACTGTTAAGGCGAGATTGATACGTAAAAGTGTTCTAAAGCACGCCTACGACTCGCAAGAACTTCACGAATCGCGAACTAAAACGATTAAAATTAAAACGCATTGAACACTTAAGTAGTAACGTAATATTCTAATGGTAATCTGCACCACCGGCCTGACAATAATTCAGTTAAAATTAAATACAAAAAACAATAATAAACAAAACATAAAAATTAAAAAAGCACTCTTAAATAGATAAATTAACGTAGCACGTGATGTAATTCTAATAAAACTCTCCGATATAAGATAACACACATTACTAGAAACTATATACAAAAGTCTGTTATGAATGAATAATAAAACAAAATTATTCCTATACTCAACATAGCTATGTTAAAAGTTATGGCCAGCAAAGAAATTGCTACTGTCTAAAACTCATAGTATATTTAATACTCTCCCACTACAAATACTACTCATACATACACACTTATAACTGCTTTTACGGTTTATATTCGTTTTTTTTTTATTTCGCGTATATTGTGCGTTTTATTCTAAATGTAAAAGCAGCCGTCATTGCGTCTACAAATCACAGAAACAGAAGAAAATAATAATGATAGATACGTTCATATTTTGAAATGGTGTTGTGTGTACTGTGTTAATTTACCGGATTAAAAAAAAATATGATCATTGACAGAAATCACAATATTTTCAGTTTGAAACATCTTGAAACCTTATAAGCTTACTGCAATACATATCCAGATAAAATATATAAAACACACACAAGAGATAGCCCACAATTAAACTAGACATTATTTTCAGTGCAGATTGCAATGTTCATATTCAAATTCCACGAAACTATGATGTCCCATAAAATTGGAAATAATGCAAAAAAAAACATAAAAAAATGTTTTTTTAATTGCAAATGATGAATCTACAAAAGGATGAAAATAAGACGAATTTAATCTGTATTTTGAGCACTACGATACATTTTTCTTCAAATGAGACTCATGGATAACTAACTATCTTTACCATCCCATACCATCATAACCTGCAATTAAGTTTAATTTATAATGCGGCTATTCCCTAAATTGGTCACACTCATTCGCGACGATGTCAACTGTCTTCTGCTAGACGAAGCGCAACTGTTGCTGTAAATAATATTTTATTGTAATTTATTAATTTTGTCTAAGTTTCACACAGACATGTGTCTCGAAGGTTTGCTTTAAGCCAGGGTAGGTATCGAGTGACCCTCGTGTAGACTCCCGGGTATCCCGGTCGACCGCAACCGACTCCCCATGACACTATGCCTGTAACAGGAAAGTTAGTACATTAATTACAACTTGCGTTCGTTCGTCTACTACTGGAAAGCTCTTTATAATTTTGTAATTACTACACAGTTGAAATATTGACCTCGTGTCTCAAAGTGGGTTACGGAACTCGGGTTTGGAATCCAGTAACTAAACACCGGATGGACCCTGAGTTTGTTCACCCGTGTAGGTAATAACCTTGTGGCGAGCCCGAGTGCAAAGCCTGGACTGAAGTACGGCCCTGCGCTAGAGCATCGGACTAGAACATTCGACGGTACTCGCTAGTGCTTTTGTTCGGTTGAGTTCGGATTAGACATATTTATACTCCGCTATTGACTTATGTATTCTTGTCTATACTATCTATACTAATATTATAAAGAGGAAAGATTTGTTTGTTTGTTTGTTTCGAATAGGCTCCGAAACTACTGGACCGATTTGAAAAATTCTTTTTCCATTAGAAGCCGACATTGTCCCTGATGAACATAGGCTACTTTTTTTATTATTTTTTTATTTATTTTTTTTGGTTTCAGGTGTATTTTAATGTTTCCGAAGCGAAGCGAGGGCGGGTCGCTATGTATAATATCGCTCTTTAATTAAACATAAGATTGTAGTTGGTGGTAATATTTCACGTCGACAAAACTACAACCTCTACGATTTACCTCACGAAATGGCCGGACCGATTTCGATGATATTCTCATCAAAGCAGATTGGCCCCTTAAAATTTTAGTAGCGATCGGATCAATGTTCAATCAAAGACTGGCAGCAAAGTGAGCAGGATGGTGAGTGATTAAAAAAATGGAGCAACACAATAAATCTATCGGGACAATATATTAATGTCGTTTCCACTAAGCTCTAATGGATTCGGTAAAACCTCGTGTGGTATATGTATTTCGTATTTATAATACAAGGATATATATATGTTTTATAAAACTTCTAATCAGATACGAACCAACAATTTGATACTTGTCCCCTTGCTGAAGAAGCAAAGGCCCACCGCTGTCTCCTTGACAAGAATCGGTTGACGCCCTGCCCGCACACAGCTGTAAACGACAAAGTTGAAAAACAATTGAATTGGTAAAATTGGGAAAAAACACGAATTCAAGTTCTTACACTATAAACGCTATTTCAAAACATATGTAATTACGACTGTTACAAATATTGTTACGCCGGTAAGAGTAGGTAAGACTAGCTATCGCCGAATAGCCAAAACAAATATCAAAGGATCTAGTAACATCTAGAACGCTCGAGAAGTACAACGCCATCTATTGTCATATAACGGAAACACACATCGAAAATACTCGACTTGTGAGGAATGTTCTCGATAATTCTAGGGATGTCGTATCGACTATAAAACGTCGCAGAGATGGCAAGCAGTCAGTTAGTAATCAGAATTACTCGAACCGAAACAGCGAACGGATCACCTGCAGCAAAACGGAAGAAGTGAATTGAGAATTTTAAAGTGTTTTAAGTGTTCTAAGCGTTAAATACAGTTTGAATTTATACTTTGGTAGAATTTTATTTATCCCGAACCCCAGCGCGTAACAATATTTCTATTAGGTATTTCGTGATCAGAAAAACTATACTGACAATACAGATAATTTCATAAAAAATTTCAACATGGGATAATACGCATTTCCCCAACTATTAATCGTGCTCAATTTAAATTAGTTTTATTCAAGATGACGAACCATGTTGTTAGTGATCTTAGATGCACGGTATTTCAATCCTCGACACTGATTCAGTGATAGAATGGGCACGCGAACCTCCTGTACAACTGCGGGCAATTGACCCCCCTCGGATGTTCGCCCCCATCCCACCACTACACCTTCTTTTCCAGCTGGGTCAATACCTGAAAAACAATTTGAAAATACTCGTCTTTACATTTGTTTAAACAGTAATGTTCCGAATTCAATACCTGTATATGCATTTTTATTTTAAGGTCAATTATGACAGCTGGCGCCTTGATTGTGTATTTAGTTTTAGTTTTTTTTATTGCTTAGATGCGTGGTGAGCGCGCAGCCCACCTGGTGTTAAGTGGTTACCGGAGCCCATAGACATATACAACGTAAATGCCGCCAATCACTTTGAGATATAAGTTCTAAGGTCTCAGTATAGTTACAACGGCTGCCCCACCCTTCAAACCGAAACGCATTACTGTTTCACGGCAGAAACAGGCGGGGTGGTGGTACCTACCCGTGCGGACTCACAAGTGGTCCTACCACCAGTAATTACGCAAATTATAATTTTGCGGTTTTTGATTTTTATTACACGATGTTATTCCTTCACCGTGGAAGTCAATCGTGAACATTTGTTAAATACGTATTTCATTAGAAAAATTGGTACCAGCCTGCGGGATTAGAGCAAAGTTACATCCCTAGATACGAATGCACAGGACGTCTTATCCTTTAGGCCACGACGACTTCAGAACGACTAGTTTATTGCGCTTGATATTATTGTCATTAACTAAACGACGCTGGCGCCTGATACCACAATACGAGCAATATTTGAGTGAAATTTTGAGTTTATTTAATTAATCAATATTCGATACTTACTTGGAGGGGGCAAACAAACGGGCTTGATGATTTTAGAGAAATTCACGGGTTTTCTCAACTTTAGTAGTGCTATATCGTTATTGTATGATTCAGTGTCGAAGCTACGGTGGCGGACAATCGCAGAGACAGCCCGCATGATGGCCGCACTCTCGGACGTGATCGTCTGGTCGTGATCTCCGAGGATCACCCGGATCTTTGATCTTTTTAATCTGATTAAAATGAAAAACATGCCTTATTTTTCTATCATATAACACATTTTGATAAACGTGGAATTATATTAAAAGCAGTCAACAGTTGAATCCGAAATCGCTATTGATCATTGAACGCCTGTAAGAATGTCTCCGCAGATCAGAGCTAAACAATGCGTCAAGCTCCATCAAGGGATAAACGAAAAGTATCCTAACATGAATTTAAAACAAACTTCATTTACTAAAGTAAGTTTTTCTTCTACTTTTCATACAGTTTAAATTGTGTGAGTCGACAGCGAAGTATAAATAACAAACGCTAACAGATGCTTCTTAGGTCCTCTGAAAGCCTCCAGTTCTAAGTGTCAACTGATTTCTAAATATGACACTTTTTTTTAATCGCGCCGATGTAAATTAGCTTATGGCTCGTTAGGCGAAATGTGGCTAATCGCTCAAATGTGTATAAAACGTTCTGCAGTGTTAATTTACTACGGAATCCTATAAAAGAATAACGTGGATGCCACCATCCACTTTCAAGCATAAGGATGAAGCCCTAATTGTATTATTATCCAACGCCCGACACCTGAAAAACAGGTCTTATCACTCTTTCACAGCAGAACTAGATATGAATCTACCAATATGGGCTTGCAGTGGACTTACTTAAGCCCCGACGGTAATTAGGAAAATTTTACAATATCATTTAATTACTAAAGCAGAAAACAATACTGATTTGTACATAATACTAATAATGCCAAGCACTAAAACTGATTTGTCAATACTAAGCATTCAAATATTTTTTTTATAGATAGGTAACATGGTTTTAATGTTACATTCTGATTAGGAACGACAGATATTTACAAATTGACAACATCAACGTTCAAGATGTTTTTCAAAGCCATCTGTGGCGGCAAACTTAAAAGTTATCATGATTCCTCGCATCCTTCACATGTGTGCTAATTTTCAAAAAAAACTTTTTTTATGTTTGAAGGATCACTGGTGGCCCTGGAGCCTTTTCGGTTTCACCAGGACAGGTGGGCGAGCAAAGGCTCAGCTAGGAGGGGACTCAGCCAGGAAGGGAAAAAAGTTATAAAGAAGGGTATAAAAAAACGCACTTCTTGACACAATGCGCTGCTGTTAACACGTATTCCTTGGTGAGAACTGAGGCTCCACAGTGGAACTGTCCGTCGTAAACGATTCTGGCCATCCACGGGTACCGGTTTGAGCTGGCTGGCATCCCACCCACGATACGGTTCTCTTGGTTGGCGCCACCGCACTCTGTGAATGAGAAAGAGAATTTCAATTTGTCGATCGATTCGAATCGACTTTCGAAGACGAGCAGGAGCACCCGATGTGTGGTTAGTGCCTAGATATATAGCCAAATACCAGAGGCACAACCATACAAAACATAACACAGTCGCTATACACCATAAAGGATCTTACTTAAGCATTTATGTTAGTTTCCGTAAGCATTTACACACAAAAAATTTAAAATTAACGATTATTTCTCTAAGTTGAAACTTACTCGTGCAAGATAAACTGGAATTTAATTTTTACTTTTATACATATACTATACAACATACAAACGTAACTAAGCGACAATAACTGCTTTATACATAAATGATAGGCAATAAGCATATTCGATGCGAAAAAAAATATTATTTCTAGGTCTATTAAAATCATTTCAATCCTACAGCTAGATTCGTTAAAATATATATTTTTTCAGGTATTACAACTTTAAATTAGTCTACTGTAAAGTTCACGCATTGTCGTTTAGTCACGTTTGCCTTTCAAGCGTCGATATACAAAAGGAGCGAATTCTATAATTATCGAAATCGCTAAATTTAAAATCAAAATATCCTGTTATTAAAAAAACTGGACTTGCAAGATTCAATGGAATCGATAAAATTACTTTCACGTAAACCTTAAACAAGGAAAAGTACAGGAAATTCCATCGACCGGTCCCCGGAACATAGCATTTATGTCTACCCGCTATTAACATCGGTTACAACACGCTGACTTATCATCGAATCAAACGCATTTGAACTTTCACTTAGTACATGGTTCATTAAGCCTTCTTACCATTTCGCTTTGTGTACTTGCAAAGGAAAAGTCTTCGATAATGTTTCTCTTATAACAATAAACAAATGTTAATTGTTTTAGAACACAAATTAAATTTTCTCGTTAAGAACCACGACTGAAATCACTACTGCACACTTTTGTATTAAAATTTATATAATCGGTGCAAATATTTTTCACAAGTTCGTTTTGAGGAATAAGTAAAGGAACAAGCAAATTACAAATAGCGTTAAAGTACAAAATTTGTTAGATACAGGGAAATATTGTACACACATGAACAGTTGCTAAAACTACATAGTGCCATGGCCGTAATATTTGTGCTGTACACAATGATGACTTACCCATCTTTCTAGGTAGTGGGTTTGCCCTTCCGCACTCTATAGGACATTAACGGTGAAAATTAAAAAAGTACTTTTATAGTATTTAAAAGTGTAACAACAGACAGGAAGCGAAGAAAAAAATTCACTGAGGAAGATTCTAGTGCATCATTTGAAATAACATTTTTCAACGTGCTTAAATGTAAATGCTAAATGTTGACAAGTTTACTCAACTTTCTTGACTAACTGAAGATGGTTTTGAGCATTACATTAACTAATTAATTTTTTTAGTAGTATTGCATGTAGTATAACTCAAGGTGCTACGTATCAAGCCCGGACATAAGAAGACACAAGTTTTTTTTTATTGCTTAGATGGGTGGACGAGCTCACAGCCCACCTGGTGTTAAGTAGTTACTGGAGGCCATAGACATCTACAAAGTAAATGCGCCACCCACCTTGAGATATAAGTTCTAAGGTCTCAGTATAGTTACAACAGCTTTCCCACGCTTCAAATCGAAACGCATTATTACTTCTCGACAGAAATAGGCGGGGTGGTGGTATCTACCCGTGCTGTAAATATAAATTTGTAGAACACATACCACAAGTACACTTTTTGACCTGAGTGTCATCTTCGTCGTCTTCTACGCTTTGTTCTTCGAGAATCGGAACTTCCAATCCGAAAATGGCATCGAAAAGAAATCGCTGCGTTCTGTTAATTGGGGGTACCTGAAAAATGAATTTATATTTTTACTAAAACTACTTTAAGAGTATTAGGTATATGTACTTTGAACTCATTGTTTACTATTATAAGTGCAAACGAAGCTACAAAATGTAGATTTATAGATTATAATCAACCTTCCTAATACATAGTTCAAATAACCAAAGGACCAAAAAATAATTAAGAGAAATCAAGGAATGATTTCACTTTACTCTCGATTTCAATATAAGTTATAGTTTTTTTTTTCGGTGTCTGTTTAGTATAAAATAGTTACCGGAACCAACCGTACTCACAGCAAATAACGATTGTCTAAACCTTCAAAGCACAACGCATCACTAGTTTGAGGCAGAAACAGACAACATGGTGATACTAACTCATTCCAGTTCACAGGAAACCTTATCACCGGTAACTACGCAAATAAAACTGTTTTGTACTTGATTTTTATTATATGGTGTAATTTCTACAAGCTACCTATACTTGAATACGTGTAATATACGTAGTTCATTAGAAAAATTGGGATCCTACCTACGAGATTTGAACACTAAAATAGTCGCATCGCCTCAATACGAGTATAGCAGCCGTCGCGGCGTCGCGGCGTCATATCCTCTAGGCCACGACACAAGAGTTAAATAGCAGAATAATTATAATACCAAATTAATTAATTATGACGAGTAGCATGTTATTATTAATAATATTTAATTACCGTTGTGTGTCTATAATAGTCTGATCGCATGTTGAAACGAAAGTAGGTGAATGTGCTACATCTACCTGTTTCTTATGTAAGAAAACTTTTATCACGAACTTCAATAATTGCGTAACATGCTAATGCACGTTAAGTAGTTCCGTCGGAAGTTTACCTTATGTAAGTTTTGTTTATAGATTTAGGTAATTCAACAACGCGGTTTGATTAAATTACCTACTTTAAAAACAAATAAAATTCTTTCACGTCGTCAGAGAGACAAGAAGTCAGAAATGAATTTTTCAAAATTTATATTGAATACTAGCTGACCGGGCAGACAACCGGTAGTGCCTTAATCAATAAATCAAAGGAGACATCAAAGGAAAAACAAAATTGTTATTTTTATTTAAATCATTTTTTTATTAAGCATTTTTTCATATTTAGATATCTTTTAAACCTTCTCTGGACTTCCACAAATAATTCAAGACCAAAATTAGTCAAATCGGTCCGGCCATTCTCGAGTTTTAGCGAGACTAACGAACAGCAATTTATTTATATATATATATATATAGATAGATTTCGTACTAATTGATAATGTAAAAAAATTTGTATGTGTAAAAATTTTGTAATAGTAATATATTAAGCGAACAACTTTTCACCAAATATCATTTTTAGCAAACGAATTCGTAAAAGCGCAAAGAAATATTCAAAATTTAAATGTACACCAAAAGCAACGTACACGAACAGCAAAGTCAAACATAAAAAAAACTTTTGTTTGGTGACATAGTGCGGTTCAATTAGTAGTTCTAATCACGTACTGTCGATAAGCCGGGGCAGTGTGAAGGCTGAACTATGGCAGTACTGTAGAGTGAAAAATTAGCTTCATTAGTGCCTGCATTATTAGCGTTAATAAACGGCAGTTCATAAATTACCAGTTTTTGAATATTGAAAAAACAATGTTACTGGAAATTACGGTACTTTGTCATACACACACTCATAAAAGATGAGAGTCCAGGGGCACTCTTACCCCGTATTCTCTGGTTCAGTAATGAACTCCCCTCCACGGTATTTTCGGAGCAATTTGAAAAGTCATTCTTCACAGAAAACTTTAAGGACTACAATGATCGTTATTTTAATGAAAACGAGATTTTAAAGTTGATTCAAGTAACACAAACTTTATATTGTCTATGAGTTCCGATAGTTACTTAATATTAAGTAGCCGCGAACTCCTTTGCCTATTTGCGGAAATAAAAAAAAAGTGTGCAATTCACACGTGGTAGAAGTGAAACCTTCCAAAATTAAAATACAATTATCCTAAACGTCTTAAGTATATGTAAAATTTTGTCATTAGTAAATAATTGTAAGGTAGCGCCCTCTGTGAATTGATATTTTAATTTCACGTATAATCCTAAATTAAAATTCACTACAAGAGCTTTCATACACACGTTAGTATTAAAAAATCTCACAGATGGCGCTGTATTAAATAGTATGTATATTTCTGTCTCATTCTTTGCTGGCTTCATCCTACACATTTTTGTATTTGTGTCTCTTACCTGTCGTTTTTTTCCGTTGCATCCGGTTTGAAATCACAACGATTCTAAAGAAGTTTTCACTTCAAAAAAATCGTTAAACTGATGCTTTTGGACTAACTTTTAACGACTCCTGGCATTGATAAAAAATATTGAATTGTTTCATATGAGCTGCATCGATTTTCCTGGTCGTTTCCTTATCAAGCACGCAATATGCGTCGGCGCTGCAATACGACGCAAGTTGCGCAACAAGTAATTGGGTAGTAATGTCAATGTTGCTTTCACAATGAGACTCGTTCCGCTATCATTACGTTTTTTACGTTCATTTCATGAATCACTTTCTCGTCTCACGAGCGTGGTAACCTTTCTGTTAGATAACCCTAATTACAGGATATTCTGTTCGTTGAGTTTTACTTCCTCAATTTACTATTACGAACAGTATTTTAACTGAGTAACCTATACACATTCGAATCTATACTATTCTAATCGCACTAAACACTTCACTTTCCCCCCTTTGCCTTTTCATGAGTTCTGTCTCATGTGAGGTTTGGACGTTGGTTGTTGAGCGACAGGAGGTTTTAGTCGGTTCGACTCCGACATGCTCCGCCCGCCGTCCCCAGTGGAGGGCGGAAGTCCGGCGTTTTCCTCCTGACAAAAAAAAAAAAAAAAGAAGAGACCCGAGCAGAGCCGGAGCGGGCCGCTTGTAAATAAAATAAAATTAGCGTTCAACTTTCAAAAGACAACATTCTAATAGCAATAAAAATACGGTGTTTCCGAAATTGCGATAACACTTGGGACGCTAGACAAAATCGTGAAGCGTATTCGTAACAATCGTGCGCTTTCTCCGCGCGAATGTTACACGTGATCCGTGACGTAACTAGTGTTTTTGGTCACCGATGTGTTAGCTAACAATCGAACGGTTATGAACTTGTGACATAATGGGCTTATTGAGGCTAAGGTTGTCGTTTATGGACAATGAGGTTAGCACAATGTGGAGTATATCCTACGCGCTGCGCAATAGATTTAACGAGCTTATTTTACGTAATTGGAAATGAATCGTCTCGTTCGAGTTCTCTATTATCTGTTTTAAATAAGGATGTTTTTCATTAAACGATCACTATTTAACCATTCAAATTACTATCAGAGATAATATTCGCATTACGAGTACCTAAGTATACGTGATTTTGACCGATTAACTTTGAATACTTAGTTAAGTTTTTAATGCGTTTTATGCAGATGTAAGTAGAGAAGGCCATTGGGAAAAACCATTCTCATCAACGCAGCTAAACTTATGGTACGAATGAATATTACGTCAGGGTACTTTATGTTGAATTTACAAACTTATTCATCGAGCTAATACACTAACATACAGGAACAATCGTTTAAAGATTAGGTTTTCCACCACGTAATGGGTTGTGATTTGTCAAGAGTTAAAGCGCCTATTAAAAAGAAATCGTTTTACCAATAATTAGTGTCAAGGCGACAAAACATAATAGAAATAGTTAAAACCTAGATATCACGAACACATTCGGACCTGAAAGATTGCTCCGTGACCCTGATAGTAAGCAATTGGTTTCACAAACGGCCCTGGCTGCGATATCGTCTGAAGTTCAATGTCGCAAAACAATAGACGCTATGAGAAAAATATAAATTTTGTATTTAATCAGTACAAACGTAATAATAATCATGCAATTCATGCAATAAATTCGATTTTTCTCCATGCATATTTTTAATGATTTTATTGTTTTTATTTCTTTTCCCTTTCGCAGGAAGACAGCCCAGCGGCTTACTTGATAAAATCAGCGCCGCCCATTAACGTCAGCAATATCAGGGCCAATGCGACTACAGTTCACCAGATATTATCCTTACACACAACAAACAAACACAGGTATGTAGCCCCGATCTCTCTCATTCGTCTCATATCATAAGTTAGTCCAACTCGAGTTAACGAAAATATGGCTGTTAACACTTTGCACTGACATGCATAACATGATCTAGGAGATTCTTTATAGAACGAAGAACTACTCCAGTGTCGAATGGTAACGGAGATAAAAACAGATGTATAAATTATTTAGTCTATTTTTTATTACTATTTACTTTTATAGTCCTTTAAACTTATTAAGTTCTAATTGAAGTTCTTGTAGGACACTTAAATAAAGGCGGTTCTAAATAAAATAATAAAATGTTTATTTTATGTAAAAATGTACAATCGGTTTTTATTAGGGCGGGGATCATAGCCTCCTGGATTTTTTTAGCCGCGCGTGCGCGTGACGGAACCAAAGGTTTCGCCACATTCTTAATTCAAGTATCATTAATCCCATGTAGCTACATCAAGTTCTTTACTACTTTTATGTAGATTGTGTCATTTTCAAGAATGATTTTTTGAACTCACTCCCTTTAGTAAATGTGGAAATATGTATAGGTACGACGTGGACGTGGAAGCTTTTGCCATTAAGTAAATTTGAGATAGACACGATATTGAACGTATTGAAATCAATGAATTTGTATGTGTTATAATAGTTTTAGAATAATGTTTAATTTTGTCGCTACGTACGACGTACATACGTATAATGCATTTTTTTAAAAGTAATACTTGCGCAAACAAGAACGACATTACGAAGAAATGACAAGAAATGTTTCACGCTTGACTGCGTTTATTTTCACCGCATTCGATTTTATTGTTATATCTCAGAATTGGTAAGGTCAACAAATAAACCGCTTTCCAAAGTAAATATTATGGACAGGGGCCTTTCACGATGATATTGTGCTCTCATTTTGTTATGCATTGTCGTTTAGCAAAAGCGTCAATTGCCACACAGCCGATGTAGCTACTTCACTAAAATAAAAAGAAGCTATAAAGTGAAATTTTTTCGGTAGCGATTTAAAAAGAAAACAAAATTTTCTTTCAGTCCCTTACTCACGAATATTATATTAGTCATCAACAAAACGTGATTTTGTTGATCGAAGTTGATGTGATATTATGAAACTAAAATGCAGGGTTTATATTTCTATTGTTCCTTATACCGCACCTATGAAAATTAGCAGGACTTAAAACAAATCGAGGCAATCCTTAATAAGTACTGCAATGCAGAAACGGAACGTTCAAAGAAAGTAAAAGCGCACGTACAAAGTCAATGCACTTGAACATTCATGCATGCAGTGGGCGATACCTGAACATCTAGAAAAAATATATATTTAAAAAACTATACTCACATAATTGTCAAGAGCAGCGTCCTGTGAATTTATCTGCCTGGCGTCGATTGTTAAAATGAAAAATACGTTTATTATCACTAATTTCCATTGGCACATTGTCGTGGGGTCGAAAGCGCGATGTTGTTATTCGTGCGCCACTATTTATTTGCGCGACATCTCCGCAGACAGAACGTTCACTGGCGAATTCAGGCTGAGCAATTCAATGGCATTATTTCGCAAACCGCCCATGAAATGCGGGCCGAGTGTCGGCCGCGGCCGCACGGAGTCTACCGAGTGTCGCTGACGTTGGTATTTTCGACCACCACCAATTTTACTTTCTCTTCAAGCAAAACTCACTTGGTAAGCACTTAAAGAAGCGCCCCACCAATGACGTTGAGGGTGAGCCGAAATACTGAAACTATGTACCTACCTACAGAAACTTAATTTCAATTCCTGTTCCAAAAACACTTATGTAATTCCTAAAATCTATATTACCTAGTACCTACTAGATCACCTATAGCTTTTATTTTCAGCGTTTAATATGATCAGCAAATAACCTGAACCTTCTGATCTAAAGAAAGCTTTACTGAACCATAACTTAGGTGGGTGGTTTCATATATTGAGACCATATTATTATCAATCAGAAATTGCACGGCATCCTATTAAATACGACAACTTTTCAATAAAACGATCTTACGACAAATTATTTTCCAGGAAATTACCCATTAAGTTCGAATATATGAAACATAAAAAAAATATTGTAAGCTGCATAAAATTTAAACGATCTTATTGGGTGATTGCCAATCATTCTTCAAAGCTTTATCGCGACTTTAGTAAATCACTAGGACACCAAGTATCAAGTTAATAATTTACGAAATAAATAAGCTTTTAAGTACTGGTGGTAGGACCTCTTGTGAGGCCGCACGGGTAGGTACCACCACCGTGCCTATTTCTGCCGTGAAGCAGTAATGCGTTTCGGTTCGAAGGGTAGGGCAGTCGTTGTACCTAATTGAGACTTTAGAACTTATATCTCAAGGTGGGTGACGCATTTATGTTATATATATTACGAAATGTCTATGAGCTCCAGTAACCACTTAACACCAGGTGCCCTGTGAGCTCGTCCACCCATCTAAGCTATATAAATTTTTTTTTATATTAGATAAGAATATGTACCCATTTAAAGATTCATTAACCTAAATGTTGGTGTTAAATTTATGATTCTCAATACCTATATTAAAACGTAAATCATTAATCTACATTTACATCTTACTCAGCGTTGGTTAGGTAGATTCCTACAAACGAAAGTGAAATCGCGGCCGTCGATTCTTCCGCTATCCGCACAATTAGGTACATTCTCCGATCTAAGATCACGTAATCTTTGAAAATATGTATTATTATTCCTAACTGCAATATTTTTTTTATCGTCATTATGTAAATAGTTATTAAGAAAAAAAAACGTCGGATCACCTTTATTCCTTTCAAACAAATAACGAATAGGTAGGTAAGTACCCAAATATCATTTATGCTATCATAATTTATGGTCAACACTTTTCATTTTATTCATTGGTGTACGTCCATCACGAATCATCACGTTTTTTAAATCATCTACCTTAAAACAAGCGTCGAAGTCGAACGATTGCTTCCTGGCAAAAATTGATAGGATTGCAATATCCACCCGAGCGGAATCACAGTGCGTTATATGTACACTAATAAGTGTGCTTTTAAGCATTCCAAGCACCCATCACCGTTCTTTTCGAACCCGTCGAATGCGACGACGGTTCGTCATGAAAATTAACCCACAGACATAGCCCATTGAGTATTTCGCTCTCAGTGGGTTGCGAATCCAATGCGGTGGCAGATCACCGAAGCACTGGTCTTGCTAGGGTATATGTTAACAAAGTCTACCAGGTTGAGCCCAATGAGCTTGCCTACATGTTCGGTGAATCTAGGATAACCCCTCGGAATTTCCTTGCAATAATTAGGCAAAAAAACCCGGCACCGTCGCTTTAGTCTATACAAGCACAGCTTAGTACCCATTAGGCCACAGCGACCGTGTTACTAAAAAACTATAAATATATAGACTAAGAATACCTATAGACTTTTGTAAATTGCCTTTTTTAGGCCAGGGGCCCGAAACTGGTCTCAGCGGCTGAGTGTCCCGGCCTGGGCAAGGCTTGGCGAAAGATGCTAAAGGCCCACCTAACAAACAACTCCCCTGTACTCTTTCGCCGGACGCTCGACCAGAAACTCCGGAAAGACTGGAACAATTACCTTGGTCAATGTTATAATCAGACTCGCCCCAGGAGGCGCTGACAGCGTGGCCATTTTGGTGATTCTTAATTAGCTTTCAAGTTTTTTTTAGTAAATTAATATTTTACTGTGAGAGGTGATTTTCCACATTTCATGTACGGAGGGTAAGAATAATTAATGCTGGTCTATGGGTAATTTCGACCAACAAACACACTATCTCCTCAACTATGAATAATTTAAAAACAGATTATTAGGTATATCTTGACATCGCCCTACATCTGTGCTACGATCTTAGATTAATATCGATACACTGAGATATGCAATTGTTTATTCGCTCTAACATAATATACCTAATGTTATGGCTACTAAAATAAGAGAAACCCCTATTTAAACCATAATCTGACATTCCTACTATTAATTGTTGTATTATAATACAATAATATTATAATAATCGTTCTCCGATGTTCTAGAATTATCTATTTATTTGACAAATTACATAGATAGTGCCAGTCAGGTTTACCGATAATTATAAAAAATATTTTCCCACCATACTTTTCACAGTTCCATAATCTAATCTGGAAGAAGCCGTTAACTGACTACTTAATATATAGTAATCTGTAGTATTGAATACAGAAATACGCCAAAAAGAGCATCCAATAGTAGACCCAGAGATCCCAGGCTATATTCAACCTTTTTTTATTGCCCTTGTAGGCAGACGTTCATACAGCACACCTGATGGTGAGTGGTTACCGTTGCTCAGGGACGTCAGCAATGCCAGGGGCAGAGCCCAGCCGCTACCTACCGCAAAACTATTATAAAACAAAATTAGATAACCACTAGCTAACCCGGCAAACGTTTTGCCATATGATTTCTAGGGAATTTCTATTGTAGAAAAAAAACTAACTTATTGTAAGTGTGTAAGGATGAAAGAGGCATGTAGAGCTGTGAACGATGAGGGAACATAAAAATAACAAAACCTCATTCAACCACATAATGCATCATTTTTAAAACAAAAAAAACTGTCCAAAAAATAAAAAAATTATGTTAGTGGTGGACAACCCTTATCACTTAGGGGTGTGAAAAATAGATAGTAGCCGATTTTCAGACCTACTGAACATGCATATAAAATCCTATAAAAATCGGTCAAACCATTTCAAAAGAGTATGGTACTTAACTAACATTGTGACACGTGAATTTTATATATAAGATTCTAAATCAAGAACAAAATATAATTGAAGATATAAACTATTCCATCACACAAAAACACTGAACACGCTCCTATCACTCTTGTAGTTAGCTCATCTTACATTTTCTATCAGAAATTTGAACTGTATGGCATAGCATACGTAATTATCGAATAAAATTAAATATTACTATCATGATTTCAAGCGCTAATGCTTGCAGTACCTGGTTTTTTTCCTAAAGTCAGTCCCCTCCGTGCGTCGTGTTTTTCAGTGCTGAGGGTCGTGACCTTTACGGAGTACTTTTGTTAGGACGTTCCTCCATTCCTTCCTGTCCTCTGCGCAGTAGATTGCGCGACAGATAGAGCGACATTGATGCTGGAGTCCAATGTAGTCTTAATCTGATCGGACCAGCGCATGGGACTACGCCCCCTAGGCCTCTTTCCTAACACTTGCCGGTGATTAGGCTTTCAAGATTGTCACACTTTTTCTTCGCAACGTGATCGAAATTCTCGAAATAGATACCTATCAATACCTACCTACGTAAGACAAAGACAAGGATCTTTGGAAGTTCACACGTGAAGCTATGCAGTTTCATCCGTTAATTTTTTTCAGATACAATACAGAATATCTTTATATCTTAAACTCTACAGTTATACCTATTTCACACCATGACTGTAGGTCCCACTGAGAGTGAGAAAGATTACTGATTAGCCCGCGCATTGCGCAAGCGTAGATACCTACTATTAAGTGAATGAGGTCGATTATAGTAACAAGTCATATAAATCGTACAGCTACTTTTATAGTGTAATTTTGAATGTAATCATATTAATATATATCTTTTAACGTCTTTGTTTAGATTTTTTCATAACGGTTTTCTTGTAGCAAAGAAACTTGTTTGCAATAAAATTATTGTTTTCTTTATTATTCGAATATGTATTCATGTTAAGGAATTAATTGATTACCTACTGTGATTTTTAAATAAATACGAACGAGGACTTGAAATAAAGAAGACCAATACCTGTGTAAATAAACTAGTGTAATTATTGTAAGTTTCTATAAAACTATGTTCCTCCAAAATATCACATATGTTTATTAGACGTAAGTATCAAAAATGGTACCTATTTAAACTTTTGCTGACAGTCCTAAGTCTGTCAAGTATCAAATCAGAACATTTACATTTTAGAGAGTAAATATCACTATATTAACTCATCACGTCTGCAATTTTCACTATTAATTCACTATAAGATAAAGAGTTAAATATATAAAAGAAATATCTTTGTATCCAAAATATATATTAACTCTTCTCTTCTTGGTGAGTGATTTGGCCTATGACTAGTCAGTCACAACCTCAAACAGCTGCCGATTACTGGGAAGATCAATGGCCGCAGCAGCCCAATCATGCGAAATTGGTCAAATTCTCAACACCAATCCGCATTTTGCTCTCCATGACGCCAAAGAGCGACACAGACGGAAAGAATCATCCAAAATATTGTATAGGATCCCTTACATTCCACAATTATATTAGTGAGAATATTCATTTTTTCATTTATGTACTATAAACTCATTAAACCAGGTAAGGCCAGTAATAAAAGGTGTTACGGTATAGACTGGTTATAGTTGAGCCTGATCGCGTCCTATTCGTACCGATCCGGCACGATTACCTACCTATACGCGCAAACCATCGGTTAACCTTACAGCAATTTGCGAGGTTATGAGCAATCTGCGATCAATACTGAATTGATCATCCAGAGAAAGCAAACTCTAGGACTAAAAATTAAAGGATATATTACTTCAAAATCTTTATTAAAAAAAAATATGTACATGTCACAAAGCAACACTTACCTGTCGCAAAAACAAACTTCACATAGGATAAAGAGTGGTCGTCCTCCAACATTGCCATGAAAACAAAATAGAAATATTAGAAAATGTGATATTGTCAATTCAAAGTTCAATTTAATTCCAATAAAACTTCTAAATGTTTTAGTGAACTCTGTGTAATTTAAATTCTGCTGGGTACATTATTTTATTGTTGACTATGATATCCAATGTCGCGCCCATAAATTTCTCTTGAAGTCTAAATAGTAGTTACGCCAGTCACTAAAAACGGACCTACTTTTGAGACTAATTATTTACAGGTGGATGTAAACTACAATTCAAATTTGGTAAACACATTTCCATAGCTGTGTAACATTTTGCTAGTATAAAAACACTATTTGGCAATAGGTACTCTCTTCTATCGCCATAAATGAAAAATAATACTTTCACGATCAAGCGCATATTAATGATTAAGAATGCAGGGATAAAAACAAAATTTCAAATATTGTGTTACTACTTTTTTTTGTAATCAGAAGTGAGCACATCCGATTTCCCAGAAATCTTGTTTAATTCTTGATTGCTGTTGAGTAAAGACGATAATATCACAGCTTTAAATGTTTAGGAAAATAAATAAAAAAGGACTATATACAGATCTAAAGAAACACTCCTACATTTATTTTTATTATAGTTTATTATTTTATTTTACATTATCCTACAAGTCCATTAATTGTATGCCTAGACGTTGATTTAACAGCTATTTTTGAGAACTTAATACTGAATAAGATAGGAATTTCAAATTATCATGATTCAAATCTATCTGAAATATCAACAAAACTGATCTATTTCACCTAGTGTATATTGAGGAATTCTTACATATTATCCTAACTTGTACTTATTTCGGGATAAAACTTCCATTATAGTCCATTAATTGGGAAGCATTGTTTTTTTTTGTAGATCGTACTCATTGATAAAAAGCTTGCAAATATTCAAGATGCAAAACAAATTATCTGACATGGTAGAAGTCAAGATTGATATTTCACGTTCCGCTTACTTAAAAGGTAATTTATTAAATTTTATGTAACTTTTTTACTTAATTATAATTATATTTTCACATATTCACATATTAAATTTGGAGTGTAATTATTGTGCACAATAATTATTGCTGTATTACACAATTACACAACTTTTTTACAAAAAAAATAACAAGTTTTGTTTACACTATGAAGCGGAACGTGGGGAACGTGAAGTGACACCTTTGTTTACAGTCTTTTGGTCTGCTAACCGTCAATGTCGGCTATAGTCTGTTTGCCCTTGTTAGTAGCCTTATAACATTAAAGCCCTATGCTTTTGTCTTAAGAGTGGTGTGCAAGCGTTAGTCAGATGAACCGCTTGTCAGTCTCTTCTTCTGTGCATTCTTCAGGTAGTGTGTGAGTGATGGGACTCTATAGGGCCGCTTGTACCTGCTGCGCGAGTGTAATTGTTGGACTCAAATGAGCCACTTGTGTTCCCGTGGATAGTCTGTCCTCGATGAACCGGTTAAGGTTCCAGTTGGATGGCTGATCTCAGAATAGCAGCTGGGCTCTAGTGGTAGTTTACCAGCTATCACTAGTTTTTCTGAGGATGAGGATATTGCTCCTGTGATGCCATTATCAAAAGAATCTGGGCAAGTTTAGATAAATTGCCAAACGGAACAAGTTTCTCGGGCTATTCGAAGAGCCTGGTGTGAATACGCACGGTTGCCCTCACGTGAATATTACAAAATTATGTATGCTTTTAGTAAGGGACAAATTTATCATCAAACAAGCAAAGAATTAGCATATATTATGATGACTCTGATAGTTTCAATGAGAACAGTAGCAGATTGGTTCAGTTATAGCCGGGAGACAATCGCCATATACGAGTCGGAAGTTCGTAGACGTCAAGGAAAGATAGGGGTCTCTAATAAATTGGTGCAAATTGACGAATCAGTTGTAAAAAATATATAACCGTAGTAGCCAAAGAGGGTAATTAGAATAATAGAACGGCAGTGACGATCTGCGGATGGAGATGTGTCCTGGTATGAAACTTTTGCGTACATATTGGAGCCATTAATCAAAAAATATGTTGATGAAGGCCCCATTACTCACAAATTATTGGAGAGCGTATTGTCTTGGCTTTCTTGGCATGGATAAAACATGAAGGAGTAAAATCAGTGTGACCCAACAAATAAATTAGTATTTCGATAACAACAAAATAAACAATTTAACACTGGTTGTGTGAGTCTTCATTGAGTGTAGGTAAACCATTTGGATGCCTATGAAGAATTGTTAAATACAATAAAATCTCTTTATAAATTTGATTAAATATAACAATATTAAAATTCCTTGTTTTATTCTCCAAAATAAACAATTTCACAGAATGGTAGTACAAGTATTCATGAAGGCATGAGATAATGGTGAACCATTTGGATGCCTGTGAAGAATTATTAAATGCAATAAAATCTATTTATAAATTGGATTAAATATAACAATACAAAAAACTCTCGTGTTTTATTCTCACTACATGAATATCCAAAAATTACCCAAAACTGAATCAGAGCATCCAACTTTCCACATGGTCTTGTCTGCCCTACTCCTAATGTATATATAAAAACCGGAGGCGCGGAGTGAGAGCGGCCCTCGCCCAGTGTGACAGAGTGTGGGTACCATACGAGGTAGAGCAGATGAGGCTGGATGCTGAATGCGACCAACCAGCCGAAACTTCAGAGCTGGTCATGAGTTGACCGTGCTTCAGCACCCAAAGGCGGAAGGGCTGCTCTTCCCGCAGCGCCGGAGATAATTCAGAACCAAACAAGATGAGGAGAAAGAAGGTCCCCACTTTCAGTAAATAATGCTATTCTAACCAAAGAGCATTAACCAAGGATATCTCCATGGAGTTGCACAAGGCAATAATGATACAGAGGGGTAGCCCCATTCCCCTCCCCTTCCCCACCCCATAAATCGATGGACCATAATGGAAATTTTAACCTTATTTCCTAATAAAATTAATTAATTTTACATGGCTAATTCCTTAAAATTATGTCACGATAAGTACCTCAGTACCTACTACATTAAATACACAGAAGACCTTACAATTCAGTTCACATAAATATTGAAATTCTTCTAAATATGAGCTAAGGGCTCATCTAATGTCTAACAATCCTGAGGGCTTCTAGCTGGTCTCGCGTGTGGACCATGATGAGTGTATCTAGTGCTCCGGAGCGTACTGCCTACACTAGCACGGTTAACTCTGCTTTACTAGTGTACTTAGCACGAAACCTAGAGATTGAAAAAATGTTGTAAGTTACATGGAATAATACACTAACAGATCGAACTACCTGCATAGCATTAATTATTGTAACTAACAACTAAACGCCGAATCTACAGCCTGGAACTTTCCTATACTCAATTAATGCTATGTAGTGCTCTAAAAACAGACAATCAAGAGAAATATAACTATAGGCTAATTGGGTTGTGTTTAAATTAATAAGTATATGAATGTGTGTATTGTCTGATAATTAATTTAAACTCATACTCACATAACGATTAGAATCGACCTCCTCTGCCCTGACCACCTCCATAGTTACCACCGCCATAGCCGCCGCCACCACCACCACCGCCACCCTGGTTCATATTGTATGGAGTAGACCTATTATTCCCATATGCTTGATTTCTAGTTGGACCCCCGCTATAACTCTGCTGATTATAATTGCCAAAGTCTTGATTTCCCCAACCCCCTCTTCCATTACCCCCTCCTCCATAACCTCCACCACCTCCTTGATTTCCCCAACCCCCCTGATTGCTTTCCCATGGGTTCGAATTTCCTCCCCATCCACCCTGGTTGTTGCCATATCCTCCTAGAAAATAATTATCACTTAAGTTTTTTTTTAAGAAAAAGCAAATTGAAATGAATACATAATTCATCTAGATCAATACACATCATTGATTATTAAATTACAAACCTGAACTGCCCCAGCTATCATTTCTGCCAGAGCCACCACCCTGTCGGCCTCCACCGCCACCCCCACCCCTCTGATCGGACCCATCTTTAGGAAGTGCTTTCTTTACATCCAATGGTTTTCCATTTATTTTGTGGGGGCCATTTACTACAAATAAATAAACAAATTAGCAATCTTTTGAATGCAAATAAAATAAATTGACTTACTACAAATATAATTTATAATTTTAAATGTTCAATGATTTGCGTACCAGGTCATCCACTAAATCAATGATCAGGTATAGCTTTAATCATTGGATTAATCTCCACAGTTAGAGAAGCCAGATCAGGTCACATTGTTCCTTCCTGGGGCAAAACTGTGGGATTTCAGTATTTAATATAACTTAGAAAAAACTTACAGCAAACTTTGTCAACTGGGTCGTAGTCATCAAATTCAACAAAACCAAATCCCCTCTTCTTTCCAGTATTTTTATCTGTGACGATGCTAACGTTCTGTACGTTGCCATAGTTCGAAAAATACTGTCTTAGTTCTTCCTCTTCATGATCATCTTTTATACCCCCAATGAACAGCTTCTTAACAGTTGCACCAGCTTCAGGATTCTTGATATCTTGCCTTGCAACAGCACGTTTGGTTTCAACGAATCTAAATTATAAAACACACGTTTTCAATATTAATGTGTGCTATAAGAGAATCTTAATATGTTACTACTAGTACAACTTTAAACTGTTGTCTCCACAGAAAATGCCACATGTACGGACAATGTGACATTCACCAAGCAGAGTCATTGATGTATGCAGCTAAAAACGATGTAAAGGCGATAAATAGCCTTCACATAGCTGGGCTGCAACTTTTTGTCTTTTTGCTTCTGCTTCTACTGCAGAGCACGCTAAGGGGTTTACCGTAATCTTAATACAATAAAAATCATGTGCAGAAAATTCAACAAAATGGTAATTTTCAACTGTCTTTTGACTAGAAGTACCTTATTTGGAATGTTAAAATTGACATAAATACATGACAAAATACTTGAAAACTAACCGGCCATCAATTTTATGCGGTCTGTTGTTCTGGGCGTCGTCAACCATGTGCGCCTTGGAATAAGTAATGAATCCAAAGCCACGAGAACGTTTAGTTTTCGGATCCTTCATGACGACGACATCGACAATTTCTCCCCATTTTTCAAAATGTGTTTTTAAAGACTCGTCAGTAGTTTTGTAATTAAGACCGCCAATGAAGATTTTACGGTGAACCTCCGGCTCTTCCTGGAAGTAGGACAAAGTTTCAACAAAATGGCGGCCAGCGTGGCATAGTTGGTATGATATGAATCATACTTTTTGAATCTATACCAGGCCATCATTGATTAGAAATGACGATATTTGACAAATTATTTGGTTACAATGAACACATATAATTTCAATTTTTAAAAAGAACGTGAAAATTTACTTACATATCCGTCGTCACCATTTTGTGGCCTCATGTTTGAATAAATGCTATGCGTCTAGTTGTTATTTATACTTTAAGATGCCGAAGAGCCCAAATTTAATAGAAAATCACAATGTTTGCCTACAGCTTAAAATAAAAAATCCCAGCTGAAACGACTATTCTCCACCAACGCCACGAGGTAAAGAATTAGATATTGAATTCATAGAAAAGTCAATAAACTTTCTGTGTTGCCTGAGCAAATAATTTTTTACCCTCTTCTCTGTACGTGAGGCATCTCTCTAGGTACCTGAGGCTCACAATATAATCACATAGACCTAATATTATTGTAAAGTACAATAAAACAACCCCTTTTCAAAAGTTTTTTTGGCCAAAAGGAAATTATTCTTTTTATAAAACAAGAACAAAAATGTTATTCTATGAATCAGTTTTCATCGAGCTTAAACTTAGTTACACTGTTGTAATAATATTTTATAGAGAGGAAGTTCATTAAAGTTAATTTTTTTCTAAATGGATTTTGTTCCTCAAAACAAAGCTAAAGCAACATTTTTGTCAGCCTTTGTTCCTACATAATCTGAATTAAACTTAATTTCAGATTACAAATTATAATTAAAAATTATTTTGAACTCGAAAACGCTTTTGCTTAGTAAGTCGAACTATAAATATAAATAACTTTTTTTTGTTATTGTGGTCAAAATCTTAGTTTAAAGTAAAAAAATATTATATTTTGATGAATGAGCGATTGCCATAAACTTGATATATGGTGTAATAGATAATGCCAACATGCGCGTAAACATTCGTACAATGTACGAATATTTGCCCGCATGTGAGTGGCCGGCATTACACTTACAGGTTTGCGTATTCGTGCGCATGTGAGTGACCGGTGCTACACCGGTCGCTCGCTGTGTCGGTTTTTTAACAGACATCAAAGCGTGCGAACCGCGAGCCTTCGCGTAGTCTCCCACACATTCGTTTGCCCAGTTGCGCCGGCGATTGCGAAGGTAACGGACGTATCGCCATTTTCATAGTTCGTGACGTCTACTGTGTAGCGTAACTTCATCAAAAGAAATCCCATAAAAACAGCATGGCTGTTAATGATGTCTGGGAAAGAATTCAAAACTCTTTTTGTCTTCAATGTTCTATTGACGAATTAAAAAGGAGGAGAAATTCGTGAGACATTCGTAAACAAGTGTAGGAGGAAGCGCAAACGGGTTCGCAAATTGAGTATGCGAACCCATTTGCACAGCCGCTAGGTTTGCGAATGAATGTTTGACGGCCCTTCACATGCGCGCAAACATTCGTACAATGTACGAATATTTGCGCGCATTTCAGTGGCCGACATTAAAAAACCGACACAGCTTGGAAAACCACGAATGCAGCGAAAACTTTGCATAATCAGTTGCAAATGTCGTCCTACACTTGCTGGTTTGCGTATTCGTGCGTATGTGAGTGACCGGTGTAAGACGACATTTGCAAATGATTATGAAAAGTTTTCGCTGCATTCGTGGTTTTCCAAGCTGTGTCGGTTTTTTAACAGACATCAAAGCGCGCGAACCTAGAACCTTCGCGTAGTCTCTCACACATTCGCTTGCCCAGTTGCGCCGACGATTGCGAAGGTAACGGACGTATCGCCATTTTCATAGTTCGTGACGTCTACTGTGTAGCGTATCTTCATCAAAAGAAATCCCATAAAAACAGCATAGCTGTTAATGATGTCTGGGAAAGAATTCAAAACTCTTTTTCTCTTCAATGTTTTATTGACGAATTAAAAAGGAGGAGAAATTCGTGAGACATTCCTAAACAAGTGTAGGAGGAAGCACAAACGGGTTCGCAAATTGAGTATCCGAACCCATTTGCACAGCTGGTATGTTTGCGAATGAATGTTTGAAGGCTCTTCACATGCGCGCAAACATTCGTACAATGTACGAATATTTGCCCGCATGTGAGTGGCCGACATTACGGATCCTTCCAATCCAATAGCGTTATTATTGGACGCCTGCAGCTCTAGCTCTAGGAGTCTGTTTAGGGACCCTAGTAGCCGTACTCGTCGAACTCGGTAAAGCGTTCGACCTAACCCATACTTCAGCCCGCTGAGTTTCTCGCTGGATCTTAGTGAGT
The DNA here is from genome assembly GCF_003987935.1 of Bombyx mandarina. The sequence continues at coordinate 1,804,666 of NW_021011489.1, read as the reverse complement.
CGCGTTTTCGATCCAGTGGTATATTCTGCGAAGTTCGGCTCTTGGTAGGGTTCGTGTTAGCAACGTCGTCAGGTTTGAGCCCCGTGAGCTAACCTACTAGTTAAGGTTATGCTGAAATAGCCTCTCAAGGCTCTCAGCCTAGGTAGAAAAAAAAAAACTACTGAAATATTATAGAATTGAAACTATTTTTCTAGGGAAAGTATTTTGTTTTTGAAAATATTTCTTATTTGTGGCCCTGCAGCTTTTCTAGTAAATGTAATTATCTCGCAAAGGTATAATTGGGCAGTCCCGCTTTATACTATGTCATGAAGCATTAAAAGTAACGATACTAGAGTATCGATTATTGATTGTTTTTGTAATGAATATATACGGATTTTTCGTTATTTTTATATTTCTATTACCAAATGGATTAGACACGTTCTGACTTTTGGCGGGAACGCGAGGAGTGAAGTGTGATTTGTTTTATTTTGACTAATTAGTGTTTCTTCATGTTTAAATGTGTAATAACAGTGGTTTATTAACGTTTAGTATTTATGAAAGTGCAAACATGTAGGAAAATGAAACAAAGCCGCTGAATGTAACTTCTCGGGTCCGCCAAAATCTCCACTGAAAAATGACTACCATTTCACAGAGATTATATTTTATCCCATTTCATCTCATCTTATTTCACATTATTTCATTTCATAATAATATAATTTTACTTACAAAAATATATACCGGTAAAACGGGGTGATTAGGGACAAATTCCAACTTGATGAACAATTTGGTAGTTGTTGATGTTTAAAATGGCTTCTATTACTGTTTTAATATTAATGGATCATATCTCTTATAAGGATTTGCACTCTTTGATACGTACACGCGAGGCATATCTAAAAATAGAAAACAACGCGTAACTGATAATATACATATTTGCCAAACAATAAAATAACACTGCATTGATAATTTTGAATAAAAGTTGTAGGCAAAAACATCATGATTAAACCAGATTCTTAGCAACAAATTTAAATGTTATAACTACACAGACAATAGAAACCTGTGCCTATTTATACTTAGATCGTTTCGAAAATCAATAACAACTGAGACTTACCTTTATTATATATGATGGTTCAAACACTAAATTACGTTTATAAATCACAGTCGTCTTCTATTATTATCAGATAAATAAAAGAGAGCAAAGTTTCTAACACTAAAATAATTACCACCACAAGAAGTTAATTTGAAATGCGCCTTTTTATAAGTTAGCAGCTGTTATCATGCATATTCAGAGTTGTTTTGTGAACTTTCAACGTTCTACTATTACACTACAAAAAATAGAAGATTTTGCAACGCTTAAATGATTAATATTGAGCGTCGAAAGATTTTCCTGGTTTTTTCCCCATTCACCACCCAATCCCTAATCGCCCCATTTTACGGTACATAAAAGATTAGACTGTATGGTATGATATTTTTGCCTTTCTAGTTGGAAAAATAAAACTACTACTACTACTTGACACATGCTCTGTCTGACATTTGCTACGGTGACGTGAACGTGCGTGAACGCTGCTTGCATCGGCAACTTGGAAAGTAGAGGTGATTAACAAAAGGAAGCTCACGGAATATTTAACACTGCAGAAACAAAGACTTAGCAAATTAAACTGAAATCCAATTCTTAATTGATTATTAACATCTTAGGACTTCAAGTCTAGTAAATATTAAATATGAAGCCTTCGGAAAGCGGCGATGACTATGTAAGTATGCACGTTTGGGTAAAATGTCAGTTATTTTCTGTCACGGTGGTCGAATCCGATTAAAACCAAGTGATTATGATTTTATTGTCAAAGTACTTCTATATTTTTTATCAGTTTAGAAATATGGTAGAAATCGCATCTAAACTTTACAAGTTTAATGAGTGAATTCATTGCCTAACAACATATATTTTAAAATAATCACGCCATTTCTGGTTATAATTTCAAACAATTGAAATATTTAGCTTTTAATAGTTTAATAGTATACAAATTTAGTGGAATACAAAAGTGAAACTCGAACCAGCAAAACAATAATAAATGTATTTAAATACATTTGTTCACTTTCATTAAATACCATCATGAAACTACCAAAGATAAATAGGTATGGTCGAAAACGGTGATTGCATTTCACTATTAAGGTGGGTGTTAAAACATTTTGAAATATTTATCCGTACAATATATTCGCACTTTGAATAAGCTTTTGCTGTTTCTTTTTTAAAATAAAAGCTTTTTAAGGAACAAAAATATATTATTCAAAGTATTGCCCATAGCTAGCGACATTTCTCCCATCATTCTGGAAGTATATGAATTCCACATCGAAAAATCGCCATTGAACGTAATAGGTGAAAATCAGAAGGAGCGATGTCAGATGAATACGGCGGGTGAGGTAGAACTTCCGATTGAAGTGTTTCCAGATAGGATTTCACAGGTTTTGCAACATGAGACAGAGCATTGTAGCATAATCATTTTGTTGTGTCTCTACTCATATAGCGGCTAAAACTTTTAAATGTTTTGAAACAGTTGGCTCATTGACTTGTAATGTTTTTCCAAATTCTGCTAGCGTCTCACATTGATCTTGATCGAGTAATCGAAAGCGAATCGGAGTGTCGAAACCAGTCTGCATGGTACCATAAGTCTCAACAAGAATTCTATGTGCTTCAGCTGCAGATTTTTTTTGAATAAAGTAGTACAATAAAATTCCCCACAAATACACTTTATTTGGCACAAAAGTAGACATTTTCAGAACTGTGAAAAATTTATTTGTTTACACTGAAGTCCCACATCATACACTGAAATTTAAGGTTAGATACACTACTACCTTGCATGTGTATTCGATTTTCGAAAATTCGTAATTTCACAAACGGGGTACTGCAACTGCCATCTTTGAAAAAAAGGTCCTAATTTTATAATAAACATTGAAATGTATCACTAAAGAAGATGAAACCAATTAGGAAATATCTAAATGCAATAGATGTACTATTTAGTTTAATGAGTCAATGAAGTTAAAATGTGTTTATAATTTGTATAATTAAAATATAGAAATTACTTGACAAGTCTACATAATGTTTAAATGGCGAAAGACTACATATTAAATAAGAAAGAATTAAATATAACTTAAATGTTACAAGTACAGTAAAAGTATATAAGGAATAAAGTGTAAATAACAAGATTAAATTAAAGGTAAACAGGGGCCACCAGGGCAACAGTAACAATAATTTTTTGACTCAGGTTTAGGATATAAAAATACAATTAAAATTTAAGGACATTTTTGGTCAATATATCACAATGTTTCAAAAAACTTTTTCTGCAATTGAAGGAAGAACCTGAACACACACGTAAACTTTTTATCGGTGGACTCGACTACAGAACCACAGATTCTTCATTAAAAGAATTCTATGAGCAATGGGGAGAAATAGTAGATGTAGTTGTAATGAAAGACCCAAAAACCAAGAGATCAAAAGGATTTGGGTTTATTACATATTCTCAAGCCCATATGGTTGATGAAGCTCAAAATAATAGGCCTCACAAAATTGACGGAAGGTAATATTTATTTGTTTGTTTTTTTATTTTATTTCATAAAAAGTTGTTTGTATTGGTCATAGAGCTAGCTTACACATTCTAATGTTAAAAACCTACAATAGGACGCCTATGATCAGTAAATGCTGTACATCTTGCTGCTGAATATAATGTTGATTATAATATTACACTGCTTAAAATGTAGCTTCACAGATGGAAAAAAACGGTATTTCTGTGCATCTTGTAATAAACATTGAAATTTAAATAGAATTGTCGAGCCAAAACGAGCAGTTCCAAGGGAAGAGATTAAAAGACCAGAAGCTAGTGCCACTGTTAAAAAGTTGTTTGTAGCTGGACTGAAGCAAGACATTGAAGAAGAAGACTTGAGAGAGTATTTTAGTACATTTGGAAATATTGTTTCTGTTAGTGTTGTGACAGATAAAGAAACAGGAAAGAAAAGGGGCTTTGGTTTTGTAGAGTTTGATGATTATGATCCAGTTGACAGAGTATGCTGTAAGTTGCTTTTCAATTTTAAACTTATTTAATATTTTTCATATTTTAGTACCGTGTAGTGAATTTAAAGTGTCAATTTATTTGTGTATAATAAATAATTTTAGTGCAACAAAATCACCAAATTAAAGATCAACATTTGGATGTGAAAAAAGCAATATCGAAAACTGACATGTCTGGCGGGGGTAATGATAGAGGAGGTCGCGGTCGACGCGGGGGTCGGGCGGGAGGCGGCGGAGGTTGGAGTCGTTCTGATCAATGGGGAAATCAAGGTTGGATTTGTCGTTGTCATTGTCAAGCATTGTCCTTGACCTAGTTTATATGAATCAATATCTAAAAAATTTACATCATCATGCAATTCATAATGTTTTAGATGGTAGTTTTAACCAGGGGCAAGGATACAGTCAAGGTGGCAACTGGGGGAATCAAAACCCTTGGGACGATAATGGTGGCGGAAACTGGTCTAATCAGGGCTATGGAGACCAGGGTAATTGGGGGTCCTTTGGTAGTGGATACCAACAAAGTTACAGTGGTGGTCCCGTGAGGCCTAATTATAATACGCAAAGGCAACAGCCATATAATTCTGGTAAGTGTAAAACATTAATTACACCTCAATATTTAGTATATACTATATACATAAAAATAAGAATCTAACTTTGTCTTTCCGTTACGTTTTCACACCCAACTCACCAAAGATATTTTTATGAAATTTGATATGTTATAATTTGAACCATAGAAAAAATTAACCTACTTTTCATTCCACCGCTGAATACGGGTTTTTACCAACGCGATATAAGTGTAAACCAATCTGGCAAAGCTACGACGTCAAGCTAGTGTGGTAATGTCATGGGCTGAAGACTACAAGAATGCGTTTTTTTTATGTTTAGATGCGTGGACCAGCTCACAGCCCACCTGGTGTTAAGTAGTTGCTGGAGCCCATAGACATATATGACGTAAATGCGCCGCCCACCTTGAGATATAAGTTCTAAGGTCTCAAGTATAGGTACAACGGCTGCTCCACCCTTCAAACCGAAACGCAATACTGCTTCACGGCAAAAATAAGGAGGGTGGTGGTACCAACCCGCGCGGACTCACAACAGGTCCTACCACCAGTATATGTTATGAAAAAAAACTTTAATTGGTCACAAACAATACATTTAACGGCCGTCTGGTGTAGTGGTAAGTGACATGGTCACTACATAAAGGGGTCGCGGGTTCGAATCCCGCCAAGGGAAGATATTTGTATGATAAATATAAATGTCTTTTCCAGGGTTATGGATGTATATTAAATATATGTATGTGTATAATAAAAATCTTACATTTATTTCCGTTATCTGGTACCTGTAACACAAGTTCTTTACGAACTTATCACGGGACCAGCAAACGTGGGGTGATTGAAAAAAAAAATAAAAAAATTAAAATATATAGAAACTATAGTGGAAAGTAAATTTTTAGGTAGCGGTTATGGGTCGTCCGGATACAATTCTGGAGGCACAGCTCCTGCAACCGGTAACCAGCGCAGGTTTTAAACTGCTTCACTAAACATGTAAGTAAATCTTTTTATTGATACTTTAAGCATATATATATATTTATACATTATATACATGTAAAATTCAAGTAACTAGGAAATATTTTTGGACTGATGAGTGTATATCTATACTAATATATAAATGTACAGTGGTTTTTACGGATGTTCTGATATAACTACTGAAGCATGCATCCGATTGACTTGAAACTTGGTATCCATGTAGAAAATACATGTGCTTAATGGATAGGCTAATATTATATGAGTGTTGGACTCCCTAAACCAGTTGCGGGGGCGTTATGATGGGAATCTTTGTGGGGGTGAGAAATAATAATGTTAATTTTAAATGCCCAGCAAAGCGGACGGGTACAGCTAGATATTTATATTTTTAGATTTTTTACAGGGCTTACACATTATAAGGTCTAACTGAAATTGGTAAAAAAAATATTACCTATTTTGAATGATAATTCTGAATCGGATGTCTTGTGAATACAATTCTGTGTACTGACAATGGTTATTTTTTAATGCGTAGGTCTCAAGTTGCTAAGTTGAAGCTAGGCAGGCAGACGGTAGAGTAGTGACCGAAGGTAGGCTTGCAACAACTAGCCAATGACAGACAAGCGGCATAGTGAGGCGAAATTAATTTTGAATATTTTATAAATCGTTCTATCCACTCAGGTTTGTTCACAAGGTATTATAGGTACTATAGAATATAACGTGCATTAAACACATAGTTACTAGTACTCAAAATTCTAATAGTTTTTACGTAAATTATTTGAAGACATTTTTACATTCATTCATTCAGAGAATTCAAGATTTATGTTTCTCTAAACGTTTGTATAAGATGCACGAAGTATGTGTCTTAAATTGTTTTCTTTTTACTATTTTGTTTTTCATTAAAAATAAGCAGTAAATGTTCTCAGACGTATTTCGAAGAAGAAAAAATAAAAAGTTAAAGAAATACATTCCTAACGTTTTACTTAGTTATAAGACGACAACATTTAATATTGAATGCGTTAACGCAGACTCGTATTTACAAATAATCGATTAACTGTCCAACGAGATTAAGAAGATATTTATTTTTGAGAATATAATACATTATAATTTTTTGTTGTAAAACTGAAAGGTGCCTGGTTATAAACCAGAGATATTGAGTATTACCGTTTTAATTTCTAAGTTGAAAAGTGCAACGCCTAATTATATTGTTCTTATAATAATTGTGATTTGACCTTTTTGTTTATCATTAAGATTTAAAAAAAAATAAGTTTTATTTGTCATGTTAGAATAGTATGATATATTTTGTTATTGTATGTGTGGATAAAATTAAATGAATACTATTTTTCATGGATTCCGCTTAAACGGTGTCGAGCTTTCCTCAATGGAAATGGCCGTGGTAAGTTGACCAAATAAAACCATACAAAATACATTCAATGTTTTATTTCAACACTTTTTAGCAAACATTACAGCCGATATGCTACACATAAGTAAAACTAAATAAATCCCGAAGTTAGCGACTTAAGGTTTTTTTCAAATAGACTAGATAACACATTAATAAGACAAAAGTCTACAATCGAATTAGTTTGAAAACGATTTTTCCACAAAAAATATTTCATATCCAACCTTATGTTTCTAAATTCGTAATACAGTAAGTTCTAACCTAAGTCTTGCAATATATATATTTTTTATGTACAACAATATACAGCAGTCACACAATAGCTATTTAAAAAAAGTCTTAGTCTAATATTAAAAAGTAATGTTTGTATGTTTGTTCACTGTCTACGCGTCCGTTGTGGCTTAACTGAGTGATATAAAAATTTGGTACAGTCAACGTACGATAGTTGAGAATTGTGTGCTTTAGAAAATAAGGGTGGCTTCCTGGGACAAAATCCCCTCACGAAGAGGGCTTAAATTTAGTTTTTCTGTACGTTTCATTATTGTCGTGGATTGGTAGACAATGTGATGAGCAACCTGGTGTTCAGTGGTCACCGGAGCCGTTAAATACTAAAATATCAACTCCATCACCTTGAGACATTAGTTCTAACTCTCAATTATATTATCTAAAGGCTTCAAACCGGAGCCTCCATGGCAGGTAGTAATAGACAGTAAATTAACCCATAGACAGCCCACTGAGTTTCTCGCCGAATCTATTCAGTGGGTCGCGTTTCTGATCCGGTGGTAAATTCTGCGAAGCATTGCTCTTGCTAGGGCCTGTGTTAGCAAGACGTCCGGTTTGAGCCCCGTGAGGTCACATACACGTCAAGGTGAAGCTGAAATAGCCTTTCAAGGCTATCAGCATAGGTAGGGGAAAAAACGTGTCACATAACTGATGTATCATCGAATAGACTATATCAACACGGTGAACAATAAATAATACACTATTTAACAGTTAAATAAAAAAATATATAATTTCGATGGTAATAAATCCCTGGGAAAGTCATAAAATTAATTAATAGATATGAATAAAAAAAAAGGAAGTACTTATATAATACATTTTTTGGTAAGTAAAATACCTATAGGAGGAATTCCTGCTACCTAAAACACTTCAGTTACTCAATTTGACATTGTGAGTATTATTTATTCGATTCACTCTAGTAACAAAAAAAACAATATCGTTATATAAAGGTAAAGGTGTAGACTATATACAATGTGTAATAATATATTTATTATTACCTTACATTATTAGTTTATATGTTTGGATGTTGTAATTCAATTACGTTTAATGGGTCTACGGTTTCAGATGAAACTTCGGAGAAAGACAATAACCTGGATTAACAAATGTAATATTTTTCTTCATGGCTAATGACGTGTTCGGGTAACGCCCGGTATATTTATCTGCTTGATTAAATGCGAGTCGCAATGTTTTCGTTACTTCGTGATTTTACGTAACATTAATTTATAGCTTAATGGATCAAATAATCACTTCATTGATTCTTTTTCTTCTGTTCCTATTTCTCTATACTTGAAGGTTGTGGCGCCGGTAAACATGGACAAACAGGTGCGGTGCAGTAAGGTGGTCCGAGTACCGTGGGGAAGAAACCGGAGGCTGCAGCTAAATTCCTGCCGATATAATTCGAATAAAAATTGAATGATAAATATTTGACTATTTGATAAATCGGTTATTTTATTGTCAAGGGCAGTAAAACAGTCTATGAGTGTTTAAGTGTTTACCGTCGTTCATAACAGCAATATAAGTCGTCGTGGCCTAAAGCATAAGACGTCCGGCGCATTCGTGTTGAGCGATACACCGGTGTTCGAATCCCGCAGGCGGGTACCAATTGTAGGCAGCGGCTTGGCTCTGCCCCTGGCATTGCTGAATTCCATGGGCGACGGTAATCGCTCACTATCCGGTGGGCCGTATGCTCGTCTGCCTACAATATTTTTTTTTTTTTTTCTAATGAAATACGTACTCTACAAATGTTCACGATTGACTTCCACGGTGAAGGAATAACATGGTGTAATAAAAATCAAACCCGCAAAATTATAATTTGCGTAATTACTGGTAGTAGGACCTCTTGTGAGTCCGCACGGGTAGGTATCACCACCCTGCCTATTTCTGCCGTGAAGCATTAATGTGTTTCGGTTTGAAGGGTGGGGTAGCCGTTGTAACTATACTGAGACCTTAGAACTGATATCTCAAGGTGGGTGGCGCATTTACGTCGTAGATGTCTATGGGCTCCAGTAACCACTTAACACCAGGTGGGCTGTGAGCTCGTCCACCTACCCAAGCAATTAAAAAATAAGTAGCCAAGCGATCTTATATTTATTCGGAAATCTTTTAAATTTATTTTGAAGGACACATTCGAGAGGAGTATATAGGAGTAGGTAGGTATATAAAGAGAAGTTGACAGTGACGATGTATTCCGATGGTAGGTGACGCTATAGAAAAAAATTGATGAGGTCAACCCAAAAAAATCTACAGATCGAGATCAAATCGATGGAAAAATATTGATTATTATTGATATGATTGTATTATAAGCAATATATTCGTCCGCTGCTGTAAAAAAGTTACAGATACAGATTACGCATCGTTATTTGGAGAGACTGGAGAGACTCATAATTACAGGTAAAGTAGATATACAACTATCCAGAGGTCGGAGCCAAAAAAAGATGCAGTGATCAAGTGTCCGAACATCGACACGAGCCTGAGCGACGCTCTTCACTGTGCCACTGAACGACTTAAGAGGCTACAAATTACGCGAAAATCTCGCATCACGATGCTCAGCAATGATCAGTCGATTGGAGGAAGAGGAGAGGTAGGTACACAAACACGAAAACGGCTAAGATTAGTAATATTAAAAGAAATACTGGCGATGGGGCGTAATAATAAGCCCGCACGGGTCACGGGCTTACACGCAATTCTTTAGTATGATCTATGTAGATGCACACAGTACGTATACAACGGTTTTAATTAGTAAAAGCCGTCCTCAGGTTAGAGCCCCGTGCGCTCATCTATTCGCCCGGTTGCGCTGTCATAGCCCACTAGGTTACCGGCTTAGGTAGGAAAAAAAACTAAGTAAAAGCTGCGCTAGACCTTACCTGTATTGTTGATCGATTTGCGCTTTCTCTATCCTTTTATCTTTGGCTCTTCTGTTTTGAAACCATATTTTAACCTGGGTCTCACTTAACGATAATGCCGAAGCTAACTCACACCTGTTAAATAATTATACATAAGTAAACAACTGTGGACGGGTATTTATATTTAAATTCAGTATTATGTTTGGAGCAGTGACTTCAGCCGTGTGCCATGTCAATCAACGGAGCAATAAAAATTAACGCATGCTCTTAAAAAGATTGCAAAATGAAAAGATACTAAAATATGTGATAATTTTGTATCTGAGATCAGTAAAGCATACGGTACCCTACTCTAATCGCGATGAATCGCCTCGCATAAGTAGATTTTGCTCTGAACCGCGTGTATATTTTTGCTGATGTACCTAAATATGCTAACGTGCCCACGAACCATCTAAAGTTAAGAGGTATTACTGAAGCCCGTATACTGATTATTTACTGCCGTCCTTTAGACGTTAGGTTAGAGTATCATTTGAAATAATAACAGCTGTTTTGTTTTCCAAACCGAAACTCACTACTACCTAATTAGAATTTACCTAATTTAAAACTCTTAACTAGCGTTTGATTCTGAGGACTAAGATCCTATCTACCTTCTTGCTCTAGCAACATATTCTCCTCTAGCGTACTCTAGTTCTAGTCGCAGTGTTTGATGTGCTGAAAATGTTGTCCGCTGTCGTCTTGGTCTACTCTCTTTTCGTCGTCTCCGGGCCACTGAAAACAAATAAGCGTAGGTCAAAATTTTATATACTCAGTGTTGTGAGAGCTATTTGATGTTATATAAAAGAATCGTTTATAGCGCTTATTGCCAGAAGGTATTCACGCTTCACTGTTAAGATAGTAGAGGTCATAAGTTCGGAACGTTGCCACTGTACGGTCTTTATACAACTCATGTTAACTTAACCTATTCGAGTGCGAGAGTTTTTTTGTTTGTTGAAACGTTTGTATATAGATAGAAATCTAAATGCCTACGCATTTAGATATCATTTCGGATCCTCCCGATCCACTAGCGGTGCTTTTAGGTACCTCAAGCATCGGTCGTCGTTCTCATCGAACCCGTCGCTTGCGACGAAAGGCTCGGCGAGTAAACTAACCCACTGACACAGCCCACTGAGTTTCTCGCCGGATATTTTCAGTGGGTTGTGTTTTCGATCCGGTGGTAGATTCTGCAAAGCACTGCTCTTGCTAGGGTCAGTGTTAGCAACTTCGCCAGATTTGTGCCCCGTGAGCGTGAACTCCGTTCGGTTACGCTGATATAGCCTCTCAAGACTATCAGCTTGGAAAAAAAGGCATTTAGATGCTAGCGGTTTGTAGACCTTTTGGTAAGTCGTGAAGCATTCGCGTGCGGTCTGAGGAGGACAATATGAATGAGACTTCCCCTTCATGTCTCAAGATGGGCAGCGGTGTTCAGCTGGCGATGTCTATGGGCACTAGTAACTAGGTAAACCGTAAGCCGTTTATCTAATGTACCTATTAAAAAAAACTGTTTAATTTAGGTTATAGTATTGCAAATCTACCCTTCTTAGGAATGGTGAAATAGTAGTACATACCTATATTTTAAGATATATGTATATGATGAAATTGCTTTTCTAATTACTACTTTATTTTATTACTAAAATGTAATATTCATTGACCTCGTGTAACCGGAGGTAAATATAATGTAAAAACCTGTAAATATACTTTGTATCCAGGTAAACGCGTTAAAAATACAATAGTACCCACAATATATTTAGTTGTACAACATTTATGTAAGTCGTGGTAGCCTAAAGGATTAAGATGCCCCGTGCTCATAAATAACTATATCGTTAATCGTAAATAACTGTAACTCTTATTAGTAATCCCAGTATGCATTAAAGTATATCAACAACAATTAATAACAATAGAATAATACAAAATAATAAGAATAATGACTAATTATTAGAGGTTGAGGTTCAACAATCGTTTATAAAAATTTAAGTGTCAAAACGCTACTTTGAAAAAGCGGTGCGCTACGTTAACCCTCCCTCATATAGTGGCCGCCGTTAACTACAAATCCGACCAAGGCGACGAGGAAACGCAAAGCTGCCGTCGCCCAAACATATCTATCTCGTCGGATCCTCCGGATCCACTATTGTTACTTTTATGGTCTTCAAGCACCGTTCACTGTCCTCATCGAACTTGTCGATTACGATGAAGAGTTCGGCGTGCGAACTAGCCAATAGACAACCTTACCAAACCGCGCATAGTTGGAATAGACCCTTAAGTACCAACGATAAGGTAAGGAAAAAAAATTCAAAAGAAGAAGTATGGTAATATTTAACTTATTCATTTAAATGTGTGTATATTTCATATCATAAATATGATTAGGTTTGCATACGTATATTAAACCGTGAGAATCTTCTCGTGCAAATTTTTAAAACAAAAAGGATCTTCCCGTTTTGTTTTTCAGCATTGACCACAAACCGCGAACAAAATCTTAGTGCGGTATGGAAAATTTAATATATCATTTACTTGTTTTACCCACTGGATTATAATGCGCGTTAAAACATAATAAGGATTCTTCGTGATTCCTGCACGCAAGTGCTGGCAACTGATTGAGCCATGAGAAAAACGTGCTTGTAAGGTTCCGCGATTCCGCACCATATTGTGCCGGAAGTGAAACCCTGCGGCGCCCGGACAAAGGTGAATCACGATAAAATATAATAAGTAGGTAATACGTAAATATACTATTTACAACTTAACCCATGTTTGTATTTTCTTTATTAATACTGCTTTTTTTTTGTAACTTGTAAGTTTTTCTGATAGGCAGCGACTTAATCTTATCAATTTTGATGTCTTTTTTTTACCTATGCTGATAGTCTTGAGAGGCTATTTCAGCTTCTCCTTGACGTGTAGTGACGTGCTCATGGGGCTCAAACTGGATGTGTTGCTAACACTGGCCCTAACAAGAGCAGTGCTTCGCGGAATCTACCATTGGATCGGAAACGCGATCCACTGAGAAGATCCGGCGAGAAACTCAGTTTGCTGTTCTTGATGTCTATGAAGGAAGGTAATCTTCAAGAGCAAAAAAGTGATAGTTACAAACACGAACTTTTAAATTTTCAGCCACTTCAAGTTAAAGTGTCACGGTCTATCAGCAGTGATTCAAGCTTACTAAATTGGGGTCTTAATTAGGACAGTCTATACCAAATACTCGTATTTTGCTATTAGGCACGTCATTAAGTTAATAAAAAAATCTTGTCAACTCTGAAATCAAAACGGACCGTGGTTTCGTCTTTGCCATATGGCGCGCCGTGTCTATTACAATATCGTCCGGTCAATATGCTTGACAATGTTCACGATACAGTGAACAGCGATCACAGATTGGCCGGAAATGATGAGCACTCATCAACTTCCGAATTAATACTAGATTAACGAAATAAGTTACAATTAGTAGTAATACTTCCATTCAAACATCAACATCTTAAATATTTCAGCAGAAAGTGAATCGTTAAGGTTCGCTTATGGGCAATCTAGATACCGGCTAGTGGTTGGGGGGTCGATCCTGGGGCAATTGTAATGTTTTAAATCAAACAGGTACTTGTTTATACCTAACTAAGAAGATCCCGCGAGAAGCTCAGTGAGCTGTATCTATGGGATAATAAATATTACTTATTATATTATATAACTAAACATTATTTTCACATATTTTAATGGGGTAAACTAGAAAATAGGGCAGTAAACTAGAAATATACAACACTTTTGGTCTACCAAAACTAAGCATCGATGCTACTGTTAAAGTTCATATTTCTAAGTAATCGCGATTATTGTTGTCTGATGCAGCCCGCCTCGCCACTGACACCGTAAATCACGTAAGTTCGCTCATTTAAATTATGTAATACACATGACATTGCGTGAAATTCAAAATATATTAGGGTATCTAAATTTCGAACCTAATTCGTTTAGGTTTAATATATAATTATTCAAATGGTTACAATCTTTACAATAGAGAACGGATCTGATAGATCCAGCATTAGAATTCCTAAAAAGGAAATTTTGTCGGCACTATCCATGTATCGGGCATGGTGGTACATCTTCCCTTTAGGAAATGCTCACACTAACCTTTCCTATACATACTACATTGCATACTACATATATCTTATACACACTACACACTGCAAAACGAACATATCTAGCTAACACCTCCGCAAATTAACCTTTTTCACGTACCTAATTTATAAATATTACTTACTTTCCATAAAGTAAGTCGAAATACGAAAGAAAAACATTCTTAATTGCGAAAGACAATCTACAATTAACAGTCATAAGATAGTATGATAAAATGAGTGGGCACGGAAATGATTCCATAAAAATATCCTAACAATACATTTGTGAAGAGACAATACGAATACATAGATTGCAGATCTTCACGTGGTCGACATCATTAGCTTGAATTCGAGTTGTGCGTGCCACATTATTTTCATTTCATTCTTTCTATCTAACAATATGTTTATTGTTCTGTTGTTTTCAAACAAACAAAAAAGACATGGGATCAGAGAGTGTGGATTTTGATTGAAATTAATGGAATATTTATTTCATTAAAACAAAATATTTGTCGTTGTGCATACTATCCTAACTACTCATGGACCGGTAGGTGAGTCGAGGGCAACCGGAGAGAATTGCTAACACTAACCCTGGTAAGAACAGTGCTTCGCTGAATCTACCACCAGAATGTAATAGCAAGATACTGAGTGCATCGCTTATTACTTATTTCTTTGAACTAAACATTGATTATGACACTGTGTGTGTCATTTACTTAAATTGTGTTTCAATTTTAACCTCAGTATCAAGCAGCGTAGTATAACAAAAAGCTAAATTGTCGAGAGAAAAAAAAACAATTAGGCAGCATTTCCGAAAATCTATTCAATAAAAATAAATCAAGTGCTCCGTAGTATTGTGTGATCCGATCACTTTATAATGTGAGCAAATTCAAAAGGGGTTGATACTGTGGGAGTCGCCAGCTGTGATCACCGAAACACACATAAATACATGTAATTGAGCCACAATAGCGATATTATCTGACTGAGTGTTGTCATATTAAATTGTCATGCGGTTAATCGACTCGAAAGTAATTGTACTTATACGAGGGTATTTAAATGGATTATCGGAGGATTTTGTTTTAAAAGTTGGCAACACGTGTTTTTTTTCTAAACATATCTTCCGAAAAAAAAAAAATGTAGTTCACGGTGCCGTTGTGTGTCAAACACAAACATAAAATTTATATTGACTTGGTTATTCCAAAGCTACGTTGTCATTGATGTCTTTAAAATGTCTTCTCGATTGTGTATTGTTACACTCGTAATCAGATTTCATTTGATTCTAGTGCAGTGGGAATCCAAAGACGCCGTATCCTCCTGGTTGATGCACCTGCAGTATTACGAATATAAATATACGCCCCTCTTCGTAGAGGAGGCCTCTTCTTTTTATGAATCAGAACGAAGTATGTAGGTAGTGTTTGTATTTACCACATACAGCATATTATTTATAGTGAGCAAGTCTATTAAAATAAATAAGCTCTCCGCGAGTTGTTTAAATATTTTTTTATAATGTGATGTCGCTCATGAATACCACCAGCCCGTCTCTTTTCGTAGGTGTCGTAAAGGACGACTCAAGAATTCACTGGGGAATGGGCAGCAACATTCTTTGAATGTTATACTAGCATCCTGCGATCACCAACCCCTATATATTGGTGGGAAGGCGGATTGTAAAAATACACAGGTTTGATTCTGTTTATTCCTGCTGCAAAGTGGTCATGCGTTCTGATTTGAAGAGTGGGACATCCGTTATTTAATACCATGGAGACTTCGACCTCATGTCTCAGCGTAGGCGCCATTCAGATTGCGATGCCATGCAATTTCATGCGATGTGATGCAATTTCAAGATCAATAACTACTGCTCCTGTATTACTACACGTATGTATTATAGGTACTACATTAAATTATATTGCACAAATGTTCATTTTAATATACTTTTTTTTTATGATTGACAGATTACTAGTGGCCCGAAGGCCTTTCCAGTTTCACCAGGACAGGTGGGCGAGCAAAGGCTCAGCCAGGAGGGGTGGGATTTGCTAACAGCTGCCCGAGCGTCTCCGAAGGAGACCTAACAACTCAAGAGCAATTGCTTCGCGAATGAATCTACTACCGTATCGGAATCGCGACCCGCTGATAAGATCCGGCGAGAAACTCAGTGGGCTGATGCATGGGTTAAGTTGCGCGTCGACCTCTTTGTCGAGTTCGATGAGTACGGTTACCGGGGTCCCTAAGCCTGCTCCTAGTATTAGAGCTGAAGGCGTCTAATGCAAAGTTTATTGAATCTGATGGATCCGTAAGGACGTGTCTAGGGTGTCGACGGTGACTGGCTCCTGCATGATCAGGATTCGGGGAGTAGTCCGCGGCGGCAACGATAAGGCGATTATCATGACGCATAGCATTATAATATACCTACTATTTAACGGTAGGCAGTAGGTTGGCTCTGCCACTGGCATTGCTTACGTCTATGGGCGACGGTAACACTCACCACCAGGTAGGGCGTAGGTATGTATGCTCGTCTACCTACAAATGCAATAAAAAATAATAATCTTAACAGCTTGACTATTATAGTAAAATAATTGCTTTGTAAATAATGAACGACAAACATAACGAATCACTAACTCTTTACTAAATATAAGTACAGTCGACTCTCGTTAATTCGAAACTTGAGGGACTCTTAAAATATTACGAATTATAAATTATCGAATGTTTGAAATATCAAATGGTTCGAAATTTGTGAGAGAAAATAAATAAAACTTCGAATTACTAAGTATTGATCAATAATTATTAACTGCTATTCTATAACAATGAAAAAAGTTTAGAGTGTACATACATACATGTACCTACATTCGTATACATACATAAACCTATTCATAATGTAAATTAATTAATGTTTCGAAAGAACTCTGTTATACTGGTTTGCTTCAAAACACATTGCTGCTGCTCAGACTGCTCAATAACTTTTTTTAATAGAAAAAGAGCCTGAAATGCTTTTTCTTCACTTTTGTTCATAACAAAAACAAAGGCTCGTGTATGTTGATACAAGTTTGAACTTGTCGCAAAATGTACGTACATTACAATCATTCGACCTCTTTCTCTCTGCAACTTTGAATTGTCGAGTGTTGGACGCCGATGAGTTCGCATTAACGCGTCGTTTTATTATATAGCAATGATTTTTTCGTTCGTATTACCAAGTGCATAAAAAGGTATTGATTTAGTTCGAAATATAAAGAGATTTTGTAGGGAACTCATGATAACTTTGAATTATAGAGAGGTTCTAATTATCGCAGGTTGGAATTAACGAGAGTCGACTGTATTAACAACAAATCCATTCTTCTACACTTTAATATTAAAAACTGTGAAAATGTGTAAGATTTTCAAACACAGTTTAGGTTAGTGTATCCTTCTTCCACGTCGAAACAGTGCAACGGATTGACAAGATTAGGTATATTCACATGATTGGATTGACATGATAAAAAATTTAAGTTATAGTTTTAGGTCAGGAGAGCACAAAGGTAGTTTACCTTTAATCCCTCCCTAAATGCATCTCAAATAACACTGACACTTTCTTGAGCACGCGTGCGAAGTCGTGGATAGCAGCTAGTGTATCGTAAATTCAAATATATCACTTAACTGATGGTTATGAACAATTAATATACAGAACTATACAATACAAATTTTAAGATTAAATGCAAGATCGTGATTACAATAACGTTGTGTGCGATAGGGTGGGGACCACCCCTAAATGTATATTACGAATCCCCTAATTACCATGCCCGTTCGTCCGTTTCAATACTGAAATGAGAAACCAATACACCTTACTTATTATTTCGTATTGTTTTCAATAGGTTTTCTAGAAATATTGATATTGAGGAGACATCGCTTCAGTGAATTTCAATTGGGCTCAAGTCCTGTTGGAAAATCGCACTGAGATTGTTTTTTTGTGTTTATTTTTAGAGGCGTGAGCATGGTTCACGCTCGGATCGTTTGACTGGACGAGAATGATATAGATGAGTATTTGGTCTTTTAATATAGAAAACGAATATTAGGAAAATGTGTTTTTCACCCGAAACAATTAATCTGAATAAGCTATGTGACAGAATATAATAATTGTTCGAATATTTTCTGTCAAGCACCATCCGGCTTTGGAATGAACTTCCCATCTCGGTGTTTCCTTAGCGCTTTGCAGTTTTACGAAGAGTAATCAGTCAGGCCTCGAGCGATGGTAACCACTCTCCATCAGGCCTTTCGTGTTCTCGACTGCCTTGGCAGAGGCAAAAATAATAATACTCAAGATAGGAATTAAAGTTAGGTTAGAATTGTAAGGAACACATGATTCG
The DNA here is from genome assembly GCF_003987935.1 of Bombyx mandarina. Next base: position 1,786,155 of record NW_021011489.1, on the reverse strand, counting down.
GAGGTATCTAATGTTTTTTTATTGCTCGAGATAAGCTGGCGAACTCAGGTGAGCTCGAAATCTCATACATAAGTCGAAATCTCTATTGCATGATATAACGTAGCCGATTGATGAGCTATCTCAATTATCCTTCAATGCGAAACGGAAATTTAGTTTACTGGTGGTAGGATCTCTTGTGAGTCTGCGCGGGTGGGTACCACCACCCTGCCTATTTCAGCCGTGAAGCAGTAATGCGTTTCGGTTTGAAGGGTGGGGCAGCCGTTGTAACTATACTAAGAACTTAGAACTTATATCTCAAAGTGGGTGCCGCATTTACGTTGTAGATATCTATGGGTTCCAGTAACCACTTAACACCAGGTGGGCTGTGAGCTCATCCACCCATATAAGATATAAAAAAAATTAGACATTTCGAGCGATGTCCAGTTTCGGAGTCATCTGGAAGGCAAAACCAAGTTGGCGTCCAAAATGCTGGGAGTCCTCAACAGAGCGAAGCGGTACTTCACGCCTGGACAAAGGCTTTTGCTTTATAAAGCACAAGTCCGACCTCGCGTGGAGTACTGCTTCCATCTCTGGGCCGGGGCTCCCAAATACCAGCTTCTTCCATTTGACTCCATACAGAGGAGGGCCGTTCGGATTGTCGATAATCCCATTCTCATGGATCGCTTGGAACTTCTGGGTCTGCGGAGGGACTTCGGTTCCCCCTATATTTTGTACCGTATGTTCCATGGGAGTGCTCTGAGGAATTGTTCGAGATGATATCGGCATCTCGTTTTTACCATCGCACCGCCCGCCACCGGAGTAGAGTTCATCCATACTACCTGGAGCCACTGCGGTCATCCCCAGTTCGTTTTCAGAGGTCTTTTTTGCCACGTACCATCCGGCTATGGAATGAGCTCCCCTCAACGGTGTTTCCCGAGCGCTATGACATGTCCTTCTTCAAACAAGGCTTGTGGAGAGTAATAAGCGGTAGGCAGCGGCTTGGCTCTGCCCCTGGCATTGCTTAAGTCCATGGGCGACGGTAACCACTCACCATCAGGTGGGCCGTATGCTCGTCTGCCTACAAGGGCAATAAAAAAGAGACATTTTGGAAGTTGTATTTGATTACATGATGTTATTCCACCGTTGCGTGGAAGTTGTTTCTGAATAAGCGTTAGATATTCAGTTACAAATTAAACCCTGCATTTTCTTCTTTTTGTTACCAAATGCTACCGCTTACCTCGCCGAGTTTCTCGTCGGATCATCTCAATGGGTTGCGATTCCGATCCGGTAGTGGATTCAGCGAAGCAATGCTTTTGCCAGAGCTAGTGTTAGCAATTCTGTCAGATAGAGCCCGTGAGTTCTCCTACCAGACCGAGCATAGCTAGAATAGCAACTTAGGTTATCAACGATTAGGTATGAAAAAAAGTTAAAGTCAGTTATGAATCTCAGATTAGGTACATTGGGCAAGTAACAAGATTCTTTTAAATAAATGATTAATGGGGACAAGTTCAGTTTGAAACATCAAAATTTAAGTATTTATTATCAATTAAATTTGAATTTTTTATTATTATCAAAACAAACAACAGAGACCCAGCTTAATGCAATTCGAATTTTATTGGCTATTATTTCGTAATAGTTATTAGAGTTGGACAATGGATTTTATAACGGTAGAACGAAAACAGTTCACATGAGACTGGTTCTCAATGGGAGCCGACTCGTTTGCATTGGGAGGCGCCGAGACGTGGTGAGGTAATCGCATCAGAAGCGACGCCAAGCGGGCTGTCGTGCCTCCCGCATCAGCCGACACCCACGCCTCCATTAAACACCCTCTGAAAGCATTTCAGCGACGCGACAAACCATTATGATTCTATTTTCATGGCAATAAGAGCCCACAGAAAATGATTACAATTAATGAGCTTATACTGTTTTTGGATGTTTGGTATTGTGAAATAAAGGAATATCTTTGTTATTTTATGGCTGGCTCAGTTATTTTACAAAATTGAATACAAAGAAGACTGAATTAATTTTGATACACGTAAATAATGTGACCCTATCACAGTTAAATCAAAACTATTTTTAGGGTTTAATATCGTGTTTATTAAATTCATTGTGATATTTCCCACGTTCGAATACTACCTATATAATTTTCTTGGACACGGGCAATAGGTCATATAATAAAAATAGTTTTAAAAACGAGTGTGGACAAAATAGTGTAAAACAAGGCTTCTTAACATGGAATCCTTCCATGGAATACCAAGTAGGTACAACTATACAAAATTTAGTCACAATCAGATGAAGTGGTAAGGAACGCACTGAGGTCACTGTCAGACGTCTCAGCTGATATTGATTTTTATTCAAATGTATAGATGGTCTGAAATATATTAATGACTAGCTGACCCGGCAAACTTCGTAATGCCGCAATCGATAAATAAAAGACAAAAGGAATCCGTCCGATGGGGGACACCTCAAAGGAAAAACAACATTGTTTGTTTTTATTTAATTCCGAACATTTTCATATTTATTCATTCCTTTTAAACCTTCTCTGGACTTCCACGAATAATTCAAGACCAAAATTAGCAAAATCGATTCAGCCGTTCTCGAGTTTTAGCGAGACTAACGAACAGCAATTCATTTTTATATATAGGTATAGAGATTATTTACAATCGTATGTCTTTTAATAATAAATTCAATTATGGAGCTTACTGTTGTCTCAATTCTCAAATCATAAGTACGTCATACTTAGTGAATAGAATTTATAGTGAGTCTTAACTTGCAGGCTAAAAATGAAACTATAGTAATCGGAGCAACATCACATAAATTTTAGGAAACAATCTTCAAAGTATCATGTTTTATGTACCTTCAGCTAAATGGGCAACAATGTAGGATAGTAGATTTGGATTGAATTCAATATATTCTTAGTAGATACGGTGCTGCTTATGAGAAAACATGATGTTAGAAATAAATTCCCCGTTTCTTGATTTTTCCTATTCAAAGAGCTGTCCAGTAAAAAGTAAAAGGGTATTTACAGACGTTTCCTCGCAACGAGGATTATCTGGACCGATACCAACCATTATATTGTGATAATATTCAAATATTTTTGTAGTGATATTTTATTTGTGACGATAAGTAGCCAGCGAGCGATGTATAAAGCACATTCGTATCTTTGATCTCCTCGTTTTTATATCGTTGCGCTTTTCAAAACGTAATCTTACTATTTCATCACTTTCATCGGATAAGTAATATGTAGGTATCTACGAAGTATTTAAAATACGAAATATCCCAGAAGTTTATCTTCAGTGGTATTTTAATGGAAATTGTAACTTTTATCACAAGATGAATTCATTCAGTACCTACCTGCTTCGGAACTTCTTTTATAAATCTTAATAAAATGTCCTATGGTTTGCATTTTGTGCTTCTTTATTCGCAAGAAGTACTTTCTAGTAGGTAGCATATAAAAAAAGAAAGTCATCCTTACTATTGATCACGCTCGAAGTAGGTATATTCTAACATATTTTGTATGCATACTTTATGCATGCATATGCGGAACACTTCCGCTTTTTTATAAGCAAGAGCGCGTTTTTAAAGTCGACACTTTTGTAATAGTATGGCTACTACCATACCTCGCTTCGAAGCGACGTCGGAGAACCCGGTGCTTTTCCACTGTATTGATTGTATTTATTTATTTATTATAATGTTATGTCTTCATAGGCCCCTGATACGAATCCCAAACAGAGATTAAGGAACCCGAAAAACAGGGTAAGAGTTAGCCTAATTCACATTACCTAACCGCCTGACCTCATGTTTCAGGTGCGGCCCGACGGTCGAAGGTTAGTGTAGACTTGAGGCCTCTTAACGTTTTGATTATCCACTAAGCTTTCGAAGGCGTAGGATGTGAACCTACGCCCTGGAGTAGGTCGCAGGAAGGACAAGTAAATGAATTGAAAGTTGGAGCTTCACCTCGTATTTCAAGCTGGTTGGTGGTACGTTATGATGTATATATTTGATGTTGAGCTCCAATGACCACTCAATACCCGGTGGGACTTAGTGATTTTATAAGTGGTTGTTCTTAAATAATAAATATGGTTCTGAAATATGTAACTTATTTAATGTTCATTTTGGTTCTGCCTTTTTAACTAACAATATACCTTTAGCATCATCGTTCAGTTATACCCCTGCCTCTTACGACCTGAACAGTGTAGATATTTCTTTATTTTTTATTTCGGTGGGTAAAGTCAAACAATATTTGAAAAATCTTGATATTTCCAAGGGTGCTGGTCCGGATGGTATTCCGCCTGTTTTTTGCGACAATGTTACGCTCAGCTGTGTTACCCTTTGCATCTCCTTTTTAATCTCTCATTATCAACTGGTGCTCTGCCCCGTATTTGGAAGCGATCGTACGTGGTACCTGTCTTTAAGAGCGGTGATAAACATAACAGCTAACTACTGACCAATTTCTAAAATTTGTGCCATCCCTAAGATGTTTGAACGTATAGTTTATGATTTTTTATTTCCATTGATTAGGCCGGCCTCATATTATAGAGCAGCAACATGGTTTTATAAGCCATAGATCTACTGAGACAAACCTCTGTGAGTTTTTGGATTATGTATTGAACGGCATGGAGGATGGTCATCAGGTTGATGTGGTGTACACGGATTATTCCAAAGCGTTCGATCGAATAAATTTTGACATTTTGATCGAGAAATTGCATGGACTTGGGGTCCACGGTGATTTGCTGCGATGGCTTGAGTCTTATGTTAGAGATCGCAGTCAGGCTGTGACTTTCAATGGTTTTTGTTCTCCATTTGCACCTGTTCCCTCATAACTGTCAATGACGTTTCAAATGTTTTCAAGAAATCCAAATCATTATGTACGCCGATGACAAAAAAGTATATAAAGTTATAAAGTCCTTAAATGACTGTTTGGAATTATAGGATGATTTGAACAACTTATTTGTTTACTGTCAAAATAACTTACAGTGAATACTAACAAGTGTACTATTTTAACATTCTCATGTGAAAGATCGAATATCTTATATGACTATTCTATTAATGGTCAAACTTTGGTACGCACCACAGTTGTTCCTGATTTGGGTATTTATTTGGATTCCAGTTTGATTTTTGATGTTCATGTTAATGAAATTGTAAATAAGGCTTTTCGAATGTTAAGCTTCATACTTAGAGTTGGTAAAGAATTTAAAAGACCATCTACTCTGATTCTGTTGTACAACAGTTTTGTACGGTCTATATTGGAATATGGCTCCGTCACATGGAATCCCCAATATAATATTTATATTGAGCGACTAGAAAGACTCCAAAAAAAAATTTTTAAGCATATTTTATACCATTGTTGTACCTCTCCAGAACCGACAGAATTTATCTCTCTAGTCGATCGTAGGCTACTGAGGGATCAAATGTTTTTACATAAAATAATAAATAATGAGCATGATTCTAGCTATCTTCTTTTAAAAATTTCATTTAAATGTAGTCGTATTTCCGCGCGTTCTAAACAGACCTTCACATGTCCACGGCTCGAACGAAATATGCTTCTAATTCTTTTGTCCGTAGATCTTGTAGGTTGTATGATGCCAAGTTCTCTAATGCAGACATCTTTTGCTTGTCACTTGTAGCATATAGAAAAGCTATTTTAAAATATTTATAAGGTGATTTAGCCCGATAAGTATTATAGTTTTATAGTGTAAGTTGATGTATAAAATAATATGTGTGTATTGTGTTGCTTTTGTTTTTTTGTAATTTAAATTTCTAAATTTCTCTTCTCTGTTCACTTTTTACTTATATGTGATTTTGATTTTGGAAACATATTTGGTTATTGTTATAGCTATATTTTTTTAAAATATTATATGTTTGTATTGTACTGTTTGTTTCCCAAATAAATAAATACCGTGCCATTAAATTAGAGAACACTCAAATGAGATAAACTAGAAGAATAGCATAGCCTGTTTCATTGCTTCAGCACAGATTCATAAAACAAACTATATCAAGCTTGCGCAAACTCAATTTATGGAAAATGTTCTATTGAAGAGCCACCAACGAGTGGAAAAATTAGCAGGGAAAGTGTGAAAGAGTCGTCAAGTTTTTTTAACTTCGTAATAAGTATGGGGCAAACACAAAACACGAACAAAAGTCATTTGTTAAATTTCTAAAGTACAAACATTGCGGTTTCGTAAAATCTAAATCAATAAACACACTCAAAGCTTCCTGATTCGTTAACATTTCAGTCATGCGTCTTCTCGAAGTCTCTAGAATAAGGTCGTATTTTCACTGTCAGTAATGTTTCCACAAGTTTTGCTTCTGTTTCTTCTCCTATTGAATGTCATTCTTAAAGATATTATGCATTGTATTTCTGCATAAATTTGTATTCATTAAGTAACATAGTATTTTTCTTATTTTGCTGGATTGTGAAGATTCTAATAGATAGGTACGTGCGGTCTCCAACGTTTTCTAGAATATTAGATGATATACATTCGGTTGTAACGTGTTCAGAGTTCGATAAAGTTATTGAATATTCTGATTCCAACCAATCATTGTTTTTCATTAAAAATATTTCCTTCTTACGTGAAGCATCCATCTACTGTCTATTAAAAGCAGGAATAATATGTATATGAAAATCATTGAGAATTAAACATAAGTTGTCTTCAGATGATAATTTACTTTCAAAAGTGATGACAATGCCTCAAATATTTTTCCTCCTTCGTTATAGGAATGTAGGTAACGAAAAACTTATGTACTTATTTATATATTGTATTCGTAGCATTTTTTTTTTTTTTTTTTTTTCTTTTTTTTTTTTTTTTCCTACCTAAGCTGATAGCCCTAGCGGCTATTTCAGCGTAACCCTAACTTTAGTAGGTGAGCTCGCGGGGCTCAAACCTGACGATGTTGCTAACACGAACCCTAGCAAGAGTCGTGCTTCGCAGAATCTACCACCGGATCGGAAACGCGACCCACTGAGAAGATCCGGCGAGAAACTCAGTGGGCTGTGTCTGAGAGTTAGTCTACGGACACGAAACTTGCGATGGCCGAGCGATGGCGACAGCGGCGCGACGGCGATGTATACAAAAGCATTGCACAGTATGGGGACGGGCACGAAACGGGCGATGGCGGAGCGGGGCGATCGAGCGATGTACGGGCGATGATGGGGCGACGGCGACGCGGAAGCGACGAGAACAAACTACTTTGGTTTCGTCGCTTGCGCGGGTACACAGTGTTGTGTTCAGTTATTATTTTAGTAATGGAAATTGATAATGAGGAATTTATAATTTAACAAGGAATTTAAAATTTCATTGAATGACACCTTAGCTCGTAATAAAGCGTAGAAAATTCTCCCAAATTGCGTCTTCGTTGATTTATTGGATGAACACCATCTCTAGGTAATAATAATTCTCTCAATAGGAGACTAGGCTCCAATAGTTCTCTTCGACGTAAACTCATGATTCGCACAACACTGCTCAAGCGCGACTGCCCGCCAGCTTGTTTCGTGCCCGCGCGAGATATCGCTGCCTACCCGCTCCGTGTCGCGTCGCCCCGCTGCCGCCATCGCTCAGCCATCGCAAATTTCGTGCCCGTAGACTTAGTTTACTCGTCGAGCCCTTCGTCGCAAGCGACGGGTTCGACGAGAACGGTGACCGGTGCTTGAAGTACCTAAAAGCACCGTTAGTGGATCGGGAGGATCCGAAATGACGTGTTTTGGGCGACGTCGACTGCTTTCCATTCTGTCCGCAGGATCGGGAATGATTCGTAGCAATCAAACGTTGTTACTGAGAACAATGTGTGATTGTTAATTGATTTGTTTGAATAACTGATTGTGTTTGAAATTAAGTGTAGCAATTGTTTATGTATTATTTGAATTAAAAAGAAAAGGGATGGTCTTCTACCGAACGAGTGAATTACTTGGTAGATCGATGGTCGTAATGTTATTCTTTGTAACTTTCATAACATGAAATTCAGGCATCTGTCAAATATGTTGCGTTCCATGATAACTACCCGCTACACGATTGTGTATATTTTGTTGATTAATTTCTTCACACGCAACATGAGTTCAAACAAAATAAAAACCGTAATATCAATAATAATTAATTGTTAATAGCAAATTACAAAACATACCGCAAACATTTGAAACCGCAATGGATAGCGGTTTTCCGTTTTCAGACTTTTATGACATTTTTATCAATTAAATGGAATATTACAAAAATCTGAAGATTATTTTTATTTAATCATTTTCACGAATAGCTACGCTACAAATCAACAATAAATGTAAAGTGGCGGTAAACGTGGGTAGCTGTGAAAAACGGATGATTTAAAAAAAAAATATATCAACTTATTTTACTTTGCAATTATTTTAACGTAAACATTAATTTAATATTACATACACATTAGTTGTTCCAAAATTTTAGAAAATGAGTTTTGTAGAAATGTTTAATAACTGGTATGTAATTATACAAAGTTTAACGTTAAATGGATCCAACACATTGGATATGATAAAGCGAACAGATTTGACATAAACGTTTGTCAAAACTTGTGGTATCGTTTTACATGCCGTTGTTCTAGCGTTTTCCATAGTGGTATGGTCCACCTGATGATTAGTCGTCACCGTCGCTGATAAATTTAACTTATGTCTGAAATAGCTGAGTCCCGCGATGTTGCCCGCGGTTATTCTTGTACCGCGGGCGACGCCGCGAAGCGAAGCTAGTGTAAAAAATAGCCTAAGTTACTCCTTATATCATCAGCTACCTATCAGTGAAAGTCCCGTCAAAATCGATCGAGCCGTTCCAGAGATTAGCCGGAACAAACAGACAGACAGACCGACAAAAATATGTTATTTTGGTATATGTACTTTGTGTACATAGGTACTTACGCGTTTAGTAAAAAGTGCTTATTTTATTATTACAAACGGACACTCCAATTTTATTTATTTGTATAGATTAGAAAAGTTTAACAACAAAAGTATAATAAGTCAAGAAGAAGTCAACAAGAAGTCTGTAACAATCGGCAAGTGTGCGGGCGGGCAAGAGCGCCGTACTGATCACGCGGTCGCCCGATAGTTGGCCGACAGTTTAGCTTGAAGGCAACGGGAATCCCATCAAACTGATTCATCGGCCGATTACTAATCGTTACAATTTGCGCACTTGCATACATCTCCATACTGATTAAGGCGCCGACCAAATTATCGGCCAATAGAAAGTCTACTTAGTCTGGCCATAAATACTGTTACAATTAAAAATAAACAAAATATTACATTTGAATTTGGAATCTGTCATTTTTATATGATTGCTCATTGAGTTCTCATTTTGGCGCCAATACATTATACAAGATTTTGCGATATTAAAATGGAGTGGGGTGATAAAGAGAACCGAATCGCTGTGATTGCATTACACAAAGTAGGTATGGAACCAAATGCAATTTTTAAAACTCTCCATACGCTTGATATTAGTAAAATGTTTGTGTACCGGGTTATTAATAGGTGCAATGAGACCTCCTCTGTTTGTGACAGAAAAAGATCTGGCCGTCCACGTAGTGTTCGTGCGAAAAAAGTGGTCAAAGCAGTAAGGGAAAGAATTCGAAGAAATCCTTTCCGAAAGCAAAAGATTTTATCGCGGGAGATGAAGATAGCACCTAGAACAATGTCGCGTATTTTAAAAGATGACTTAGGACTTCAGCCTGTAAGAGACGTACTGGTCATTTCATAACTGATAATTTAAAAGAGAATAGGGTGGTAAAATCGAAACAACTACTGAAGCGGTACGCAAAGGGAAGTCATAGAAAATTTTTGTTTACGGATGAGAATTTTTTTACAATTGAGCAACATTGTAACAAACAAAATGACCGTATTTATGCTCAAAGCTCTAAGGAAGCTTCCCAATTAGTCGACAGAGTGCAACGTGGGCACTATCCGACTTCAGTAATGGTTTGGTGGGGTATTTATTAGCTATGAATGAGTGACTGAGCCATACTTTTGTGAAAAAGGTATCAAAACATCGGCACAAGTGTATCAAGATACCATTCTTGAGAAGGTAGTGAAGCCTCTTAACAACACCATGTTCAATAAATAAGAATGGTCCTTCCAGCAAGACTCGGCGCCAGGTCATAAAGCTCGGTCTACGCAGTCTTGGTTGGAAACGAACGTTTCGGACTTCATCAGAGCTAAAGACTGGCCATCGTCTAGTCCCGATCTTCATATGCTGGATTATGATTTATGGTCAGTTTTGATAATTTGGACTCCCTAAAACAATCCGTACGATTGGCAGTGAAAATTTTCCCATGGAAAGAGTGCGTGCTTCTATTGATAACTGGCCTCAACGTTTAAAGGACTGTATTGCAGCCAATGGAGACCACTTCGAATAAGCTTTTTATACTTTAAATTGTTTTATATTTTTGTATTAAACTAACACACTGTAAAAGTAATAAATGTTATTTGCAATATAATTATTTTTTCCTTTGTCTCAGAATTTATGGCAAGACTTATGACAAGATTTATGGTAGTCTGCGGGGGCTATAAAATAAACCTTATAACAAAAACGTCCTTAATAGAAACGGAGCGGCCGATAGATCTTAAGAATAACGAGACACATTTTTAGGATTAGGTATCGAGTTATAAGAGGAGGGGTAGTTATTAATGAAAATTTTATTTCGAAAAAAGATTGGGAAGCATTGATATAGAAAGCCATGATAGCGCTATAACAAAATAACTCTCACTACGGAGTGAGACGACACGAAAGGCGGAGGACCATTAGAAAAACACAAAGATGAAAAAGTTTTCTCATGCGTACATGCTTGTACTAGCGCCAAAATATCGGGAATTCATTACATGTAAAAATTCTGATAAAAATACGTTAATTATACTATTTATAAAATAAATAAAAACTGTTATCTATAATAATTTTATTCCTTTCTGAGATAGAGAGAGAGAGAGAATATACTTTATTGCACACTAAAATATAATTCACTTTAAAAAACAGTCAAGAAGCAGATATATTTGTACAATAGGTGGCCATAACGCTAAAAGGATGTCTTCCATACAACCATTTTATTTACAGAGCTTCTGAAAAAGATAAATAGACAGCACATATGTTGCTGTGTACTATTGACAATACATTATTAAAGAAAATACATACATATATTACATACCTACAATAAGTAGATATATAGCTTATTCTTAAATAAATCTATTGCAATCGCAATAGCTTATTCTTAAATAAATCTATTACAATCGCAAGACTGAAAAACCAGAAAAGCTATGGTAGTTAATTTTTATTGAAACCAAAAAAATAGTTACTCACAAAAAGCCGCCAATCCAGCGCCAAAGGCTAGTTGCTGGTGAGGCAGCAGCATGGGCCGGGGACAAATTGGTAACGGCGGTGGCTGCCATAAAGTCATATTTCGATTCGTCATCAATTCAACACCTTCTGTTTCTCCCACGCCCACTTCAATATCCGAAGAAGATTCACTTTCAACAGGACCCTCGACTTGGGTAGTTAGCTTCGGCTCCTCAAGGTGACCGTAGAGTCTGGCAAAAAACTTTCGAGGTGACGAGGGACGCGGCGCGTGAATTTTACTAGTATCAGTTTGTAACTTATCCGGATCTGACTCGTCACTCATTTTACCGGTCACTGAAGAGGCTTATGACAGACGGGAGACGTCTTGCCCAGTCGCGGACGACGCGTGTTTTGGTTTTCATCGTGGCTATAACTCATTCCCGTAGGACGTTAGTCCCGCCCCTATTTATGGCTACTGCTTTATCCCGAACAACTTCACAAAGGGAATAGAGCTTTTCAACCAATAAGCGCTGGAGAGGCGTGTTAGTGAGGCGGAGTCGTGAGATTTTTTTATTGTACATTTATTTAAAACTCAGTACAACTAACTGATATTCAACTATCTTGCATGTATTAGAAAGGGAGCTAATTTTTTCCCAATCTTATTTAGTTGCAAGTTTATTGAAAATACAGATCAATTGTGTTAGATTTTATGAGTTTTTTTTATTAGTTCCAAATTTAACGACGAACTCATGACTCACTTGGTGGTAAGCGGTTACCGCAGTCCACATCGCATCAACGTGGGATATAAGGTCGAACTAACCGACCAGCAATACAGCACAGAACAGCTCAACAGCAACATGTTTCATACCCAAGTGATTATATAAAATCAACTCGTGAGACATGGCAAGTTCGACAGCTATCTCTCACAAGCTTGAATGAAGATTTTCAGTTATCATTTTGCGATGTTGACTTCAGTTGCAGACGTTGATGAACTAACAGAGCGAAGTCCTTCTTGACATGTCCTTCTTCAAACGAGGCTTGTGGAGAGTATTAAGCGGTAGGCAGCGGCTTGGCTCGGCCCCTGGCATTGCTGAAGTCCATGGGCGACGGTAACCACTCACCATCAGGTGGGCCGTATGCTCGTCTGCCTACAAGGGCAATAAAATAAAAACAAGAAGCACTGTTACATTCTGTACTGTTAAATTCCATTGAGGATGGAAAATTTAAGACAAATGTTCGATATTTTTGTTCATTATGAAATTCGCAATACACACTAGATATTATTATGATATAACTAAAAACATTATATAAAATTTAACAAAATAATATAAGCGTGTAGCAATCACGAGGAAGCGTGATTCTAACTTCTGAATTTCAGTAAAAAGTATATTCAGTAAAAAGTAAATTTGCGATGGAAAATGCTAATGTCATTCAAATAATAAAATAAAAGTAAATACATCTAAAATGTACAATGTCAGTGTTCTAAGACTAATTTATATGTTTTTGTGTCTTTCTTTCAATTCCACATTTCCAATGCACCGAGATAGTAAGCGGATGATGCCCTTTGAAACTCATTATGTTACCCGTAAGTCGATTTTATTTTTTAGGTGGGTGGACGAGTTCACGGCTCAAAAGGTGTTAAGTAGTTACTAGAGCCCATAGACACCTACGACGTAAATGCCGCCATCTACCTTGAGACATAAGCTCTAAGGTCTCAGTTTTTACAGTACAACGGCTTCCCCACTCTTCAAACCGAAACGCATTTGGTACTGCTTCACGGTAGAAATAAGCTGGGTGGTGGTACCTACCCGTGCGGACTCACAAGACATACTACCACCAGGAAACGATTAGGAAGACTAACTAATTTTTGTTTACAATGTATCTATCACATATTTTCAACCTCTATGTATCAAGGTGCGTGGCAGCATTTACGTTGTGATGTCTATAGAGTTTGATAAGCACTTAACTCGAGGTAGGCTTGTTCAATCATTTATTGGAATAAATAAACACATAAAAACAGTAGATCTAATATGTACCTGTCTTCGTTTTTTTTTTGTTATGTTCGCTGGTAGCTGAAGGGGCTACTCCAGCTAGGTTTTAATAATAATAACAACCCTTGGATTACTGTTTTTTTTTCAGATTTTAAATTATGCAACAAAGAAAATCAGGGCACTCCGTTTTATCGAACAAAAAAAATGGCAAGTAATATTGAAAACGCATTGAAGAAAATAAAAGATTCAACTCAAGATGTTGGCAAAAATTTTCAGTTGTTTATGAATGGTAAAAATAAAGAAACATCCAAAAATAATCTTAATGACCTGACCCATTATGAACAATTGGTCTTTATGAAAAAATATCCTTATCTGGATTTAAAAGAGTTCGAAATGAAGTACAGGCCGGCATCAAACAAGATTGCACGAGAAAGTTTTGAATTTGAATCTGGATCGCATCTTCGTGGTGATTCCAGTTTATGTGAACCGTTAGAAGAGGGGCCAAACGTAGAAATATTCAATAGGGGATTATCAGGTTTCACTATTCCTCCGAGGGATAATAAAGGAGCTGAAGTTTTTAACAATGAAAAATTGTATAAGCAAGATGCCATACTCAAACCTCAGATTTAGAAAATATTTGAATTCAAAAAAAATTTCAATAAACTAACATTGCAATACCTTTACAATTTTACTTTTATCAATAGATATAACTTCTAGTTCTACCAGCCCACAGACGTCCACTGCTGGACATAGGCCTCCCCAAGCCTCGCCACAAAGTTCGGTATTGCGCTGCTTGCATCCAGCGGATCCCCGCTAACCTCAATAGGTCCGTCTTGAGACCTACCCACGCTACGTCTTCCGGTACGCGGAAGAACTTTAAACTATGTATTTTATATATAACTTTAAACTAAACCAAATTGTGGAGGAAAGTAAAAAAATACTACACATGGTACACACATTTATAACTGGTGGTAGGACCTCTTGGAAATCCGCACGGGTAGGTACTACCACCCCGCCTACTTCCGCCGTGAAGCAGTAATGCGTTTCGGTTCGCAGGGTGGGGCAGCCGTTGTAACTATACTGAGACCTTAGAACTTATATCTCAAGATGGGTGGCGCATTTACGTTGTAGATGTCTATGGGCTCCAGTAACCACTTAACACCAGGTGGACTGTGAGCACGTCCACCTATCTAAGCAATAAATAAATTTAAAAAAATGCTACTCGCGAAAACCGAAGAAGATACTAGTTTGTAATGAATTATTAACAAATTAAAAAATTTTGTTCGTTCACTTTTTGGAACTGTATTAGGGGCAAGGTTGGACAAAAATGACGAGACCTAATTTGCATCAATGAAGACTAAATGCCACACATCTTTGTTACCCAAAATCACTTTAGACTATTCCACACCACTGGTTACGGAATATCGGGAGACAGAGATGGACAAAATAGACGGTAATCTTCTTCTTTTTCTGAAATTTTTGAAACGTCAACAGTGTGAATGTCAACAACTTGAAAGTGTCCTGTCCACAATAACCAAATCATCCACAACTTCTGCCAAACGAACACACACAAATAAAAACAGGCCTCAGATTTTATATGTAACATTAATTAAAAATCCGAGATATCCAATTATGAGTGAGTCAATTAATTGAGTTTAGTTATTTAGCTTAGAAAGAATTTCTTTTATTTTTGTTATTATTGGCAGTAATCAGATAAAGCTGTTTTTTTATCTTATTCACCTGATATCTTACTCTTGCTCAAAGATTATTTTGAAAATGTTGATTAAATAAAATTGTNGCAGTAATCAGATAAAGCTGTTTTTTTATCTTATTCACCTGATATCTTACTCTTGCTCAAAGATTATTTTGAAAATGTTGATTAAATAAAATTGTATTATTGCATTTCCAGTCCTTTTGTTTTCTATTTTTTATTCTATTTTATGATTTCGTTTCAGAGTTGTGATTTTTAAGGAAATTAAATAATAATTTTCTAAAATATAACATGCTCATACTTTTTTTGATCATTGTATTGTTGATTATTATTTACGTCACATCGCTTCGGAATAGAAACCAGCTTAATTTACACTATGTTGTGTATTGTGCTTAAATTATGGATTGTATTCATCATTTCGGTCCATATAAATAATTATATGGCACCTACCTATATATCGCAGTACTGCGAGTTGACAGCCTTTACAAATATCCCAATTTAACCCTTAACCGTGTCAATTTACCCCGGACGCTGGGTAAATTGGGACGGCCATTATTTTACCGATTATTTCTTTAAAATGAATAATTAAAATAATGTTACGGTTTTTATCACCTAGGTACGTTCAAGACTCAACTTATTTCTTTGGTTGAGCAGTGACTATTTAATTGGAACTATTTTAAAATTCAATCTGAAGGTCGATTTTGTCCCTATTTACCCCATTGTACGGTATATAGTGTGTATATAACCTATGCTGAAGGTCATAAAATAATTATCTGTGAAAACAATTTAACCAAAAAAAAAACTGCGGTTGTTTTCGTTAGATAAATAAAAAAAAATGATTGCTTAAATAAAGTTTATAAAAATAAAATGTGGTCTCTCTTTTAGTTTGTGTCAATATTTAATGCGCACCTTGCATTGGTGCCTTGTGGTACATAATCAAACACGTTTTGAATAAATTTAACCACTCCAAACTGCCTCTTATCGCTAATATCGATTGGTAAGTATTAAAAATAATTTAATTTTCTTTCTTGATTCGCACTGGCACTAGTAAATCGAGTTTGCTCCCTGGCATAGAAAATTTGTTTTTGCATTATCTCTACGATTCAGAACTGTACCCATTATAACACAACATAAATAGCAGCGAAAAACAATACAGTACAATCGTAATGTTGGTACTATGTAACTACTAATACCGTAAAATGGGGCGATTAGGGACAAATTCCAACTTTATGAGCAATTTTAAGGTAGTTGTTGATGTATATAATGCTATATCAGGATCAAAATGATTGAGTCTTGGGGGCATCTTTGTTGTCTAATTTAAAATTATGCAACTAGCATTCCAGTTTAAGCAAAAAATGCAAAAATAGGTGTAATCCCTATTTACCCGAAAATTGCGGTTAATTGGGACGAAATGAGAAATTTGCTAGGGTTGGCACTACTTTTATTTTTATATATAGTTTTAATTTATTTATTTATTTAGTTGCACCAACAAAGTGATCATCAATAAAAAAAATTGAAAAACTGACAAAAGTACATGGCAGACATCACCTCAATTATAGGTGCAATCGACAGTGCTGATATTTCTATCTGGGTTAAGAGATTAGGTGTGTCGGTTATTCCATGGATTAATCAGATGAATACCCCCACTCTGAACAAATATTAAATATTTTATTATGTATTACTTAGACATTTTTGTCCACCTTGAGATTTCATTGATCTTGTTACATGTCTCTGCAAAATCGACTTACTTATATTAAATTGCTTATCTATTTCAACTAAAGACTTATTCCCAATTTCGCTTCGAATAAACCAGATTTTTACCAACAAATTTAAAAAATATTGTTATAACTACATAGACAACCCTACAAACCTGTACCTATTTATACTTAGGTCGTTTCCATTTCACGTATTCTCATCCCAATTGACCCCTTTTTCGTTGTTATTTGTACCTAAGACGTCCCCAATATCCCCAAAAACAACAGATTTTTACATGTATTTTTATTTAATCAAATACATTAAAACCAATAACAACTGAGACTTACCTTTAATATATATGCTGGTTCAAACACTAAATAACGTTTATAAATCATAGTCGTCTTCTATTATTATCAAATAAATAAAAGAGAGCAAAGTTTCTAGCACTAAAATAATGACCACCACAGGAAGTTAATTTGAAACGCGATTTTTTATAAGTTAGCAGCTATTATCATGCATATTCAGAGTTGTTTTGTGAACTTTCAACATTCTACTATTAAACTACAAAAAATGGAAGATTTTGCAACGAATATAAAACTTATATTGAGCGTCGAAAGATTTTCCTGATTTTTTCCCGATTCGCCTGTCAATCCCTAATCGCCCCATTTTACCGGTACTGTAATTATAGTCGGATTTTTAATTAGACGAAGCCAGCTGACAGTAGCTAATGTCACTTTGTGAAATAATGTTGCTATATTTAAAGTAATAGTGATGCGTTCAGTTCTCGTTCAATCACATGAATGAACAATGAGTGTGAAGAGATAATAATTAATTTCAAACTATAAAAGAATATCATTTATATTTTACAATAAAATTGTATTAAAGTGCTCCAATATATGTTACTAGTAGTATGTAACTACAATCAGTTTTTTTTATTTTCATTACCTACCTTTAATTGTTATATTTTATACAACTATAGTTTCAACTATACGATGTATTGGAAATAGGACAGTCTTACAAGCTTCCTCGCTATGTTTTTCTTAATGTTTAAAACACTCTGTATTCAGTACAGGTAGATACTATAGGAACATAATATTTCGTCGAAAACTCGTTGGTATGTACAAAGCACGCCTAAAATTCGAACCCCGTACCCGATATCGGCAATTCGGCACACCAACTATTCATTAGACAATCGAGGCAATTTCATTAATTCAGGAGTTTTTTCAATCGCTCACTTTGTCACAACACTATTTTTATTTCATCAAAAACTGACAACACAGTAAATGTCAGTAGACTTCGTCTAATAAAAAATCCGACTATAAACTGAATTTCATTTCAGACAAATATGGAATTGCAGTGCAAAGCTTTGCATTATGATTGGGGCAAAGTTGGCTCTGAGAGTATAGTTGCTAGGCTGTTACATAGTGCTGATTCTAGAATTGACATAGATCAAACAAAACCTTATGCTGAGTTATGGATGGGAACTCATCCTAATGGTCCTTCTCTAATTATTGAGAGAAATATTTTATTGTCTGACTACCTCAAAGAAAATCTTGATGCCATTGGGCCAGCTGTAAGGAAGAAATTTGGTGTAGCCATACCTTTTCTTTTGAAGATATTGTCTATCAAAAAGGCCCTGTCTATACAAGCCCATCCCAACAAGGTAATATAACAACATTTTAAATAACACCAAAGCGTTTTTTTTAGAAGAATGTTTGTTTAGTAATTATCAATAATAGCTTTAGTATATGACATTTAAAAGATATTAATTGAGTTTAATTCTTTTCATATAAACCAATCAATCCAATTAAAGCTTATTACAGGTGGTGCGTTGTGAACAACCATAAATTATTGATACTCTGCTGTCTATTGCTTAAGAATACTCATTACTTGTTCTGATTTTAGGAACATGCTGAACAGCTACACAAAAACTTCCCTGATATGTACAAAGATCCAAATCACAAGCCTGAGATTGCCATTGCCTTGACATCGTTTGAGGCTCTTTGTGGATTTAGGCCTTTGTCTGAAATCAGGGAGTTCTTAAAAAGTTAGTTAATCGATTGTTTTTTTTAATTATTTTTATACATTGAAAACATTACACTCCCTATTATTTAATGGGGTCTTACCATAATTTTCACATTTAATGAGTACACAATATTTTATGCTATTTTTTTCGCCATGAGCATGGGTAGACTGAAGACTAAGGTAGGAACTTAGGAGCAGAAAAATCTGCCTACACTATTTCTAATCCAGTTTTTGGTATTGCTCTCTGTGACTCAACCTGACAATATAAACTCGCGGTACTGACAGTTTTTTTTTGAATACATTAAGAAAGCATTGTTTTTTAGTAAATCTAATATTGATTTCCATCCGCTATTATCTTCAGTCCTGCTTATCTGTCATTTCCAGTCTACCAACAATTGTGGTGCTTGTGACAGCATTGTCATATTGGTTTCATATCTATTTTCAGAACTTCCTGAACTTACCAACATTCTATCCAAAGAAGCTGTTGACAGAGTGCTCACTAATCAGGATCAAGGAGACAATAACAAAATTCTAAGGCCATTGTTTGAGTCACTGATGACTTGTGAAAAAGCTTCTGTTTCCAACAGCTTGCAAAACTTGATCAACAGGCTTGAGAAAGATGGTATGGACTAAAATTTTTATATTATATACACTAGTGATAATAAACTATCAAATGTTACATTAATATACAAATTAAGGATATACAGTTGCACCAAATAATCGGATTATTAATATCTGTTACATTATTTTTCATCCATAAACTCTGATTTTAGATGCATCAAATCAAACATTTTTACTCTATTCTCTTCTGCGTCGCTTACATAGTGATTTCCCTGGAGATGTTGGCTGTTGGGGTCCATACTTCTTGAATTATATTGTGCTGCACCCAGGCCAAGCTATTTTCTTGAAGCCGAACCTGCCACACGCCTACTTGAGTGGAGGTAAATGGTTTTGAATTAGATCATAAATTGTCAAAATAAATGAATGATCATTAGGAATTAAAAATAAAGGGATCAAAAACCAAAATCATTAAGGTCTATTTTCAACAGTCTGAAAACGCACATACAAGAACAAGTTCACAGAGACTACAAAGTATATTTTAATTACCATAACGTTATCTTTACCTAGTAATTAAACCTAAACCTTATACAGTACTATCTACTACTGAACTAACTGTTACTGTAATGTACAGCACTAATTAACAGGTCTGAACACTAGATGCGACTAGAACAAACGAAATATTCAAAATCATACACAGTTATAAATACGAAACTAATTTACCCAAACAGGAAAGTCAGTTTTAAGTGTTTTTAATTTCCCCTTTACTATTTTATCTGATTTGTTTATATTGTTTTGAAAAGTATACTTGGTACCTAATGAGAGTGCTCGTCGTGCCACGTGAAGGTTAGCAATGCATTCACAAATAATTAGTAGAATTAATTTTTAAATATCATTATACCGGTGTATAAAATTCAAATATGTATATATATACATTTAAATGTATATATATAAATATATTTAAGTATAAAAACATTATATTAAATATATTAATAATCAAACTGTCTGATTCTCTTAGTTAGAGGGGCTCTTAGTTTGGGGGCAAATGTCAGTTTATCTTCTCCTTGATTTAGTTATATTTACATTTAATGTTAAACAAATTATATTAGCTAATACTAAATATTCGTAACAAAACTTTATTAAAATCTCTACTAGACTAGATTAAATTGATTTATGTGTTCAATAATAAGAAATCAATGAACTTGTAATATGTTATAAATATATACTAACATGTCAAACTTTACCTTACAGATTGTGTAGAATGCATGGCATGTTCTGATAATGTGATCCGTGCTGGGTTGACCCCGAAACATATTGATGTGCCCACACTAGTCGATATGCTGGACTATAATAGCTATGGAAAAGATCAACTCCTATTCCACCCCCAATTAGAAGATGCAAATAGTTGTATTTGGCGTCCTCCAGTGCCTGATTTTGCTGTTGTGAAGATAAATGTATGTATATTGCTATGTGTATTACATATTCAAAACAGTTTCGAAATGCACACAATATTTTCAATATATCTAAGCAACAATTATTATTATCAGTGGCTGGAAAGCCGTGGCTTAGTTACTTAAGTAAATCTATCTACATAGATCCCTCAGGTTTAGATTAATAATAATGTGCAAACCTAATTACCTTGTAGGAAACTACTAACTTTTTCATTGCTTAGACGGACTCACGACTGTGTTACTGGAGCCCACAGATATTCAAAATGTAAATTCTGCCCCCCATATTGAGATATGAGTTGTAGGTATGAAATCTAACAGTTATTTTACATATTTTACAAAAAATTATTTATTCGCATACTAGTGTTTGTGCTTATCGATATACAGCCGTTTCTGTTGTGTAAAGGTTTCTATAGTGTCCTGTATTTTTTTTATCGCTTAGATGTGTGGACGATCTCACGGCCCACCTAGTGTTAAGTGGTTACCGGAGCATGGGCTCCGGTAACTCTATGGAGACATCTACAACGTAATTGCTGCCATCCACCTTGAGACATGAGTACAACGGCTCATCAGACCGAAAGGCATTACTGCTTCACGGCAGAAATAGACAGGGTGGTGGTACCTACCCGTGCGGACTCCTACCACCAGTAAACAATGTATAAATGGGATTTTGCATTGTTTGTTCAGGTGGTGGGTCCGGAGCCGTACAACACCCAGATCCGGCCCAGTCCGAGTCTCCTCATAGTGACGTCAGGAGCGGGCTCGGCGTGCGACACGGAGCCGGTGCCCGTCCGTGCCGGGGTCGTGTTGTTCCTGAAGGCGAGCCGTCAGCTCACACTCACGCCCACGGCCGACGGGCACATCGAGGCCTACCAGGCCATATGCAACGTATGACGGTACCGATACGCGTTGATCACCGACGTCCAACTGCCAGAGTAGGTAATAATACCTACTCTAAACGGTTAACCAACATAATTGTAAACAACTCTCGATGATATCTCAACATTAATTAAAGCTTAAAAATTTTTAATTCAATATTTAAAATAAATAATTGTTTAAAAAAGCTAAAACATAATACGCTTTTTAGAAAATCCAACTAAAAAATAGACTTTTTTTTTTAATAAATCTGAATTAAAAATAGTGTAAGAAAAAATGACTTCAGGATATTATCAAAATAACCCTTCTACTTATATCTGTTCATAAAATATTTATAACTACTGATACCATGCACCCCACGCTTTTTTTACAATAAAATCATTTTTTCTTACACTATTTTTAATTCAAATTTATTAAATTTTATTTTCTATTTTTTAGTTGGATTTTCTATAAAAGCGTATTTTGTTAGATTTTATAAACTATTATTTATTTTTAGTTGAATTTCAATTTTGTCATTTATTTTTTAATTTTTTTTTTAATATTAAATTGTCATCGGTCCTAATAATTATACCAAATTTCGAGTTAATCCGACGTTTTGAAGGGGCTCAAAATCTTGTTCAAAGATTCCGTTACATACTAACATACATATGTCTGAAGCTAATAAAAGCGTATTAAAAACGGTAACTAGGGTAGTCAAATATTATCGTGAGCTGTATACAGCATAATAAGCTTGGTTGACCTAAATTAAACTTGAAGATTCAAATTGTGATTTTTATATACATAATTGCTGTGGAGATATCACGTCCGAATATATTTAAAGCAGTGACTCATAGTCTACAAAGAAAACTTTTTTTTTTTTTTTTTTTTTTTTTTTTTTNGTATACGTCGGCGTATTCCTGCACAACGGCGATAAAGTGTTGTGCAGTGGAGGCAGCGCGAATGGCGTCGCCCAAAGCGTTAACGCGCTCAAAGTTGATCGACTGAAAGAAGTCGATCGCTAAAGCGAGATTGTCGGACGCGGTCGGAGGGCAAGTCGCGGGAGAGGGACGAGTCGCGGGGGCGGGACGAATCGCGGAGGAGGGAGTTATAGCCGTGTTCGTGTACGGCAGCGGTTTTGCCCAGGCCGAGACACTGGGCACCGCCGCCGGAACGAACGCTGGCTTAGCCTGCGACGCAGAGGGTGCCGAGGCTTTGATGTCTGGGCCGGAAGCTCGGAGGCGGTTTTGGCGGGCGACGCGGCACAAAGAAAACTTCTGAATCATGTATCTTTGTAGAATTACACAAAACGAATACCTTAAAATTAAACATTTGCTTACAAAGTCAATTCGATGAATGATTGTAAGTATACAAGTAGGCATGTACGTACAACCAGCATACAGGGTATAATCTGTAGAAAATAAAAAAGCCCGCCTAAATTTAAATTTTAATAAAAATCTTGTCTTTGTCTTTAAATGCAAATAAATTCGTAATTTGGTGGGGTTGTTTGATTAAACATTGAATTGTACGAGATAATTCGATCCCCGACTAAATTGTATATTATAACTTCTAATAGTTCGTTTTTAGCCGACCTAAATATACCTTTACATTTCATAAATTAAATGGTTCTCAGTATATTTATTATAAATAAAATTTGTATCTTCAAGTTAGGCGGTATTTGGATGTCCGAGATCAAATCTGTGTTAAGGATACACTGTGTTTCTATTAAAATACCAAAAAAAAAAAAAACTTCATATCACTAATTATATTATAGCGTTTCGTTATCAATGTTTCTGTAATAACTAGATGAAAATGATGTAGTACGTTCGTTTACTACATCTATTGATAGAAATCTAAAGTATAGATTGGTATTATAATAAATTAAAAAATATATCATGATATATAGATATAAAATATAGGAAAGTGGATATTCTTGTCTTAGACAGTATTAGCCTATTACATATTACTTGCCAGTTAATTAATACCTATTCCGCATTTTATGTAGAGAATTTTAAAATTTGTTATACAATTTAGGATAATAAATTCTGTAAAATGACATTTAAAGAAGACATTTGAAAGGTCCACTGCAAGAACGATCAATATTTACTTTTTTCATAATTTTATTTTAATTATACAACGGTAAAAAAAAAATTCATTTCATTAGTACACGTTTTGTAATATTATATATTACTTCTTTGACACATAATCGTACTTAGGGCATTATATAGTAATAAAAATGAATTAAATCTCAGATAAGTCTATACGTCAGGCTATAATGATAACTGTCCATTCATCACTTCCAGCTGATTGATATCAATAATGATCATTGTCTAAATGACTTGTTTATATTAGCTTCTGATTATTATATTTGCAATATGATGAAGTGCATCGTGATAACGTTTCGCTTCAGGTTTATAGAACTATTTCATAAACTGCAGGTCCCTGCATTTCACTTTTAATATAGGTAGAGCTTGTCTTGATACGCTAAATCACTTAGTTTCGAGATGAAACGGATATCCGGTAACTATCCGGTATCCGGCCCATCCGGCCATATCGTCACTATCGATGGCGTCGATGGCGGCATGGACATTTATCATTATTGTCGTCAACACGAGTGATGCTCATCGTAACTGATCGATATTACTAAATTTGTTAATATGATTACCAACTTGTGTCATGCTTCCGAATGGAATTCTCAGTTAAAAATGTAATAATTTTGGTCATTCATCGTTATTACAGTGGATCTTTCATTTAAATACTAAGCTATTTAGCAATGCGTATTATTTATCGATTATGTAAGACGTGTTCAAACTAGAGAAAAGTGCGAGAAAATTTTTAGCACACTGTATTTCATACGAT
Source organism: Bombyx mandarina (assembly GCF_003987935.1). The sequence goes on along the minus strand of NW_021011489.1, from coordinate 1,761,770 downwards.
GTGATGTGTACAAAGATTATTTTGTATGAATGAATAGTTGTAATATGAAAGTTTCCTTAGGGTAGTGTTCTAAAACCTATCATATCACGCACATTGTTATTTAACTGGTTCTTACTTAGCCCATTGAGTTTCTCGCCGGACCTTCTCAGTGGGTCGTGATTCCGATCCGGTGGTAGACTGAAGCACTGCTCTTGCTAGGGCTAGTGTTATCAAATTCTCTCAGGTTGAGCCCGTGAGCTCACCTACCCGTCCGGGCGTAGCTGGAATAGCCTCTCAGGCTTCCATCGAATAGGTTGGGAAAAAAAGGGTTTTTACCACGATTTTCACATCAAATCTTTGTTTTTCTATCTAATCGCTAGGAGCCTAAGGGGCTATACCAACTTCGCGCGGACCTGTAGGTGAATTCACGGGTTCAACCGCAGTGAATTTACTAACACTAGCCCTAGCAACATCTGTGCTTCGTTGAATCTACCACCAGCTTAGAATCGGCACCCATTGAAAAGATCCGGTGAGAAACTCAGTAGGCTATGTCTATGGGGCATTTAATCGGCTCCAGATCTAACATATATATAAGTATATAATATATATTGGATATAACATGTTTATGTCCTAAAGTATATATATATTGCTATTGTAATATATATCTAGATCTAGAAAGTTACCTACATGTTTAAAAATTGACGTATTTCGTGATGTAACCTTTCCGTCAGAAAAAAGCCCTAAATGTATATTTATTACTTTACAATCTCTAATTTTATTAGTTTTTTTTTTTGGAATGATCTTGACATATTCCGGTATAAAACTACAAATTTATTATTTTATTATTATATACTATTAGTTTTTATTTAATATTCCATTTATTCGATAAGTACCTATTCTTGTACCAAAGTTAAAATTAGAGATCCTCGCTGTTGATTATCATTATAATAAACCAGAATTCATTTAACATTTAAAAAAATTGTAATTGTTATTAGTATACGCTCGTAACAGTAGACACCTTCTCTCATATTTTGCAAATTTTCCGCCGAAAAAGAATGTAGCGAATACGTAATAAAGTATGATATTAGTGAAAATTACAAAGAATATTTTCAATCGACGATAGCTGTGCGGTTGAATTTTAAATGTACTTAATTATTATAATGAGATGTACCTCATCATGCAGTCTGTTACATTAAATATAAAATTATATCTCCTAGAGTCTAGAGCAATTTAAAACTACCGGGCTATCTGACTTCTAAAACGAATTTATATTCATTTACTAACAATAGTTTTTTTAAATGAATCTTCAAGCATTTTCACTGTTCATTTCGTTATGAATATAAACCCCCTGTTGTTTATTTTTATATTATATATTGTGTTATTTTTAATAAAAATAAATTTATTTTCTTAATTATTTAATTTATGTTCCTTAAATCGAGTGCTTATTTTTATTGCGTTGTTAATTTATATTAAAAAAAATAGTAAAAAATTAATTAATACTTTTATTTACGCTTTTCGAAGACTATTCTAATTTAGAGTGCACATAATACAAATTCGTACTTTCATTTGTTCATCACTTATGCACGACAAAATATAGCGTTGAGTACTTTACTCAGTTGTCATATCAGATACGTGTCAAAGATATCTGTAACGAACTGTGGATCAGCGCATTGTTCCTAAATACTATTCTGATTGTTCGGGTGACGAGTGGTGCGATTGTAAAGTGGAAATAATGGAATCGTCGATAAAATTTCCGCCGATCTTCCCGTGGGACATGTCGTAGAAACCACAAAGAAATCGCAACGTTTCTGGTTTTTATATGGAGTCAAGCGGAAGTAGCTGTGTGTTTAGTGCGAGTTTTTTAACGTTCTTGATAGCTTTTTTTTTCCTACCTAAGCTGAGAGCCTTGAGAGGCTATATCAGCGTCGCCTTAACTAGTAGGTGAGCTCGCGGGGCTCAAACCCGACGACGTTGCTAACACGAACCCTAGCAAGAGACGTGCTTCGCCGAATCTACCACCGGATCGGAAACGCGACCCACTGAGAAGATCCGGCGAGAAACTCAGTGGGCTTCTCGATAGCGTAACGTTAACCCAATTTTATATGCAGTTGGAACAGCGCCCCTAACGGCAAAGGAAGGCAAACGATCCCATTCCGTACAAATATGAGCTAACTTTTACGCTATCGAGAACGTTAAAAAACTCGCACTAAGCACACTGGTATTTGGGTGCACCGGTTCAAAGGTGGGGGCAGTACTCCACGCTAGCTCGAACCTGTGGCTTATAAAGCATATGTTACCGCTTCGCTTTGTTGAAGACATTTTAATACATAAATTGGTTTTATCTTCCAAATTTTTCCTATACTAAACATAGGTAGCTCGTAACTCTAAGAATCCCAGTATATCAGACGACCCATGTAGTGCGTTAAATACCACGCGTCATTCGACAGGGAGAATGAGTCAAGGTCCGTAGTTGTAAAAGGAATCTAATCCGTTAACATTATAGATGTCTACGTGGAAACAGAAGCGAAGAGAAAAAGACAAATTATTTTGTTTAAAAATAACTTGAAAAAATTATTAACTTTAAGATTTTACGATCTTTTAAATGATAAATCATGTTAATTTTAGATTCGCTTCTTTCTGTTCTTTGTTTTCGTTTTATGATATAAATTACTTATTCTTATTAAATTAATCTATTTTATTGTTTGATATTTTAATTAATTAATACTGCATTTAATGTAAATAATTTTGAATAATATTTGCATGCCGACCTGGTAGAAACACACTGTTCTATAAAATAACTATCAACAACTTTGTAAACCATGTTTTAATAAAGTTTGATTTGATTTGATTCGAAATCGCTCACAAAAAAATCACTCTTTCCCCCCTTTTTTTATATATTTGAAAATGGAGGATAGTCGGAGCGAGTAAGAAGAGGCTCCGGTCCACATCTCGTGCGACGTTACCCTGCGACAAAAAGGTCAGTTTAAATAACGTAAAACACGTCTCAGTTCAGTCAGGTTACAACGGCTACCCCACCCTTCAAACCAAAACGCATTACTGCTTCACGGTAGAAATAGGCAGGGTGGTGGTACCTACCCGTGCGCACTCATAAGAAGTCCCTCCACCAGTAATTACGCAAATTATAATTTTGCGGGTTTCATTATTATTACACGATGTTATTCCTTCATCATTATTAGATATACTCCTTTTAGTACATCATTATTAGACATTGAACTGCTCCAATCGTACTTCTTGTATTCAGTGAAAACCCAAGAAAAATAACTGTCCTTGAAAGATGAAAGTTTGAGAACTATAACCGCATTCAATAAATACGCATTAATTCGTTTTATTAATTCACATTGGGCTTTCCGAACTGTAACCGATTCGATCGCTGTAAACGATCAATGAGAGAACATTCTGTAACAGAAACATTAATTTCACGGTATCTGCCTGTGCCTTATCTTGCTTAAGGAAGCTAACTGCGGACTACTTCTATTTTAGATGGAGGTTAGTTCACAACACGAAATTGGCGTAAACGAAGCTCATACAAACCACAACGTGAATGTCCACTTTCTACACTACCAATAAAAAAAGGAGGTCGATGTCTCGTTTCATTAGTTCTTGCCAATAGATTTCAATAATGCCAGACGATCTTTCATGAACAGTATCTGGTTATGCGTGGCAAATAATAATAGGTGTTCCGGGGACTCGTTCCAAACTGTAAATAGAGCACTAGGTCAGGCTACTGATATTAGTGCCCCCTTATTGTAGAGGTAATTGGTATTAAAGTATCCTCATCTTATAAAAATGCAACTAAGGCATTCATAGGAGTATACTACGATTGCGAATCATGCCCGTATCTTTAGACGTTTCGTAAAATAGTCCTCCACTCTTAACTCATCCGATGACGCTCGAGAATTCCCTCCAAACTTACTCGAGTTTGGTATTTTTAGTCCACCATTACAATATTCCTCAACTGTCCTCGAGTGAGGTAATAATGATGAATATACGCGAATCATGCACAGATCCAGTCCATTGCACAACAATATCATATATTTCCATTTGCGGTCCACATACTATTTGGACATTGATAGAAAACCAGCCTTGAGGAACGTTCAAGGTACGTCGCGGCGTACCTTGATTTGACAGTTCGCTTACTTCACTCCGGTTAGGAAAATTTTCCAAGGACGTTTGAGTGGAGTTTATTTTTACGACTAAGCATACCAAAACGCGCGTTGGAGGTTGAGTCGAGTCGAGTTAAGCTCGTGTGAACGACTAAAGATACGGGTGTCAGTGTTGTAACGTATTGTTAGACTGCATGGTTAGGTTCATCCTGCCTATTTATGTCACGAAGCAGTCATGAGTTCTGATTGAGTGTGGGACAGCCAATATACCAGGGGTGGCCAACGGGTAGTTCGCGATCGACCGGTCGATCGTGGTTATTAGTTCAGTCGACCGTATACATAGAACAGACTGCGCAACGTAATCACCAATTGCTGTACGCATCATCTTCATCTTCTATAATTTGATAATGACCATTATGTCACATTATTTATGCTCTCTTCTACACAATAGTTATCTTTTTTTATTTTATTCGCGCATTATTTGAAGGGTGGAGCAGCCACTGTACTGTACATTAGAACTATGTCTCATGGTGGAGACAATTACGTTGTCGATGTTTATAAGGTCCAGTAAGAGCATAACACCAGGTGAGCTATGAGTTGGTTCACGATTACAACATGTATAACATGCATAGTTAGTAGCAATGGAGGAAACGGCATTTGGGAGATATTACTTCTAAATACCTATTACAAATTAGCACAAAATGTTATTCAAGTAACTTTCATTCATTACTTATGTAGGAATTACTAAAGAATTAGTAATAAAATTAAAAAAATGTAAAGCTTATCAACCACTATGACAAATTTTTAATGTCCATGATAGCGAATACCCACCTTAGTTCAAAAAGTGTCATCCAGCTGACTTATGCAAAAAGATTACGCGGTCGTAACGAATCGGTCAACAGCATAGTTTCCACTTCCATCTTCTAATTTGTAGGTTTTAAATCGTTTTTGTCTTTTTCTAGTTTATGTTTGAGTAATTTATTTGCTCAGAGTCTAAAAGTATACAATGTTCGGAAATTGAAAACTAATCAGTGAAACTAGATAACAATTCAGATGACATTTACTTATTGTGTATTGAAGAAATGATAAATTGATAAAATAACTTTTTTATTGCTGTAGATCAGCGGTCGGGGAACTTTTTAATTATTATCCCAAAATATTTTTGTGTAAATTGATATTACCCCATAGCGAAAAACAAAAAAAAACGAAATTGCTTCTTTTTAGCATCTTTCATATTATAGCCTCCATGATAATTTGAAATCACAACGATTCTAAAGAAGTTTCACTTCAATATATAATTTTACTCACAAATGTTTCGTTTTTACCCCCCAAAATTTCACCGCAGCTGTAGATGGACAAACGTGCTTAGGGTATCTACACATTATGCAGCTAGCCGCGATGCGACCAGCCGCGCGGCTGACCGTAATCTAAAATTTGTACGAGAAAGTCGTTTACGCACTGCAATGCGGCTGCCGGCCGACCGCTTCAGTTGTTCTGAGTGCTGCGGCTCGACTGACGGCCAGCCGGACGGTTGCCCTACACACTACGCGGATAGTGCTATTTTGCGGTTGTCCGCCATTGACGCGAATGTGTTTATCGATGCTAGCGCGTCAACTATGGATTTCGATACGGAAAAATGTATAATTGAAATTCAAAATAAGCCAGCAACTTGGAACACAAGATCCGCAGAATATTCGGATAAAAATTTACGTTCAAAAGCTTTTTGAGCTCTCCACAAAACAATTCAAAATGCTTACCCGAGCTCGCTAATAAGCATGCACCCAGTACCTTTTTTCTGTTTCATGTTCTTTATGTAACGCGAGTAAATATAATAAATAGCTGCTACTTCTTCAACGTCCACCTTGGAAATGAATCGATCCAACCGCAAACCAAAACGGTTTCTAACCGCACATTCCGGTTCGAGTTGCGGCTATCCGCCACCTGGCTATCCGCAAGCGGAACCGCGACCTGCGGTCACCCGCATTCCGGCTAACCGTATAGTGAGTAGCCGCCCTTACTGTAACGTTAAGCGACTTCCAATGCACAGACGCGAAAGCCTACTTCCGCCAACTCACAATTTGCACTATTAAAATAGTAAAGCAAATGCATAAACACTAGGGGTTTTTTTTTTGGTCAGGAGGAAATCACCGGAATTCCGCCCTCCACTGGGGATGGAGGGCGGGGCATGTCGGAGTTGAACCGACTAAAACCTCCTGTCGCTCAACAACCAGCATCCAAGCCTCGCATGAGACAGAACTCATGAAAAGGCAAAGGGAAAGGAGGGCAAGCGAAGCGTTTAGTGTGGAGCACATCTCTCCCATCACCCTCCCCCTCGGGACGCCGGGCTGGCGGTCGTCGGCGCCACGACCACCAGCCCTCTCGGTCAGCAGGCCATCCGAAGCCCGCCTAGAAACACTAGGTTTATGCTATAATGTAAATATGTAACTCCAGGAGGGTGAAGTGTTTATTGTGCCCAACTACGCCTGTAAGAAAACGTATAATACTGTAGGTAAACTTACAAATAAGTCGCAAAATTATATCAATTTTGTTTAGAATCAATGCTAAAGCTTTATACCGTGGTCTAAAAAACTTCAAAATAGTTACACCGATATTTCGACATAAGTATTTATTTATTGGAATTCCGTTTGCCTTAAACTCCGTATAAAATTCAATCCAGTTTTTACCGTTGAAACTGGTGTGTGTCGCCTACCTTTTTAGTTCCGTTCAACTAAGGCGCGAAAAATTCGTCAGCTATTAATTAAAATTCATTTGCAGTGATTATGATAATAATTTCATGACTCAAATAATTCTAATAATTTTATAGTTATTAGCCGAAACTATTATTAGCTTCGGTTCGTTTAAATCGAAGTAATTAAGTAGGAAGGAACTAAGTACTACTAACTCGTGACATTTAGACATATTAATGACCAGTATTTTGTAAACATAACATTGTGAAAAATCAGCTAATAAAAAAAAATCCGTAACAAAAATAGGAAATATTTTAATGTCTTAATTGGGACGACTAAATAATAATACGCAGATTGTCTCTGGAAAATTATTACAGAATATGTGCAGCAGTAAGTATTCTAAACAGCTGGTCTGATGAAGATCTAAGTAGGTTCTGTAAACGAAATAGATGGTCTCTTATAGGAACGTTTTGAGCAAAAACACAAACTTAAAAATTTGATTTACTAACCTTTTCTGTAAATGGTCCTCGCGCATAACACACGCGTACAAAAAAGAATTGACGTGTACATTTATTTCATGAAAAGAACCCATTTGCTTGGAAAAGTCACAAAAAATGTCATAAATCCTCTCATTGAATATAGGTTGACAGAAAATTATCATAATTTACTTTTGAACGTAACATAATCTCTAGCATACATTACATAGCATATAGCATAACAAATATAGCATTAAAAACTTCTTGTGGGCCTTTTATCTAACTAAGACCTTTCTTGCATGCGGACTATCAAGTAAATATCGTGTGAAAATAATTAAAACTCAATTCATTATTCCCAACAATTCGAATATTATACCTACAATTTTGTTGATTACGGACAACTGGCAAACAGAAATGGCTGCGTGAAAATAATGAACGCGAGATTCAACCGTATAATTACTTTTGATTATGCATTTTACTGGTGGTAGGACCTCTTGTGAGTCCGCATGGGTAGGTACCACCACCTTGACTATTTCTGCCGTGAAGCAGTAATGCGTTTCGGTTTGAAGGGTGGGGCAGCTGTTGTAACTATACTTGAGACCTTAGAACTTATATCTTAAGGTGGGTGGCGCATTTACGTTGTAGATGTCTATGGGCTCCAATAACCACTTAACACCAGGTGGACTGTGAGCTCGTCCACCCATATAAGCAATAAATAAAAAATAAAAAAAAATCTAATCGCGAAAACCGAAGAAGATACTAGTTTGTAATGAATTATTAACAAATAAAAAAAAATACTTCACCAAATTTAAGAACAAAATTTAAGACATTAACTTTAAGTTCAAGATATTGTCAACTAGTACCTATGCTGTAATTTACACCTATGATGTTGAACACAACAACAACAACAAGCTCACAGCTCACTTAGTGTTATGCTATTACCGGATCTTATATACATCGACAACGTAAATGCCTACACCATGAGACATAGTTCTAATGTACAGTACAATGGCTGCTCCACGCTTCAAATAATGCGCGAATGGCGATAACAAGAGCCCTGATATTGCTCACGCAGCAGAAAACCGATTACGTTCTAGATACGTCTTGATGGATCCAATTTACTTATTCTATTGGGAGCTACAACTTCTAATACTGGCAGCAACTAAAATACAGGTCACCGTAATTTTCGAATTCGTTAAAAAGTCTGAAATGACACGGCATCGGAGCGCTAAACTTATCGGCGGATCTTCTCAGTGGGTCGCGATTCCGATCCGATAGTAGATGTATTTACAGAGCAGCTGAACTATTATGCCTTATTCGGATACACTCAGGCAGTTGTTTCACAAACATCCCCTCCTGGCTGAGACCCTGAGTTTACCCACACGTCCTGGATAGACTCCTGACCACCAACAATCTCTCCATCGAATGCAAAAACGAAGAAAATAAACAATGTCCTACAACGCCACAGAATCTTCTCATTAAAAACAATTCATCATCTTTATGATCCTCTGGTTTTTACGGGCTATAGGTTAGATCGATTTTGTTTAGATCGTAATTGCATTGCATAAATGGGCTACTTATTGCATTGTAGAAAATGAATTTCTGAATGGCAGCAATTAAACATTAACTCTGAATGTTTACGTAATATTTTCCACCTGCGAATTCAATGGAAATTAAAGTCTTTTATGCGTTTAATTAAATCGTTTTTATGCATATTCGCCTTGTAAATATTTGTAATTGCTATGCCTTGTTTAATAGTTGTTCTGTTTTGAGGTACTTAATATATTTAGATTTCTAATGTTATTATAAAGAGATGAGTAATGGCGCTCGTACTATTATAAAAGTATCAGTTCAAGAAAAAAATATAATACATTTTAACTATCTATAAGGTTATGTGATAAAAGTTTGTTTTGTAATTCGAATAGGTACTGCGACCTGTTGGTCTCTTCTCTGAGAAACAGTTATCAAAGCTAGATGGTTATTAGCGCTCCTAAATTCAGACAACAATAAAAAATTCAAACAAAATATCCGAATTGCCATATTGCAAATATAGTGCAAAGTGTAATTTAATGAAGTGTTGAACTCAGTTTGGAATGCAAGCCCATCAATCAGACCAGCGCCAAGCCCCGACGAGACTTGCGCAATAAATTCTATTCACGTTTTGATCTTCTAACACAGTTTAGTTATTGGTTCGAGTTCGTGTGTACGATCGTGCAACTTTATTTGTTTCTTCCATTTTAGGATTGTACGTTAGCAAGTTAGGAGCTGGTACTTTTTGTTATTGCCTTTAAAGGCAGACGAGACGGTCTACTTAGTGGAGAGTATTCACCAATGCTAATGGGACTTAAAACTCGTTTAAAAAATCGTTTGAACACTGTGTTCATTATTCTAGCATAGACTATAATTGATTGATTAATGGGCAGACAGACTCGTGGTCCTCGGTTACCGTAAACAACACAAAATGGAGAATGTCGCCTTCATTCGACAAATCGCCCTTCGAATGAGGAGACGTGAATGCCTGGCGGCAGAATGTGGAAGAATGAATCATAAAATGAACTCTTGCAACGCGCCACACCAAACATCTATAATTTTGGTTCGGAAATAAAACCCTTTTCTGATTAATTGGCAAAAAGACATTTGTCATTTAAGATACTCTGGCCGTAATCAAAATCGGATAAGCAGATTAATCATGACCTTTCGGGAGCAAAGACGCAAACGCAGCGATAGGATGACGGCGATAACAACGCTTGGATTCCACAACAGAACGTATGATTGGTTTGCGGTACCGATGGTAAAAACACATACAGTAGACACGGCTCTAATGAAACCATAAACTTCGGGCATAAGATAGACTATGGCAAGCCAGAAGGCCGCAGAATTCGGCAGAAGTCGTGACAGGCCCAAACTCCGATGGTTCAATAGTGTAGAGCAGGAATTCGCTATCGGTGTCAAGAATTGGAGAAATCCCTGAACAGAACGGTCTGGAGAGACATACTGGACTAAGGTAAGGCCCACTCTGGGTTATAAGGCCTAAGATAATGATGTTAAGATAGACTCAAAATAAGGCCATCAGAAATTACAAAAATCAAATGAACATCTCAAACTAGTGCTTAATATGCGAAGTCACGATCATATTACATTTCAACGATATAACGATCTTATTGCATTAATTAATCACGATTATGAATCTTAAAGAATTGCGAATTGGAACTCACATGATAGTCGAAGAATGCCTCATTAAGGTTTTGTAATCATCGATTTGGATCAAACTAAACTAATTCGTGGTTACGCATAATTATCATGTACGCAGAGAACGTGTTATATTATTTATGCTTTATGTAAAGTTTAAGTTTCATTAAATAGATCAAGTCAGTAAGGCTTCACCTTGAGCAGCATTTAAAGTTAAAATTAAAACAAAATAGGCATTTAAGAGAAACTAAAAACAAACGAACAGTAATATAACTGAAACCAAACACATTTTTTTTCCTAAATGAGAAGGAACAGCCGATAAATGATGAGAAAAATGAAACAGCTTAATTGTTTTTTTTTATTGCTTAGATGGGTAGACGAGCTCACAGCCCACCTGGTGTTAAGTGGTTCCTGGAGCCCATAGACATCTACAACGTAAATGCGCCGCCCACCTTGAGATATAAGTTCTAAGGTCTCAGTATAGTTACAACGGCTGCCCTACCCTTCAAACCGAAACGCATTACTGCTTCACGGCAGAAATAGGCAGGGCGGTGGTACCTACCCGTGCGGACTCACAAGAGGTCCTACCACCAGTGACCAGTAATTTGCCCAAAATAGACTTGACACAGTAATACTTGAACTGGTCCGACAGTGACATATGTACAATCTAATCTTTTGTATGGATGAGTTGCGTAACTTACCTCCAGACTCATGTCATTTCAATCCAACATGTAAATTGTGTCACAAGCTCATGATAATACTAGTTCAAAATATTCGAGTTATGCTATTGAGATATCATCTATAAATCAATATCTCAACAGTCAAGGTTTTCACTTTGAATATTTTTGAATAGGAAGGTACATAGTTAAATTATATTGTTCGTAATAATATTATTCAATAACAATGAACTGTGGATTACAGAAAATTTTCATCATTTAAAGCTATAAAAAAGAAATGCGTGTAAAGTTTATTTTTAGAATTTCGATTTATTTAATTTTGTAAGTATCTATAGCATGTACTATAAAATATATAGATAGATGTAGATAAATATTAGAAATGCATCTAATTTCATTATATTCTTAAAGTTACATAAAAAAAAGACTAGTCATTAAATAGAAATTGTTGGTTTATCCCGTACTAATCGGTAGGGCGATATAGTTTCACTATTTCCACACGTCAAAGTATTCAAGCCATTTGTCACTGAAGTCATCAATCTAAGCTACAATGATTTATGAAAGTTCCGACGCAGGCACGGGCGAGGTCACAAAACTGTTATCGCAGTCATCACGATTACAATGTGTCTATGACATTGACTATGGTGAACTTTTCTGTTCTGTAAAGCATACAGGAAGGTGTACTACTACCGAATGAGAAGTTTGCCTCAGTTTTTGTATCGAAAACTGATTTTCAAACAAACAATAAATCCTTCTAGAAGTGTATAAGTTAGAAACTTTTTACATACCATCGTCGGAATACGTGTCAAAAACATCTAAATCTAAATCTAGTGTTGTATGACGTCACCATCATTAAGTACTGAAGTGTAAGAGGGATGGCATTAAGCTTAAAATGCTTTGTTTTGCTAATTTAAAAATAATTTTCAAGCTTTTTTCATAGAGAAATTACACGGTTTTTTTTCGGTTGGTTAGTGTAATTAATTAGGGTTATAAATGACCTATATTTCTTTATATCAGCACGTAAATTTTCCTTCTTAGTCTTTCTTTCCTGCTTGGGTCAATGTTAGCAACTTCGCCAGGTTTGAGCCCCGTGAGCTCACCTACTCGATCGGTGACGCCGATAGAGACTCTCAAGGTTATCAGCTTAGGTAGGGAAAGAAAGTAATAGATGAACAAATGTGTGCCTACATATTTGTGCGAATTAAACCGAATTAGCCCAATAAATAATTATGTTTATCTAGGCAATAGATGTGCCAAAAAATTATCAATATGGTATTTTTACCTTAAAATTTATGACTCAGATGTTATACCAAAGTATACCTACCTATCTAAAAAAAAGAGATTAAAAAGATGTTTTCATTGCAAATTTAGAGAAATATTAGAATCGCCCAGAACAACTTTAATACTTTTTTTTTCTAACCATATTATGGCTACATTACTAACATTGTCGTAAATCTTTCAATCTGATTTGATCAAAACCATAAAATATTAAGTAAAACACGAGCCATGCGCATAGCGTGTTCGAATAAGTTGTGTTAATCATATCTATAATCCAAACGTGTAGCAAATCTAATAAAACTTGTTGTTTGGCGACCTAAATTGTTTTATTAGTCCCTCTGGCCTTTAGTAGGTATAAGTAAGAAATAAGTTATGTAACAACATGAATGAATTTAGCGGTAGGCAGCGGCTTGGCTTTGCGCCTGGCATTGCTGAAGTCCATGGGCGACGGTAACCACTCACCATCAGGTGGGCCGTATGCTCGTCTGCCTACAAGGGCAATGAAAAAAATAGAAGAAAAGGTAAGGAGAACGCCTGTATCGCTGTTAACTAAAAATCGTTCGTTTATTTTCATACTTATTGTATAAAATTGAGACTCAAATCGTACGACAGTAAAATACTCGATTACATATTAAAAAATAAATGTATCTGTTTAGCTGGACTTAATCAACATAAGCGTTTATTACTAAAATGCGTAAGGAAATCCAAACGCCAATGCTACTTCGGAATTGTTCAAGTTCCATTTAATGGTGTAACTAACAAGAAGAGTCCTACAGGTAGAAGTTTCTTTAGCAAAACGTTTCAATCAAAGCAAAAAATGATGCGCATCTAATTTGGTGCACATGAAAGAAGTTAAACTTCTTTTGCAGTGTGTAGCATTGTGGTTTTCTTAATTTTTCATCCTTAAATCAAATTTCTCTTGTTATAGGGTAATTGCTCTGTTTATGAGAAACTACCTCTTCACCATTTATATAAATTTTGAATTCTATATAGTTTTTTTTTTTAATCATTCATTAAAAATTAAATATAAGATACTTTATATATTACTGCCATCTACAGGACCAATCAGAAACTAATAACAAGCCAACTAGTGGCCGACGCCCGTAAACAGAATATGTATAAGAGAAACATCCTATCTCGCTTTCCCCCTCCAAGGTCGAGAGGTTCGCGAGACCCTCTGTCTATATTCTCACTCTCGCTCGTCCTAAATTGTATATTTTCTCTCTAGCCGTAACGAATCTGTCGCGAGTTAAACTTTACTCTCAACGCACTCAAAGAAGTTTCACTTCAAAAAATAAGATTGCGAATGGTTAATACTGATAACAGAGCTTTTATACCTTAGTTACATTCGTTGTTCAGAATTAATACATATTGGTGCTAAGATTAGACTTTATATTAGACAATAAGCGTGCTCGTGATTCAATCCGGATTCAATAAATATATGGAACGAACAAAATTAATATGCCTGTTAGAATTTGGACTTCACCCATAATAGATCTTGTTGAAAGAAAAAGGTTTTGTTGTTAAATCTCCCTTCGTCATAACGAGATAAGGTATAATTTTAATTTTTAGTTCCAATTCTACGCTTTTTAAACATTTTCCTCCAAACGATTATGTAACATTATTTTTTTATACTTAATAAACCGCCAATCATCTAATTAGATATTTAGTCGACTTGTAAGCTCTTGTCATGTTTCGTAGATTTTATTCGTGATCCGTGCTCGAAACAATAACCCTGCTACAAGATATAATGTTACTAAATACAATCACAAACATGTATCTAGGGCAAGATTGTTGTACTAAAATGACTCATGACGAACCTGGTGTTAAGGACTGGCCAGAGTTTATAGGCACCAACCACATCCATTCAACCGCCCATTGTTAATAAAAGTCTGAGAAAAGTCTTAAACAAATTGCAGATTTGGCTCTGCTAAAACAAAACCAGCTCGTACTGAATATTTTTTTTGTTCAAATGACATTTTAAATTTTGTTGCCTTTTTTCAATAATACATCATATAATCGACCTTCAAAATAAATCTACAAGTATTTTTGGATGTGTTGTAATAATTGATTAACACGGAAATCACGTGCAAACGAAAATAATCTAAATCGAGTTGCGTTACGTCCTACATGATATTATTCACTGCAACTTGTACAAGGTAACTGATGATATCAATCGTTATCGTTCTAAACTTCTATAATTTAATAACATCAGTTGCGCAAAAGATCCCAACAAGGTTCAGTTGAGATTCACTAATACACCGCAATCGATTGCAGAAACTATTGATCGATCTTAGTGCGTAACGATTTATAATAATCGATACCTTAATTAGCTTTGTACCAGAATTATTCTGACGTAACAAGGTCCGCAATTTCATGGACAATAGGTAGTTACTTTATTCATTTCGAATTTGGCAATAGTTGCCAGAACTGGTTCGGTAATCCGTCTTAACTGCACGTTAATTGTGAAGCAGTACGTCCGGTGATCACGTGCGTGGCGATGGATTTAATTTGCGAATAGAAGCCGTGAGAGGCTACAGTTGCGGTCCCCTCCTCACCCGACCTTCGCAGTCACATGATTGCGGAGCTTCGTCTGGTGATCCACTTTTCATGAACGCATCGTGATCATGCGCAATACGAGTTCATTACGCCCTTCAAAAAAACAACATTTATCTAACATCAGAATCTTTACGGTTGGCTCTTGACGTACACTAATTTATTACCTCATTTACAAGAAACTGTTTGATAAAAGTAGTTTTTTGTGCAATAATGTCTTCCGATAGTTTTTTTTTTAACGTGAAACTTATGACATAGTGATCGTTGATGTAGTAAAAGTTTTTGCGGTCACTTATAATGTTGGTATTTGAATAGACGAATTCCTTCAACCATCCAAAAGTAAACTCTTATTTTTCCCCCTGCTTATTTGCTGATAGCGTAAAGAGCTATTCCAGCTACGTGCTAACAGGTAGGTGAGCTCACAGGCTCAACCTGAGAGAATTTGCAACACCTTGAAAATTAGTAGCAAGAGCAGTGCTTCGCAGAATCTACCACCGGATCGGAGACGCGGCCCACTGAGAAGATCCGGCGAGAAACTCATTGGGCTGGGTTTTGGCTACCTACGGGTTAGCTCGTTCGTTGAACTATGATCGACTAGTACGATGGGGACGGTAGCCCGTGCTTGAAGAACTTAAAGCACCGACAGTCGATCCGATCCCAAATGCTTAGGGCGACGGCGGCTTTACGTTGCCCCGTCGCCTGTGTCAAATGTGTAATTAGCGGCGGCCACGTTAAACTTTTGTCCAATTTGGAAGGAAACGTCGATTCACGATGACTCATCTATTCTTATTTTGTTTTTCTCTTTTATCTAAACACTAGCGACCCGCCCTCGCTTCGCTTCGGAAACATTAAAACACACATGAAACCAAAAAAAAATAAAAAAAAAATAAAAAAACATAGCCTATGTTCATCAGGGACAATGTCGGCTTCTAATGGAAAAAGAATTTTTCAAATCGGTTCAGTAGTTTCGGAGCCTATTCGAAACAAACAAACAAACAAATCTTTCCTCTTTATAATATTAGTATAGATATAGATATAGATTTTTAACTCAAGTCAGATTTTTTTTTGGTTGATCCAAATTATAGGAAGGAAAATATTATACCAATACTAGTTTAATCGAGTGTTGAAATGAGATTCTGTATTTCTTGACTTGGTTTTTCGCGGCAACCAGACTTGTGCAACAATATCTTGTGCGTTATTTTGCGGTTGATTACTTAAAAACTAACAAAACGTTACTTTGTTTCAATAAAATGCCAATTTGTTTTGTGTCGCTCTAATAATTTACTCGCGACATCAACAAAATCTAAGGAGTTTTTATTTTGTTTTTAAAAATGTAGTAACATTAGATGTTACATAAAATTTTTATTATTTTATTCGATATATTATGTAACTAACGTAACTAAATTATGTAACTTTAATAAATAACGCAAATTATTCATCGCCAATAATTACTATCTTTATAAGTTAATTTATATTTTTGATTTTGTATACTCTTTTCTCTTTAATACTCCTGTCGAATCGTTGCGCCTTTTTTTAAGAAAACTTTTTATTGACTTTGTTTAAAGCGTGTACATTTGGTTGAAAATGAAAAAAATATTCTCCATTTTTCATTACGCTTCCAACTTCGTCGCTTTTCAAGATGATGAAGCGACAGCGAACCAGTGATGTTCTTAATGTCTGGAATATCTTGTGGATCATTGCAATCATTCAAGTTTTTTTATTGCCCAAGTATATTCGGCCTAAAAATAAAATAATTTTTACCTATGATTCCGCCAACACATTAACTAATGAAGTCTGTTCGGGATTTTTTGGCGGGAGCGCGAGGAGTGAAGTTGTGTGATTTGTTTTATTTTGTCTATTTAGTGTTTCTTCAGGTTTAAATGTGTAATAACGGTGGTTTATTATCTGTTTAATATCTGTGAAAGTGCACAAATGTGGGAAAATGAAACAAAGCCTCTGGACGTAACTTCTCGGGATCCTCCAAAAAGTCCACTGAAAAATCTCAGTAAATGACCACCATTTTACTAAGATTATGTTTCATCCCATATCATGTCATTTCATCCCAATAGATTAATATCTCAAATTAATCATCTTCATTTCATTTCGTTTCACTCCATATTATCATTTTTCATAAAAATAAGAATATAAATTAAAAATAAGACATGACTTAAAGGTCTCCGTAACCAGGTCATAAAACCATTAAAAAAAAAATGAAGTCTGTTCGATTTTGGGGTTTACATTTTGAAATCTCCCGCCAACTTGCCCGGTACCCGCGCAATCTACTGAGCGCGACACTAGCGCTACGTGTTGCCGCAGTTTGTGCAAATTTAAAAAAAGGAGTGGTGAACTCTTTGAGCTGTTGGCGGTAAGTCCGTAATTCTTTAAAACTTAAAAATTTAATAAAACTGAGCTATCGTACAAAGTCACTACCATTTAATTTGAAATAAACCTTGTCATGTTTGTCCACTAAAAGTATAAAATTAAAAATACGATTGCTTACTATGTACCATATGGTATAAATTGAATTACAACCGAGTTTAAATGAATAAAGTTATCTGACCTTTCACAGTACATTTACTAATGTCATTATTAGTACTATTTTATTTTTTATTTCTATGCATAATATTAGCTTCGTATGTAATTAACATTAAAGAATGTTTATTTAATATAACGGCCCAGAGAACAGCAAACAAAACGGAAACGGAAAACTAAACCAATATTGATATATGTGTACAGTTTAATATGTTATTCTCAATTGAAACTAACCAAATAATTTACGATAATTGTTTTTTTTTTACTTTTTACTATTAATCAACTAACAAGTCATTATATTTTTATAGCTTACGAACAACTTGTGAATAGCCAGAAGCGATAATACCATGACGGAACTAGGTCAATTAAATAAAGTGGTAAATAGACCCAAAGTCGTTTTACGCAATATCCTCCAAAAGTCGTGTCGTGTCATGCAATTCAATACTTTTGTACGAGTTTTGATACTGGCACGTATTGATCCGAATACGAAGGTCGCATTCCTAGGGATCTCCGGTCCGGATGGTAATGTCAGTTTCGTAAATTTCCAGTAAAGCGTACTTATCATTCACGAAAAGCAATTCCAAATCCTCAATTACGTGACTTATTCTCGAGCAGATAAGACCGAAAAGGTATTGCAATTCAACGTCGCGTTTCATTTCTTCACTCACGTATGAATAACTTCCCAAATCCGCTCTTGTCGCATTTGGACAGATTTGAAACAAAAAGAATGGAGGCCTTTTAAGATCTTGCATAACGTCTTCTCTTAAATCTGTTTGTAAATTACTTAGGTGGTTTCATAACAGTATTCGGCAGCGGAAAATAAACTAATAAAAATAAGACAAACCGGAAAATAGTCTATTATTAAACCATGATTCCACTATTCATTTCAAGCGAACTTTCTATGCATAATTACGAACGCTTATATATATTTTTTGTGTTAAACTACAGACGTAATGACAAACACATTCCTGGAGGTTTTATGATAAAATGATCTGGATTATAGCAAAAGGGGTATATTACAGGGGTGACGACTCAGTTGAGCGCCTTGTGGTGCAGGGCATGACCGCGCGGCAGATCACCGTTACGATGGACCGACCAAATAAAGGCAGCTCTAAACGGTCCCGTTAACGAGTGCACAAGAAAGGCCGCGGTACGCGAGGAATGGCGACGTCTGGTGAAGCGCACCACCACCCGAAGTGATGACCACGACCACTCTGCCAAGAGTGCATGCGACTGAGAAGAAGATAGCAAAATAAGTGTGATGATTTAATTAATGTACATTCGTATGTTTTTCTAGTAAAAGCCTTTCGGTTTCTGATCCAATTATAGCATAAAAATATATTACAGAAACATAAAACTAGCTTAAAGAAATCGCAACTAAGTTAAAAGATTTATAGATCCAAAGTCGTACGTGTCTTAGTAAGCCAAGTTGACCTTAATTAGATTTACTTGAAACTGCCGAGAGCTTGTGGCCGTTGTTCAACTTGATATCTTAGTTAATTAGTTTATAACCATTTTTTTTAAAGAAAACAACAGAGCAAGTGCGTATCCTATAACATGTGATGGGTTCCGTTGGAAGAATGAATATTCATTGGTAAAATTGTATTTTTCTCTCCCATGTTCATATTTCTCATTTGTTTGTAATATTCTAACAAATAACATTATTACAGATTTAGCTTTTACATCCATTTATGACCGTAAATGTGATCAAATCTAAAAGAACTGATTACAATTAAAAAAATTAATAAGAAACTCAATATTTTGTTTTCATAACTCGGCTTCGTAAGAATGCCATTCTACTACTACCAACTTTAGTATGAATATGGGTAGAGGTTTTTAAATTACATATAGATTACCTTGCAGATTTCATTATTAGTGTCCCGGTAAATGCTATATGGACAACCGAACATGACATAATTTTAAGAGTTAATCTTATGCCATTTGGCTGCGGATCCCTAACATAAAAAAATAATTATTTATTTGAAATTTTAGCATTGAAATAATGTAAATTCGTAATCAATAGTTCATGATTACTAGTGATTACTTCACAACACTACGCTTAAAGATTTAATTAAGCACATGACACACCTAACCGCTGAATTCAATTGACATTTCATATTTACTTGTCGGTACTATGTCGCTACATAGCATTAGGGTAAGAAATAATAATATAAAATAACTATGAGACTAGCTCGGGTTCTCTTCGATCAATAAAAATAGAAATGCCTAGGGATTTTATGATAATTGTTATAAACCTGAAATAACTGTCAATTCCAATGCTCTGATCCAGAACTGTCCCTAAATGTTTGTTACAAGCGAACCGAAAAGTCCATTTACATTTAAAAAAACATGCTCGATTGTATCCGGGTCCAATCTCTTCCTTAAACAGAATCCTTTGTGACTACAATGTGTCACATTGTTATTTTTTAAAGTTATTTTTACTATAGATGTATGTGAGATAAATTTATCGTGGACACTTACTTTCCCAACTTGATAAAATTTTATAGAATTGAAATTCATTAAATCAAATAAAATCTTATTCAATTACTTTTTCTCTAACTCAGTGGATTATTTTATTCAGGAATTTGTTATTTATGTGAAATTGTGTTAATTTGGATGTTATATTACAAATTATCATTCTATTATTTTTCACTTATTCTAATTTGAATTTTATAATGTTGACTAGATATTTCCACCATCATCTTTTATCTATAAAATTGAGGTGACTTATCGTCTACCTCAATAAGTGTTTTTAAAGCTATTTACTTACTTTTTTCTTACAACTAATTACATAAATAAATTGTACATTCTCGAAAAGTATATTTTCGAACTAGATGTGTATACAGGGTGTCCCACAACCAGGGACGTCTTAAACTAGGATGGGGCCCTCGGGCACACAAGAATTTGAGGCCTTTTTGGAAAGTAAAAAAAGCGAATTATAATAACATTTTTTTACTGAGTTTGAGACCATTTATTATAGGTAATCAAATACAGCATGATAAAATATATCATTAATGATATTAGAATGCTGCTAGTTTTTTATTTACGATTTCAATAACGGTTTCTTTCGGGATTTCTGTTGAGCAAAATCTTCTATTATAGGCATAATATATGCCTTGTGATTACTGATTTGTGAAAAAAGTGTACTGTGCCCGACAAAAATGTTTTGAGAATAAACGTGTGAGAGAAATTGTCGGTCTTTCGGGGCCCCCTGAGAATGGGGGCCCTGGGCACGGGCCCCGTGTGCCCTTATGGTAAAGACGGTATTGCCCACAACTCAACTTCAAGCTGAAACGGGGTGACGGGATTGATTGTAAGCATCATGAGAAGAATGAGAAAAAAAATCTATCCCATACAGTTTAGAAATTATGTGCATTTCAAAAAACCTAGAAATTTGGTCAAACTGTAACCATTTTTCGGTTATTGTGGTTAATTTTTGTTTTTTTTTGTTCATTTAAACTTTGGAACCATAACCCTAAATAATATTTCTATTATAGAACCACAGTCAAAAATCATGACACAGGTGCCCCAAGTTTTCTAGAATTATAATCATCGTTTGTAGACCTGCGTTACGGTGGAACTTAACTCACCTATCTGCATTTCCGTACCAGCATCAGTAAAAAAAATCATTTATCATAATTTTGTTTGTTTAATGACATTCTGTGGTTCTGTTCTCGTTCAATTGCTTTTTCGTGCGCAGTTCAAAAGTTTTCTTATTAATCTTCTCCTCAGATGTTCACATCAACTTACAATGCATTATTCACTCCCAATTCCCACCTGATGTTAAGTGGTCACTGGAGCCCATAGACATCCACAACGCAAATGCGCCACCCACCTTGACTCACAAGAGGTCCCACCACCAGCAATTACGCAAATTATAATTTTGCGGGTTTGATTTTTATTACACGATGTTATTCCTGCACCGTGGAAGTTAATCGTGAACAATTGTTGAGTACGTATATCATTAGAAAAATTGGTACCCGCCTGAGATTCGAACATCGGTGCATCGCCTCAACACGTATGCACCAGACGTATTATCCATTAGGCCACGACGACTTCTTATACTCAGTTCAGTTTTAACAAAAATTGCATAAGTGACTATAGAACCGTATGTGCGATATGTATATCTTATGTTTACTTTATTTGAAATAGTATGACAGAATACTAAAAGAAATCCTTGCAAACATTGAAATTATAAACACAGGTGTGTCGCGCACATAAAAGTGTATATTGAAAAATCAATAGAGCATAATTTGTTCTTTGAATTAATTTCAACAAGACCACCGCTAATTGGCTTAAAATTGATACTAGATACAAATAAGGTCAATGTCGCATGGCTTAGCTATTCACACATACAGACATATGTTTGTGCTGATTAACTAGGTGACAGTAAAAAAATATTAAAGCAACCGCGCCCAAATGCAGCACTTCATTCGCAGAAATATTCCGAAGGAATTCGAAGTCAATTGGTCTTGCTCGTTTGCGGTTACTAACGTTGAGTTCTCAACAAAAAAAAGAAACATTACATATGTATATTTTAACATATTTGCAATTGAGCTACTATTGGAATCCTGGTCACGTACGAGTACCTACACGGCAAAGCTTATTCTGAAATAAATAAGACTTTATTAACAAAGATGCGACTGTCTTCTTTTAAAACAGTTTATAATGACTTAGCGTTTAGTAAAAGATCGTCATTAAAACCGTTCACAGACAAAAAATTAAATATTAACAAATAGTTCTGCAATTTTTTTAGTGTCATTTCAATCGAGCTTTATGTAGGTAATTCAATAATTCCCGTGTCAACGCAACAAGTCTTAATGTATGAAATTCCAACTAGACTAAGGATATTTAGAGGCATGCACTCGTTGGCCATTTGGTGCTATTAGTGGCCTCATTGGCTCGTTTGATTAATGATAAGCTTGTCTTGGTTGTCCCGGGGCGTGTATTGCGACACACTCGATAAGACACATTTGCGTTCTGTCTTAGATTGACCTCGAACTACATTTCTGTTTCGGGTCGTGTGTGGGCCATTTAGATTAGCATTACATATGTGATTTGATGTAGACACAATCTTTTATTTCTTGACTCCAGAATCTATTGCTGGGTTGGTCGTACTCACGATCACAGGGTAGGTAATCATAACAGATTTCTCGACATTAGTTTCTTGATAAGCTGCATAGCAATTTCGTTTTCTAAAACGTCGATGTCGTCGTGGCCTAAAGGATAAGTCGTCCGGTGTATTCGTGTTGATCGATACACCGGTGTTCGAATCTCAGGCGGGTACAAATTTTTCTAATGAAATACGTACACAACAAATGTTCACGATTCACTTCCACGGTGAAGGAATAACATCGTGTAATAA
Organism: Bombyx mandarina; assembly: GCF_003987935.1. The sequence continues at coordinate 1,738,910 of NW_021011489.1, read as the reverse complement.
AAATCAAACCCGCAAAATTATAATTTGCGTAATTACTGGTGGTAGGACCTCTTGTGAGTCCTCGCGGATAGGTACCAGCACCCTGCCTATTTCTGCCATGAAGCAGTAATGTGTTTCGGCTTGAAGGGTGGGGCAGCCGTTGTAACTATACTTGAGACTTTAGAACTTATATCTCAAGGTGGGTGGCGCATTTAAGTTGTAGATGTCTACGGGCTCCAGTAACCACTTAACACCAGGTGGGCTGTGAGCTCGTCCACCCATCTAAGCAATAAAAAAAAACCTTACATATTAAAATAAATTAGTTTTAACCACACGCACACATAATAATAAAGACGTCGTGGGTATTCGACCACGACGGGGCAACGCAAAGCCGTCGTCACCCGAAACATGTCTTGTTTGATCCCCCGGATTTACTCTCGGTACTTTTAGGAACCTCAAGCAGCGGTCACCGGTCTCGTTGAACTCATCGATCACGACGAAGAGTTCGACGAGCAAACTAACCCTAGACACAGCCCACTGAGTTTCTCGCCAGAGCTTCTCAGTGGGTGGTGATTCCGATCCGATAGTAGATTCTGCGAAGCACTGCTCTTGCTAGGGCAAGTGTTAGCAAATTCTCTCAGATTGCGCCCGTCATCTACCCTACCGGGCGTAGCTGTAATAGCCTCTTAAGCTACCAGCGAATAGGTAGGAATAGGTATAAAAGGCGTCATGGAACTACATTCAAGAAATTAGTGGAATTTAATAACAATTTAGGATTCATAAATAACATGGGGTTACGTAATGAAACTACATTTAAGAAATGAGTGGAATTTAAGAATAATTTGAGATTCATAATAATGTGATGTTACCGCATCGGACATTACGTTTAATATGAAATACAATCTTAGTCGTAAGTGTAGCGCGACTTTGTTGTTTTTTTCTGCAGTAGGAAGCAATACTAGTTCTCATAACAATCATTTCGGATTTTTTATTTAGTTTAGTAGAGCACATGAACCTACTGCAAATTCAGTGTTCACATATTCAGTCATCACATATTGAATATCACCGGCTATCTCGAGTCACAAGGCTTGTGTGAAGAGCGGTTGGATCCAAAAATAAGAGAAGAAGAAGATTCATCGTAATAAATAAAGCCAACAATTTATGTTCCGTTAGTGAGTGACGGCTCCAGTCATTCTTATTACACCCATCATCTGTCTGTTAAGCTATGCTAACTCCAATTAAAAATTGATGTAATGGTATAAATTAATATTGTAAAATTTACTTCATCAATACAATAAGAACAAAAAAAAAATAAACAAATAAACTGGTTCCAACAGCACTGGTGTGCAATTATATACATATGGAACCTCAACACACTTTACTAAAAACTAAATGTTAATTATTCAAAGGTGTGACTAAATCCATCGCTTAACAACTCGCCTTCGAACCTCGAATGCGACAGAACTTAAACGAAGCAGATGAGGGTCAAGTTATGTATATTTTTTACTGCTCAGATGAGTAGACGAGCTCACTGCCCACCTGGTATTAAGTATTTACCGGAGCCCATATATAACAACGTAAATTAGATAAGGACTTTAATTCGCAGTTTTTATCTTAATTAGATAGGTAATCTAAGTACAAAAACATAAATCCACAGTGATAATGTTATAGCAAAACAAAGATAAAATTGTAGCACCTCCAACAATTTTGATAGCTAAAAGTACGAGAAACAAGCGCATGTAATGTACAGAAAATAGTGTGAGCGTTGTTTAATATATCTGTCACGACCTTTTTATGGATCAAAGTTTAAAATATATACCGCTTGGTATATTATAGGGCTTGTCATGTCAGTTAATTTAGTTTAGTTAACCACTAACAATGTATCATGTTGAAATCATATTGAGAAAAGGTTGAATGTAAATTCTACTGCTTGAATTTGGATGATTATCAACACAAGATTATTGCGTCAGTCTTTCCGTCAATGAATATAGATTGTTCTATTTTTGGCCTATTTTATTCTCATAATTACACGCTTTGTGTACCCGTATCAAGCGATTTGAATACTGCAGCCAGGTAATCTTCAAAGAAAAATCTATCGAACACATGTTCACGAATCTATACTAATATTATAAAGCTTGTTTGTTTGAACGCACTAATCTCAGGGACTACTGGTCTAATTAGAAAAAATATTTCAGTGTTAGATAGCCCATTTATCGAGGAAGGCTATAGGCTATATAACATCATGCTAAGACAAATGCAAGCGGAGCACCAATAAAGAATGTTTCAAAATCGGGGCTTTAATCCCTTTTGAGAACTTTCACTGCGTGTGCTGCGGAAACGGCTAAAATTTAAGTTTAAGTTAAGTTAAGTACGTAAATGAAGAGGCGGGTAAAATTTAGCGTTATGCCAAAATACCTATTCCACGCGGACGAAGTCGCGGGCAAAAGCTAGTAAATTTATATATAATTTTTTTAAAGAACGTGGGGTTACTTGTAGGCGAGCAAAGACTCTGCCAGGAGGGGTGGGATTTGCTAACAGCTGCCCAATCGCCCCAAAGAACTAACAATTCAAGACCCGGTAGTAGATTCATTCGCGAAGCAGCTACTCTTGAGTTGCTAGGTCTCCCCTGGAGGCGCTCGGGTAGTTGTTATCAAATCCCACCCCTCCTGGCTGAGCCCTTGCTTGCCTACCTGTCCTTGTGAAACTGGAAAGGCCTCTGGGTCACCAGTAGTCTTTAATTCATAAAAACGAATTACTTTCACGATAAAGGATCATTACGTAAATTTTAAATCGATGGTGATTAGAGGATATTGTTTCTGATTTTAAACTCGCCTTATCATTATTCTGCCTATTTCTGTCCAGAGTCCTATTTCAGTATAAAGTGTGTGACAATCATTTTGTACTACAATCGATATTTCGGCCCTGTTTCTCAAAGTGGATCGTTACCCATTTACAACATGATGTACATATATAGGCTACGGCAGGTAGTAAGTTCTACCATCGTTATTATATCTAAACAGCTATCCATATAAAACCATACGTCCCCTATAGTAAGTATTTCACTCGTATCTGTGGTAAAGTAGCAATATTGCAATATTCTTGAGCATTAAACTAACACAATAACGGTTGTTTATTATATTCGTTCAGTAATTGCCCTCATTTACTGCGAATAAACAATGACACAACGCACAGACTGTAGCAGCTAACACGTGCCTTAAACATTCTGTGCGCAATCAAGATTAAATGTCAAACATATCCGTTTTGGAAAAAGCAACATTCTTATAAAGCCAAATTAAAAATTAGGATCTAATCATTTTCCAGTTTAAAATACCTTGATATTTTAATCGATAAGTATTAATTCTGTCTATTCTTTGGTCCAAATTTAAAATCGCGTATACGTATGTATTTTGTCTAACCAAAAATAAGTTGATAATTACCAAATATTTTATATTTAGCTCTGCAAACAGTTAATAAAAAAACAAAAAAGATATATGTTTTAAAAAAAAACTGCGGAAACACTTAAAGGAAACTGCGAAGGGAAGATCTTTCACTGAAACTGCTGTTGAAATTGCATATTCTATTCATCTACATGCAAACTATTCTTTAAAATGTCCTTAGCGCGATAAAGTTATTTCAAATATTTACTGTTCTATAATAGCTACCGCTACAAACATATTTTCAACTCTCGATTCCATATCGTAGACTAATTTTAATAATGACTACAAAAAAAAAATCGTAACTCACTCACGCGATTTCTAAAGTAACTCTAATAGAGACATCAATGTCTACATTATAGTGCAAAAAAAAAAACGAAATAATATTTCAATCGTGAATGGACAACAATAGAGTTGCTGACAACAATGAACACAGCGGACTTTTACACGTATGTCATAACTCGAATAGCATTCTGCGGATGCGGTGTTAGCGCCGTTTTCACGAGTCACATGATTCACATTCAAATCGCAAAGTTCACACGACCGTTGATGTAATAATATCTTTAGCGCCTCTTAGTTTAACAAAGCTATTTTTCGTTAAATACTACGATGGTGCTATTGATAAAATTTGAGAAGCGCTGACAGAAGTTACAATTAATTGAATTTCAATATATTGCAAAGTAACAACGCTGTTTGTTTAATAAACGCAGGAAGGCGGTGGTAATGGTCCTAATTTATAGAAGCTTCTTTAAATTTGGCCTCCACTGTGGACCGCGTTGCCTAAAATCTTGCTGAATCGTGAATTGTGATTTCAATTGTAACGGTAGCCGTTAGAGAAAAGAATAAATACGGAACAATAAGCATCACGACAACGATTGTGTCAAGATAATCTTGCATATTTACTAGATCTAAACATTCGGATCGTCGTTTTTTTTTTGCTTAGATGGATGGTCGATTTCATGGCCCACCTTCTTTAAAATAATAACCGATGCCCTTAGATATCAACAACATAAATGCCGCCATTTTAAGGCATGAGCTAGAAGTCCCAGTTTCGTAGTACGACAGCTACTGCATCTTTCAAACCAGCGGTGGTACGCACCGTAAGGGCTCACAAGACGCCCTAGCACTAACAATTACGTTTATTATAATTTTGTGGGTTTGATTTTTATTACACGGTTTTTTTTCCTTCGCTTTTGGTATCATTCGCAAACCTCTTAGTACGGTAGTAGTTAGCACGTAGTTAAGTACGTATTTCGTCAGAAAAATTGGTATCTGCCTGCAAACACCGGCACAGACGCATCGCTCGATACGAATGCACCGGGTGTCTTATCCTTGAAGCCACGACGATATATCGATTTAACGAACAACAACCCGTCGATGAAGGATCTTCCCTTTAACGATTCGAATATCTATATGATTCATTAAAAGTACGCTGAAAAAATTCATACCTTTTGGATCCATTTTTCTAAAGCTTTCGAATGAAACTTTATCAAAAAAAAAATCCTGAAAATGGCAAAAAAAATATCTAGTACTGACGATTACATTACATTACACAACGTATGGTAATCCCATATGAGTATCAACAAATTTTATAGCCTTGTTTGTGAATAAACCAAATACAACTAATTAAATGTACGAATGAAATGTTGTTAAATGTAGGTACATAGCCAATTATACGATGTTGTAATTATTAGAAAACATACAAATCAAATTCAAACAGAGGTGACTTGAATGGGAGTGGTACATCATTCGATTATAAATTCGTCTCGTGACCATTATAAATCGATTCCTAATCAGAGGCGAAAGTCCAAAAATAACAAGTATTTTATGACTTCGAATATTTCGTAACATTTTAGTGTTTTGGATGAACGCTGGTCTATTGGAGCGCCTTTCTAGACGGCAGTCGGTTAGACTGGTTCTCCTTCGAATAATTATGCTACGTTACGAACAGAAGGCTGAGTAATTGCTTACAGAGTACTTTCACTCTTATTTCAATACCGATGCCCTTCTTCTAAATTGGACGAAAGTATTTTTTTTTATCATTACATTTTTTTCAATATCAGGCATTTTCATTTCATTTTAAAATTTCTTCAGAATACTCCAGATACTTTATTGATAAATATTGAAAAAAAAAAACATTTCATTGTCGGTTTGTTGGCATTTATTGGTAGTATTGTATACCAACATGCATAACCTCCAACGTCTGGCCTATTTCTGCCGCGAAACAGTCGCGCGAATTAGTTAGAATCTGGTCGGCCGTTACACAATTAATAACAGAGACTTCAACTTGGTGTTTAAAGCAGGAGAGGGGGAGCATTGACGTTCTCATGTCTACGAACCGTGGACTCGTTCTCATCCATGCAATATAAAAATCTTTAAAACTGGATTTAAAAACTTTACTAGTCCCGTTTTAAAAGAGACATCTCAAAATTAGCCAAAAAAAATGTATCCTACACCCGTTTCCATATTACGTAAACGAACGGTTAGAGAGGTTAGGTCCGGTCAATCGATAAAAATCACGTGATTCCTTTGTGAAAGGTGAATCTCGAGTAAGAGAAATCACCGCTATTTATAGCGTTATTGATATATTGTTTATGGCTAATACGGTAATGTTTTCTATCTTGATTTATGATCCTAAAGTATTCGTTGGACATGAGCACGGTCAATGTTACATCATAAGTGCCAGTCCCGTTGAGATTATGTTAATCTTCACTGTAGTAACTGGATTGTCTTGAAAAGTTTCGCATGCGAATATGTGCCTCAAGCAAGTACAAATAAGTTCGTGAATTAAATGCTAAATATTAAATTCTTCACAAAGGTACTCCGTAATATACTATTGGGGCGTTATTTGACAAAAAAAATTATAGCATAGCTCATATTAAACTAAACTAACAGTGAACTGTTTACATATATAAAAACAGACATTCTAGAGTAGAGTTCGCTCTGAGAATCATAAAATTATCTGCTAGCTAGAATGATGTGAAAGTCAACAGTCATCAATTGGTGATCCAAGTCGGGTCACCAACTGATGACCCTTTTTATTTTGACGATGCCCACTTTTACATAATTACAGTAAATCAAATCAGCAATTTAAGCATATGTAGGTAGGTAGGTATATAAAGGCATGTTTTAATGTTTTACGGAGAATTCTTATTTAATCAAATTTAATAAAATTGTTTTTTTTTATTGCCTTTGTAGGCAGACGAGCATACGGCTCACCAGATGGTAAGTGGTCACCGTCGCCCATGGACGTCAGCAATGCCAGGGGCACAGCCAAGCCGCTGCCTAGCATTAAGTACCATTACTACACTAAGTACAATTCGTATTATTTATTATTTAATTTACAAATTAAATATTAACATTCAGTTTCTGTGACTGACTTAGAAGACTAACTACTGACTTAGAAGAAATATTTGTTCAAATTTATAAGGTATTGGAGATTTAATGAATGCAAACTTCCAATGAAAAATCTCTTAGTCTATTATGAATTTTACTTGAAATGAATTAAATTGACAAACATCTATGTACTAAAGTTGATGCGATGACCGTGTCTGTGTCGCAAGTGACACAGATAAGCAGACTGATTTATCGCAACTGTTGCTCATTCGGGATACAGTCTGAATAAAAACTGAAGTTGCATCTTGCGAAAAGCATTGCATGACGAGCGTCACAAAACAAATCGATACGATTCATTTTGTTGCAATCTAAACAAATTATCCGGTACGATCACATAACAATCGATTATTGTTATCGATAGTAATATTTTATCAATGTATTGGGAAAGGTTGTTCATTCATCCGTACAGATTTGAATTAGTGTAATAAAATATTTGTCAATTGTTGGTTTATTAAGCGTCAAATTGCTAACTAATTTTTTTTCTTTCTATGCAACACAATACTTACTTTCTGTAAATTTTACTGTCTTAATCAGATTACAAAGTTAAGATGTAGTACTTTAGGTGTATTATTTTAATAAATAATCTTTTTATGTAAAGCGAACACACAACACTCAATGACACATTCAACACATTCAATAAATTTGACTAAACAGTACAGTTTGTTTTCGGTATTCTTAGTGAAAATAATATAGATCGATATGAGTCACAATTATATCTGTTCAGTTCACATGGTTGATGTATTGTTTCACCGCACCTTTCTATTAATAACCAATGTGTACGGACCCAAAACTATGATTCCATTGGATATGCTACTACTTGATCACATATCTAATAGATTTGAGAAAGATTAAGTCCGCCTAATTACCCTAGTAAGAATATAACTTCAGTGAACGTTTTTATGAAACAAAGACGAGACGTTGGTCTCGATTTTTTGTCAAGAATGATGATTCTACTGACGCCCTGCGACTGAAATGATGATTATGTTTGACTGAATCAGTGGTGGTGGTGGTGGTTAGCGCCCCTGAATATTGAATTTCGACCAAAAAAAAGAAAAAAGAATTATCAGAATCGGTTCAAGCATCCTCGAGAAATAGCCTCCTCCTCCTCCTCTTTGAAGTCGGTTAAAAAGCGTAATTTTGGTACCTTAAATAGCTCCTTAACATTCTATTTCTATCTTACTAGAAAATAGTTTCCTCACTGCTGAGGGTCGTGACCATCATAGTTCGACAAGATTTTACTTCTTGTAATGTTCCTTCCAGCGCCTCCAATCATTAGTCGCATGAAGCCAATGGACAGCCTAAACCTTGAGACACGAGGACAAAGTCTCAAGAGTATTATTTGAGGCTGTCACCCCCCTTAAAATCAGATGGTATTATTGAATATACATAATGGTAGTACCCACTAGTACAGACGGTAACAATACACCCTACTACTGGTAAGAAGTTACCCCACAAGGCACAGCGTTGATGGAAGGTTGCGCACATCGTCTTGCGTTGCCGTTCGGAGGGCGATCCGTACTTTCATCAGGCTTCAACGCGCCGCCACCACCGTTTGCCATCAGTGCCTACCACGGCGCGCCATCGACTGGTCGCGCTCACTGTAATGGACACCACGTACTGACTGTGGCTTGTGATTTATTGTGATCAAGTGGTCAGGACTAATTCTGTGAACAGTGTGTAATATATTTCAAGATGATCGTCAGGTAAGATCGAAAATACGAAAAATTTTCATTTGATTTTGTCGATAAAATTTAGAACCGAAACAGCTTTCGTTGAACTTTTGGGAACTTATATTCAAATTAATGACATTGACCTATTTAATCTGTCGGATAGCCCGTTGAACTCTTTAACTCCGCAACAATTAATCGTAGCGTCTACGATCCTAAGCTACGAAGCTATGAAGCGTAGCGTCCTATTGTAACTTTGTATTATTTTACCTAATAAAGTTAACTCACTATGAACTTTTATTAAACTATGTCTTTAGGTCAGAAGAAAGCGTGCCTTTCAAACAAGATTTTTTAAACGTCTTTTATGAAATTTGATCATTTTGAAATTTATATAGCCGGATAGAGTATGTCTCAGATTTTATATGTGCTAAAAAAAAATCACTTTATTATTTTTTAGCTTCATTCTTTTGTAATTGATCTTCAAATATTTTTTTATTTTATTGGTTCGACGAAACTCTTATTTGGTTTTAAGTAACCACCGCTTTTTTTTAACTTCCGGAGCCTATAGACATAATTCACTGCGTGAATAAAGTCGCAAAATTATAATTTGCGTAATTACTGGTGGTAGGACCTGTTGTGAGTCCGCGCGGGTAGGTACCACCACCCTGCCTATTTCTGCCATGAAGCAGTAATGCGTTTCGGTTTGAAGGGCGAGGCAACCGTTGTAACTATACTGAGACCTTACAACTTATGCTATGAATAATGCTATACAATGTCTTTGTACTATTTTTATTGATCTATTGTACCTCAGTGCCCATCAATAAGTTTTTTTAAGATACTCTTCTTTTTTTTTATTGCTTATTGCTTAGATGGGTGGACGAGCTCACAGCCCACCTGGTGTTAAGTGGTTACTGGAACCCATAGACATCTACAACGTAAATGCGCCACCCACCTTGAGATATAAGTTGTAAGGTCTCAGTATAGTTACAACGGCTGCCCCAACGTTCAAACCGAAACGCATTACTGCTTCACGGCAGAAATAGGCAGGGCGGTGGTACCTACCCGCGCGGACTCACAACAGGTCCTACCACCAGTAATTACGCAAATTATAATTTTGCGGGTTTCATTTTTATTACACGATGTTATTCCTTCACCGTGGAAGTCAATCGTGAACATTTGTTGAGTACGTATTTCATTAGAAAAATTGGTACCCGCCTGCAACGATGATTCGTGCAATTGTCACACTCATCTCTGCTTTTAAACATAAATTTAAATAAACAGACGTATTTGAGAATATGAGTTTGATATTTACAATACAATTCAAAACCAAAACATCTTAAAACATCAATCAACTAACTAAATTATTATACGGTACAAGAAAATTGAAGAAATTCGACAAAAAACCTAAAGAGCATTTCCAAGACAATCTTGCATATTTCAAACATACCTTTTCACTCCTTAATAATATTAATATTTAAATTTATCGTATGTACTCACCACACTTAATTAATTCGATATTTCCTTTTCTCGTGTAATCATTATAATAGTTACCTAACTAACGATCGGAACGATGACCGGGGTTGTGCAATCATCTCGTAGTTATAAAAATTGACGCCGACATTAGATCGCCAAGAGCGACCGTTTCACTGTAATAAATTCTATTAATGTCTCATCGTTTGCAAAAATTAAGTAATTCCGGCGCCATACTCGAGTACTATTTATGTATACTATATAGTTAGCACAGATATGAACTCAGAACTCTGACAGCAATCGTCCTGCTCATAATTTTATCAAAAACTGAAATATCTACTTGTATTTGTCCTGTGCTTTGATGTAACCTTTTCGCAAATAAACTTAACAACAGAACACATAAATGTGAATATGTTATCAGGATTACACTGTATGAGTAAATGCATAGAGCATGTTTAAAAAAATCAAAAATTATTTAAAATAATTGTAGTTCAAATTAAAAAAAAACCGTCCATGTGATCCATTATGATGTAATATTCTATCAATAGTTTTAATCAATTTAAATCTTTGTATGATAGTTTCAAAAAAAGATCAAGTTCAAATCGTATTTTAACGAATTGCATCGACTAATCCAGTGTTTCCACTTAAGAAAAAAAAAAAATATACTAGAGGTTTGCGAAAAACTTTTGAACGCTTAGAAAACTTTTGAAATCCTATCCTATTGACAAAAACATGAAAAACTCGTTCATCCAGTTAAATCAGGAGTGGCGTGGCGGTTCGAATTCAATGCGTTGTAAAGAAAGCGAAAGCACGACCCACTCGCCTTGAATGATTTAGATAAATGTTAGTTAACGCTCCCCTATGTGTTCGATTCATAAATTAACTTTAAATTTCGTATTATCTTTCGTTTCTTTTAATACCAGAAAAATTGAATTGTTAATCTTGTAAAAAATCAATGGAAGTTAAATATCCAGATGAATTAAACAGAGTATCAGAGAAAGCGGTAGGCAGCGGCTTGGCTCTGCCCCTGGCATTGCTGAAGTCCATGGGCGACGGTAACTACTCAACATCAGGTGGGCCGTGTGCTCGTTTGCCTACAAGGGCAATAAAAAAAAACATTGCTCAAAATGTATGTTTGAATGATATAATCAAAGGTATCTTTAATATCATTGTGTAATTTTAATTACAAGTCTATGTTACATACTTACGTTAATATAAATACATTTTTTGTTAATTATGATAATCACAAATGATTTCAAAACATAAAACAAAGCTAAAACTGATGGACCAAAAGAACTAAGTATTGAAAAATAGTGTTCAAATAATTAATGCTCTAAACTTTAAAAAACAGAAGGTTAACGTTATTTTTTCTATACGTAAGATGCAACTGACCAAGAAATCTTAAGCCAATATGGCTATTAAGTAGATAAGGAACATTTATCACAGACCAATGTCAAATGTTCGCGGGAAAATGTTATATTTTATATTATTATGTCCTATAAATTTTCGACTAATGCATTTTATGTTAGTCAATGTCCGTTTTTATTACTTTTATTTGCGTAACGTACAATTACGAAAAATGTAGAAACCGTACATCAAGACACGAATTATTTTAAGCTGGATGTTTCTGATGCAACACTTCAAGGAACGCATTGTACAACGTACTCTTATAGAATGTCCAATTGAAAGAAAAGTATTTAAATACCAATACATTCGATGTATTACCAAGAGTTTTCGTTTTCAGCCTACTTTAAAAAAAGAGTAAGTTCACAATGCGATTGCATTTTTTAAGTGTGTAAACTCAGAACTTTCTCTAGGATTTTAATAATTATTTTATTTGAAAGTTGATAGTTGTCATGTGCTTCCGTTTAAAATGTATCATGATGTAACCAGTAGTTTTTGCGTTATCCTTAATAATGTATAGTTATTTCATTGAGTTCATCTTATAGTATGATTTTATTTTGTGATTAAATTCAGGACTACTTTTTTATTTAAATCTTGTATTATGTTAACATAGTAGCAACTTAAATATACGAAGTTATACTAAGATGCGAATATTTAATAATATGATTCTTAATATAAACATTATTATAGCACACGAGTTTAGTCTAAGCTAAATTAAATGCAATACAAATCCTTGCACATGAACTATTTCAACTATATTTATTTTTTGATACGAATCATTTTTTTTTATTGCTTAGCGAGCTCACAGCCCACATGGTGTTAAGTGGTTACTGGATCTACAACGTAAATGCGCCACCCATCTTGAGATATAAATTTTGAGATCTCAGTATAGTTACAACGGCTGCCCCACCCTTCAAACCGAAACGCATTACTGCTTCACGGCAAAAATAGGCGGGGTGGTGGTACCTACCCGTGCGGACTCACAAGAGGTCCTACGACCAGTATATAGTATAGTATATACCTTTTAACAGAGGGGCAGTGAATTTATTTCATTAAATGTAAACAAGAACAAATGTTTGAAGCTGAGCGCGGACCACCAATAAGATTGCGTCAGCGGCTCCAAACTATGGAGATTCTCAAGCATGCCAATTGCGCAATTCATTCACCTCACATGCGACAACAAACGAATTTACCTGTTTATCTTAACTCCCGGTCTATCACGTAACTTTTATACATGGAAGAAATCCGCACCTTATATAATATAATGATAGGAAGTCCAGCGCACAGGTTTTTAAATCAACATACATCATTCTTTTTGCGCATACAAAATTCATAAGCTTTCAACTTTCAAACAACTTAAAACGGGTGCTTTTTATATACTTGTATAAAAATACATCTCTTATATTATATTAATTACATTAATTCATTTAAAATATTTTATTAACGTCATACTTAACGTCAATAGCATTGAACTTGCAAAATAAATAAAAATGCTAACATCTGTATACAAGAAAAACACTGATCGTTTATCATCATCACAATTATCAAATGAAAAATATGTGTTTATACCAATTGTATATATAATGTTGTGTAACAATTATATATAATGAAGCCAAATAATGAAGTTAAAAGTAAAACTTTATAATCAATTCAAACATTAGACCAAGCTTGTCCTTTAAACAAGAAAGTATCTGGTTTTTTTCACTTCTGTGTTTTCATCCGGTACATCACGTGAGATGAATAGACTCCTGACCTTACATAAGAGCAGGAAATTTAAAAACAGGTTATGAGTGAGTTGGTGCTATCGCTTAACAAGGATGAAGTGCTTCTCGGGATATTACTGGTTATTCGAGATCGTCATATATTTAGATTTATAATATAGGCCAACATAGATACGAAACACCATAATTGTTAACAGCAAATAACCGCGAAAACAAAATGTTTTTATTTTTTATTTTTTACGGCGCCACTTTTGGAACTTCTGCCTTGATTAGACGCCTAAAACGAACAAACACACGCAGAACACAGAATACCAACTTCTCAAACAAAGACAATGTAATCTCTAAGCAAAGATTGGACTGGGAGACAAATTACTCAGGATAATCAACAATTAAGTCGATGAAGCCTTGAAATTATTTGCAGAAAAAAGTCTGATTTAGAAATAAATATGTATTTCCATTTAACTACAAAATAGTTATAATGGTATAGCTAAGAGTTATATTAATAAAATATGACTATTTAATGTCTAAATAGATGGATACTTAAAAAAATAACCTAAAACTGCTAACTATGTAGGTAATCATAAATTTGAGGATTATTACAGTTGTCTCAAAACAAACATTTCAATGATAGAGACAAAATCGCTTTGAAATTGACAAACAAATACTAGGATTTGTGGTTGAGCCATCATTATTTGTCAAGAACGTACCAAAAATTTTTCAATAGAAAAGAAAATTGTTTTATTGTGGCTCATAAAATACTAAACTTTCTGAAATGCCTCAAACACCTTTAAGAATTGAGCAACAAAAACGTTACGAGTAAAACTCCCAACTAGATAACTGTAACCCAATTATTTTATTTAGATATTATGAATACTATTTTACGGTGCGTTTGGACAGATCTTGCTATATCGAATGATAATTATAATGTCGGTCATCCAACCGACTACTCTCGAAGCCCCGGTCATCGGTCACTGGGCCAACGAAACCTCTGTTATAATAATTACGTCACCGCAAAAAACTTAACATAGCATTTTGAACCACAAGTGCACTTAAGTGTTCTTGGTGTACGTAAAATAAACAAATATATGTTTTTCAATAACCAATACTGCATGCATGCCCAGACACTTTTGTTTCCGGAAAAGATGACCTGATTGATGTGTGTTTATTTTTGTTGTCTTTGAAGCAGATGATTAATGAATGATGATAATATACTTCAAGATTCATTTATATCTTCAAATACTTGCTTAACGATCCAAGACAATAAAGTACCTATAGGTAGTTCGACTTTCCGCACTGTCGCTCCGCAGCGCCCAAGAATAAATGTCAAAAAACATTGTTTCCAATCTTTTTAGGCATTTCTGCTTGTGCTAGGTTTCATAATTACTGGTGGGACTTATGTGTTTAAGCGCGTCACAAAATTATGATCGTTATTGCGGTGCAATAAATTTCAAACTAGTCAGGAAAACCGAATTGAGTTTTGTTAATTTCAAGAAAAGGTTCGGGTTGTTAATTTTTATGTGCCTCAGAACTTTTTTCTAGGTAAGCCTATTTTTAATTATTCTTTTTTATTTAAATGCTGGTCTTCTCATGTGCTCTTATTTAAATTTTATCTAGTTTGGTTTTAAGATACATATTTAGTACGACTACATTGATGATAATCTTATTACGTTAAAATCGTTTTCCTTTTTCGTTAAAACTTTGTATTATATATTTTTGATTGATCATTATTGGTATTGGTTGTAAGTAAATTTCTAATGAAATACAGAGATTTGTACTCTCCAGGAGGCTCTGGTGCAGCCGGATAACGCGTTCGCGACTACGTTTAGCTAATGAAATATCCAGCGAACAACTTATGACATTTTTAAGACATATTCCATTTATATTATCCGATTTAAGATTTTAAGATTAGTGAAAGGACTAACGCGTAAATGATGGAATGTATTAAGCCGAGGCTAACTGCTATGAACGGAAATTATTAATTTTCAACTCTGCAAATAGGTACATACGTGCTGTAACTGTATTAATAAGATTCATGCTTACTTCATAATACGAAAATAATTGAAAGGAACTATTACAATAAGCTTAGCAATAATATTTAATGTTTTCCAAAAGCATTTCAAAACCGAACTTATGCGCCGTTCATATAAATTGCTTAGCATTTAAAATGGCATGTCTAGTCTAGAAACTTTATTAGAAAATCCTATTAATAAATAAAGTAGATAATGTCACAATTTTTTTTTAAATCATAATGTTTTATTTCTTTAAAGATGCATTCAACATCATTAATTTGTTGAAGACCTTGCAATTTGTTTTGAAAAAAAGAAAAAAGATTGCGTAAAACATTAAGAGTTTTAAGATTTTTTTTCATTACGAAATGCGCAACGGTGTGTTAAGGCTTTGGACTGTTAAACTAATGAGATACATTTCTTGATGCATAATAAAATCCTTGAATAAATTTTTTGGTGGGTAATCGCTAAGAATTTTGAACATTTATTTCGGGAAACACACGCCCACAAGATAAGCTGAGCACTATATTATATATGAAACGAATGATACTTTATAAATTCTCATTTTAATAATAATAATTTGTTTATTTATGAAGTTTCCGTTTTGTAATACTGGCCATTTGAAACGGAATGTATGGCTGACAATTAATTTTAAATTCAATTTCATAAGAACGGTACAAAGGCTGTTCGCAAATTGCATCTTCGAAAATTAAACTTATTCAGCTTTCTTGGTTTCCAATCTAATCGAAAGATAGCGTAATTAGACCTTATATGATGTAATATAGAATTTAGTTTCAATGGATCTCTTCCATTTTTAATCCAAATTATAAACAATTAAATATGGAAATATCAGTTGTAAAATATTTTTTGGTAGGGATTTTGCATTTTTTTTATAGCCCTTGTAGGCAGACGAGCATACAGCCCACCTGATGGTGGGTGGTAACCGTCACCCATGCACTTCAGCAATGCCAGGGGCAGAGCCAAACCGCTGCCTACCGCTTAATACTCTGCACAAGCCTCGTTTGAAGAAGGACATGTCATAGCGCTCGGGAAACACCGTGGAGGGGGAAATCGTATTATATAGATATTTTTTAAATGTTAATAATACACAATTGAGACATCCAATTTCAAAAAAAAGAGCATTACAAAATGTTTCTAACATGAATAACAAATTAGATAAAAAATATCAATGAGGAGATGGTTCTGCCGTTCTAGTGAGTGGCGACTCATACCGCTCGCTGCCTGCGTCTAATTACGTAAACGGAGATTGTAAAATTACAAAATTATTAACATTAGAATTGGAATTCAATAAAGATCAACATCGATGCAAGGTTTCGTTGAGCGAATAAAATGAACTTGAAGATCTTCAGGATAATTAGGCTCATACTTCAGAAGTACCTACATAAAAACGCGTGTAATACATTAAATGACCATATTGGATGGTTAATTATTGAATTAAGAATGAATTTATGCTCTCGATTGGTAGACGTGGTCAACGGAGCTCCTAGCAAATTTCGCCAACCATTTTGAGATATGAGGTTGAAATCTCAATTGGACTGAATAATAGTTACTGCACTTAAAAGCGGCAACGTATTTTTTTTATTACTTGTTTGTATTTGTTAATTGTCTACCGCCCATAGATGTCTACAAGGTACATGCCGCCATCCATTTCGAGACATGAATTCTAAGGTCTCAGTTTTTATAGTACAGCGGCTGCCTCACCCTTCAAACCGAAACGCATTACTGCTTCACGGCAGAAATAGGCAAGGTGACGGTACCTACGCGTGTGGACTAACAAGACGTCCTACAACCAGTAAATAATATTCCGGTAGAAATTGCCACAATTCACATACGCCAATACGCTAGTCTTACAAAGCATATCTAGAGCCCATTTAACGATAAAACATGGTCGACTTAGGTTTACTCGTGGTAGGACCTCTTGTGAGCCCGCGCGGATAGGTACCACCACCCTGCCTATTTCTGCCGTGAAGCAGTAATGCCTTTCGGTTTGAAGGATGGGGCAGTCGCTGTAACTATACTGAGGCCTTAGAACTTATATCTCAAGGTGGGTGCCGCATTTACGTTATAGATGTCTATGGGCTCCAGTAACTACTTAACACCAGGTGGGCTGTGAGATCGTCCTCCCACCTAAGCAATAAAAAAAATATAAAAAAAACACTAGTCAGATTAAAATTATCCGCATTCGCTCTGGCAATATGATACTTAGCAGCATTAAGACTGATATGAAACCCTCAGATACAGCCCACTGAGTTTCTCGCCGGATCTTCTCAGTGGGTCGCGTTTCCGATGCGGTGATAGATTCTGCGAAGCACTGCTCTTGCTAGGGTCAGTGTTAGCAACGTCGTCAGGTTTGAGCCCCGTGAGCTCACCTACTAGCTAAGGTTACGCTGAAATAGCCTCTCAAGGCTCTCAGCTTAGGTAGGAAAAAAAAACTGGTATGACGATCATAAAATTTAATGATTGCTT
This sequence comes from Bombyx mandarina, assembly GCF_003987935.1. The sequence continues at coordinate 1,721,346 of NW_021011489.1, read as the reverse complement.
TCTATTTAGGGCGCTATTTATAGCGTTATGCTGCGTGTGGGTGTCAGCACTATCGCCGCTGGCTGTGGGTGGAGACGACAATGACTGCGCGCTGTATCTCACCGGACCCGGTCGCAGCTCTGCATACGATTACAGCATCAATCTGCTCAAAGGAAACTTGTAAGTATCTAGTAAGCTACATTTAAATCGCTTCATAGGCGATAAAACGGTTTGTAAACGTTAAAATAAATTACAAATAATCGTTTTAACGTCATCGTGACTGATCAATCTTTACTAATATATAAATCTACAGTGGTTTTTACGGATGTTCCGTTATAACTACTGAACCGTGCATCTGATTGACTTGAAACTTGGTATCCATGTAGAAAATACATGTACTTAATGGATAGGCTAATATTTATATGAGTGTTGGACTCCCAGTTGCGGGGGCGTTAGTGATGAGAATCTTTGTGGGGGTGAGAAATAATAATGTTAATATTAAATGGCCAGCGAAGCGGACGGGTACAGCTAGTAGTTTATATATTTGTTAATGAAACGGGATTGGTCACTAGTTTACAACTACTTAACAATGAAATCAAATATATGAACTGACATGACTACCATCCTTTGCCAACCACAGTCCAATGTCAAAATATATAATACTTTTTGTCGTCAACTACAATATCAACTATGAGATGTTACATTAATTAACCTTTTTAAATTCACACTGCTAAGAATTAAATTGATATGTACTCTTGTCGCTGTTAATTCAATTAATCGAAAACTTAAAAACTCTCAGATGTTGCTTTTCATGTGAGTCTAAATGATTATTGTAAACTCGTAATTCAATACTTTTCCTTTTAAAGTCAGCGGTCAAATATTCAGCCAGCTTGGACATCGCATTCGACCGAATTTGTTTATCATTAGAGATACTGTTTTATATTTCTAAATATATATCTAAATCTAAACTGAAATCTGAGATATAATCAATTAAAATTTTAAAAGCATTTGATTTCGTAGTCAATGAATATTATTATTATACGGATTAACTAATAACAACGAAAACGATTACTTACTGGATTACAACATGCCTAACATTATAATTTATAATCGTTAAACGATATCTTAACGCCCACTCGACAGTTTGGGCCGATAAGACCAACTTGTTTGTCAAACCGGGTCAGTGGGCTGCATAACAATGACACAGCATCGAAAATTTACTCAATGAATTAGGTTTGAGTCGCTAATGAAAAATCAAATTACAATATAGACATGCCCCTCAAGTGCTAATTCATCTAATTCTCACTATTAGCTTCAGCCTGTAGCATTGTTAACATAGAAATTGCATCGGTCAATGAACTTGTCGTCAATGAATTTATTTTAGTGTTGTCTCTTTAGAATTGAATACGTTTTTTGGCAGTTCTTCGGAGACTAAGGAGTTTTAGCCAATGTGCACATTTTAAAATTTAGTTTTAATAATTCACTATATCTATATGATCGAAAAAAGATTAGTTAACGACTGTCTGTTGCGACGAAAATTATAAAGTATTCGAAAAGTCGGAAATAATACAGTGATAATAAAAAATGCGAGACCACACCTTCAAATCTATATATTAATACGTGAAGCAAAAACTTTGTATCCCTTTTTACGAAAATTGCGCGGACGGAGGAGTATGAAATTATCCACACTTATAGAGAATATAGAGAAGAAGTACACAATGCTAATATTTTTTTAAAATAATGCGTAAAAGATACATTAAATCAATAAAAAAAACATTACACACACTACATACCATGTATTTGACGCACACACGCATGCATACTATTTATTGTCAAACTTTTGTTTTTGACGTCTGTGGTCAAGTTGAGAACAGATTAAATATTGTTTGTTTTTATTAATATTTTTTTATAGTTTAGCCTTGGCGAAATTTGTGATTATAGAAGTATAAAATACAATCATAATAGTGTACAAACTTACAATTCCAATTAATTATAGTCGAATTTCGACTACTGCGGGACCTCTAATTAGTTTTAATTAAGTTTACGACAGGCAAAACCGAAGTAAATACGAAGATTAGTTGTACTCAATTTTTGTACCATCACTTTCGCGCGCTCGACTTAAGCAATGACCCTTACAATGTCGTAATATTCAATAGGTCTTCACAATTGCTCTCGTCGGCGCTGTATTGCCAAGTAAACATTCACTTTCAACGGATTCATGTTACATTCACCTATTAAGGTGATGGGTTCCGGCACAAAAACAGTTGCGAATGTCTTAAGCGGACTATAAAACATAATTAAAGTAGCATTTAGTTTTGTTGAGACATATTTAAAGCCTATGTTTAATTGCCTGTTGGTTTTTAAGTACAGTGCTAACCGTGTAGCAGAATTTAAAAGTAAGAATAGATTTATCAATAAATTAACGAGATGCTACAATGTAAAAAAATAATATTCACAAATAAAATCGGAAGTCTGCTACTTTTTAGTTTTATATTATGTTACATTTGATATTCGAAAAACACGTTTGACATTAAAAACGAACAAATCAAAATTTCATAAGTCTAAAGGAGTACAGATTAAAAATAATGGTTTTACCCATTTTACCCGAGTTTCTAGAATTTACCACATACGTTGTCACACTATCGATATAATATTGGACCGGACCCCGCTGATAAATCGAACTGCCGTGTGACACAGGTGTGTCACGTGTCCGCGTAAAGGTTCATAGACCTTAATTCCAGTTAGCAATACCATACAACGGTTTTCTCATTTCGTTTGCTCATAATAAAGCGTCTTTCTTTGATTTCTAGATTTGTGTGCACTCCACTGTTTATTTCGCATTTAATACGTTTACTTTCGAAGTAGTTACTCAAGTAAAAACGTTTAGCTTGCAAAGCCTGTTACTTTTCATTGTGATTATAACGAATTATATAAAGATCCTATTTCTCGAAACAAGTGGTACATCAGAGGCCCTGCGTTGATGGCATTAGCCAGTTTGAAACTTTACTCAAAGTGGTAACATCGACAATAAAGTTCGATATTAAGAAAACAAATGAAACACCAAATAAACATACTTGTTTAACCGATCCGTGCGTTTCCTTTATTTATTATAGTGATGGTGCTATGCAAAAATGCACTCCACAACCGATAAAGATGCTAAAATAACTACGATCGACTTATGTTAAAAAAAAATTACCTTTTTTATTTTTATTGCATAGATGGGTAGACGAGTTCACAGCCCACCTGGTAAGTGGTCACCGGAGCCTATAGACATCTACAAAGTAAATGCCACCAACTACCTTGAAATATGAGTTCTAAGGTCTCAGTATATTTAGAACGGCTGCCCCACCCTTCTAACCGAAACGCATTGCTGCTTCACGGCAGAGATTGGCAAGGCGGTGATACCTACCCGGATGGACTCATAATAGGTCCTAACACCAGTAAAAATAAACGTAATCTCATAGCTTTGATCCTCGGTCGGATATTCATAGGTAAACCGAAAACTTCATCAAATATTCAAATGGACTAGTTTAATGATAACATTGTATACCTAAATTGAAATGTAAAATGTTACCATGATATTTATCATTTAAATACGTGCGAAAAAATACTTCCTCTTTCATCGAAACCGTGAGAAATACAGTCCGCTAATCCACAGCTCGACCTCAAGAAGTTACACATTAGTTACAAAACGAGCCGATGCAAATTTCTCGTGTGAATCGTTTCTCGTGCAAAATAATCGTGTACCGATCTTCCTACGCATTCTCATACCTATAATTATTACCAAAATGTTTTGACACCAAAATGTGTTAGCGTGTTAAATTCGAGGCTTGTTAATAAATATATGTTGCGATTCTAATAAATAATTAATGTAAACATTATGAATCAACAACCATCTCGTAAGATAGTAATTAGATACCAAAGTTTCGAGATAATCATTGAAATTAGCACTAAATTTATCTTTTAATTACTTCACTCATTGAATTTGTTAGTCCTCATTCGTTCGAGTTTTATCGCAACAACGTTGATGTGCCCTAAACAAAAAAAAAACATTGACACAGATAATTATACTTAAAAACCCGGATATAAATTTCCGTTTTATTGATATTGCATATTTATGTTAATTAAATCGCGGAAAGAAATGGAAATGCAAATTTAAACACCATTCTTGAAAACAAATAGTAGAGACGCCATATTTAGACATATGACCTAATGAAATAAACTAAAGGTCGGATATCTAACACTTTTCCTAATTTAATAATTAAGTACATTACAAATTATTTCTCATCTCGACGATTTCATAATATTAATTCATTTAAATCTTTTCAAGTTAGCGAATTTTGCGAAATATTTTTGAGTAACATACCTACAACCTATATGTACATCTTAAAAAAAACAATTTAGTTTTCAAAAGCAAAAATGACTCACAAGCTGACTCATTTAATTTTACAAAACGTATTAACATAGTATTATTCCACTGGATAAGGCTATATTATAAATAACAATGCCTTATATAGCTGTCTAAACGCCTGCATTGGATCGAAAATATTTGGATGATAATTTGAGATCAGGATTTAAAATTCATCAAATAAAATTGATAATCTTCTATCTTCTTCTTCTATATCTATATGTATAAAAATGAATTGCTGTTCGTTAGTCTCGCTAAAACTCGAGAACGGCTGGACCAATTTGGCTAATTTTGGTCTTGAATTATTTGTGGAAGCTCAGAAAAGGTTTAAAAGGCAGATAAATTAGATAAATATGAAAATGTTCGAAAATAAATAAAAATAACAATTTTGTTTTTCCTTTAATGTGTCCCCCGTCGGACGGATTCCTTTTGTTTGTTTTAAGTTTATTTATTCCAAAGTTTTTATTTATCGATTGAGGCACTACGAAGTCTGCCGGGTCAGCTAGTGAATAATAAAATTGATAAAACTCAAACAGTACTAAATATTTTTTTTTTTTTTTTATGATTGTAAGTTTACTGGTGGCCCGAAGGCCTTTCCAGTTTCACCAGGACAGGTGGGCGAGCAAAGGCTCAGCCAAGAGGGGTGGGATTTGCTAACAACTGCCCGAGCGCCTCCGAAGGAGACCTAACAACTCAAGAGCAATTGTTTCGCGAATGAATCTACTACCGGATCGGAATCGCGACNCGGCAGATGTACCACGAACACAGAAACAACAAAAGGAAACAAAACAAATAAAAACTTCCAGAAAGAGCACTTAGTCGGCAGATGTACCACAAACACAGGCCGCGCGAACAATGGCCGGGCTAACAAAAGCCGGGCGAACAAAGACCGGGCGATCGAGTGGACGATGAGCACGTCCGCACGTGACGGGTGCCTCTATCGGAATGAGTACTAAATATTACACATACATGTAGGTACCCTTTCTCGATACGTGATGTTTAGTCTAAATAATAAATAATATGAACGTTCATAAATTCTACAAACGTCTGAATGCAAATCATTAAAAAATAAATTAAGCTGCTGGACTGTGTGTTACTTTATACTATTATATTTAAAACCTTTTTTTTGCTTAGCTGGGTGGACGAACTCACAGCCCACCTGGTGTTAAGTGGTTACTGGAGCCCATAGAAATCTAAAACGTAAATGCGCCACCCACCTTGAGATATAAGTTCTAAGGTCTCAGTATAGTTACAACGGCTGCCCCACCTTTCAAACCGAAGCGTATTACTGCTACACGGCAGAAATAGGCAGGGTGGTGATACCTACCCGCGCGGACTCACAAGAGGTCCTACCACCAGTAATACCACCTTAATTTACCTCCTTTTCTAATGCTGGGGAATCCATCGTGGGAGGTAATAGACCGGATTAATTACCAGGACGTAATGTCGTACTCCGGGAACGTTAGTTTACCTGATGCATTTTTAAATGATTGATTCTATCAGTTTAACATTTTAAAATATTGGCAATGCCGAAACTAATACTTATTTTTGTTTCAGCGGTTATGATGGACAGCACACATGTATTACATACGAAGCAATTAACCAGGCCTATCTCGAAGCAAGAAATAGAATTCGTAAGTTTAAAACCTACTACTTTACATTTTTTTAATTTTTAGAAAATACACGTAAATTACAGACAATCAAGTCTACCCGATAAATTTACAGACTTGCAAAATAATATTTTTGTCCTCATTTTTAATTAGATATGGTTGAATGAAATTTACACAAAAACCTATTTCTGGGTCGGAACAAATCTACTTTCATTTAAGATTTCATGATTGAATGTAGAATTTATTTTATTGAATCCGGATATCAGTTTCATAAAATAATATAATCAAATTTCCACGTTTGACAATTGTTGTGATTGATAAACGTGTGTTTAAATAACAAATATCTCTTATTACTTGGTTTTAAATATTCAAGTATTATTATAATAAAACCAATAAAGTTTTAACTATTCCAGCATTATTATCGGTTATGCATTCTGAGACTCACAATGCTAATATTACAGTAATGCACATTTCTCTTATTCCCGAAATGTATCCAATGTTTTTTATTGTCTTCCCTTCGGTTTTCCCGATCCGTAGTCATTTCTTATTTATCTTTATTTTCATTGAGCCATTTTAAAATAAATTAAATTGTAATAAAAAACATTGAATAATACATTGTTGGCAGAACTTTCGCGTTAAAAACTTTCACTTTTTATTCTGCGACTTGATGCATTGAATTTCATCCGAGGTTTTGGCTGAACTGGATAGCCCATTGTTAATAGCGATTTTTTAGTGAATCTTCTGAAGGCATATCTGCATCTGGAATTATTGAAGTATAACTATTAAGTTTTTATTGTGCGTGATAAAAACTTCTATCAAAAAAAAATAATGATAAATCATATTTATGAATAAAATTATAGAGAATTATGGTCATCATAACGGGAACGCTTTTTTATTGCTTAGAGGATGAACAAGCTCACGTCCCATTTGGTGTTAAGTGGTTACATAAGCCCATAGACATCAATAACGTATATACCGCCACCCACAAAAGCACAATAATAGTGACGTAGTATAACTGTTTAGCATGAAAACGCATAAGTATAGTTTGGTCTCCGACACACAAATCCATAATAAAGCGATCTTGCAATAAGTATATACCCGTACTATCAGAACAGCATGCTAGAGAAATCCGCTACTGAACACAGACTCACCTGAAATGATCATTACTGGTGGTAGGACCCTTTATTACTGGTGGTAGGACCTTTTATTACTGGTGGTAGGACCTCTAGTGAGTCCGCACGGGTAGGTACCACCACCCCGCCTATTTCTGCCGTGAAGCAATAATGCGTTTCGGTTTGAACGGCGGGGCAGCCGTTGAACTATACTGAGACCTTAGAAGTTATATCTCAAGATGGGTGGCGCATTTACGTTGTAGATGTCTATGGGCTCCAGTAACTACTTAACACCCGGTGGACTGTGAGTTCGTCCACCCATCTAAGCAATAAAAAAAATAAAAAAATTCTAGCCATAAGAAAAAAATATGTAAACCAATAAATTATTTTACAGTTGTCGCCCGGCCAAAGGGTGATTGGAAACCTGAAGACTATGCGAGCGTTGGTGAACTCGTCCTCGACATTTCAATAAATCTGGCACGCAGGTAAATTTTTACCTTAACATTTAAATCACTGACTGTGTAACAAATCATTTAATGAACAACATGATTCCATTTAAAACGAGTATTTAATGACGAGAATAAATAAATAAATAAGTAAATAAATATTTACTAACAATTACGCCACGGTAACTGATCCCGTGATAAGTTCGTAAAGAACTTGTGTTACAGGTACCAGATAACGGAAATAAATGTAAGATTTTTATTATACACATACATATATTTAATATACATCCATAACCCTGGAAAAGACATTTATATTTATCATACAAATATCTTCCCTTGGCGGGATTCGAATCCGCGACCCCCTTGTGTAGTGACCATGTCACTTACCACTACACCAGACAGCCGTTAATAAAGCACATAAGGGGAGTTGCAAGTTCAATGATACGTTACGTAAGTTTTAATACATATTCAACCACTCAATACGCGTACACCTTTCTTTTAAATATCGGTCAAAGGTCAGTCTACTCTTACAGTTGAAATATTACGTCACCGTACCTCTTATAATTTTTTTATTGAACTTATCAAAACGGCGCGCAAGATTGTGTCCTACAGCTACGAATTATCGACTCATAAACAATGTTAAATGAATATGAAATAGCAATCTAAATTGTTAACTTAATTTAAGACTGCGTTTGGTTTGCGACACGTGAAATACTCGAATTATATTTTAGAACATAGTCAGACATCATTTTCTATGTGGTTGGTACTTTGCTACATGGTTGTCAACGATTAGAATTAAACTTAAATGCATAATAAGTCGTTGATTACTTGTGTCTCATATTATGTAGTAATGCGACCGGTAAAATCATAACTTAATATAGAACCACAGTGTTGTGGGCAATTGCGAAACATCGTCTATTGTTTCAATTTGCCTGGTCGCAGCCGTTTTGGTTCCGACGCAATCAATTCCATACCATTAATTTCGCACACGTTTCGCATTCATGCGTTATTATATCGAATACTGGTGGTAGGACCTCTTGTGATTCCGCGCGGGTAGGTACCACCACCCTGCCTATTTCTGCCGTGAAGTAGTAATGCGTTTCGGTTCGAAGGGCGGGGCAGCCGTTGTAACTATACTGAGACCTTAAAACTGATATCTCAAGGTGGGTGGCGCATTTACGTCGTAGATGTCTATGGACTCCAGTAACCACTTAACACCAGGTGGGAAGTGAGCCCGTCCAACCTCCTAAGCTATAAAAAAAAAATTACAGATTAAAATGAGAGATGAAAATTTGCCATATCGAAATATTACTAAACAAAGAACAATGAATATTTAGAGGTGACCGACTTTCTATGGTATTGCGAATATATAACGTCGTCACTTAAACAGATCCTTGATCTTAGCTCTTATCGCCTACGAGGTGTAGTGACCTTTTCAGTGAACGGGAGCTCACATAAATGTCAGTATTAGCAACCAGAATAAGAGCGGATAGACATCATTGAATCAATACATGCGTCAGTACTCCAGAAACATTTGGAGAACGGACCTAATCGCCTTCAGAACATAAATTAGATGATAATACGATTCATGTCAATAAAACGGCGGTCTCTATTCACACGATACTAAAGATATTAATATACAATCGCACACAAAGCAATAATAGTGCGTGTACATTGCGTATTTTATTACGTTGGTATCAAATTTGTTGTTCACTCAAACTATTACCTTGGTATTTAATATCTGTACCTCAAATGCGTAACTTACGCATTCCACTAATCATGTCTTCCAATGCAAATTAATACTAGTGCAGTTCAATAATTTAGAAAATATTTGTTTTGGTTGCAACGAAATAAATATTACCCCCAGATTATTATTTAATACAGCGCTTAAATTCCTACAGCCACTGTAGAGAAATAATAAATACAGAGAATAAAGGTGTAAAAGTTTGACCACAAAATGCTGTTGCGAATTGTTAATTATTTTATTTTATTGGATTAATCTTTCTCGGCAAATCTAATCTCATTTTAAACTTTTACATTACTAGTCAACTATTTCATTATTCATAACAAAACATTAACCAATGTTTATGACGGATGTACCTATTTACTGAACACACAATTGCAATGGTCATTCGCTTCCTCATTACTTGTTAGACAAGAGTACAATTTACAGAAGATTAATAGCATCAAGCATATTGTACAGAATAATTAATCTTGCCTAGAAGGGCATACTCGTCACGGATGCAAAATAACCTCTTGACTATTCTATGAGGATGTCAAGTATTGGGTCGTGATGGTAGGCTATTCAATAAAGACCTTGATATCATTGTTACTGACAGTATTAGTTCGTTGATACTTTTCACTTCAAAGAGTAGGAAACGCTTACGAGTCATTCTTTTATTGCTTCTAACAATATGTCGCTCTAAGTATAATAGGTACTTGGGTCGCTATCTTAAAAATACAATACATTATTTTTTTCTTCAGAATGGTTTACATTAAACTTAAAGGTCGTTTTATATCTAAAACTTTATAAATTCGTTGCGTTGCAAATGTATGAATATTAACCGTTTTCTTTTGAAATATAGTGAATACAAATTATAAAATATTTTATATTAGTCAAAATTAAGCGAAACGTGAAGATACATAGCGTAGATACATATTTTCATATTAACAAGAACTCCTCTTTTAATTGCATGCTAAGATGATTGCCAAACTGCAACAAAAGTTTAGAATGTATATTACATGCTTAATTTTATTTCAAAACTTCAAGGCTGAATAGAGAGCTTCCTTAGCCCACGCGTCAGATATGTTAAATGTTTTAAGTTATTTTTAAATTATTCAGTTTCAACTGAGTTTTTTTATTGCTTAGATGGGTGGACTAGCTCACATCCCACCTGGTGTTAAGTGGTTTCTGGAGCCCATAGACATCTACAACGTAAATGCGCCACACATCCTGAGATATAAGCTCTAAGGTCTCAATTATAGTTACAACGGCTGTCCCGCCCTTCAAACCGAAACGCATTACTGCTTCACGGCAGAAATAGGCAGGGTGGTTGTACCTACCCGCGCGGACTCACAAGAGGTTCTATCATCAGCAACAACTTACTATTTTTACGATTTCTTACTATGTATTTTACAATTTTTTGGTACCGTCGCTCATATAGAGCTCTAGTTCCAAGGGGCTTTTGTATTATCCCGATTAGCAGAAAAGGATACGGTTCATCTGATACTAAATAGTCACTGTCGTTCATTGACATTATAACTATCAGGGGCATAGTCAAGCTACTACCTCTTTTAGTGTGCACTGGCAAAAAAAGTTTCACCTCAATTCAACCCATCCATTTCGGCCGTGTTGTGTCAAACGGTTTAGTGGAAAATTCGTTAAATACACCAATTCAGGCTTCACGTCTATAGACGCATTGCGACGTTACATTTTTAGGATCTATACGTTGGCTACCATTTAACTTAAGATTGGCCGTAAGCTCGTCCACAGACATAGTCCAAATACTTATAAAAATAATAAGTCTGAACGTCTTAAGTTTCGGCTCCAAAAAATCGTCATGACTTCCTCTTGTCGTTCATTCAGATAACAATTGCGTTTCGTACATATACGTATTATCATGATATAAATGACGTTTCCCATGACAAGGTACTATATTTTACAGAGCCGTACAATACAAACACGTAATGTAGTAGTTCATACAGATATTGTAGTTCATACAATATATAGATATTGTGTGCTCACAGTACAATATCTATATATTGTGTGCTCTGTATGAGTTATGCTGTATTGCTCTGTTTGATCCAATGACTGTTCATTGTATCAAACTGGGTGGTTTTGAAACTGAGCTATCGCTAAAGAACAAACGCCTTAAAGTTTTTCAGCGCGACATCATATATCGCGCCTCTGTACTTCGGGTCTCTTACGCACATTAATAAAACTAAAATCAGTAAACGAAAGGCATGTAGTTGTTTGGTTGTTAAAAATTAATAGCCATGACTCATAACGGTGAAAATAAATCGATTAAAGCCACATTAAAATGCTTTTATTATGTCTCAAACACCATACTCTTGGTTCTTTAGAAGAAATTAACATAATTCGTGCGTTTCTACACCAATTAGGCACGGTTTATGTTAACGTAACAAGTCGCTCGAGATGCGATTCTGTAACACCTATAAAATAAACACATTGTGATTTTGTTACTTAAGAAACTTGAAAACTAATTTTACCATTTTATCTTCTATACTTAATATTATAAAGGGGAAAGATTTGTTTGTTTGTTTGTATTGAATAGGCTCCGAAACTACTGAACCGATTTGAAAAATTCTTTCACTGTTTGGAAGCTACACTATTCCCGAGTGACATAGGCTATACATGATATTTTTTGAAAAAATTAAGGGATCCTTACCAAAACTCCAATAAAATTACCTAAAATATTCTTTACGTGCCCTACAAAAACTATTGATGATAGAATAACATGTAATGTACTGCGACTTTGTAGAACACATTATTATCTACAAAAAGTGTCGCGACAGCATGTGTCTAACTATTATAGTTATGCCGCAATAAGTGTTCTTTTATTTAAAAAAATAAAACAACGTCAAATATCGTGGAAATTTTTGTTAAAGACCCGAGCGGAACCGGAGCGGACCGCTTGTTATTTAAATATATATATTTCTTCTGTGCGTGTGTTTGTCACTGAGCTCCTCCTAAACGGCACCGATTTTTTGTATGCATTTGGGTGGCGCCCTGGATGGTTTAGATTCACAAATCAGCCCGACAGATGGCGCTGCAGTCGATATATAGGTTATTTATCTTTCCTAGAAATAATTTATATAGCAAAACAACGTTTGCCGGGTCAGCTACTAAATTCATAATTTGCAAATAAATACACAATATTGTCCACTATAATAAATCTAATTAAAAACTATAATATTTTTTTCGAATACCGGAAGCATCACAAATCACATAACGTATAAGTAAGTAATCGTGATTTTGCACGCAATAAAAATTTACTCGCATGCCAACGTGTTAGTCCCGTAAGCAATTCACCTATAAATCAAACTTGTCTAGGGCCTTGAACCAGTTTCTGCAATTGTATTCGGCCTCGTCAGCTAGGACTAGGCTTACTAAAAAAACCAATTTATATATATTTTTTTAGATGGTTGGACGAGCTCACAGCTCCTCTGGTGTTAAGTGGTTTTGACCATAAATAGTTACTAGTGAAAAAAAAATTATGTTTATTACCAGCTCGCGATTTAATAATTAATGTTCGATGTTGTAAATTAAACATTAATCAATTTAATTTCGAATAAATTTGAGCTCTTTTTCGCATAGCAAAACACAACATAAATACATTTTGTTTAAAATAATTTCATTGCCAACTAAAATAAAAGTCTTCCTTTCGTTCTGTGATTAACGTTCCCTTTTTGCAAAAAGGAAAGACTAAATAATTTTTCAATGATACTCTCGTAATTATATATCTAATGATCAACTCAATACAGTCAAGATTGCACAAAACCTTGGCATTTACTGAATATACATTACTACTTAAGCAATTCAATCAGCATCAATCAATTAGAAAATGGACTCTTAAACCCTTTGTTAAAAAATCTACACTTTGAACAAATAAGTGAAATTGCTAAATCATCAAAAATCTATTTATTTGTTTATCGCATAAAATTTGTAAAACTTTCGTTCATCGAAAAATGGCTTGCTAACAAAATCCCACTGATATTGTATTATCCGTATCGTTTTCTAAGAATACATTGAAATATGTACTCAACAAATGTTCACGATTGACTTCCACGGTGAAGGAATAACATCGTGTAATAAAAATTAAACGCGCAAAATTATAATTTGCGTAATTACTGGTGGTAGGTCCTCTTGTGAGTCCACGCGGGTGGGTACCACCACCCTGCCTATTTCTGCCGTGAAGCAGTAATGCGTTTCGGTTTGAGGGGTGAGGCAGCCGATATAACTATACTTGAGATCTTAGAACTTATATCTCAAGATGGGTGGCGCATACAGAAAACTGTATTCTGAGATTGTTTTATTGTTTCGACTAGGAACATAGTGTTTATTTAAAAACATGAAGTTTCAAATGAGATTCTGTAATTCTATTTGATTGTCAACGCAGATATGGTCTCTCTTACGAAGAGATTGAGAAAGGACTGCCTCTCATCGATACTTCCCGAACACTTATCAGAGAGGTTTGCCCTCCTGTGTTCTCGCACGTGGAATGCCGAGCTGGTAAATACAGAAGATTCGACGGACTCTGCAATAACCTTAAGCATCCTACTTGGGGTTCCACGAATTCGCCTTTCCAGAGGTAAGTGAGTCATATTGTTTTATTTGCTGACAATATTCAGGAGTACGTTATTTCAAACCAGTTAAACCCATATTTTAATAATGCAAAGGACTTTTCTGAATGGGAAGTTTTAATCGAACGCTGTATCATTGATGTAAACGAAAATTTCAAGACTAAATGTAACAATTTTTTTACTTTTAATAGTAATTTAGAACATATGATTTCTGTATACCACAAGAATTATTACTTTTAAATATAGCATGTTCTAGTTTTACCACGAAAACCTTTAGTATATTTCTATTGAATCCGAGTTTTATCTGTCTGCTAGGTAAAATAGGCTTTTCATACCCACCTTCCAGCCCATAAGATCAGCAGCCACTTTTTGCTTGTTTTGGTACCGACAACCATAGATATCAACAACGTACTTAACCTTGAGACATGAATTCTAGAACTCAGGTCTATAGTACAACATCTGCCCCACCCTTCCAACTAGAACGTATTACTGTTTTACAACAGAAATAAACGTGGACCTTTGTGGGCTCACACTGCGTCCTCCTACAAATCTCAGTACACTCCTCCTCATTCTCCGGTCAATCCGTGAATCACGCTTTTCACGACTCCTGAGAGATTGATCTTAATCTAGGTGGGCAGCACGACAACTATTGTAATACATTGTTGTTATGTAAAAGAAGGCAACATAATTATCAAGTATAATGATCAATTAACCATTAAAATTGGGTAAAATACAGCTACTTATTAAAGCAATAGTGTCTATAAAATACAAGACGCAAATTCCTCAAGATCTTATTTCGTCTGCAGGTTAATTGGTCCCCTGTTCTCTGATGGCATTAACGCTCCTCGTATTTCACACACTGGTCATGATTTGCCGCTATCGCGTGTGGTGTCCCGCACCATGCATCCGGACGACGGTTTCCACGACCACGCGGGCACCGTAATGGTCATAGCCTGGGGACAGTTCATGGACCACGATTATACACTAACCGGAACTCCATTAGGTAACAATAACAATATACATTTCGTGGTGGGTGTCATATTTTGAATTGTAGATTTATTATTATGACATATTAGTATGTAATCGAATTTCTAAAATTCGAAGTTTAAAATTAACAAACGTTGGTGAAATTTTTTTTCTGTGGTTCTAATGAATAATTTTACCGTTTAATGTTTCAATTCATTTACAGTTATTATAAAAACGTACTATAGAATATATATGAATAGAATATATATAATATATTATTATGTATGACGTTTGAGTACAATTTCCGAGGTGTTGAATTATCAATAGTTTTCTTGGTTACCGCTCGTGCTCGACTGATGGCAATTGGCATAAATTGTTTTTTTTAATTTTTTTATTGCCCTTGTAGGCAGACGAGCATACGGCCCACTTGAAGGTGAGCGGTTACCGTCGCCCATCGACTCCAGCAATGCCAGGGGCAGAGCCAAGCCGCTGCCTACCGAAATAACAATATTAAACCAAACAAATTAATCGATAATTGATTTTATCTTCTAGACCCGCTGAATCGTAACGACCCAGAAGAGTGCTGTAAACGTCCCTCGCATTTAAAGCATCCTTACTGTAACGAGATTCGCATACCCGAAGATGACTACTTTTATCGTCTTTTCGGCGTGAAATGCATAGACTTTGTGAGGGCATTCCCTTCGCCTAGACCAGGCTGCAGACTGGGTAAGAATTTTTTCTGTTTTTTTTTAGGTTCTCTGATCAGAAAGTATTTAATGATGATCAAATTGAATTGTAAACATAATAATTTTAACGCCAAATCTTATTGATATTTACTGTTGATAAAGATTATTGGGAGGCATCGCGGGCATCACCATTTTACTTGTGTCTAAAGCGAAACAGTCCTACGTTACAATTTGAGGAGTAGCGTGAATGTTGCTACTCAATTTTCGACCTTATGTCTCAAAGTGAGTTGTCAAATCGATTTTTTTTTTATTACTAAGATGGATGGACGAGCTCACAGCCCACCTGGTGTTAAATGGTTACTGGAGCTCATAGACATCTACAACGTAAATGCGCCACCCACTTCGAGATATAAGTTCTAAGGTCTCAGTATAGTTACAATGGCTACCCCACCCTTCGAACCGAAACGCATTACTGCTTCACGGCGGAAATAGGCGGGGTGGTGGTACCTACCTGTGCGGACTCCCAAGAGGTCCTACCACCAGTGATAAAATTAGGTTTCGAGTTACCATTTAACACTAAATGAACTTTGCTACCGCAATTAAATTATTTACGAAATTTCTAAGACCCTCAATCTAAGGTTCCCTCACAAAACGCTACATCAAAAGAGACTAGCAAAATTTTCAAAATTAATCCACTAATTAAACTTATTTATAGCGTTATTCAAATTGAACGCGTATTTACATACACGAGAGAAGCAGGATTGTGCTTACTAGAATCTGCCACACCTATGTAAGAGGCGAAAGTCAATCCGAAAGTTACGTGAAAAGCTTTTGTCCGAATTGTTACGCAATCTAGTGCACGATCGAGATTATCAGTGTTATCTACCAAAAAATGTGTATTCTCAGAAAACAGCACAAAAAATTAATATAGTATTGTACTTTCTCTCCTTCTCATAAAATGTTTGAGTTGAACACCGACCCTTGATTGGTGGTGTATAGAAACTACTAATAATTCATAGTAATAAGAAGGCAGCGGCTTGGCTCTGCCCCTGTTATTGCTGAAGGCCATGGGCGACGGTAACAACGTACCATAAGGTGGGCTGTATGCTCGCCTGCCTACACGGGCAATAAAAATAAATAGTTTTACGAATGAAGAACTTCTTCTATATTCTACCTCTAACCTTCTAAGAAGAAAATTGCGATTATTTTATTTTAAAATTCGACCAACGGAGTTTTAGTTAATTCGCTACGTATCAATACAATTTAATATCTATATTATGAACGTTTAACTTCAATAAATTGAACCAAATCCAATCGTATCGGTTACATGTTATTTCCCTAACAAGTTAACGTGAACCAAATTACTCGCACCGAAGGCTGTTCGCATATAAAGTTACAAGACTCGACCGAATGATATGTGACATTATGATTACGTATTATTAACTATACGTTTCTAAACAAACGCTCAGCATGTCGGATCTCATTACAATGTTATATATAGCTCAACCACATATCGACTAAATATCGATTAATAATATAGATCGGCCGATATAAGTTTTTTTTTTTCGAGAAGTGCAGAGATAGACGCGGGTTTTTGCCATTATAACACAGCATAGACTTAAAATTATAGGAAAACAAGTAACACGAATAGGAAAATGTGTATGAAAAGTTTATGTAAATGACAAACGTGTCAAAGCACTTGTTAGTTTCATTAAGCGTAATCGTATGCATGGATTTTGTATATAAATCTGTATAAGCCTATAATAATACGATGGGTGAACGAGGTCACAGTCAAACGGATGATAAGTGATTACCGGAGCACATTGACAATGTAAATGCCGCCACCCACTTTAAGACATGAGTAACGGATCGGAATAGCAGGTCGTTATTCCGATCCCTTAGGATCCTTCAGGTCTTCTTCGGAAGCACTTGATCAGCTGTTAGCAAATCCCATCCCTTCTGGATAAGCCCTTACGCACACCTATCCTATTGAAACTGGAAAGGACTACGCGCCATCAGTAATCCTTCCCTCCTAAATAACTAAAAAATGTAGCCCCATGGTAAAGTAATTCTAAATTATAAATAAAACAAGAGGACCTTCATCAATTAAGTAAAAGTATTTCGGAAACTTCTGTGTATTGGTGAAATTGCCGGTCACGTTAAAGAATCTTTGGGAAGGATTAGACGACAAAGGGAAGATCTTCCACCGAGCGGGTGACATTTGCTCGCTAGACCGACGGTCCAAATGTTGTTGTTCGGAACTTGTATATATGCGCTTTATCTTGAAAATGTCGTAAGCGAGATTCAAGCATCTGTCAATCATCTTGCGTTGTATGATGGCTACCCGCCACAAATCCTTTAAAGTTATTTAAATCGATCAATCAGCACGGGCAGCGTTAGTGGTAATTTAAAAATAATTTAACGTATTCGCCACACTATCGAAATTTATTCAAACATTGACAATATTAACTTTCTTTTATTCCTTTCACTAAAACGTATTAATTTCATATGAAGCTGTTGAAGTAATAGATACTCTCCGATGTGTCTGTATTTATCATTGGCTATTTCAAATTTTTTTGATAAAGTTATTCTCTACAATCGATATTAACACATTCTACATTCGTTTCGATATACTTTTATTACTTAAATGCATGAAAGAGCTTACAATATAAACTCCACTTAGTTCGATAGTACAACGGAAATAAACAAGAAAGAGTTACCTACCCATGCGGGCTGACAAGACTCTCTGCTACCGACTTTATGATTAGATAGAAGAAAATTTCTATCAATACCAAGCACCGTCCTTTCGTGTACAATTTTGACACTGCCGACAGTAAGCAATGGTAGCATTACTACTATTTATTAATTGGTTAAAGCACGATACAACAGGCAATGAAATATTCAGACTTAATATTTTTAAATTAAATTATAACAATTAAAAATATTCGTATATCTTCAAATAAATGTACTTTTTTTACTTCACGCAATATTTACTTACAGGATCCAGAACGCCTTTCAACACATTAACCGGAGTCATTGACGGTAATACTGTATACGGTATAACAGAAAAATTCTCAAGGTGACACTTTCACATTTATTCTACGTAATTGAATAAGAAATTCTCATTAACGGATGATACTGATACTTATCTGGGATTACAGAAAATTACGAACCGGCTTCGGAGGATTGCTACGAATGAATCCTGTGTTCCAAGAGTATGGTCTCAAGGACCTGTTGCCGCTAAAACTAGACATCCCCGATGAAGGATGCACAAGACCAAACAAGAACATGTACTGTTTTGAAGCAGGTATGTATTTTGAGCTTTCATAAATGGTTTAGTTCAGCTCAAAACATCCCTTGATTTGAAAAACCTTTTGATATATTTCACCTAGTAGCCATTTAATAGTTTATATCATTAATCTGTTATTTTATTACAACACTAGCTGACCCGGCAAACGTTGCTTTGCCATAAGTATACTATATTTCTAGGCAAAAAAATGTTTTTGGCTGGACCACCTTTACCTAATTGGTTGAGCCATTTCGGAGAAGTTTGGCAACAAACACTGTGACACGAGAATTTTATGTATTAAATTTAGAACAAGTACAATCACAAAAAAACTACAAACGTGAATAGATTTTTTTATCTGGGTCTGATTTCATACAAAACGATTAACGTCTGAGCTCTGCTAGACTTAGGTAGACCAAGTGTGAGTATATAAAATGTAAATTTATTAGTAACGCTTAAAATAAATCGCACATTGCGCAAAATTACACATTACCTAAACAATTTCAGGCAGCCTTCGTCTTGTTTTATTACTGTTATTACGTTCGGAAACAATTAACACGATAATTCATGATTTAAAAAACAACCGAGGTCAATTCCTTGACGTTTATCTGCCTTCAAACTAGGATTCCCTATGGGAACCAGAGAATGACTACTAATATACAGTATTTTCCTACGTTTATGCGTGTCGTAAACATAATTAAAACTATTTTTATGACTTAATCTCGCATTTTTTTTATCGCAATCATGTTCTTTCCGACATTCTGAATGGTTTACAGTACACCTAGTCCGTGACCCGAAAACTATAGCCTTTGGAACGTCACAAATAATACAATGACGGTTAAAACTCGAGATATTAAACACTCAAAGTGCAAACGTTTGACAGCGCGACTTTATAATTAATTCCAGGCGAAATCCGTGTAAACGAGCAGCTGGTTTTGACTGTGATGCACACGCTGATGGCGCGTGAACACAATAGGATCGCCAAAGCCCTGGCTGAAGTCAACCCTCATTGGGACGACGAAACTTTGTTCCAAGAGACGAGAAGGATCAACATCGCGGAAATACAACATATAACTTACAACGAATTCTTGCCTATTCTGCTCGGTAAAGACGTCATGGAGAAATTTGGCTTGGTGCTTGAAAAGGATGTAAGTAAATACATTTATTTATCTTAAATTTGGATAAAACGGAAACTTCTCGAAACATTTACGTTTTGGCAAAAATGTATTCATAAAACGTTTATTGAACATAATCATTTTACAATAGTAAATAAATGTTATCGACGAATGCTTAATTTGACTGAGTTGTAAATTTTGTACTGAGGTCTTTGAATGGAAAGACAAAAGGTCAGATTTTTATGCAATTATTCTCGTAAGCGTGTAGGTAATCCATCTAATGTTATATTAATTATCAACTGTGTTATTAAAAAAAAAATTTATAACAAACTACATAATACAGTTTATCACCATATTAAAAAGATACAAAACCGCTTATCTTATAGCAAACTAGAGGGACGTAAAATAAATATTTATTAAACTCTATGGTCAATCGTCAACAGACGTAATTTATAATAACCAGGAACATATCACGCTCGGTCATCCGGCCCCAAATTAAGATTTCCTGTGCTATGGGCACCAGAGACTGACATAGATACTTATATGCGTCTAAATATATACATTATATAAAAAATAAACACCAAAAATAAGGCAAACAAACCTTTTCGTCATACGAATGTTTGCCCGATGTGGGAATCGAACCCGCGACCCTCGGCGCAACAGTCAGGGGCGCTAGATACTGCACCATCGAGTCAATCAGTAGAAAACTGATTTACATTTTAGGGTTACTGGGACGGCTACGACCCAGAAGTGAATCCCGACGTAATAGACTCGTTCGCGGCCGCCGCGTTCCGCTTCGGTCACTCGCTGTTGCCAACCGCCGTCGAGAGATGGTCGAAGGCCCACAAATTTATCGGTAACTACAAAATCCATAAAGCTTTTCTTTTTATGCTTTTATTACTATATCTTGCCTCTCTTAGACTGTTAAGTATAATATTTTAAGTCTCTCTTAAGTTCTTATATCTATTTATGAGTATATCTGTAAACTGTATATATTTTAGCGATATTTTTGTGTGTATGCTGTGTCTGTTTATTTTTACATTTAGGTATATATTCTATTTTCAATAAAGCTATGCACCAACTACTACACTCTCTAAAACACTGTTGGTTGATTAGCAAAGAACGCCTTAAACATTAACTTGTTAAGTTCACCACTAAGCACTCTATATGCTTAATTTAAAATAAATAAATATATGTGCCTATATCCATTAATAATGCTGCAAAATTCATACACCTAAATTGTATATGTAAAATAGAACACTCCAAATTAGTTTTTATTGCTAGTAGGTAGGTATTGAATATTCATCTAAGCAATACCGCGTTACAATTTACGTTACGTCATTTTAGCTTCAAAACGACTATCGGACCTGATCCGTCGACCATACGACCTGTACCGGGCTGGAGTGCTGGACGAATACGTCATGGGGTTAATGAACCAAGTGGCGCAGGCCATGGACGACTCCATCACTCAGGAGGTCACGAATCATCTCTTCAAGAAAGTCGGTGCCCGTTTCGGAATGGACCTGGTCTCGTTTAACATGCAAAGAGGTCGCGAATTCGGTTTGCCCGGCTACATGGAGTTCAGGAAGTTCTGCGGTCTCCCCGGAGCGGAAACCTTCCAGGAGCTGTTCGGTTCCATGACCAATCACACCGTAAGGAAATACGAAACGATCTTCGAACACCCTATCGACGTCGATCTCTGGTCCGGTGGTGTATCAGAAAGACCTCTACCGGGTTCGATGTTGGGACCGACATTCGCTTGCATTATCGCAACGCAATTCTCGTATTCGAGACGCGGTGACAGATTCTGGTAAGATATTTAATTGTATTTTATATTTATTACTAGCGACCCGGCCTCGCTTCGCTTCGGAAACATTAAATTCTATTATTAATGGCAGAGTCCCGCGATGTTACCCGCGGTTATTTTCGTACCGCGGGTAACGCCGCGGGGCGAAGTTAGTCTAAAAAGCCTAAGTTACTTTTTAGATCATCAGCTATCTATCAGTGAAAGTCTCATCAAAATCGGTCCAGCCGTTCCAGAGATTAGCCGGAACAAACAGACAGACAGACAGACAAATATTTTTAAAAATGTTATTTTGATGTATGTACCGTATATACATTCATATGCACATAATAAAAAGCGGTTATTTCAATGTTACAAACAGACACTCCAATTTTATTTATATGAATAGATTAATTACCTTCTGTTTCATTATAAGTACGTAAATATTAAACTATTTTAGAATAATTACGTACTTAGTGAGTACTACTATCATTAAATACAATGACATTCACTGTATGTATACATTTCTTTTTGGAACGCATTTTGGTTCGTAAAGCTAGGCAGCGGCTTGGCTGTGCCGGTGGCATTACTGATCCATGAGCGACGTAGCTACCAATTAGGTGGGCCGTATGTACTCGGTGTTAAGTGCTTACCAGAGCCTATAGACATCAACAACATATATGCTGCAACTCAGCTCAAACATGAGTCCTAAGCCTAACTTTTACATTTCACGGCTGCCCCACCCTTAAAACCCATTACTGCTGACGGCAGAAATACGAAGAGTAGTGGTATCTACCCGTGCGGGCTCACAAGACGCACCACCCCCAGTATTTTTAATAATACGCTCAATTACTTTAGCTAGAATTCATTCTTCAAACAAATGTACAAAAAAAACCATAGTAATAGTACAGTAATGGCCTTTAGGTTGTATTTACCGTGAGGTTTTGTTAGTACTAAGTACCTAGTATTTCATGTTTTAAATCGGTTTTATTTTTCTAGGTTCGAACTCCCAAACCAGCCTTCATCGTTCACGCCGGAACAACTAGCCGAGATAAGGAAGGCGCGACTCGCCCGCGTCATCTGCGACAACACCGACATCATCGATACCGTGCAGCTCTACCCAATGGTGTTGCCCGATCATGAACTGTAAGCTTTTTATTTTATTTTTGTTGCTTAGGTGGGTGGACGAGCTCACGGCCCATCTGGTGTTAAGTGGTTACCTGGTCTCAGTAAAGTTACAACGGCTGCCCCACCCTTCAAACCGAAACGCAATACTGCTTCACGGCAGAAATAGGCAGGGTGGTGGTACCTAACCGTGCGGACTCACAAGAGATCCTACCACCAGTAATTACGCAGATTATAATGTTGTGGGTTTGATTTTTATTACACGATGTTATTCCTTCACCGTGGAAATCAATCGTGAATATTTATTAAGTACAAATTCATTAGAACAATTAGTACTTGCCTGCGGGATTCGAACACTGGTGCATTGCTAGATACGATGCACCGGACGTCTTATCCTTTAGGCCATGACGAAATCAAACAAGCTGAGAGAAACTAAAATTTTAAATTAGTTTTTCAAATAGTTCACGGCATCCGTACCCACTGAGTATCTCTCCAAATCTTCTCAGAGGGTCGCAATTCCGATTCGGTGGTAGATTCTGAGAACCAATCTTCTTGTTATGTCTCTCAAGCTGAGCCCCGTGAGCTCGGATACCCATTGAAGATGGAGCCCTTCCAGGCTACAAGAAATTAGGCATTTAAAAAAATGTTTCCGTAAATACCAAAACATGACTTCTGCCGTCGACTTATTAGACAAAGGATATATATATATGTATATATCTTACTAACTTACTATAATAATATAATTACATTCATGTCTTAAAATAATTTTCAACTCTATTATGCTACTTCTTGAACACGAAAACTTATGAATTGACTTCAGCTTTATACATACCGCCTGTCACATATCTAGCACATTCGTCTTTTCGCATTAAAAGTGTACAATTTCCAAAAATATTCGAAATTGAGTTAATATGCGGAATCATTTGGTATCACTAGTATTTTTCTCATAAATACTGTCAAAAGAGCGCAGTTTAGTTTTAGTTTTTTTTTTTTAGTTTACCTAGATTTTGACTACTATTAACAAAATTAATACATAATTTTATCTTACTTTAAAAGACAGATACATAATGTAATTGGTAAACGAAAAAAAATGTTGCAAAGATGATTAATATTAAAAATATCACATGTTAAACCTTTAAAACACTCTCTTGTAAAATTAGTAAGTTTTGATAATATACAGGTTTAATGTGAGATGACGAATTATGTATGTTACATTGTTAATGTATTCAAATATTTAAAAAAAAAACATTCATGAACATTCTGTTGATATTATTGATTGAAATTATTCCATTTCCAGGAACCCGCGTGTGGCTTGCCGCAGCGGTATTTTACCAAGCATGGACTTCAGCAAATGGGCGGAGCCCGTTCCCTTCCACGGAACAGCGAAACAGTTCGTGAGTAGCTTCTCGTACGACCCATTCTTAGGGAAGAAGTAAATGCACCGAGCACTTGTAGTGAATGGTACTAGTTTAGTTCTGCTGTTAGACAAGTGACGTCATAACATTCTATAATAAACATATTAGGCTTATTCCTGTAAGCTGTAACATCTTCACGTAATTAATCGGTTTAAACGTGTTTTTTTTTTCAATATTTTTATACGTTCTTGAATATGAATTAATCATCTTTCTTTGTGTCTGACACATGTCTGTAGACATGTCAATGGTCCATAAAATAAATAATGTAATATAAAAAGTAAAAGTGCGGTTCTTTCTTTTGATAATTTGATAAACCGTTTTAGTTATAACGTCACTTCGCTTAACTAAAACACAGATATATTATTTAATAATTTGTATAGTACCTACTTAAATAAAAGATGTATTTGAGAGCCCATCACACTAGCTTTAAGATCTTTAAGAGATATTTTCGTAGTAGACTCGCTTATAGAACAGACATTCAGTTTGAAATGTACATGTAATTATGTCGTAGATGTTGTTTTATCTGTTTAATGAAAAAAAATCCTTTTTTTTGAAATACCTACTTTTTATGAAATATTAGGTTTTTTTTTTGTTCTATTAAAAACTTAAACGTACAGTACATGCTGACAGTACTTTGGCACTACGACATAATAGCATCGAAGCATTCATTGTTCATTTGACACCAAGTGGTCATGTAGTTGTAGAAAACTGTTTTATGTAGAACTAGAATTGAAATGTAGATTTAGTGTAAATACGTATTTAATGTTTAATAAGGTATCGTGAAAAAAATTAGAATTGGAATAAAAATGTAATCTAGCTGAAGGGAAAGTAATGGAAATATTTTAATTTGACATACTTAGACATAAAAATACATGTACCTATTACTTCGTAGATCAACTAAAAAAAGACAAACTGTTTTCATTGCTATTATTGAGCTTTCATGACTCTATTTAATTCAAACTGTAACGAAATTTAAATATGTATAGCAGTTCTAAATTTCTACGTTCTTTCTAACTAGCGCCAATACCTACTTAACTTCCAGACTAACTATATTTAATTATAGATTTAAAAACTCAAATTAAATTACGTTTTTAAATAAAATGTAATGTAATACCAGATTAAGTTAATCATAAGTCATTATAGATTCATTAAAAATCATTGCTTAATAGTTTTCGCGAATACAAACACACATGAAAGCCAATAAAAACACTAAATCGGTTCGTTAGAGTTGGGAACAACTAAACATAATAAACTTCTAAAAAAAAAAACTATGGAGTCTAGAGCCACAATACTTTTAATTTTTATAAATTATTAAAAAAGAAGCGGCCAACTAACCGTACCTAAATTGCTAAAAAATAACGGTAATGCATTAAAAACTCCACGTTGATATTTAAAGAGAATGAATTTCAATATTTACTGAATTGTTCTAATGATGTTAATAAAAGTCGCGATAAAAACCGACAACTTTATTTTATTTAAAAACTAGTGAAATCTCACGACCTTCCGAATCACACTTTACAATTGCTGAATACATATTAAAGAAAACGCCCATTTGTTGAAACCAGACGCGCGCCAACTTAAACCAAACTCGGAATAGATTACAACAACCAATTTATTTTAAGACTAATTACATTAGAACATTTTCATAAAATAACATCATTCTTCTGTCTATATACGAGTAAATAAACGTATTTGTCTCTAAAAGTCAAAAAAAACTAGGTTAGTTATTTATAAAAAATAAATAGGTTATTATACATTGTACAAAATAATATTAACGGATGGCTTAGCTTAATATTAATGCTTCATTGCCATATTTTATGTTTTATTGTATAAACAGTTAAGATCACCGATTTTTTTTAATAATTGCATTTCTGTGATGCGCCCTCTTTTTAACCGACTTGAAATAAAAGTAATTTTAAAAGAGTTTTAATAACTTTTGACAAACAAATATTCCGCATAATCGCAATTATTCACTAAATAGTCCATTTCGTAAATCAAACAACGGACTTTGGATTTCATTTTTTTTAAAAGAAATAAGAAAGTTTTAGTTTCTGTAATTCACTATCGCAACGTTATTAAAATTTTGACGGCACATTCATATTTATAATATTGTAAATGTAAAAATAGTTTTATTGTTAAATCTAGTGACATAATAATATGCATCTCAAACCATCAAAAAATAAAACAACACATGTAAACTGAAAAAATTTAGAGTAGCAAATAAAATTAAAATTTTGACAAACACTAAATATTTCGTTAAAATACCTCTAGTTTTTGGAAGCATAATTAAACTTCACTGAAGATCACCTATTAGGTGCTTACTTTATAAGTTTTTGTAAATTAATATGTATATCATTAAAATTCTGGAACAATCGTTGATCTGAGACGTTGCTTCTCGTAAATTTAATATTTTGAAAAAAAAAACATTGTATGCAAATAAACTATAATAAAATTATAGAACATATGTAAATACAGAAGTAATAAAAATTTGGATCGGTGTATGATGTAGTTTTATTCTTTTATAGTTCTAGTACTATTTTATCGCCACTCTTTGTAGTTTTAATTTAGATATGAAGAAAAACACTACTAAATTAATGACAAAATTTTTGCATGTATAATAGTTGAATTGCTATTTCTATAAAGTAGTTTAAATTTATTGCACAATAAATCAGCTTACGGTAAGCTTGGTCGTATTTAATTTTTTAAACATACATATATCATTATTAATATTGATATTAAAGAACTACTACAGTTGCTTGTTTTTATACATTTACAGAATACTGACGCAATTGTTACTCAATTCAACGGTACAAGTGAAAATCAAGAGACAATAAAACTTGATAATAAGTCTCAGGAGGATTCTAATTATAGTTGCAATCAATCTGCTAGCAATGAGGTGCTATCTCACCTCAATAAAAATAATGAGACTGTTCAATTATTTAATGGAAGCGATTGCACTGAAGATAAATCTGGGAATCAGTTAAATTCTGTACCAACTTCACAAAATAA
Source organism: Bombyx mandarina (assembly GCF_003987935.1). The sequence continues at coordinate 1,694,082 of NW_021011489.1, read as the reverse complement.
CCTTAAGCAAAACAAACACGAAATACCGGATAGTAATACTTTACTGAAATATGTTTACAAACAAGAACATAAGATGAAGGAACCCAAAAAGCCCAAAGGTGTTGCCGCCAACCGTTTAAGACGTCGAAAGCGAATGATAACTGGTATAAATAAAAATGAACTCGTCAACAATAATAAAAAACCTCCCCTCATAGTAAATTATGAAACTTCTCATGGCATCAAAAATATCGAAACAACTTTACCAGCTCGTCTCACCGAAAAAACCATTCAACCAAAAAATTTGGCAGATTTTAATATCGAAACATTGCATGAAAATAAAAATAACATGAAAGAGGATTTTTTGAAAACAAACATTGATCTGAATAACAAACCACGCATTTTTAGTCCTAGCGTGAATCAAAGAGGAAACAATCGTTACAAAGGTCCTTATTTAACTACAAATCAACCACTACACACTAAAGGAAATGAACAAAATAAAGATTACAGTAAAAATCAACAGGCAAGTAGTGAATTAGATGAATCTCGGGAAAAAAATGAAGACTATGAAGATGATGATGATGATGAAGACGGTGAATCGAAAGAAAAAAATAAAAAAGAGAAATACGAAGATTTATCGGAATCATCAGAAAATACTAATAATCAGTATAATCATGAAAGTGGTGCTAATTCAGACGAAAGTAAAGAACATACTGAAAGCGATGAAATAAAGTTGAAATCCGTTAAACTTCTTGACGAGAGTCGTGAGAGTGACCAAGACAATTCCAAGGAATATCCAGGTAAAAAAATACAAGAATTCTACGATGGCCGTGATTATAAAAAATTGCAACTTAAACATCCAAAATCCCCTAACTCGAGTGAACAAAGTAATGAGACTACAGAATCAAATGAGCAATTACCAAATCGAGATAACGCAGAAACAAAAGTGAAATTAAATAACAATACGAAGATACCTCTGCAAGATGTCAATTTGGATGATTTCAGCTATGAAAGAATTCAAGTAAACAAAAAAGGTGAAGTAGAAGTTCTCGAAGATAATGTAGAAAATTTAGAACGTGACGACCATTCCAAACCAAATTCTTCAAAGCCTTTAGTAAAAATAGGTAAATACGATGCATCTAGTTCAGCAGAAGATGTATCATCTAGTATTGAAACGAATCACGAAAATAACGTGCAAATTAAAATAAATGATGGAGAAATTAAGCCTGTTGTGGAAATTAACCCTGAAAATGAAAGTATCGAACTAATTGAAAACAACATGAAAAAACCCTTAAAGGCATTGCTTGGTGGTAATGACGAGAGCTTAGAAGCAATGCTTGAAATAAATAAAGATACTAATGATAAAATAATTGTGAACAAAGAAACTGAAGACAATGAGGAGGCTAAGCAACAATTTGAGAGGATTCCTTTGGATTATAAGCACGACGACAACAGAAAGGAACCAAAATCTGAAGAGACTGAAAAATTAGATGATAATGAGGGTACCCTTGATACATTTTCTCCTATTGAAAACTACGACGAAAATTTAAACATTAAATTTGATGATGTTTCAATTAAATTACCAGAAATAAAATTACCCGATGATATTTTAACTTATACACAAGAACCTGTCTACGATTATGGAAAGCAAAAGGATGCGGAAAAAGGAAAGTTTTACCAATTCAATGACGATCAGTATAGTGACGAAAACGAAAAAGATACTCCCAAAGAGGATAATACCGATTACCCTAACTATTACGGATATTATGACGAACAAAACAAAAAGCAAAACTATAAAAAAAAAGATAATACTGAAGATGCTGAAGAAAATTATGATGACGATGACTTATATGAAAAATTTGTTCGAGAGAGATTTGGTAAACGAGGATCATTTGAAAAACGAGCTGAAAAATTACAAGACTCTAAAAGCAAGTCGTTTTATAATCCGAAATTGTACGAAACCATTCAGAATATTCTAAAAAAAACTGAAAATATAGAAAAAAATGCACAACAAAGTAAAGATCCGAAGGCGGGTTACATGTGGACCCTAGAATATGGCGAAAACGCGTAGATTAACAATTAAACACCAACTACATTTAAACTATGTACCCTACTGATTATTTTTAAGCTATTAATAAATATAATTAACCAATTTAGATGTTAGTTAATTTTAATGAATTATGAAAAATCTAATAATAAATTATTTTAGTAGATACATTAATGTTTCACTTTTCAATTTTTTATTAAATTAAATACTTACTTAAATACTCCCTTCGAAATGACTTATCCACCAACAAATAATAATTTAAAAGAACTAAAAAAATACGCTTTTATAGAAAATCCAACTAAAAAATAGAAATTTCTTTTAATAAATTGGAATTAAAAATAGTGTTAGAGAGAAGAATGATTTTATTGTAAAAAAGCGTGGGGTGTATGGTATCAATAGTTATAAATATTTTATGAACAGATATCTTCAAGTTATTCAATACCGTTTTTGCAGGATAGCTGTTGGAGCACCATTGTTCCTAAGGAACATGGATCTCCATGATGACCTGGAGCTTGACTCAGCCAGTAAGTATCTACAGTCGGCATCATTGCGCCACTTTGAGAAAACAGCATGACATACACGGACCCTCTTGTCGTGGCCACTGGGAATTACATACCCGATTCTGTAGACCGAATGGTAAACCGTCGAGGTCGCCAAAAACACGTCATTACGGATCCTCCCGATCCATGAACGGTGCTTTTAGGTACTACAAGCACCGGACACCGTCCTCGTCGAACCTATTGCTTGCGACGAAGGGCTCGACGAGCGAATTAACCAATAGACACAGCCTCCACTGAGTTTCTCGCCAGATCTTCTCAGTGGGTCGCGTTTCCGATCCGGCGGTAGATTCTGCGAAGCACTGCTCTTGCTAGGGCCAGTGTTAGCAACACTCCAGTTTGAGCCCCTTGAGCTCACCTACATGTTAGGGCGAAGATGAAATAACCACTCTAGGCTATCCGCATAGGTAGGAAAAAAATAACACAAGGGCTATTTTGATAATATCCTGAAAATCAGTTCTAATTAAAAAAGTTTTCCTGGCCACGAACGATGAACGCGAACTTAACATAATGACAATAAAAATTGTGATAGTAAACCGGACCCAGCGGGTGCAGGTTTTCTTTGGTTCGCCCGGTAAGTCTAGAGTCTAATGCCCGTATCTTTAGACGTTTCGTAAAATAGTCCTCCACTCTTAACTCATCCGATGATGCTCGAGAATTCCCTCCAAACTTACTCGAGTTTGGTATTTTTGAGTCGTCTATTATCAAAGGTGGCAATCTGTGCATTTGGACAAAAAAATGTTATTGATATGTCAATACAGATTGATTTGAATATAATCGTCTTCTTCAAAGAATACGGTTCAAAACCTGCATTAAATAAAGGTTAATAGTTAACCTGTTATTTATCTAAGATGTCGTTTCCAAGAGTTTTGTGACTGCCAATGGAATACAAAGTCAATAATTCGTTTTTCTGATTTACCAATAATTGTCCAAAAGTCAGATTGCCGGCTTTGATAATAGTCGACTCTTTTAGTCGACCATTACAATATTCCTCAACTGTCCTCGAATGAGGTAATAATGATGAAAATTTGATCAAGCTAGCATCAAACCCATAGAGTTCTGTAGTCTATGGTCATTGTTTAATGTCAAAATCAAGCTGCCGCTGTCTGTTTGACACTAGATGAACTTGTTTGATGTTTTGGTTGCTGAGTTATTCGTAAATATGTGTGCGTGCGGTAAATCTGAAAGTGTATTATTTATTTTCTAACCTATTATTATTTTAGATTTCGGATCCGGCTTTGTATTTTTATTCGCCGCTTTTGTGTGATTTTGGTTGCATCGTGTTGTTGAACTGCTTTTCCACAACTACCAGTTTATTATTATATAAATAAAACATAATCGCATTGAGTTTATTTATCAGGTAGTAAGCAAAATATGTATCTTATGTAGGTAAATAAAATAAAGAGTTTCAAATGTCTAACCTCGAACTATTTACTTTATTAATAAATATTATCAAACTTAAATTATCAAAATATGCGGGAATCATGCACAGATCCAGGCCATTGCACAACAATATCATATATTTCCATTTGCGGTCCACATACTATTTGGACATTGATAGAAAACCAGCCTTGAGGAACGTTCAAGGTACGTCGCGACGTACCTTGACTTGACAGTTCGCTTACTTCACTCCGGTTAGGAAAATTTTCCAAGGACGTTTGAGTGGAGTTTATTTTTACGACTAATCATACCAATGCCCGTATCTTTAGACGTTTCGTAAAATAGTCCTCCACTCTTAACTCATCCGATGATGCTCGAGAATTCCCTCCAAACTTACTCGAGTTTGGTATTTTTGAGTCGTCTATTATCAAAGGTGGCAATCTGTGCATTTGGACAAAAAAATGTTATTGATATGTCAATACAGATTGATTTGAATATAATCGTCTTCTTCAAAGAATACGGTTCAAAACCTGCATTAAATAAAGGTTAATAGTTAACCTGTTATTTATCTAAGATGTCGTTTCCAAGAGTTTTGTGACTGCCAATGGAATACAAAGTCAATAATTCGTTTTTCTGATTTACCAATAATTGTCCAAAAGTCAGATTGCCGGCTTTGATAATAGTCGACTCTTTTAGTCGACCATTACAATATTCCTCAACTGTCCTCGAATGAGGTAATAATGATGAAAATTTGATCAAGCTAGCATCAAACCCATAGAGTTCTGTAGTCTATGGTCATTGTTTAATGTCAAAATCAAGCTGCCGCTGTCTGTTTGACACTAGATGAACTTGTTTGATGTTTTGGTTGCTGAGTTATTCGTAAATATGTGTGCGTGCGGTAAATCTGAAAGTGTATTATTTATTTTCTAACCTATTATTATTTTAGATTTCGGATCCGGCTTTGTATTTTTATTCGCCGCTTTTGTGTGATTTTGGTTGCATCGTGTTGTTGAACTGCTTTTCCACAACTACCAGTTTATTATTATATAAATAAAACATAATCGCATTGAGTTTATTTATCAGGTAGTAAGCAAAATATGTATCTTATGTAGGTAAATAAAATAAAGAGTTTCAAATGTCTAACCTCGAACTATTTACTTTATTAATAAATATTATCAAACTGAAATTATCAAAATATGCGGGAATCATGCGCAGGCAAATTATCAAAATATGATCCAGGCCATTGCACAACAATATCATATGTTTCCATTTGCGGTCCACATACTATTTGGACATTGATAGAAAACCAGCCTTGAGGAACGTTCTAGGTACGTCGCGACGTACCTTGACTTAACAGTTCGCTTACTTCACTCCGGATAGGAAAATTTTCCAAGGACGTTTGAGTGGAGTTTATTTTTACGACTAATCATACCAAAACGCGCGTTGGAGGTTGAGTCGAGTCGAGTTATGCTCGTGTAAACGACTGAAGATACGGGTGTAAGTCTAAAATTATGGAGCTGGGCCTCAAGGTGGCGCTCAAGGAAACCCAGGACCTGTTGCTTTACAGGCCTCGAAATCCGCCACCGTCGCCGTGTTGCCCATCTCGTTAACTATGACATCCGCATCGTAGTGGTGGTGCAACTTTAGTACCCCCAAATGGAGGCTCGTGGCAACATTGGTCGTCATTTCGAAATCGGCCCCCGCCTAATAACGACGGCCGGCTTTGTGACGATAGCTATCATACAACGCAAGATATTTGACAGATACCTGAATCTTGTTTACGATATTTTCAAGACAAGCTTCCATTTAAACAAGTTCCGAACAACAACATTCAGACCGTCAGTCTACCGAGCAATATCATCCGCTCGGTGGAAGATCTTCCTTTCGTCGTTTAAGCCTCCACAGGCTTCCTTCAAATATCAATGTTCCACAATGTTCTCATGACAATGTACAAGACTCCCCTATGGTTCGCTGCTGAATAGGAGTGAAGACGGAACCTCTGCGAAAAGTGCGTACTGGCCTTGTTGGACTCGTAATTTATAGTTTTTTAATTTGTTAATCTGTTTCACGTGACCGAGTGAAAGGGATGCTCTCGAACTCATCATTAAAAATTAAGAAAATCTGTTAAATATAGTCGACGTGTGTATGATCCCAATAATTTGCGATAGAAAGAAGTTCAAGAAAATTCACACAACGAACAGTACGTAGTGACACTTGCAATTTTTTGTGTATTATCTATGGTTAATTTCAAAATCAATGACAGACAAATGACAAAACCATAGAGAATACACACATAACCCATAGATTATACACTTAATATATTTGAGACATAACCTCAATTAAAATTTTTGAGCAGGTGAAAAAAAACGGAAAAGATTTCTGTATTAAACTGTTTATTTTCTATCAAATCATACCTTGACTGAAACACAATGGCGGAAGAAATACAAAAAAAGTTTCAAAAACAGCTCGAATTATTTCAAGGTGTTCAAAAAGACATAAAGAAAGCGGTCACTCAGAAACAACAATTAGACAGCCAGTTAAATGAAAATAAAGCAGTCAAAGAGGAACTAAAACTCTTAAGAAAAGATTCAGAGGTATACAAACTCATCGGACCCGTATTGGTGAAGCAAGATTTGGAAGAAGCCAGACAAAACGTCTCCAAACGTATGGAGTACATTAGCAAAGAAATCAAAAGAACAGATGATCACATATGTGCTTTAGAAAACAAACAAGAAGCACTGCAAGAAAACTTAAATAAACTTAGAAATGATCTTGGCAAACTAAAACTAAAAGCTTGAAAAATGTGTGAATTAAAAGTAAAATATTTCTATTCTTCTATTATGACTCACTTGTATGTTTAGAGAACTACTATTACAAATAAAAATATTACACATTAATAATTTAATGTATGTTTAGCTATGCAATAATCATGAAAAAACTGCTGTGTGGCATTACACTAAACTTACCTCTTCCTTTTGTTAACTCAATATAAAAATAAAAAATCTTACTGAAAGTAAGTTTTTATTTTACTGCCATTGCAGGCAGATGTTTGTGGCCCTCCTGATGTCACCATCACTCATAGACATCAGATATGCCAGGAGCACAGCCAAACTGCTGCCTATTATTTACTTATTATTTATTTTCAAAACTAAAATATTTTGTTACTTGTACATATTTATTTTTGTGTGTATAAGCTGAAAGTTTGCAAGGTAATTGACGGTATAATGAGTACCATTAGTTTTGAAACCAGATTCATCTTAGAATAATTGTTCGCTTCTATTACCAGTAGTTTTGTATATTAACCTAAAACCATGTGACAATCTAAAAAAAATTGGGTATTTTTTTGTTTTTAAATACCTATTACAAATGTTATGTATTGCATTTGTATACAAATGGTCGGCATAATTTAAGCTGGCAGTGGAGAAAGTGCACAAATGTAATTTAATAAACTTATTCTAATTATGTTTCCAATGATTTATTCAATAATTAATACTGCTCATACAGAATACAGGCATAAAAAAAATTGTGTCTTGAATCTCAACATAGTGCAACTTAATCACGTTCAAGATACACATTCTCCTGCATTGTGCTACTTAAAGCTAAAGGCATTGAAGTTACAATGTGTCAGTATAAAAAAAATACACAGTTATAAGCTTTTGTACCCAATTTAAGAATTATATTGTTCCTAATGCATCTCAAGAAACTGTAACTTTAGTATTAATAAAGTTTGTAACCTTCTAAAAAAAAAATTCCTTTTCTTTTTATGCAGTCTACATTTCTTGAGTCACTGTGAATCATTACTGAATTTGGATATCATCCATACAGTTCTCTGCGACGATGCCTTTTTGAACGCAAAGAGCTGCTCATGGTGAGCTTCTTGTGTTTACCTGACCAACCTGAAGAAGATGCCGGACTTCTTGAAGGAGCTGGGATAGCACTTGTAGATCACTCCGGCCAACAACCAGCGCTGGTTAAAAGCTCAAGCTGTAGAGAACAGCCTATCTGCCATCTACAATATCATAAAGTGCTAAATTTAAATCGACGCCTGGATTACAGTAAAAGTATTTATCTCTATAAAACTCCACAATATTACGAAAACCTTCGTAATAAGGTACCTACAAAACTTGCATACGCCCGGTCATGACGCAAATGTAGTGTTCCCTCAGGCAATAATTTGAAACCCCTTCAAGCACTGTGGTTTTTAAGGAATGTGGTTCTCCATGATGACCTGGAGCTTGACTCAATCACTAAATTTAAACAGTCGGAATCAATTCGCCACTTTGAAAAGACGATACGACACGAAAACACTCTTGTTGTGGCCGCCGGAAATTACATACCTGTGGACCGAATGGTAAACAGTCGACGTCGGATCCTCCCGATCCATTAACGGTGCTTTTAGGTACCTCAAACACCGGTCACCGTCCTCGCCGAACCCATCGCTTGCGACAAAGGGCTCGGCGAATAAATTAATCCATGGACAAAGCTCACCGAGTTTCTCGCCGGATTTTCTCTGTGGGTCGCATTTCGGATCCGGTGGTATATTCTGCGAAGCACTGCTCTTGCTAGAGCCAGTGTTAGCAACACCTCCGGTTTGAGCCCCGAGAGCTCACGTACGCGTTAGCGTAACTCTGATATAGCCCTAAGGCTATCATCATATGTAGGGGAAAAAAAGCTACGAAAATGATTACATACTTAATGATATTTTAGCAAGAGCACTTGACCTTTGTTGTAATTTCATGTCGTCCAACCGTTATTGAATTGAATTATTATGGTTTTAATGAATTTCGGCTAGATGTGAATATCATTAAACTTATATCCAGATTAAATTTCATTGAATGTTAAAAGTGAAATTGATCACTGACATCAGTTCTGGTTTGTAGAATATCTTGTGTTTTAACTTGATTTAATGTAAAATAGTTATAAAATATAAAACGAGATGGACCGACGACCTGGTAAGAACCGCTGGGTCACGTTGGATGCAGGTGGCAACGGACCGGCCGCACTGGAGATCACTTGGATAGGCCTATGTTCAGCAGTGGACAATGGACAGGCTGAGATGATGATGATGAGATGAGTTATAAAATTAGGTATTAAAATTTCATTAAATATGTAATAGCTTTATTGGAAAAATATAAAAATATATCTAATGGCACTTACAAAGAATGTATAGACATTTTCAATATTTTTTAATCCTATTATATCTTAAAATAGAAATTACGTACGTACTACTATTATACTACTTAGTACCACAATTTTATCCAAATGACGATTTTATTATTACTTTATCAATAAATACTGGTCTTTTTCTTAATATAATACTTTTAGATTGAAATATAATCAATCATATATCATACTATTTTACAAACGTACAATAGGTAATAAATGCTCGTGTGTATTTATAATACGGTTTTATGGACTATCTATATTTTATCTATCTACCTTGTAAATTAGGTTATAATATTATTTATAAAAAATAGTTAATTCAACTTAACACTTATGTATTATGGTCCCCTGAGTTTACATGTAAGTTCAACGTTTCATTTTGGCACAAATTTAAAAATAGAAATTTGATACATAAAACATTTTATATGTATACTACTAACTATAAAATTTTAAATATATTTTATAAGTAAACTATAAAATTTTAAATGTCTTTTATAATTATTGATATAATATGTATAAACGAGTATAAAACGGTGTATATACTTTGTGACCCTTAAGAAATCTAGTGCAAGCTGATTTACTTAATTTTGCTCTGTACACATGGCACACTGCAAAATGGCATTTCTTGTTTAACAACGAAGCGACCGCTGAGTAAGCTTTTACCGCACATTCGACCGGAACATATAAAGCAATTGGCATGCCAATGCATGTTACTCCACGAAACCCCCTGTTGTTCAGGCCCAATAACACCTCCACAGGCGCGACAACGCTCTGCATAGAACTGATCGTAACACGACAAACATATTGGTAGGCCTGTTTTATCATCCGGAACATACTTTTTCCCCCCTAGTGGAGCATCACAATGATAACAACAGAAATGTTGAACGTGGAAAGCTCTGCCTTCTGCTGCGGTATATGGACGTGTAAAGATCAACTCGTCGCACCCGGCGCATCGGGGAATTTCTAAAACATTGGCCAAATCTCTGGCGCAGTAAATTTCTCCCTTATGATAAAAGTAGACAAGGTCAGCCAGTAGCTCCCCGCATTTGCAACAAGTGAAGCACTGAGGATGCCAAATTGCTTCCTGACCCGCTCGATCAGCTTTAACTGCGACCTCGCCCGCGAACATAGACTTATTACATCGTTGGCAAGGTACTCCTTCATTATACAGTTTCCTGTTGAATTCTGCTTCGGCGGGGCTAAGTGTAAAATCAGCAAGTTGATCAATGATGGGCGTGATATTGTCGTCGAAATCAGAAATTTGTGATTCAACCTCGTACCCTGCGTTATCAGGTATTTGAACATTGTCTATCGGTGAATTATTCCAATCTGTATTAGATGGAGACATTGCGCCAGGATATGTATTGTAGTTAGGAGGTGGAGGTGGCGGAAGTTCATCTTCCGACTGAGTCCTTTGATATTTTCTTAATGGAGCAGTCTGTTGAGGCTCAACCTGATTGATTGGTTTCATACTGGTAGAATATTGAGGATTTATTTTTGTTGAACATAATGTACCACTATGCTCTTGTTGGATTGGCTCATGCTTCCAGCCCCATATTTCCCCGTTTGGAGCGAATATTGTTCCCTTTTGTATTCTGTTGTCCACAACTTTCGCGTTACCCATGACATTATTGTTAGGCGATGACCATAAATCAGTCATTATTTGAGCACCCAGTGCTTTTGTACAAAAATCATTCATTTCTTGTTTAAACTGAGGATTACTATTATACTCCTCCCGAAATATTTTAATGGGCTCAAGATACACATCGTTGCTAATGGGTATATTTAATTCATGAAGGTTTTTAAATAGTTTGTCATAAACAGGTCCATGCTCAACGGCACTCTTAATTCGGTCAGATTCTATACGCATTACATAAAGTTTATCCTTCACGACTCTGCTTATTGTAGGACTTGCCTTATAATCTGGTAAATTGGCAGCACTACTTACTATATTACCCTGAGTATCCAGAACTAATTTTTTATCTGAAGCGTTTTTAGGTACAATATTGTATTTGACACCTCTGCATACATTGGATATTTTCAAAGGTAGTGCATATGATTTAGGAGCGTGTGTCTTACTGTTTTCAATGGAAAATACATCTCCTGTCTGAAGTGGCCCAACACGGACCACATTGCCCATGCCGACGACATGATCTTTTATACGTGATATATATTCCTGTAAAAAAAAACACATTTTGAGTGTCTGAAAGAAGTTGTAGCAATTTTTGTTCGCCTAACTGTCGTACGCGAACAAAATACCATCTATTCTTATATTTTATACTTTTATATATATTATTAAACTTTTTTGTCATAATAATTTAAAAAATGATACTACTTTCATGATTTAATAAAAATGAGTGGCTTTACTATTTTGGAACTAAATCGTTCGGTTAAAGACATTAAAGGCACCTTTAATAAACAAAGTAGTCCAAAAATTTTTTAAAAAAAAAACTGTCTAGGATTTTAAATACTATCTATTTCTTTTTTTTAAAGCTACCTCTCTCGTTCTTATCATTTCCTGCAGTTATAGTAGATGTTACTGATATCTTCATCGTTGTAAAACATTAGTGGCATTTTGTTTATTGATTTAAATTAAGAGTATAGTAATGGGAAGTTTAACTTCGCATTTTAGAAATCAAATTGACAGTTAGTGAAAATCAGATAAAAATTTATAAGATATTATGAAGGCTTTAAAAGGGCACAGGAAACACAAAAAAGATAATACCAGAATACAAATTGAAACTTCGAACTCACGTTCAAGGTGCCTATATTGACATTGTGATTTGTATGAGCTCCCATAACTAGTTAATACGATGTGGAAAAATAGCTCGTGGAACCACTTAAAACAATAAATTAATATATTTCTAAGAGCACATTCTATTGTAGATAGTTATGAAACTCAATATGTCAAGTCTATATGCTCGCTTTCACTACAAGTGTCCAGCTTGTCTCTGTAACTCAGTCAGCAGTAAAATTTAGCTGAGACCAGTTCGTTAACCGCGCCAATACATGCGTCTCATTAGTTTCTTAACCCTTAGACTGCCATGGAGGGCACCGATGACCTACATTAAAGTTACTATCGTTTTGTTCATTATGATCAATTATTAATAAGTTATTGTTACGTGCGCAAACATAAAGAAGACCGGCCAGTGCACATGTAACATTGCAGCCAAGGACTAAAATATGCGACGACTGTAAAAATAATTACCTAGTCTAGCCATAAGTTCTGTTTAAAATTTTTAAAGAAATAATGTAATATTATTAAAATTTATACCTACATATTTATTAAGTTCTGAGCAAAAATTAAAAAAATATTCAATTCGAAATGGCCACCTTTGGCTTTTATACATGCCTTTAATCTGTTTTGCCACGAACCTATAGATTTACACACTGTTTCCAAGGGAAATTTTGCCTCAATGTCGACGTGTCGTTGAGAGCAGGTCATGTCCTCTAAAACTGACCATAATTGAAGTCTAAAGGGTTGAGGTCTGGGCTAGATGAGCTGTTTTCATATAACCAACGGTTCTTAAAACTCAATAATTGTAGTTTAGAAAAGTATTAGCATGCGTAAAGATTACGAATTTATAAACTAATAGGCAAAAAATACATACTGTGTGTTCAGATTTTTCTTCGTCGGAAGCATGACGGCGAACGTCAGGGGCGACATCATGGGGCGGCAGCTGAGTGCGCAGCTGAGCGCGCCGACGTCGGGCCGCGTCGGATCCTGATACCGGCGCCAATGGACCCAGACATGACATGTACTCTGACACCTAAACAAAAACACCCTCTCTCAACTTCATTTATTTAAACACTAGAGGATGACCGAGCTTTGCTCGGTATGTTTTATTAACGTGACAACGGCATATAATTCGATGGAGCCGGCTGCACGCACGAAAAAACGTGACTCGTGCGGCGTTACCTCGCTCTGAGGCGTTCCATTTAAGGCTTGAAGTGCAAGCGAGAGCGCGCAACGAGCGACAAAGAGGCACAATCGGCCTCCGCGTTCGGCAGCGTTCGACATCTGTCTCTCTCCTACTTGAGTGAGCGATGCATCCGCGTGGACAGCTGCTATACAATAATACATTTACATGTTTTCGTCAAGTATGAAGTTCAGTGAAAAATGAATGTGGTGTCAATTGTTTATAACAACGAATTGTGATAATTGAAAAATGAAACCATTCCTTCAGTATTTTCTTATGACGTTGTCACGTTCAACTATCGTCAGTAAACCGACTTTACAGACAAACGATTTTTTTTTTGATAAATTGTGTTTTTTAGAAATTACATTCAAATACGAACATACCTATTGATATTACATTAAATTATTTGATATTTTCATTCAATAAAAAAAAATTGTTTACGTTTAAGATGATTATCGATAAAGTTGATTATTGAAAACACGAATAAAACAACATCTTCTGAAAATAAATCGTTTATCGCCCCCGAAATCCCCTGTATACTAAATTTTATGAAAATCGTTGTAGCCGTTTCCGAGATTCGGATTACCTATACCTATATATATTTATATTCAAGAATCGCTCATTTAAAGATATAAGATAATATTGTACCAAGCCTCAGTTCTCGAACTATGGAGAACAACAGTTAAGGCTTTAATAAACAAGGATTCAACACGATCGCGACTGCTGTGCCAGAGTAAGACTATGACGATTATTGCACCTCTGCCGACTCAGTAAAAATTCCGGTCGACTTTTGTGCGTCAATTACAATGAAAATAAAATAAAAACAGTAGTATTTTTCACTAGCTGGTTGGCACCAATCTAACCCCAATGGTACCCTTTTTGTTGTTAATGGAAGATATATTTGCAGAAAGAACCGACAATTTGATCTAAAAATTTTATAATGAAGGTGATATTTTTGCATTACTTGCTTCGTGGCATAGCAAGAGTTTTAATCTCCAAATGATCTATGTTGAATCCATCTATGTTAAAATCTCGTAACAAAGAAGTTGTTGATAAGCAGCTATCAGGGTTTATGCATATCAGGATTGATTAAAATAGAATATGAACTTATCTGTGATAAGTATTTGATAAAATTCATTATTCTAAATCTAACCACATAAAATATGTTTTATAGATAATGAACTTACCAATTCGGTAGATGCATTAGGTGGTACCCAATCAAGTTTCACAGGTTTGTCAGTCACTCCACGGATTTTAATGAGAGGTACTGAAAACATAAATTGTGTCAGAAATAAACAGTACCTAGCTTCATTTTTTTTTTTATTGTCTAGATGTGTGGACGAGCTCACAGTCCACCTGGTGTTAAGTGGTTACTGGAGCCCATAGACATCTACAACGTAAATGCGCCACACACCTTGAGATATAAGTTGTAAGGTCTCAGTATAGTTACAACGGCTGCCTCACCCTTCAAACCGAAACGAACTCATTACTGCTATAGGCAGAAATAGGCAGGGTGGTGGTACCTACCCGTGCGGACTCACAAGAGGTCCTACCACCAGTCATTATGCAAATTATAATTTTGCGGGATTAATGATGTTATTCCTTCACCGTGGAAGTCAATAGTGAACAATTGTTAAGTACGTATTTCATTAGAAAAATTTATACCCGCCTGCGGAATTCGAACACCGTTGCATCGCTATATACGAATGCACCGGACGTCATGAATAATTTCTGGGTATTATTCAAAATCATATTGAAGAATGAAAGGCTTTTCGGTTTAAGTGACATTTCAGTTAATACGCAACATTTATCATTGTACTTAAAGGTCCATTTTGTTTGGTATTAGCATCCACAATTCTATGTTTTTAATTGAACTTCAATGAAGTTCTCCTCTATTGTAATAGCTGAAGAATTTTTTGGTATAATATTTTTTTCAATTTTTAGACTTTAAATGGCTCTTCTGGAAAGTCACAAAAATGTCGCTTAAACCAAATAGCCTTTCACCAGTCGATATGATACAAAGAAACTATGATTCATTTATGAATAATCAGTTACTGTTATAATGAATTATATCGAATTAATAATTTTTCCTGTTTTTTTTTCTTGGGATTGTGACTGGGATTTAATATTTTTTCAACATGCACCAACCACATTATAATTGCATTGCTTGATATGAATTCTCTGGGTCATGGGTCCCTCCCTTATCATTTAGGCTATTGATGCTCCTAAATATTTCATATTGAACTGAATACGTTTTTGATAAGTGATATATAATATTAAACTTACACGATGACTTCTTAGGTCTAGTTGTACCCAGCAATTCAAACTGTGCCCACCCCGATAAGTCATCATCTTGCACATCATGAACATCTTTACTGCAGTGACAAGATCGGCATACTTTACGCCAAAAATGTAAATCTAGCCCTGGGCATGTGGGACCTGCAAACAATCGTGAAAAATGTTTTATGGTATATGTGTTGTTAGAAACATATTTTTTGTAGGCTTATGGTAAACTTATGGTAATTTAGACAATATTTAGAGTAGTTACCTCATTATTATAAATTATCGATACTATTATAATATTTGTATCTCCAAATTTTTTAACTATTCAAGTTTGATATTTCAGTATAAAAGAAAGATTAGTAAAATACGAATTAAGAAAACATTCTGTATCTCTTACCGCAAGAATTGCAAGGAGCACCGGCCCCACTGTCGTGACCAAGCCGGGCTTTACTGAGTTTTTCTCTTTGACTCTCTAATTTAGAGAGCCAAGCCGGGGCTTCCGGTGTTTCTACACACGATTCACTCATCTCTATAACACAGTGTAACAATAGATAAGAAGTACTTGTGAGATTTCATATCTTTCAGAAAGAGAATATGGTCTTTGTTCATTTACCTTACGTGCTGGTACGTCTAAACCAAGTCAAAATCAGTAGCTCTTCAATAAAACTGTAGAAATGCAATAGTTATTTTATCTTAATGAAAGAAAAACGAATAAACTAAAAGAAAAATAATAACATTGGAAAAGAACAAAAAGACAGTGTTTCTGTTTCTTAGATATTTCTTTACGGCCTTAGGTTACTCATTATTTTAGCTTCTCGTAACATAAAATAGTGTTGCTAAAAAACTAAAAATAAGTGACGCAATTATCTTTTAATAGTTTGTATATCTCTTTTTTAAACCCAAAATTCCCTTTTTTTACATTTTTCCTGATCCCTTAAAAAATCGTGTACCGCGGAGACAATTAATAGCTGGGTATACTACTAGCTATATTAACGATATTTTTTGTGCTTTACCAACTTCAATTTTTATTTATTTTAAGAACACATTCCGACAGAATGAAAACAAATGACTTCTTTTTTTTTAAACAAAATAGAATTGATTACTTTGTATAATATATTATTACTCTTATATAATGTCTGTTTTTTTTGCTACTCATGCTAATAACCTCGAGGAGTTATCTTAGTTTCACCGGATGTATTATGTCTGGGTTATACCTGCCAGCCTTTTTTCCTTTCCAAGAAGAATGCATTGCATTATCAAATCAACAGTACTTCGCTGATGACGAAAGTTTCAAATTCAAGGATCAAGTTCAAAGGCATCAATTTCCAATTCATTATTCCTGAACGAAGATGTCAATCATGTGGTTTATTTTTAATCTGTGGGGCCTCAGAAAAATTCCAAAAAAATGACATCCATCTTTCAAGTTCTAAAAACTGTCTTCTAGCTTTGAACTATTTTAATTAAAAAAATCGTCAAAATATACATCTATGTAATATTTGGTAATTGTGATCAAATCTAACAAATAAAATATAGTTTATATAATTCAAAACCTGACGTAAGGCACCCATAAAGGTACGGAAAAACATTTGCTTTACCATACGTTCTAAGTTTTAACAATGAGTCATAATCGGTATTTATTTATCAATATTTGTCTCGTAGGATGTCTTCCGGAAGACCGATCAAGTGTGTGGTCGTTGGAGATGGTACCGTCGGAAAAACTTGTATGTTAATTTCATACACGACTGATAGCTTTCCAGGAGAATATGTGCCTACAGTGTAAGTACCCAGAAATACCTACTATTTTTTCTTTGCCAAAATACTTAATTCTAAAAATTATTTTTGAATTCAGTAGTCTTGCTTCTAGAACATGAAAACTAGTTGTTTATTTAATTCAAAGCAAACTCTTGAGAGTTGATTGGAGTACAATACATTGAAATATATTGAAGTACAATATCATTAATAATAGAATAAATACGTTTATTGTTCCTACTTTTCAAGCCAAACAAAAATTTTAGAGCATCTTTCTGACAATGCTTAATTTAATGTAAAATTCAAGTTCAATAAAATCAATGATCAATCACAAGTTACCTATTTACAATGTTGCAAAATACAGCCAATGGCTTTTTTCTATTTCCAAATTAAAAAATTCAAATAGAAATTGAATTATTGAAACTTGGTATACAAATTGGTATTTTAAATGAAAATGAAAAATTTAATGCTCCCTCTTATTTCTCTACCTCTTTTCTTGAAATTTCAATTAAACAGGTATTACTACCAAACCAAACTAGTTAATATGTGGTGCTATAATAGTGCTTGTTTGTATACTGTTATTTATTTGATGAAGATGGCACCTGTACAGCTATCCTTGGTACTTCAGAGAAGGTTTCTGATGCACTCAGTCAAAAGTTCAGAAGTTACAGTAGTAGTTTCAACAACTATATCTGAAGCTTTTTTTTCAGTTTAGTGAGTTGTAAATATAATTAAAACCTATTTTTACAGATAATCTCATGTTTTTTTTGTCATTATGTCTCTACTCCACACATTTTGAATACTTTTTAATATTATATTGTGGCTGTATTTGTTAGTAAAGTTATGCTGGGCTTGGAAGTATATTTTAAAGCTGTGTCCAATCTGTTCTACTAAATAATTAGTATTTATTTTCTATTTATATCATATTTAACTAGTGAAAGGAGGCCATGCTTTAGTTTGAGTGCTACCTTATTTGAGTCGAGCAATACAAGAAATAAAACCATATCAGGATAATAAATGGAACAATGGTTTAAACTTTATCAAAAAACTTATTTTTCCAGTAAGATATGTTTAAGACAATGAGATGACATTCCATTGAGAGGATGAGGAATACTCAGCCCCAATATTACGGTTGGGATACAAGATTAACTTGTAAATTTTGTTAGTGTGCTTTGGGCCTTATACAGATTTCTTCTATTCTGTGATAGCTTTGATAGCTGAGTATAATATGTATTTTGTCAGTCAAATTTGGGACCATATTTAATATCCAATCAATAGTACATATAGAAAAGAAAACAAAATCCAAATTTCACTGTAGACTAGCCTATGACCCACCTGATATTAAAATATTACTGGAGTCCTTAAACTAAACCATTAAATGGTGCCATCCACATTGAGAATCAATGCTTGAGTCGCACTTGTATAGTTTAAGAGACTCCCATTTTTCAAACTGGAACGGATGACCACTTCACAACAAGATGGTTGAGCATCCCGTGTAGCATTACAATATGCCCTACGATCAGTTATTACACTTTTATTCTTCTTCTTGTATTTTCTTATTATTCAATATTATTCCTTTTTCTTAGAAGTTGTTCGCAAACATGTATCAGGTTTATACATTTTTTGCTAAAATAGTATTGTAACGTCCAAGAATTTGTACTAACATTCTGGCCAGTATTGATTCAAGAAACCTGGCAATAATTAGGTCTTACAAAACCTAAAAAAATAATTTTAAATAACAACATCATTTTCTACTACAGATTTCAATTCTATTAATAACTGCACTCTCTGGGTATTTCCAAATACCCTTTTAGTCAGCTCTGTAATAAAATCAATTCCACATTGCTTACAAATTATATAATTATAATCAGGGCCGGACTTAAACTCAATGCCACTCCTGGGCACCGGAAAAAATCCGCCCCAATACTGGAATTTTACCAAAACATAAAGTTTATATTTTTCGATAATTATTTTAAATCTCCAAGGAAATAAATTGATTAAATCATTTTGATAACAGATTTTACCAAAAGTGCCAACATTATAATTCACAAATAATGAATTTCTTGAATTATCAATTAAAAAGAAAATTATTAATTAATAATTATTAGAATTAATTAGTTTTAATGAGCAATCTTGATGAAGACTATAAAAAAAATACATGCAAAATTTTACCGCCCCAAAAATTTGTCGCCCTGGGCACTTGCCCCGACTGCCCCTAGTGTAAATCCACCACTGATTATAATGACAGGTGATTTGATGTGGCGATGATATTAATAGTAAAAAAACTAACAGGTAATAAATATAAAATACGTTAATGATGCTAATAATTTGTGCAACACTATGCCTTCGTGTCGATATAATATATTGTCTGTAGATTGTCGCGTTTCCCATACAAAAAAAAAAAACATACTGAAGGTGAAATTGGGTTTAAGAGTGAAAGTTCGGTCTTTAATTTGATCGTTACAAATCGACGACATCTTGTTGCGTCTATTTTGCGTGTTAAAGTGAAAGTTATAAATATTTATTAGTTTTAAATGCACTATCAGACAGACCTGTTTGCGTTAGTTACGTAAAAACAAAATGTAAGCAAAGTACATATGTTACAAACAAAAAATGTTCATATTATATACATACATACGTTTTATATATCTCAAGTGTGTCGTTGTCAAAATAATTACCCTTTTTGGAGATTTTGACTATTATACGTGGCTACGTGGTAAACAAATTTTCGTATAAAAAAATACATGTCAAAATGTTGCATAAGGCAGATTTTCAATTCACAACGACTGTATCTTTTTGTATTTTTTTTGGTACCATCCTTAGAGAATACCGTATTACTTTCTGCCTATAGTATATAGATTTTTGGCCTAATCAGTTACCATTAGTTAAATGAGTAACGTTTTAAGCAGTTACTGAAGTTCATAGACAAGCTTAAACTTGATAAATTTCCTGTCAAGTTTTTATTCTACTAGAATAATAGCTATCATATATCTGAAACTCGTAAGCATGGTTGTTTCATGACAGATACTCAGCGCAGTGGAACACCAATGCATGTTCTAATGCTGTCTCTTAAAATGCTGTAGATTTTTTTTATTGCTTATATGGATGGACGAGCTCACAGCCCACCTAGTGTTAAGTGGTTACTGGAGCCAATAGACATCTAAGATGTAAATGCGCCACCCAACTTGATATATAAGTTCTAAGGTCTCAAGTATAGTTACAACAGCTGCCTCACCTTTCAAACCGAAACGCATTACTGCTTCTTGGCAGAAATAGGCAGGGTGGTGGTACTTACCCGTGCGGACTCACAAAAGTCCCCACCACCAGTAATTACGCAAATTATAATTTTGCGGGTTTGACCCGGGTTTGGTCAATCGTGAACATTTGTTGAGTACGTATTTCATTAGAAAAATTGGTACCCGCCAGGGACTCGGACACCGGTGCATCGCTAAACACGAATGCACCGGACGTCTTATCCCTGAGGCCAAGACGACTTCAAAATACTTACAATAGGACTAACGAATTTGCTAAAGTGTCAGATTACTACTACTGCCGATGTAATAGAAAGTAGCTTGAAAAGGAGGGTAGTATGTCTAGATATCTGATTTATAGACAAATTAACTAAAAAGGTCATTTAATTAATATAACCTTGTCCAAAAGTTGTTGACGAAACAAAGTGAATATAATATATTTTTTTGCAGTTTTGACAATTACTCGGCTCCAATGGTGGTGGATGGAGTGGCAGTATCTCTTGGTCTATGGGATACAGCGGGACAAGAAGACTACGACAGACTTAGACCTTTAAGCTATCCTCAAACTGATGTCTTCCTTATATGCTTCAGTGTAACAAGGTACATTTTCTAGTTTCATTCTCTTAGGCGCTTTCGCGCGATCTTAAATGAAGGCTGATACAAATGAGGCTGATACAAATTTGCTAACGTAACATATCTAAATCCAAAAATCTAGGCTAAATGAACATGTATCACATGAGACTATTTATGCCAAGTTGACCTCGCAGATAAAGTCACGAACCAATTACTAATGAATAAGATTAAAATCAATTTGAGACTTTAGAAGCATATTTAGCAAATTTATTTCGATTAAATCTAAGAATAGCCTTCGCATACTACGCAGTTTGTCACTATAGTAATGTTTAGTACGCAATCGAACAAGCAGATGCCGCAAATTTAGCCGCTAGCTAGGTGGTCGCTTCGTAGAAAGTAACTTTTTTATTACTAGCTAGCAAAATCTCAAGCGAGCTTCTTTGTGACTATCTCGAAACATCTATAGTATAGACAAATATCTCAAGTCACCCCAGAATAAATACAAGTACTTTTACGGCTTAATCTCATATTTGTTATTGTCATTCTATTATTTCCAACGCTTAGAGTAGTTTACAGTTTTCGTGATGACCGTTGTGAAAATAATTTTAACTTATGTATACCATTCGCGAAAACCGAAGAATTACATAGGTATAGATAATAACAAAATAAAATAGATCATACAAATATAGAAGAAACCTTCCTCGAAATAGCACTAAAATTGCATGGAGCGAAAATTCAGCTCAATTGTATAAACAACGCCCAAACATATATTAAACACGCATTATATCACCAGACTATTATATTTTAATTATATTTGGTTGTATTGAATAAGTAATCTATTATTATTCGTTCATTTCCTTTCCCAAGTTCGTTATCGAGAACATGAACGTGTTAAAATTATGTAAATTACAAAATTATGTTTATGTCGAAGTAATGTTTTAAACATTATTATATAACAGCGAAATACCATTCACTCATCATGAATTCTCCGAAAGTATCCATCGGAAAAACTCAATTTAGCATAGATTCTCCTTTTGCGATGTAGGTGTTTACTATGGAACGGATTTTACGTAAATTCTATCCAAAAATCTATTGTTCATCTACCATCGTAAAAACTAGGGACTCTCAATCTCTTTTTGGCTAAAGAAATTTATTATCTCGGAGCCTCATAACCGAATTACTAAAAAAACTTATCTTTACTTTTTTGCTGTTAATAGAAAATACTTTCCAATTAATTTTTTTGTGGTTGATTAACTAATTGTGTGTAATTATCCTTGGTATATAAGCAACAGCAGTCGTTACCATAATAAAGTTACTATAGGACTGATAGTTTTTGGACCAGAGAGTCACACAAGCTACTCGTTATTCCGAGAAAATGCATTCTTTTTGAATAGTAGATCTGAAAAGAAAACCGTTGGAGACGTCTTGTTTTAATATAGTTTAAAATCAATGTACGCTGTCGGAACACCGCCAGAAAATTTCACAAATTTCTTTATTATTCTTACAGTCCCTCTTCATATGAAAATGTCACATCGAAATGGTACCCCGAAATAAAACATCACTGCCCCGATGCACCAATTATATTAGTGGGTGAGTTTAAGATTCATTCGAACGTACACATATTCACACTATTATTCTCAAGTAGATTGAACAGGTCTTTGGGGAGGCTTTCAAATCGTTCCGACTTCCATTTCCAAGCCATTTGATATGTCAAGCTCTTAATATTAAACTTCAAGAAGTGTCAACGTAAGTGATCACGGAAAAGGTCAAAATGTGAATACCGCCACTACCTTGAGACAAGAGATCGAAGATTTAATTGTAATGTGCAATAATCCACCTTTTAAACTGGAAGGTAAAATTATTTCGCGTTGCAGCAGAAGTACGTCCTGCCATCAGAAATATTAAACAACTAAATACAGTGCAACCTCGATATAATAAATCGGAAGGCAATAATGCATAAGCACAGTATGCGGTACCGAATATTGATCAAGGTTTTTGACAATCTTGCATTGTCAATATTATTTTGTGTATGCGCTGGCTTAAAAGGTTTTGGGTTGACAAAATTCGTTAATTAGAAGTATTTACACTTTTTTTTGATAGTTGAAATCGTTATAAAGAGGTTGTTCCAAGAAATCTTCGCAATTTAAAGGTATATTTTACATTGACTCTTATGGAGAATTCAAGGGATTACGAAAAATTTGTTAAATCCAAGATGTCGTTATATTGAGGTCGCACTGTACTTGGAAATCAGTACCAGCCTTCCAGGTTTCAAAGGCGCGTCTATCCTTACGAATATACTGGCTGTCTTATCTATTAAGCCACGAACGCTTCAGTAACTTAATAATATCTGGTTTTACAGGTACAAAAATCGATTTGAGAGATGATCGTGAAACGCTAAGTTTGCTGTCGGAACAAGGAATGTCTCCGCTGAAAAGGGAACAAGGACAGAAGCTCGCCAACAAAATTCGGGCCGTAAAATATATGGAGTGCTCAGCGCTAACACAAAGAGGCCTTAAACAGGTTTGAACTAGTTATATCCGGTTCTCTAGTTAATGTCATTGTTGTAAAAAATATGACAAGAAATGATTAGTTATTTTGGGTAACAAAGTCGTTGTTAATGACAAGCTGAATAGCATTATACTATTTATGATAGATGCCTCTATATGCGACATTGGTTTTTTTTTAATTGCTAACTGGTGTTAAGTGGACAGTGGACCTCGTAGGCATCAACCAGGCTAATCGCCGCCTTCCACCTTGAAACATGAGATATAAGTTTCAGTTTTGACAGTCAAAGGCTGCCCCACCCTTCAAACCGAAACGTGTTATTGCTTCATGCCAAATATATGCAGAGTCGTGGTTCATACCCGTGCTGGCTCACAAAACTCCCTACCACTAGTTAAAATATCTTAGCACCGTTTTGATCTAAACCTGTGTTAAATGATAAAACGACACTAAAAACAGATAAACATATGAGAGTCTATACTCTATAAGATTTAGTCTAGAAGAATGAGACAGTATAGGTACTTATGAAGGTTTTACGTATGTATACTGTACGCCAAGAGGAAGCAGGTTGATGGTAGCAAACAGTGCAACATCCTAACAATATTAAGGGTAGATTTAATTATGAAAATAAGGTCACCCCACTGAAACTATTACGTACTTGTGATGATAAATTACTAGTATCGTTCTAGATTATCTCGCAAGATCAAAGCTAAAACAGTTAATTATGATAAAATGATAACTAGGAGATGTATGGAAATGGTACCTAGTGCAAGTTAGAGGGTCGACCGAAGAAGGCATGGATGGAGTGTGAATGACGGTATGAGAGAAAGAGGAGTGAGTCTCGAAATGACGGCTGTTAGAAGAGAATGGAAGAGAAAAATTATCTATGCCGACCCCACCTAGTGGGATAAGGTGGAGAAAAAGAAGATGATAAAATAACAAATTGGTATTGAAACCAATTGAACTAGCTCATACAAGTCCCAGTTCTTAATTAAGAGACAGCATGAGTTCAGTAATTAATGCTTAGTACTTGTTAATCATCGCTCGCACCTCTTAAGTCAATTTATTATCTTTGTTATTATTAAAATACTTAAGAACACTTATCAAATTTTGACCGAGATATTTCGTTTCAAACCGATTATGTGACACTAACACACTTTTTGTGCACCATAATTAATCGCATGATAGCCTTAAAAGGCCATTCCAGCTGCGCACGATTTGGTGGGCAAGCTCACGGGGCTTAGATTGAGAGAAATTTCTAACACTAGCCTTAGCAAGAGCAGTGCTTATCTGGTTGTATCATTGTATCAGAATCGGGACCCATTCAGAAAATTTAACGAAAACTCAATGGGTTGTGTCTGTAGGTTAGGTTGCACGTCGTACTCTTCGACGAATTCGACTAATGCCGTTTTATAAATATCATTAACTACACATCACTAACTACATTTATCACAAATTAACTAAACGATACCAAAAAATAAGTACCAGACTCGTGTAAATTATACCGCTAAAAGTTATTAGCCGCATATGACATAATGCATTGTGATTGGCAATTGGCCTGACACGAAAGAATGTTAGAACCCAAACTATCTATTCTAATATTATAAATGTGAAAGTGTTTGTTTCTTTGTTTGAAACGAAGTAACGTATTTACGTGATTTGTTTAAAGTGATTTTATTAGTCCGGAAGGGTGACTACATCTTATCCCGAAAAACATTAATTCTCACGGGAAACTACAATAACACTTCTCTTTGACTATACGGATGAAACCGTGAGTAAAAGCTAGCATATTATAAGATTTCATAGCCATAAAATTTTGAACATACTTCAGACAAACATTAATATTCTACAAAAGTAGCATTTAGTCTAAACTACCCTCCAGATTTGTCATTTTGTGTTATGAGGGATCCAGCTGCGAATATACATACATGCTAGCACATAAATAATAAATTAAAAAAACAAATAGTACGTTTAAATAATTCAAATAAATGTAAATAGGCATTTCATAAACAAGAATATCTTTTGATATCTATATATTAATACGTGAAGCAAAAACTTTGTAAAATTGTAACTTTTTACGAAAATTGCGCGAACGGAGACGTATGAAATTTCCCACACCTGTAGAGAATATAGAGAAGGAGTGCAGAAAGCTATTTTTTTTTAAATAATGCTCTAATAATATATGTAATATGTAATGTTTATTGTCAAACTTTTGTTATTGCTTAAAGTCTGTGGTGAAATTGAGAATAGGTTAATATTGTTTATCTTTTCTTTTTTTTTATTGCTAGATGGGTGGACGAGCTCACAGCCCACCTGGTGTTAAGTGGTTACTGGAGCCCATAGACATTTACGACGTAAATGCGCCACCCACCTTGAGATATAAGCTCTAAGGTCTCAAGTATAGTTCCAACGGCTGCCCCACCCTTCAAACCGAAACGCATTACTGCTTCACGGCAGAAATAGGCAGGGCGGTGGTTATCTTTATATTTGTTTGTCTATAGTGTACTCAAAATCTGTGATTATAGAAGTATAATAGTCTTTGACAATAGAATTTTAATAATGTGTAAACTTATAATTACAATTAATTATAGTCGAATTTCGACTACTACGGGACCACTAATAATAATATATAGCCTTTTGTTCAGATCCATATTACAATTATATCGGGACCACTAGTTAGATGTTATTTATTGTTGAATGTACTTATTGGTTTTTAACTTGTTCCAGGTGTTCGACGAGGCTGTACGTGCAGTGTTAAGACCGGAACCACAAAAGAGACACCAGAGGAAGTGTTTGATTATGTAAAAATGTAAACAAAATCCATGACTAAAGAACCGTATTAAAATCTGCAGGAATCTCTCGACGACAGTAATAATGTGTTTCTACACCGACGTGAATAACAGATTAACGTTTCAAATGAATTCTTTTTTTTTTTTTTTGTTCACAATGTATCAAGGTGCCATAAATATTATGTCCTTCGAATATTAAAATGTCAGTTAATAATTTCTCTGATCAACATCACAATATTTGTTTCTTTTTTCTTGAATATTTTTTTTTATGCACACGAGAATGCCAAAGATTTATAAATAGATTTAAGTCTTTATTGTTTGTTTGTTTTTTCGTTATTGTCAAAATGCTAATAATATGGTTAGAAACAAATTGTTACTGTGCGCGTTTAATGATATTGACAACTTTATTTTTATATACGCAACCGAACCTCAACACACGAACGTTTTTTGAATTATGTACATCCTAAGGGATTTATTGATATTAAGGACTGATGTAGTTGCGTTAATTATGAAGTATCTTTTTTATTGTCTAATATTTAATTGCGACAGTTAGCATTTATTATAATAGTAAGTATTCAATGATCAGAATCAGATTTATTTAATTGTGCAATGTAGGTACCTATGTTTTTCATTCAAATGAGGTGAGGTAAACATGGACAATAGTATGGCAATAATTTACAATACTTTTAAAAAGTATCAAAATATTATTTGCATGGAATGTTGCATTGCAAGCTAAGTATGTTGTTTAAGGCGGAATAATTTATTTTGCTGAATCAATATCGAAATTACGTTTATAATTTAAAAAAAGAAGTGTATTTTAGCATGTAATTAAGGAGTGTGTTTTTTTTTTAAATATTAGTAACTCATTAGGGCGAGATATTTTTATATTATGAAAAATCTTAGAAATAGTTAGATGGCTCTCCAATTCTGCAACGAAAATTTAGCACAATTTTGATGCATGATTTTATTAAGTACTACAAAACGTGGTGGTATTTACATGATGCCTTTTTGAAGCATTCGTATTTTTGACATTGTCTTGTCAACGCTTAGATAGGAATAAGATTTCTCTAGTTTGTATTTCGAATAAGCAGTGCCGGTTTCGCGCGTCTAAAGCCATTTTCAGCCCGCTCTCTGCATCTCTCTGTATCTCTTCCTCTCTCCCTCTATACGAGCTTTAAAAAGGAATAAAGATACGCTGGATTCGTAATAAGATACTTACTTTCCATATGTACAGTGATATCACTATTCGAGAAAAACATAAGGATAATTGTGGACATTCGAATATTATTTTCAGTGCCCGTTTAAATAAAAGATATCTTGAACGAAAAACATGATAAGAGATTTATATTTTCGCTCTCTTGTGATGATTAATTTAACTTCTCTTTAAAGCACTTAATTTTTTAATTTACATCTCAGTAATTTTCTCGGGTCTTTCTACATATCTAAACCTTAAATTACACTACACTGCTAACTTTAATTTCCATTAAGATTAAAATCTTATTATTATTAACTATTGATTCTTTGATTATTTAACTATACCAATCTGAAGTTTCTGATATCGGTCCAGCCATTTCGGAATCTAGTGAACATACGTACACATTTTTATATATAGATGAGGAGGTCCTTTAATACAATGATGGATTTTTGTAATATCGCTCGTTTCAAATCCGCAAACAGTGCAGAACCATAGACCAAATTATTTTTATAAGGCCTCTACTCGTTCTCGATTATTTCTATTTCAGAACTCTTTTAAAATACCGAGCTGTGAATAAAGCTTATCAATAAAATTCAATTAGGAAAAAAGTCATAAAGAATACCGAATTATCCGATGATATCTCTGACGGTTTCTCCCGGGCAGGGTCATAAACAAAAGTAGACATAGGTTGTAAAAGTCCGCGAACCTTTTTTTTTCAATTCTCGATCTGAAGATTCATTAAATGTCAAAATAGCTATGCATTTGTTATTATTTTAGTTTAAACACATGACGAGAAATATTCGTTTCATAAAAATATAGACTGCTTTGATTTACGTGTAAAGCTTTGAGAATTATTTGTGTATATAAATATTTATAATAAGAGCTAAATGCGCAATTTCAAATGGATCGTGTATTATTGCACTTTATAAATTATTGAATTGAATTTTTTTGTTTTATTTTCCTCGTTTCTTGTTGCGGTATCGAGCCTCTCATTTTATCAATTTGGGGATCGACAAAGGAGTGCACCCTAATTTTTTTAATTATAAGTGCAACCACGGTGATTGTGAGCCGCGCTGATTCTATCGGAGACAGGAAGAGTCCGGTGTTCCGCGCGACTATATATTTGAATCAATGATTCAGTATTTTCTTCGGCTTTCGCGAGTCGTAGACAATTAAAATTACCCTAGCAAGAGCCGTGCTTCGCAGAATCTACCACCGGATCGAAAACACGACCCACTGAGAAGATTCAGCGAGAAACTAAGTGGGCTGTGTCTAAAGGTTAATTTACTCTTCGAGCCCTACGTCGCAAGCGACGGGTTCGACGAGGACGATGACCGGTGCTTGAGGTTCCTAATAGCACCGTTAGTGGATCGGGAGGATCCCAAATGACGTGAACACAAAAAGGCCCACACATGTAACACAATCGTTGTGCGGCCCGTCATGACTTACACGAGTGTGGTGATACCCTCCAATCCCCTTTTTGCAGGATAGCCGACGGAGTTCATTATTCATGAGGAACGTCGACTTACACGACGACCTGTGCCTCGAATCCATCCGAAAACACATGAAGTCAATGTCGGAACGTTAGGTACTTCGATAAGACAACGCGTCATGATAATCGCCTTATTGTTGCCGCCGCTGACTACTCCCCCGAATCCTGATCACGCAGGAGCCAGTCACCGTTGACGCCCTTGACACGTCCTTGCGGATCCATCAATAACTCTTGCATTAAACTCCTTCAGCTCTAACACTAGGAGCAGGCTTAGGGACCCCGGTAACCGGGGTGCGACCTAATACATGCACCAGTCCGTTGAGTTTCTCGCCGGATCTTCTCAACGGGTCGCGATTCCAACCCGGTAGGAAAGTCATTCGCGAAGTAGCTACTCTTGTCTTGTTAAGTCTCCTTTGGTGGCGCTCGGGCAGCTGTTAGCAAATTCCACCCTTTCTGGTTGAGCCTTTGCTCTGGAAAGACCTCCGGATCACCACCATCCATCAATCATAAAACAATAAACCAAAAATATGTATATAGTTACTCTTCAAATAATAAGTTCTTTGAATGTGAAAATGAAACATACAATTAATTTTGTGGGTAGTAGCTGTAACACAAAACGAGACCCGATCAAATCAAAACAACTATGGTGCTAAAATGAAGGTAGGTATAGTCCCCGGCACGTAACTTGGCAAGAGTCGCTAGATGCGCAGAAGTCGTTTTTTAGGTCTCTTTGGTTGTCAAGCGGGACGCGGGGAAACACGTAGCACCGTTCCGAGCGCGCGATTGGTGAGTCAGTCGACCCTCCCCTCCCCCACCGCGTCCACGTTCCGTTCGCTCCTGGTTACACATGCGCCTACTAAAGTTGTAGGAACCCTTTGCTTATATTGAGTTTACGAGTGTTATTGTT
Organism: Bombyx mandarina; assembly: GCF_003987935.1. The sequence continues at coordinate 1,664,298 of NW_021011489.1, read as the reverse complement.
TTCAGTTTGTTTGCAATGCCAGGACCAAATACCAATGACCATATTCGATTTAGTCACTGAGTGTTTTATTATTTACGCCAGTGACGACAGCGACTCTTCGTTATGTCGACGATGAGGAGCCAACTCCTTCCACCAGCTCAGGTGCTACCATAAATTTAATACAAGGGGTAGCACTATTAGAAAATGATACTGACGACGGCGACACATAATTTTTAATATTAAGTATATTTTTTAAAATAAACTTCTTAACTTTTAATTGTATTTTATTTATAACACCTAATACACTTCACGAATTCCTCTTTTCTTTAACTTTCTTCTAAACACACAGGCTTAAAAATAAATTATGGCAAATAAAAATAATTATAAAATTAAATTAAATTAAGTATATGTGGGCAATAAAAGTGACAATTTTTTTGTTGCAATGTGCACTATGCGCGACTTTACCCCCACTGCACTAAAACTGTACCGTACTTGTCACAAGTTTTGTCGAACAGTTTAATTGGGTACAAAGAATACATCAGTAATCAACAAAACAAAGTATGCTTTTTAATCCATTTATTCGTTTTCAACAGGTTTACATGTCAATTAAACATTCAATTACAAATATCTAGACACGGATTCAACATTATATTAGGTTTAACTTGACCACGAGTTTCTAACAGCAATTTCGACTGCAGTATACAAGTCGAAAGAAAGTTTTAACATGTCATGGTAGTTTGATTGTACACGAAACAGTCATTTTGACTAGAAGACATCAAATTCACAATATCAAAGAACATCAACATCCAAGTTCATATTATAGTACATAAACACATATCTATGAAAATTTCTACATTCAAAAACAAAGCACAAAAGTAAGCTGACACAAAACAAATTAACTTAATTCAAACAATAATTATAATTAATATAAAACTTATCATACAAATGTAAAATAAATGCAATACTGATTCCTCATCAGTACAGTGGTAAGTTTTTATTGAAAAACAAAAAGTTTTTGTTTACAATGTGCATTCTAGATTAATATATTTTGTAAAAAAAATAATTACACAATATTGCCTTTGAAAGTACACATAAATTATATCCATATTTTTTTATTTTATTTTTTAGGGGACCTTCATTTAATTTATTATTCACAATATTAGAAATCACTGGTGACAAGTCAAAAAGTCATAAAAGTTTTAAAATAAATGATGTGTTTAAATTATACTATTAAAAATATTAATTCCAATTTTCACTTAATGTGTTTTTAACTGAAATATAAAATTAGTATACTGCTGATTTTATTATTTTAATTTGCTTTGAGCTTAATGACAATTTAATACTTTCTACCTAGGTAAAAATATATTTTTTAGACCTTAATGTCTAATGATGAACTTATCAAATACATAATTATACAATAGCAAAGATAGGTAATAATGATAATTACAGAAACAAAGTTTTGGCCTCTAATATTTCAAAATCAGATTTTGTTACACAATGTTACCAATAAAAACAATATTTTCACTCATATACCTACATTATATACAGCTGCTGTATTGTAAAATGCTGCATCTTACAATTTGTTTCCTAACACTACCACATTTTGTTCATAATTTAAAAACATTGACAATAACATGTACACATTTCATGTTTTTTCTTAATTTTTTTTACTATTTGAAAGCTATAAACTGAATGTGCTATCAGGTAAACCATAATTTTAAATAGCATATTATGACTATTTCAAGATAGTACAAGTACAAGTAACACAGTAAGTAAAAGACAATTTACATGAAACGATGAAATACACAACACCAATATAACATCAATATATTTTCCTTTTATGAATCTAGACTACAAAATTAAACAGTACTTCAAAACATTGTTGAGTTTTATTTCACAACAAAATGAGTACACTTGCAAAGCAATGCATTTTTAAGCAATGTTGATTTAATTAAAGTCACTGCTCCTCACGATACCTTCATCCTGATATCACATAGCTCTGTATGGCCCTTGGGTTTTCAAATACTGGATTACCAAAGATGGTCCTGAACTTACTACTTCTGAAGGAATAGAAGTCAATGGACAATTCTCAATGCTCATTATTTGCAAGTTTACACACAAAGCTAACTCAAATGGCAAATTGCATAAATTAGGATTATCATTCAAGTATAAAGATTCCAAATTCTCCAGTGTGCCTATTTCTTCTGGTACATATTGTAAGTTATTCTCTCCCACGCTTAAAGATGTCAAATTTGTCAGATGGCCTATTGAGCGAGGCAAAGTTGATAACTGGTTTGACTGCACTATCAACTTTTGCAATTCATGTAAGAATCCTATTTCATTCGGGAGAACTTCAAGCTTATTCTCTTCCAAGTCGAGTACTCGTAGCTTCCTCAAATTTCCAATACTAGGTGGTATTCTTTTTAACAGGTTGTTTGACAATATCAGAACTTCTAAATTTTGCAGACATTGAACATCATCAGGTAGTTTTGAAAGCTGATTAGTCCCCAAATTAAGTTCAACCATATTTAACCAAGTCCCAACATCTAAAGGAAGTGCAGTCAAAAGATTTTCCTTCATATTCAGTTTTGTTAAGTTTTTAGCTCTTGAAAATATACCATATGGTATTTTATCAATTTGATTATGTTCTAGGTTTATAGTAAAGACATTAGTAAATTGAGCAGGACCACCTGAAGGGTAGCTGGTGAAAGAATTACGGGAGAGAGTTATACTGGTGAGTTCACTCAATCTAGCCAAGAGACCTTCAGGCAGCTGAGATATTGAGTTTCCTTCAACATTAAATTCATCCATATGTTTCAAATTGCTTAGAGTGGCAGGGATAGTCGAAAGCCCATTGTATCTAAGTCCCAATCTAGTAACTGCTGTAAGATTCCCAATACTTTCAGGAATATCCAATAAGTCATTATGTTGTAAGTCTAATGTAGACAAATTTAGACAATTTCCAATCTCTTGGGGCAGATGCTCTAAGTGGTTGTGCGACACATCAAATGTTACAAGGTTTATCAATTTGCCAATTCCTGCAGACAATTCCTTAATCTTGTTTTCTCGAAGACTCAGCATAGTTAAATTAGTGAGGTTTTCAATCCCATCTCCTACAACTCTGATTCTATTGAACCGTAGATATAAAGTTGTGAGAGATGTCAATTTATAAACCACTTCAGGTATATCATTTAATTTATTATGTCGTAAATCAAGAACCTTTAAAGATTTTAAGTTAGCAAGAGAATCTGGTAGGCTTGTTAATGAGTTTTCATTTAATGCGAGTGTTTGTAGATTGGACAAACAACCAAATTCTGATGGAAGTGCAACCAGCTTATTCCCATACAAATAAAACTCTACTAAATGTGTAAGATCTCTAACATTTGGCGGAAGAGAAGTAATCGATGATTTGCTGAGATCCAATCGTATTACACCTTCTTCACGGCATCTAATGAATTCTTTAATAACGTCAAGATCAGCCTGTATTGGTTTGTTTTTCTTAGCTGTAGGTTTCGGTTTATTGGACTCCGGATGTTTAACAGTAACAACTTTGGGACGAGCACCCTCAGTCGTAGTGATCGATGCTGCGGACAATTTCTTTTCCCTCATTGTGTGATATTTTTCCCTGGGGCTTACCGTACCGACGGAATCCAAAGCTTCAGAGTTTTCTCGTGACGAGTTGTCGAGATTCATTCCGGATTATACAAGTATCACTTTTTTATTGTGCACCAGAAAATATGTGACTAAAACGCATTTGATAAGATTTACTCATCTCATAGCATCAAAAACACAAATCAATACTTTTTAGTAGCATCAACTGGTGTTTTACGATCAAGGTACGAGGTAATTGTGATAATCTCAAATACAACTTGCACTCTAAGATAAAAGTTAATGAGATTAACCAATTTTCACAGAACGACTTGCAAATTATTATTGAACAAAATGTTAAGAATTAATGGTTTTGGAATTCGTTTTAGAAACCCTATCCATAGATGAGCTTCAATTCAATAGTCAATACACCTTTTTAAGGGATTTTATGACCTGGTAATTAAGACCTTTAGGTCAAGTCTTATTTTAATTTATATTCCTATTTTTATGAAAAATGATAATAGGGAGTGAAATGAAGATGATTAATTTGAGACATTAATCAACTGGGATGAAACTAGATGAAATGAGATGAGATGATACGGGATGAAATATAATCTCAGTAAAATGGTGGTCATTTACTGAGATTTTTTCAGTAGACTTTTTGGAGGATCCCGAGAAGTTTTGTCCAGCGGCTTTGTTTTATTTTGTCTATTTAATGTTTCTTCAGGTTTAAATGTGTAATAACGGTGGCTTATTAACTATTTAGTATCTGTGAAAGTGCACAAATGTGGGAAAACAAAATAAAGCCGCTGGACGTAACTTCTTGGAATCCTACAAATAGCCCATTGAAAAAGTCTCAGTAAATTACCACAGTTTTACTGAGATTATATTTGATTTCATATGAGTTGATTAATGTCTCAAATTAATCATCTTCATTTCATTTCACTATATTATCATTTTTCATAAAAATATGGATATAGACTTGACCTAAAGGTCTTAGTTACCATGTCATAAAATCCTATAGAAAAACCGTATATAGCTACAAACAAGTGAGTGAAACAAGCATTTGCGAAAAAGTAATTTTACAATTCAACGCATAAAAATACAATTATCGAAATTATAATTTATATCGGAATTAACATACAATTATAAAGATGGATAAAAGTAAAGAAAAAGAGGAACAAAGCATCATGGATAAATCCATGAGATCTGTTTTCGGTGAGTTTTCTCCGAAAAAAACTTAAATAAATGTCTTCATATGGCCCTTTAAATTTCTTCTAATTACAAACATTGCTTCCAGTGGGTAATATACCATACGAAGCCACAGAAGAGAAATTAAAGGACATATTCAGTGAAGTAGGACCCGTCTTGTCTTTCAAACTTGTCTTCGATCGCGAAACCGGTAAACCCAAAGGTTATGGGTTTTGTGAATATAAAGACCAGGAAACGGCTTTGAGTGCCATGAGAAATCTCAATGGATACGAAATTGGTGGTCGTTCGTTAAGAGTAGATAATGCTTGTACAGAGAAATCGCGAATGGAAATGCAAGCTCTAATGCAAGGACCTCAGGTAACATTTACTCAAACGATTTTGATATTTTTAAGTTATTTTAATAAGCACTTTATACAACCTTAGAAATATTGTTTATGTTCACTATCTCCCAAATTTAACAATGACTTGGACGGGCATGGGATCCTTGATTGTACAGGAAATACTCTATATAAGTTAATCCTTAAGATTGGGAGAGTGTTGTCAGATATAGGCCTTGTAGAAGGATCAGAAGATTGTTTAGATTATATCAGTCAGCTAGAGAACAAATTGGTGGAATTGGTGATCTCAAACTTCAATAGGAGTTGCGATTAAAAATAGCAACTAAGATAGAATTCGTTTTAGTCCTTTCTATTACCTGTACTGTGTGAAGTCTATAAAATGGTGCATTGATTGCAAATGTGGTGGCCAGTACCATGTACTGGTATGCAATTCTTGGCCAAATAATAATAGAAAGAATAAAATGCCCTTATCCATATAGAGCATAAAGAAACATGAACATGAACTATTGACCGTCTTGAGAGTAGGTACTATACTATTTACGGCTTGATTCATAAAGAGTTTGGTAAAACTAATGATCTAGATTCTGGAAGCTTATTGTGACAGAAATTTTTTGAAGAAAAAAGCCTGGTGGATATTACCTGGAAAATAATGTGATAAACTAGGTGGACACAAAGATCACAGGTAGTCTTCACCACCAAGTGGCTTTTGGGTGTGATAGAGCAAGACCACACACATCATGAAGCTCAGGTATAAGCTTATGATTGAAGGAAGATGTTATGTATTTGAGTCTCTTAAGAGACTTAAAAGCATTATCATACATCTGAGTCTGCTTTGCAATCATCCCTCTTGGGCCTTATATATAAATTTTCATTACCTCTGCTGTCATATAATTACAGGTAGAAAATCCTTATGGTGATCCAGTAGAACCTGAAAAAGCACCTGAAGCAATCAGTAAAGCTGTGGCGACATTGCCTCCAGAACAGATGTTTGAACTGATGAAGCAAATGAAACTTTGTATTCAGGTAAATAAACCATTTATATGTAGTTGAAAATTTCATGAGCTTAAGCTCCCAAAAGGCCAAGAGGCTGAAAAAAAACATTACATTGTAATTAACAACGGAACTTATAAATAAACAGACATCCAGCAATATGAAAATTAAATTAAATCAATCTTTATTATAAATCTTCTAAGCCCAAATAAATGAAAGTCCTTATACAAATGCATTAGTAAAATTCAACAGAGATTTACAATTGTTTTAATTGATCATGAAAAATTAGAACTTCTTAAGCAAGTTCTAATTGCAAGTGATATCATAGTATAAAAATTATAAAAAACTGTAATGGGCTGCAAATAATAATTTATCATGTTGTATATATTCCAGAATAATCCTAATGAAGCTCGAAACATGCTTTTACAAAATCCGCAACTGGCATACGCGCTGCTACAGGCACAGGTCATAATGAGAATTGTCGATCCAGCCACTGCAGTTGTGAGTATTGACAAATATGAAAAAAGGCAACACCCCGATCACTGCCCTTGGGATGAAAGGCACGATGAGTAAATTAACCCATAGACACAGCTCACTAAGTTTCTCGCCGGATCTTCTCAGTGGGTCGCGTTTCCGATTCTGTGAAGCACTGCTCTTGCTAGGGCCAGTGTTACCAACAATTCAGTTTGAGCCCCATGAGCTCATCAATACGCCAAGGAGAAGCCGAAATAGCCTCTCAAAGCTATCAGCATAGGTAGGAAAAAAAAGGGAAACACCATAAATGACAATTTAAGATTGTTAGATGTAGTAAGGTAAATGCCTCTTGCCACCTTGAGTCATCAAAGACTTAATTGTATTAGAAAGAATGTATATCCTATTATTTAATTGGATTGCATGGTCTCCTTGCAGCAGAAATGGGCAATAATGTAGTTATTTTTATAAAGTTCATAAGGGGATAAACATGGTGAAATTGCCCTATATAACATAATATACATATAATAAATAATAACATAATCTTCGCTTTGGGGGAGTATAATTATTGATAGAACTATAAAATACCAACAATTTCACATGTTTTACCCAAATGTGTTGTTGCATAAAATATATGATCAAAATAAATATTTTTAACTCAGGAATGACATAGAGATGTATATCCCTTATAATGGCTTTAGTTTTTGTATTTGTTGAAGTTTTATTTCTGCTCTAATCATTGTTCATTTTTTATTTATTGGTTAAATAATTTCAGACAATGCTTCATCCAAGTAACCCTGTACCTCCAATCTTACTACCGGGTGATAAACCAGCCCAAACGAATACTTATATACCATCCAATCCACCACCAGGTAATAACTAGTTAAAATAATCTATGTAATTAACATAATATAATATAATAGTATAAAATGTAAAGTAAATATTTATCTAACAAGTATTAACTCTAATCAAAGTTTTGGTATTAGCTAGCTTTTTGAATAAGTAAGTAAGCTTGAGTACAAGAAAGAGTAAAAATACATGAGTGATATTTCTATTTTTGAAAAGACAACTTACCCGAAACTACAAAATTTTGTGTCAATAAAAATAAAATAATATAGGATTATATTTGTTTACAAATCTAGCACAACCACCGATACACAATAATCCCGGACCGCCACCCAACCAGTACAACAATTGTAAGTACAAATTTATATATGTACGTACATATATGTTATTATCTAGTATGTTATTAATAGTTTGAATGTCTTAATCTCCAATGTTAATTACCAACTAATTTATGACTTGCGCACCATGTTCATACATTTCTTAGCCAATTAAAAATAAATTCACGTCATTACGGATCCTCCAGATCCACTAACAGTGCTTTTAGGTATCTCAAGCACCGGTCATCGTTCTCGTCGAACCCGTCGCTTGCGACGAAGGGTTCGGCAAGTAAACGAACCCACAGACACAACCTACTGAGTTTCTCGCCGGATCTTCTCAGTGGATCGCGTTTCCGATCCGGTGGTAGATTCTGCGAAGCACTGCTCTAGCTAGGGCCAGTGTTAGCGACACTCCCGGTTCGAGCCCCGTGAGCTCACCTACTCGTTCGGTAACGCTGATATAGCCTCTCAAGGCTATCAGCTTAGGTAGAGAAAAAATAAAAAATAAAACATCTAAACCATCAATACAATGAGAGTCATCAAACATTAGCGCAAAGTAATTGAAGACATGAGTGGATATGAAGGAGATATGATACAATTTGTTAATTTTGAGAAAAAGGGTAACAAACTTTTGTTACTTGTACTTTTTCTTCGTACATAACTCCTTCATCACATGCAATTTCTAAAAAAATGCGTTTAAACCCGGAGTTTTAATATGATTTATAGGCACACAACACCTTCATTAAATCTTAAAAATGATACTTAACCCCTTTATAACCCACTCGCGTCTTCAATTGCAAGTCTGCAATGTATCGCTATGTTTAGCATTCGCCAACTCCATGTCATATAAGACGCATCTTGATTTTAAGTTGTTACCGCAGCCTATAGACATCTACAACGTAAAGGCCGCCACCCACCTTGAGATATGAGTTCTATGGTCTCAGTATAGTTACAACGGCTGCCCCATCCTTCAAACCGAAACGCATTATTGCTAAACGGCAGAAACAGGCGGGGTGGTGGTGCCTACCTATGCGGACTCACAAGAGGTCCTACCACCAGTAATGACGTAAATCCCGCCACCCACCTTGAGATATGAGTTCTGAGGCTCAGTATAATAGCCTATTTCATTAATCATCGTTAAATTGAATCTTCAACAGCCCGTCCGTCCATGGATGTGGATCTTCGCGGGTCGCGAGCTCCCGGTCCCGCGGCGCCCCCTAACGCCATGCCCGCGCTGCTCGACCAGGACATGCGCAGTCTGCCGCCGGTCGCCCCGCACCCGGTACCGCCGCCGATGCATCATCCCCAAGATCCGTACGTATTTATTGGACAACTTCTGAGCTCACTTACTAATTAAGGTTACGCTGAAATAGCCTCTCAAGGCTAGCTTAGGTAGGAAAAAAAAGGACAACTTTCTTTTTCCGTGGACTGGAAGGGAAGCGGAAGGACGCGACACTTCGCCAAAAAAAAAACGTTTGAAACGACATAGCTGAAATTTTACTAAAAATCGTCGTGGCCTAAAGGATAAGATGTCCGGTTTAGCCCGGGAAGCAATTTATGGGCGAGACCTAATCAGTGCTGATACTTAGTAAATTATATCTTTGTCTGCATCATTAGGTCCTCTCTCGTACTTGCCTAACTATGTATAACGTTCGGTATTAAATGTTAAATTTTCGCAATCCAAGAATAAAAGAAAAAAAAAAAAAGAAAAAAGAACTTCTTTCACGATAAAAATAGGTTTTTATCAAATGAAAAATAGCTGTATGAATAAAACAAAATTCAAAATGATTTCGAAGCGACGAAAACATTCTATGAATTTTAAATATGTAAATTTTTTCTAAGGTCAAGTGAAGTCTTGTATTTAACTACAAAGCAAAAAAACATTAAGTAAAAATGGCACCTCACCACGTTTATTATTAGTGTTTTCGTTTGTATAATAGCGGGTAGATCGTAAATTAATTTCGATAAGTAACAGGAAATTCTTTTAACCTATCTAATGCATCGCATTACTTTTCTTCTTCAAGTTTGATCCTCTTTGTGGAGACGACAGAAGAGTGAGTTCCATAAAAAAATCATCTGCCTAATATGTTGTTAATATGTGAGGTAGAATGAAACATATTATTGTTTCAAACTGGCTTTGATGTTATTAGCCTTGTCCAGTTTCTTAGGGATCAATTGGCATTTATTGACGTTTTGCGGTTATATAAATTATTTATTTTTATGAAATATTATTTATGAATATGAAAAAGTTATTTATAAAATTGTGTGTATTCATAGATAAATTCAAATCTAAAATAAATAAAATTACCATACCATCTTTTTAAACTACTATCTAAAATGCTCTTTAATTTGTGTAAATGATCAAAATAAATAGGTAGGTATTACTTTTTTTTTTTAAATGAGTGAGAAATGAGTTCATGAGTTTACAATCTTTAAATAATACGGCCGTCTAGTCTATGCCTTCAGTTTTTTTTAAAGTTCTAAAATGTTTATTGAAAACCGCAAAAAATCAAATCAAAATTATTTTGTCACTCTAAAAAGAACGATTTCATAACGCATTGTGAACGCAGAATGTTCAGAAACAATAACATCAATACCCGTGTAATAGATGTTTTTAATAAGGCAAAATGCGAATGTAATGCACCTTTTGAGAATGGTAGTTATTGTTGTAATGTTGACCCCTGACTCCTGATAAACTATATTTGTTTATATATTTTATCATTATTATTTTATATACAGGGTGTAATCCGTCAAGAAGCTGCTAAATTGACGCGAACGGAAAATATTTTCCATTTCGTTATATGTACTAGTATTCGTGCCTTGATCGAATTTCGACCTTACTTATTGACAGCTAAAGATTAAAATTCATTTAATATATTGCATTCTTGTCTTTTTATTTCTAGTTTGAAAGGAAAATAGTCTACTCACTGATTAAAACCAAAAAAGATTTCTTGATAATACAAAGTTAACTGTTCACTATGAGTATTATGCATATAAGTATGTGTTGCATGTATGACAAAGTTACTTAAACCTATTTTTCAGGTTTTTTTTTATCGGTATATTTTTATTTTATTTTATCACCAATTTTATTTGTATCGCATTAGCAAACAAAAGCTCCAATACACCCTGTATGTATTGAATGACAAAATGAATTTATTAATTCACAATTAGATCATTCGAAGTGATCTTACTGTCCTTTACATATCGAGGGGTGAAAGATTATCTGGTTTAAACAACATTTTTGCAACCTATTACTGGTGGTAGGACCTCTTGTGAGTCCGCACGGGTAGGTACCACCACCCTGCCCAGTTCTGCCGTGAAGCAGTAATGCGCTTCGGTTTGAAGGGTAGGGCAGCCGTTGTAACTATACTGAGACCTTAGAACTTATCTCAAGGTGGGTGGGTGCATTTACGTTGTAGATGTCTATGGGCTCCAGTAACCACTTAACACCAGGTGGGCTGTGAGCTCCTCCACCCAACTAAGCAATAAAAAAAAACCTTACAGAAGTGCCATTTCAAATTATAAATTTTGGAAAAATATCATAACAAAAAAACTTCTTCGGCTATTTTAATTAGAGTAAACTTAATTGAAGTTCCAACACGATGGACCGACCTCATAAAATCGGTGACTCACTCCAACATAAATAATTGCTCTGACTCTGCGAAACATCGTGCCACATGGCGTCGCGTCGCGAAAGCATCGGTATCGCAGGATCCGACTGATGCATGACCACGACCACTCTGTCAAGAGTGTACGAATAGAAGAAGAATTGAAGTTCATTTAAAAACATCGAACTGTTGATGCTAGTACCAAATAAAACACACCTTAAATTACAAAGATAAATGTCGCGTATTAAGCAAATGTCGTGTAAACCAAATAGCATTTCAGACCTCGATATGAAAACAAAAAAAATTGAGGTGTCAATAGTTTAAAAAAAATCCTCTCTATTTTGTTACCGTCGACAATGATGAGTGAAAAAAATATTGTGGATGTATAAATTCAATAAATATCAGAATGTGGCAACGTAAAACTTCCCACGTGAATGTTTATATGTGCTTGTGTGTTTTTTTTCGATATTTTGTCTAATAATTTGTTCTGAATAGATATATTGTTTGTACCAACAGTAGTTACCCGAGAGATCCACGTTTGGCCAATGCTCCACCGTACAACCCGGATCCGAGGGTGCGTTCAAGCGATCCACGAAACCAGCAGAAACCGCCACAACGTGAGTTTTGTTATGCGCATTGGCTCGTTACTCATGTTCATATAACATTATGAACATATTGTCGCCTTGTTTATGAGTTAAACTATATTTTTGCAAAATAAATCCATCCATAAATCCCATCGGGCTATGGAATGAGCTCCCCTCCACGGTGTTTCCGGAGCGCAATGACATGTCCTTCTTCAAACGAGGCTTGTGGAGAGTATTAAATGGTAGGCCGCGGCTTGGCTCTGTCCCTGGCATTGCTGAAGTCCATGGGCGACGGTAACCACTCACCATCAGGTGGGCCGTATGCTCGTCTGCCTACAAGGGCAATAAAAAAAAGTTATGTCCGTTATCTATCAAGAAAGAATTTTACACAGAACATATTTTTTTGTAAGAAGAACCGCATAGGTACCACTTGAAAAAAGTTTCACTCAAAAACTCTCAAACCATGAAGGTTCTGTGTCAATTCGAAGTCCCTATTACAATAGAACGGCATTTTCATACATTAACCCCTATTAATTCCACATGACATGGCATGACTAAAACATGCCTTATTTTTTTGCTGCTATATGTCTAAAATTTAGAGATGCCTTTAATGTTGTGATTTCTATGGCTTACCTAACCGCTTAAAATTAGATAGGCCAAAAACAAGAAACTAATTCGTATGTTTCGTCTGCTCTATATATTTACAAAATATTGAATTACAGAAATGCCTCCTGGCATGCCGAGCGCTGCACAGGCTAGGAACATTCAAGGTATTCCATCGGGTGCTTCTGATCAAGAGAAGGTAATTAATGAAATGTTTGGTTGCGAAATAACCCACGTCCATCACCTATCGAGTAGATAGTGCGCTCGCCTTCGACCACAATAAACATTATGAGTAATTTGTGACACAAATAAAAAACGGTGCGGTGAAATAAAAAACGGTGCGCGTGCAACTTGGTGCACGTGAATGAAGTGAAACTTCTTTTTCGATGTGTAGTATTGTGGTTTGGTTCATTTTTCATCCTGAAATCAGATTGCTCTTGTAATAGGGAATGCTGTGTATAAGAGATGCGACATCTTCAACTTTTATCTATACTAACATATAAATCTAAACCGGTTTTTACGGATGTTCCGTTATAGCTACTGAACCATGCATCCGATTGACTTGAAATTTGATATCCATGTCGAAAATACATGTAATTAATGGATAGTCTAATATTTATATGAGTATTGGACTCCCTAATAATAATGACAATAAATAATAATGTTAATTTTAAATGCCCAGCGGAGCGGGCGAGTACGGCTAGTATTATATATATATATTTTTTATTTTTTATTTTTTTTTATTGCTTAGATGTGTGGACGAGCTCACAGCCCACTTGGTGTTANTGGAGCCCATAGACACCTACAACGTAAATGCGCCACACACCTTGAGATATAGTTCTAAGGTCTCAGTATAGTCACAACGGCTGCCCCACCCTTCAAACCGAAACGCATTACTGCTTCACGGCAGAAATAGGCGGGGCGGTGGTACCTACCCGTGCGGACTCACAAGAGGTCCTACCACCAGTAATTACGCAAATTATAATTTTGCGGGTTTGATTTTTATTGCACGATGTTATTCCTTCACCGTGGAAGTCAATCGTGAACATTTGTTGAGTACGTATTTCATTAGAAAAATATATGTATTTATTTTATATTATAGATAGAAAAATAAATATATGTATATATTTTTTTAAATACTTCATTATAATATTGGACGCTACTCGTTGTTAACGCTCGCGCTGGCCTGTAACAGGTATACTCTGTCTCTTTCTAGTATGGTAGCGTTAAACGTTTAACGATACCTTGTGGGAAGTCGCATTAGAAGTTTCACTCCAATAAATAAACTTTTTAAAAAACTAACAAAATACGCTTTTATAGAAAATCCAACTAAAAAATAGAAAATAAATTATAATAAATTTGAATTAAAAATAGTGTAAGAAAAAATGAAGCGTGGGGTGCTTTTCAGGATATTATCAAAATATCTTTTCATAAAATATTTGATACCATGCGTAATCATGTTCAAAGATTCCGTTAAATACTAACATACATACGTCTGAAGCTAATAAAAGCGTATTAAAAACAGTAAGGCCCGTTCCGGCTCAATGTTAAAATGAATAAAAATATATTATTTTCATGGGTCATTATTGTTATCGGGTAGTTAATTAGATCGATATATAATACAGTATCCGTTTGTTTACAGGCCGCCTTGATAATGCAAGTGCTGCAGTTATCCGACGAACAGATCGCTTTGTTACCGCCCGAACAACGCGCCAGTATACTCCTGCTGAAAGAACAAATCGCGAAGAGCACACAGCAGCGTTAGAAATAAGAATCGAGCGAATCGTTTTCTCTGTAATTCGTGTAATCTGTAATCTTTAATAAAAGTTTTATTGAAAATTTTGTGTTGTTTCGGTATTTCCCTCATTTTTTCTCATTGCAAAAATTCTGAAAAGGGGTACGATGTTACAGATATCTCTTAAAAAAATAATGTGGTACCGGGAAGTGAAATAGTGTAAAGATTTGTCAGAGATGGCTTGTTTTGTTTGGCTAAATGAAGACTCCACAGCCTCAGTCTATTTTGTGTATCTTGGTTGTTCGAAAGGAAAGCTATCCTTTGCTGAACAAGAATCTACTTGGAAGTTGCAACGAGCATTTTTACTGACCAATTTCTAAATCTTATCTGTCACACTAAAGATTTTTCGATTTTTTTTCGTACTTCAGTTGATAGCCTTGAGAAGCTATTTCAGCGTTACCTTAGCGTGTAGGTAGCTTACGGGGCTCAAACCGGAAGTGTCGCTAACACTGGCCCTAGCAAGAGCAGTGTTTCGCGGAATCTACCACCAGATCGGAAACGCGACTTACTGAGAAGATCCGGCGAGAAACTCAGTGGGTTGTGTCTATGGGTTAATTTACTCGTCGAGCTCTTCGTCGCACGCGATAGGTTCGGCGAGAACAGGGGCCGCTGCTTGAGGTACATAGAAGCAGCGTTAATGGATCGAGAGGATCCGTAATGACGTGTTTGGAGCGACGTTGACTGTTTACCATTCGGTCCACAAGATCGGGTATGTAATTTCCGACGGCCACGACAAGAGGGTTTTCATGTCGTGCCGCCTTCTCAAAGTAGCGCATTGATGCTGACTGTATATATTTACTAATTGAGTCAAGCTCCAGTTCATCATGGAGATCCACATTCTTTAGGAACCATAGTGCTCCGACGTTCCTGCAAAAAAACGGGATTAAATGACTTGAAGGGGTTTCGATAGAGGACGGTTTCTTCTAACACTAAAAATCATTGTAAAAAACTAAAAGAAACAAGAAATAAATAATAGTATTTATTTATAATGTTCATAACCGCGAAAGTTTTAACAATTATATTGTACACCAGATAAAATGCTATCGTTATCTAATAAAACAGATTTGAGGTCAAATCATTTGGTTTCTTATCGCGTACGTGATGACATTATCAAAGAACATAATTATCTACTCTGAACGATAAATTAACGCGGATTAATCCATCTTCATTACTAGTTTTGAAGTGACTTAGTAAGGTAGGTAATGTATATACTATTACTTAAAAAAATAACATAACTAGAACTGAGAATAGTTATTAATCGAAAATTAATTATAACAGACCACAGTGGGAAATATAAATAATAAATGATAAAATATTTTCTATCTATTTAATATCGATTTTTTCTAGATGAAATTTATATAAAAATTACTATAATAACCATGCAATTGATAGTAAGGGTAACGTCGTCGATTTAGCCTTAATTGTTCTTTGTAGAGCAATAAATACAGCCTTCTGTCGAACTGTGAATATGAACGAGCTTAACGAACTTTATAAAAATCGTTGAATAGTTCTTGCATATGAACAAACCTGACAGCTGTCAAAATGACCTTTCCATTTACAACTGTTTACAACGCAGTATTGAAGTAATACCTGCCGTTCAATAATAAACTCTAAAACTACATGACAAACAATTGAGTTTTCATTACACCTTAAAATGACAATTCATTCGTACAAGTTCACGAGCCAAATTTTAATAATAATTTTAGACTTGTGTGCTTAGTGTTTACAAACTTGAATTCGAACAGGCTCGTGTGCTCCGTAGTGTTGAATACGAAACTTAAATACAATTAATTTGCTCAATAGATCCCAAGGAAGTATCGAGAATTTTTATTCCTAACTTCTTATGATTAAGGTATGTAATAAATACAATTATTAAGTACTGATGATCATAACTTCTGAGAGTATCATTTTTTTAAAATATCATTTAAAATAATTAAAAAAAAATTAAATTAAAAGTAAGTACTTTATAAGCTATATTAGGGCCATTTATTAAGCTGAAACATTTTAAAGTTTATTAATTTGTGTTTTGTTTGGTGTGCGCTTCAATCCTAGAGAAGGAAAAGTAATTTTTTTTTTTAATTATACCTATAAATGATCCAAAATTAATTTATTAATTTATGTGCCAATATTTGTGCGGTCAGACGTGAATAATTTAATGAGTAAGTTAGGTACTATAGAAGTAACAATGAGCATAAATCATTATTGAACCTTAAATATTATGTTTTTTTTGTGAAATTTCCACGCGGTAGGTAGGTACATTAAGCTACCAAATTTTGTCGCCTACGTACAAAATACACAGTATTATTATTATGTAGGTACATTATTTATTAACTTTTTGTGCATATTAGAATATTTTTCATTTTCATGACGTAACATGGCAATCCAATGATTGTTTCAATGTCATCATTTAAAATACGGTATATGAGTCATCTATTATCAAAGGTGGCAATCTGTGCATTTGGACAAAAAAATGTTATTGATATGTCAATACAGATTGATGTGAATATAATCGTCTCCTTCAAAGAATACGGTTTAAAACCTGCATTAAATAAAGGTTAATGCTTAACCTGTTATTTATCTAAGATGTCGTTCAGAAGAGTTTTGTGACTGCCAATGGAATACAAAGTCGATAATTCGTTTTTCTGATTTACCAATAATTGTCCAAAAGTCACATTGCCGGCTTTGATAATAGTCGACTCATATACACAAAAGAGCCCTTATACGTTCGTCCAGTCTGCATGTTCTAGTGATTTTACCATAAAACCTTTGGCGTTAATATAGACAATATGGCATCGAAGTTACTAAAATATAAAATGATTTTGGTAGTTAATTAGGAAAACATTTAGTAAAATAGCTATCTTAGTATAATATACGTATGTTAGTTGGTATATAGGTAGGTACGTTTCTTGTGAAAGAGCTTACTTCGGGCGAGGTCTTTCTCATCCAAAACTCGGAAGCGGGTTATAGAGTAATAGGGGATTTTTGTCGCATCAATTCTACCATGTTAATGTCGTATGTTAACGATTCATTAAAGTATCTACGTGTTATCATATCTAATAACGGGTGTGGCGTGGTAGAAAAAACTTGGGCTAGTAGGTAAAACGCCTGGCGAACTTGTATCAAGTGATGTGAAAATGCCGCAGATCAAATCCTGTTCACAGGATACCAATTTGAAGTAAATACGGAAGTATCCAAAGTAGAAGTCGTCGTGGCCTAAAGGATAAGACGTCCGGTGCATTCGGATCGAGCGATGCAACGGTGTTCGAATCCCGCATGCGGGTACTAATTTTTTAAATGAAATACGTACTTAACAAGTGTTCACGATTGACTTCCACGTTGAAATTTTTTGATTTGATTTGAAGAAATAACATCGTGTAATAAAAATCAAACCCGCAAAATTATCATTTTCGTAATTACTGGTGGCAGGACCTCTTGTGAGTCCGCACGGGTAGGTACCACTACCCCACCTATTTCCGCCGTGAAGCAGTAATGCGTTTCGGTTTGAAGGGTGGGGTAGCCATTGTAACTATACTGATACCTTAGAACTTATATCTTAAGGTGGGTGGCTCATTTACGTTGTAGATGTCCATGGGCTCCAGTAACCACTTAACACCAGGTGAGCTGTGAGCTCGCCTACCCAGCTAAGCAATAAAAAAAAAACGTGTTCACGAAGCATTCATGCATACCAGTTTATTGGGTAGTGCAGCTGTTAATTGATTTCATCCTCATGTCTCAAGCTGGATCCGGAATTCAGGATGTGATTGCTACTATCTGTGGTAAAAATTTAAAACTAGGTGAACCCACGGACTGAATAAAAATAGACGTGATAGTGTTCAATAAATCGTTTTAACAAAACGTTCTTCTATGTATGATGAACCTTGAGTTCCATGCAAACGCTCTAAACGTATCGAAGTCATGTAGGTACCTACTATATTTTAAAATTAATACTGATAACTTATTTAATAAATAAATATTTTTTGTCTCGACAATAAAACATTTCCAATAACAATGCTTTTAAAATAATATATTTTTCCTTATAGATAAAATGAAGTTGGAATTAATAGCGTTTTCCCTATGCTGCCTCAACTTATATGTAGATTGCGACTGGAAACATGATCGCCGTGGACATCAAAGGAGTTGGCAATCAAGAGACAGCGCAAATGAAATCACTTCACGGCGTAGATCCGATCCTCCTGACCACACTAAGCTCATACCTATGGCACGATACGTGCTTCACAGTGCTGGTAGGTAGTGTGCTTAAATTCATGACTAGACAAAATAACATATTCTTTATAGTTTATGACGACGAAGATTTAAAAAAAATTTTTATTAGTTTTTGAAAAGGCCGATGAAAGGGCCAAGTAGCCATTCATTAGTCATTCTGCAATAGATTCATACTGTAATGTACTGTAACTGTTTTTTAAATTTCGAATAGCATTCTACTGTTATTGTTAAAAGATTACGTTTGTTGGTTTATGCAATAATCTCTGCTCCATCAGTTAAAACGTGTATATCTAAATAGTGTATAATCTATGGTTTTTTTAAATATTTACATTGTCAATTCATTATTACAATCGATAATTGTACCTAAGTGACGAGCAGGATTGTGTAGTGCTCTCTACACAATTCTGTGCCCACTCACATGATATGTTGATATTGTTTCATCATTTCGTTCGTCTTAGTGAATCACTGTTGCATCACGAGATTATCGATCGGAGTCAATGCAGTTTTTTGCAAAGGACGATTATCTAAGCTGACGGACAGGGCTGAATCTAAAACGTTTGTTCGTTTATTAACACAGATTAAATTATGTACACAATTTATGTTAGTCTATGCTGTCAACTTTAAATCACCACTATACTGGGTGTTAGGAGACTGCTTCCGAAAACGAAAACTCGCACGAGTAATTGGCTATTTTAGCCATGAAGGTGGACAGCCCATGTTCAAAATAATTGAGACATTGTGTCCACGTTTCAACTTGTGCAGCGGCATTCATTTTAGTTCCTTAATCATAACTTAATACTAGGTGATAGAATTATATGAGCTCGTTTATCAATTACAACAACAATTGTAAACAGACATGCTTTAACAAAAATCGACTTCAAAAAACAAAAAAAAATGATATTCCAAAACAAATTAATATACACTAAAAACAATAATCATCGAAATCGGTTGGCGTGATATTGAGTTATTCATCTATTTGTCGCGCACGTACATAATGCAAATTTAAGACTTATATGGTTTCCTCATGGATTATCAGAACTGGACTAAATTGAAATGGAACCACACGGGAAGCGTCAGCTTTCTGATAAAAAAAGAATCATTAAAATCGATTCACCCAGTGAAAAGTTATGAGGTAACAAACATTAAAAAAGAAACCATATAGTCGAATTGAGAACCTCGTCCTTTTTTGAAGTCGGTTAATAAAAGAGCTATTAACAAATACTTACTTTATTTATTAAACATACAAATACTAAAGAATAAGAATATTCTCGTAGAAGCTTACCTACTGGCACAAACAGATGATTGTTACCTACAAAACTGACCTACATCTTTTTTTTACATTTACAGACTGGGCTTCGTTGGCTACGATTTCAAATCTACCAGCAATCGAAGGATTCCCGTTTACAAACGTGAAATCTGTCGTGGACGGATCTTTGGCGAACTCAACTGGAGTGCCATACTTTTATATGTCACCATTGGACTTCAGTGCCCGGGATTTAACAGTGAGTAAAACCTGTTTTTTAACATGCTTTTAAACGTACGAAAATCTTGTTTAAGCTTATAGGGAAATGTCAAATGGATAATGAAGTCGTCTTATTTTTTTACTAGTGTAGACTGGAAAGACGAGGTCACTAGGTAGTGATTTTTACCGGTGATGCAGGGTATTGCGAGCTCACAGGGGTAGGCAGTACCTATTCCCGATATAGAACGTGAATCGTTTTAATCATTTGAATGTTAGCCATGTTTTGAGGCGAGTAACAACGTTGTGATATTTACGGGTATTGTTAAACACATAACACCAGCTCAGAGGTGAGCTCGTTAAATATCTAACAGTAAAAAAAAAACTGTCTACGATTTTAAGCAATTAGCGAAGTGCATAGATAAAACAAAGAGAATGGATTTTCTGCTTTAACCTTTCATTACCCGTTGCCACAAACGTATTAAAAAACAAACCAAGAGGATATTTTGTCTCGTTTATGTAACTATTTCAAAATAGCTCACCTCGAACATCTGCTACCTAAATATCAAGTGTATGATCGATATCTGCTACAAACCACAACGTCATCTTTCGATGAATATCCTAAATAATTTAACGTAGTAATTAAAAAGCTTCTAATTAAGACTTGTATTGACTCTTCAATCCACGGTACACGTTAGGCATGGGACTAGTTATAGACTGAAAATAAATTATTGAAATTTATTATTTTACATAATTTTTTATTAGAGCTTACTTCATTAAAGCCAATGCTATGGTACATTATTGGGCAATTACATCGAACGTTGAGAAAAAAAGCGTTGCTTTTCCTAGAAATAGAATAATTCACTTTATGTCATATTGTAGGAGTGTGATATAATTTTGTATTGTAATCAATTGTTACGCCGTCTAGTAAAATTCCCCTTGACATTTAAATTTTAATACAAACTGATATATTTATATAATTGTATAATTTGACATATACGACATAATTACATAACTCGAACAATAATTTTAACTATATCAATATTAATTAATTATCACGACCAATTCATTATTTCAGCGCTATCTAAGATTTTTTAAATTTAATAAATTTTCGTATCATAAATATACCTATAGCCGGCTATTGTCTATTGACAGCAGCACCTGTATTATTAATTTCATGGAATCAATAAAAAAAATACCTACACATGTGAGTAAAAGTAAACAATTTACATGAACTATCGGATTCTCACGGATTGTTTGGAACCTTTGGGTCTGCGGAGGGACTTCGGTTCCCTCTGTATTTTGTACCGTATGTTCCATGGGGAGTGCTCTGAGGAATTGTTCGAGATGATACCGGCATCTCGTTTTTACCATCGCACCGCCCGCCACCGGAGTAGAGTTCATCCATACTACCTGGAGCCACTGCGGTCATCCACAGTGCGTTTCCTGAGATCTTTTTTGCCATGTACCATCCGGCTATGGAATGAGCTCCCCTCCACGGTGTTTCCCGAGCGCTATGACATGTCCTTCTTCAAACGAGGCTTGTGGAGAGTATTAAGCGGTAGGCAGCGGCTTGGCTCTGCCCCTGGCATTGCTGAAGTCCATGGGCGACGGTAACCACTCACCATCAGGTGGGCCGTATGCTAGTCTGCCTACAAGGGCAAAAAAAAAAAAATTGATTTGAGATGTTCATTTACCCCTTCCAGTCGTGCTTCGGATTTCACGCGCACAATCATTATACTTTAATTTAATTCTTTATTCGTATAGTTAAATCCAATTTAATATGTACCTTTTTTTGCCTATCTATTTTAGTAACTGCGAGGGGTTATTCTAGATTCACTGAACAGAACTAGTAGGTGAGCTTACGGGGCTCAAACTTGCTAACACTAACTCTGGCAAGAGCAGTGCTTCACAGAATCTACCACCGGATCAGAAACGCGACCCACTGAGAAGATCCGGCGAGAAACTCAGTGGGCTGTGTTTATGGGTTAATTTACTCGTCGAGCCCTTCGTTGCAAGCGACGGGTTCGACGAGGACGATGACCGGGATATGTACCCATGTTTGGTATACAGGAGATTGATGATTTGCATAATAACGATGTAATATTATAATATCTATGCATCAATTTGGAAACTATCCATTCTTGTAGTCGTTCTGTCTAAATTCTACAAGTAAACGACTTATACAATATCTTAATTATAACTTTGTTTAATGTCTTGTTATAGAAAAACAGTCGAGCTACTGTTCTCGTATCTTTAGAAGAAACCAAATTTTGTGAACAGAACAACTACGACCCTGAAGATCCACGTTGTACGAGACTTATGCTCTCCGGTAAAATGAAGAAGGTCAGGTTTTGATTTGGTTAATTTAAGTTTATGTATTTCGTATAAAAGTACCGAATGAATGAATGAATTAAATCCTTTTGTAATTCAACGTAAATCGATTCGATTACAAACATATTTATTTGTTTTTACAATATCTTGTTTATTAAAAACCAGATTATTTTCAGGTCAAGGAAGGCAGTGATGAGTACAAATTTGCTAAGGCCGCTTTATTCGAGAGGCATCCGGCAATGGCTAATTGGCCTACGGGTTAGTAAAAAGTCCACTGTTAACTTTAGGACCACAAAATAGCTCTCCATCCGAGTAGTGATTATCAGTGTGCTTAGTGCGAGTTTCTTAACGTCCTCGATAGCGTAAAAGTTAACCCAATTTTGTATGCAGTTGGAACAGCGCCCCTAACGGCAAACGTACGCAAACCATCCCATTCCATACAAATATTTGCAAACTTTTACGCTATCGAGAACGTAAAAAAAAAACTCGCACTAAACACACAGAGCTCATAGGCGTTTTTGTTTTTATTCCTACCTATTCGCTAATAGCCTATGAAGCTATTCCAGCTACGCTGTGGTTGACTGATGAGCTCACGGTGCTCAACCTAAGTGAG
Source organism: Bombyx mandarina (assembly GCF_003987935.1). Next base: position 1,641,337 of record NW_021011489.1, on the reverse strand, counting down.
TTTACTAACACTCGTATAGTAGTAGGCATAATAAGCATAACAAGCGCAACATAATAGGCGTAATAACGAAGTGAATGATGCCTTCCTCGGTCCTTTGTGACGCAAAATCCAAGTCTCAATTTTATTATAATAAATGGCTATCCTAGTCCTTAAAGGCGAAGGCATGACTGCTTTAAGGCAGGGATACGCACGACCATTATACCTTACCTACAAGTAATTAACAATTTTTACACGATGTTGTTCCTTTATTTGAGAGGTAATTCATAGGTGTATGTTTATTTATTTAGTGAAACTAGTTATTGGTAAAATACAGGAACCGCAACCCAATATGTCGTCACGGCATACAAATATTTTATTTGAGCCATGAGTTTTACCAGCGCTTTACAGTGAAATTTCTTTTGATATTTTCAGATCACGACTGGTTCATAGCCAAAATGAAAATTGCTCTAATAGCGATGGTCGATTGGTTCGGTGGAGCCAAATACATTCCAGTTCGCGACTACTTGGCATACAATTACACGGGCACCGAAATGCTTGAATATTATAATCATTTACAACATAAGCATGTAATCGTTTAACTTTTTTTTTTCTAACTTTCACGTTATAGGTTACGGATTCTCAGTTTTTTTACAACAGTACAAGGTTAATTTTTATTACTGGTGGTAGGACTTCTTGTGAGTCCGCGCGGGTAGGTACCACCACCCTGCCTATTTCTGCCGTGAAGCAGTAATGCGTTTCGGTTTGAAGGGCGGGGCAGCCGTTGTAACTATACTTGAGACCTTAGAACTTATATCTCAAGGTGGGTGGCGCATTTACGTTGTGGATGTCTATGGGCTCCAGTAACCACTTAACACCAAGTGGGCTGTGAGCTCGTCCACCCATCTAAGCAATAAAAAAAATATTGGAATCATAACTATACACTGGTATTTTATATTTGTCTACTCAATATTTTTCCTAAACAGAACTAACAAATACGAAACATGTAATAATTTGAATTTTATCTTTTTAACGATTATGTAATTATGTATAAAGGGGAACAATTTGGTGTCTTAGAAGCAGAGGTGTAATAAGGAAAATGTGAACAGTTAAATTTTAATTGTACAGAGGTAAAAAGTTTTTAGAATAAAACAACTAAATAAATTTTTATATTTTTAACAATAGTTTTATTTGAAAATAAATTAGTAGATGTACCCTGTAATGTTGAATCGATTGTCTTTAAAGAAGATTCGACGCGTAGGTTAGGAATTTTAGACGGATTACTTCCCCGACCTTACTTGAACGCTCTCCTCTATCTCTTTCTCTTGCCTTAAAAGCGATCATTCAAACTATCAGTTCTAACTTATTAATGAAAACACAGTATGTCTCGCGTAAGCGGTGTTCAAATGGATGTTTAAATGGGTGTATGAAAATAAAATTGTCTTCATCTTCAAAATAATTTAATAATCGCTAGAACACATTTAAATTTCTACATATTAAATTTATATATTTTTCTAACTATATACATATGTATATAATCGAATCAAAATCGAAGTTTTAGGAGTAGGTACCTATATACATTCTCAATTTGTTACATTCAATTTCGAATTAAAAATAAAACAGATTATTAATAAATACTTTTATTTTATTTACATCATTTTACTCAGAGCAAGTGTATGGTGAAACAAAATCAATTGCTCAAATTAATAAGTGTATTTATGTACATATTATAGAAGATTCTTAAAAAAATACACAGAATACTGATCTAATCAGCAGTACACAACCACAGAACACAATTTTATCCTTGTATATTCCAGAAACAAATTTGCTTGTATTAAATAACTAACGGACCCGGCGAGCTTTGTTCCGCCACACGGTTAATTTGTTGCAAACACATCAACCGGTCAACTTCAAAATTTAACCATAGACCGTTTAGCTGTCAGTTGCGTTTTGTTATTCCATATCAGTTGCGTTTTTTTATACCACGTTTTATGTCACGTCCCACGGGAATGTGATAAAAAGTATCCTATGTCCTCCTGGCCCTAAGCTACCTTCTCACCAATTTACAACCAAATCAGTTCAGCCGTTCTTGAGTTATAACTGGTGTAACTAACACGACTTTCTTTTATATATATAGATATGTATAGCAACCTAAACGGTAGTCGCCACCAATCAAGAGTTCTCGTTGTCGGCTCTCAGCGCGACTCAAACAGTAGTGAGCGAGGAATTTCTTTTAGCAATCACCGGTCATCGTTCTCGTCGAACCCGTCGCTTGTGACGAAGGGTTCGGCGAGTAAATTAACCCACAAACACAGCCCACTGAGGCTCTCGCCGGATCTTCTCTGTGGGTCGCGTTTCCGATCCGGTGGTAGATTTTGTTAAGGACTGCTCTTGCTAGGGTTAGTGTTAGTAACGTCGTCACGCTTGAGCCCCGCGAGCTCACCTACTTGTTAGTGTTACGCTGAAATGGCCTGGCCATCAGCTTAGGCAGGAAAAAAATTAGAAACAAAAAACTGGCGCTCCAACGTGGTAGGAAAAATCTAGCGGTGAGTCGGCGAATCGGTAATTGTTCATCATGGTGAACACTCGAAGTGATAACCGTGCGGGCCAAAATCGCAGGGATGAAGATGCAACGGACGCGTCGTCTGTCCGTCTCCCGCGATCCAATAATAATATGGCGCCGACGACGCCTCGCGCAAAATCTACGAGCCTTTTCGAAAAGCATCTACAAGCGCTTCTCCCGCCTGCGAAATCGGCGCCACTGACGCCTCGCGCTTCAAACACCACAACCGAAGCAACTTTCTCCAGCGAGCACGTGTCGACGATATTAGAGGCACTACAGCGGAGCCAAACAGAGGTTTTGAAATCATTATTTGACACGATACGGCATAACACATCAACACCAGCGCCCGCATCACATCCACACGCGAACTTCGCCCGATGTACCACTTTAGTGGGGCGGCGGACGAATCGCTTGATGCCTTCCTGGATGCGGCCGAGGCGTATCGCGACTGCTCCGACATCTCGGATGAGAACGGGAATGGTCCATGCTGCTGTGCGAAGCCGGCGTCTGGTGGCTGGATGTAATAAAGGCCTCCATACCTTCGTGGTGCGATGCCATCTTATCCCTAAGAGATGCTTTCGGTGATCGCAGGTCTCTACACTCTACATACGCTCAACTGTTCAAACGAGGTCAACAGAACGATGAAAGAACCGGCGACCTAAGCGAGAAAGTCGAACGACGAAGTAAGTTCATTCGACGTGCTCCTACAAAGAGCGCTCCAAATTGAAGACGCGACGGACGAGCTTCGCTACAAGCACGATGCCTCAAGACCAACAGGAGAATTAGCAAAAAAGCCATAAGAGTCAACGGCAAAATAAAACTCACTCAAAATGTAGTGAAAGTGCAGTTAAAAGTGATCAGTCATTTTACTGCGTCGATTATAGACGCTTCAATGCGATAACCAAGGCCATACCCCATGCCCCTATGCTGGGCATGGGGTATGAACGAATTGCTTCAGAACACGAAGAGAGACTGTTTTATGAGTACGCTTGATTTCCGATCCCCATACTAGCAACTCAACGTTAGAGAGCACGACAGAGACAAGACTGCCTTGGTCTGTTTTCTGGGTACATTTCGTTTCAAGAGAATGCCGTTCGGATTGCGCAACGCGTTACAAGAGGTAACTTTTTTAAGGTACTTAGATGATATGTGTATAATATCTCAAGGGTACAAGCGCCATCTACAGGACCTAGAGAGAGTTTTAAAACGTCTTGCGGAATTCAACCTACACCTCAACAGAGAGAAGTGCGTTTTCGCAAGACAGAGCATCAAGTACTTGGGGCATGTCATTACACAAGAAGGTTTCTACCGACCCTGAGAAGGTAAGCGCTGTGCTTGAAATATCCGAATAATCTTAAACACCCCAGGACATTCAAACATGCTCCTGGTTTCGAAAATTCATGCCAAATTTTTCTAAAGTCGCCGAACCCCTGACACGCCTTATGAGAAAGAACCAAATCTGGATCTGGGGCGCAGAGCAGCTGAGAGCGTTTGAAGAGCTGAAGCGTCTTTTGACCACAGCTCCCATACCAATACACGCCGACTTTAGCCGCCCCTTCATCCTGCGCACGGATGCAAGTGACTACGCCTTGGGCGCAGTTCTATTACAGGGTGACGGAAATCAGGAGAGGCCAATCGAGTACGCTAGCCGTCTCCTCAACGCGGCGGAGCGAAACTATTCAACCACTGAGCAAGAGGTTCTCGTCAAGTCCCACCTTCTCAGCAAAGGGTCGAAGGACCTTACTGCCAAGTTTTTCCCACGCCGCGATAGTCCTTATATTATTGCCCAAAAAATTTGTCCTCCGACTTACACAACCGCTATCACCGAACAGAGTGAGGTTATATTAAGGAAATAGCCTACCCAAGACCGTACCTGTTGCCATGGTAACAAAGACTCCTTACTCAAGCCTATGATTCCTAAGAGGAAACGTGGACGTCCAGCTAAGGCTGATAGTGTCCTAGTCCAGGAGCGAGAACGTTCTTCAGGACTAGAGGGGGAGTATATAGCAACCCAAACGGTAGCCGCGACCAATTAGGACCTCTCGATTTCGGCTCCCAGCGCGACTCGAGTAATGCGCGCGGGATTTCTTTTGGCGCGCCACACGCGGCCCTTTCTGACTCGGCTGTTCACCCTTAAGTGTATAATCTATGGTTCTCCCGCACCCACCGAGGCGTACGCACGCATGTACGCCCGCCTCTCTCGCCACTCGCCGCCATTCCTTTCGAACTCGGGATAACTATGTTAACTGTAACTAACGAAATTATCCAATAAACTTGTTTGTGAGTGTGACCCTCTGGAGTTTTCATTACCCGGTGCTCCAACTGGGCAAAATAAAATATGTATAATAATAACAACATAGTATGTTTACAAAAACTTTAGGATATTTTTATTTAATTTCAAATTTATTTTAACACATAAACTCTATCTTAGGGTTATCTTGTTATTGAACTATTTATCAGGGACAAGTGAGAACAGTTTTATAATATTTAAAATTCACAGGAAAAAATTAGATTTTTTTAAGTTTAAGGAAGTATTTAATAAATAATGTAATTTGCACCTGGGAATTATTTGAATTTAGCGACGCAAAAACTACTTGAAAATGATAGTCAATCTGCATCTCAGTCATCTGTCATATGAATAATAAAATGAATTCAAAATTTCAGAAATGGCAACTTAACATAGGGAATGCTGTTGTAGATATAAGAGTAAAAGGCCTTTTGATGGTAAGTGGTCGAACACAGACGTCAGTAAAAACGGGTGCGCTTAGCTTAGCTGCTACCCACTAATTATTCTATGGCAATATAAAATAACAATTTCAGCTTTGTTTTTTCCTTATTATGGAACTATGCTTTTAGTATCATCTTCTTTAACCTAATTGTAATTTACAGAGGTTTGGAGTAGAGCGCCACAGAATAAATACATTTTTCTTTCTCTTCAAGATAACATTGTTTTATAACAACTGAACTCTTCCATTACAATGGACACAAGAGGCCACTGGACGAACTGTATTACCACTACTGCTGTAGGCGTGATGAACTAAGGCATTCACTGGGACTTCATTGCTTCTTTTTATATCTAATGGCATTGCCATAACCTGAAAATTTAAGTAATGAAATGAAATCATAATGATAAGTTTTTGTTACTGTCTGACTTTTAGGTCAGAGGAAAGATAGAGAAGCCATGGTTGGATCATATCTAATACATATGTATCTAATTTTTCTGTAAAATAAATGTTCCATTTGGAAGGCTAGTATATTCATTCAGCTTTATGACAACGTTGTGGCAATATTAGGCTATGGCAGGAGTCACATATCTCCCGCGCGCCCCCTACGCGCGGGGACCTCGTAGGAGGTTCGGCCCTCGGCCCGAAAAAAAAAAAAAAAGTAGTCACATATCTAATATTGGAACATCAACATATGACAGGTGACAGTAGTTTTAACAAATTAGTGTAATATGGTATATTTTGAAATAGCCACAGCCAAGTGTAAATTATGTTTCTCTAGTAATTTATAATTTTATGACGTAACGACGTCTTATAATTCGATGGAGGTGGTTGCACACAAAAAAAACATGACTCATGCGGCGTTACCTCGCTCTGAGGCGTACATGTTTTCGTCAAGTATGAAGTTGAGTGAAAAGTGAATGTGGTGTCAATTGTTTATAGCAACGATAATTGCGATAATTGAAAAATGAAACCATTCCATTAGTATTTTCTTAGGACGTTATCACGTTCAACTATCGTCAGTAAACCGACTTTACAGACAACCGATTTTTTTCTTTCTTATATACTGAAATATTTTAAGTAACAATAAAAAAAAAAAATGTACATAATTAATACTTACATTTTCAGCATTCTTCTCCCCTTCAGTCCTCGTTGGTAAACTGTTTATGTGGCTTATGTCCTGCTTTTCAACTGAACTGCTTAGATTCTCAGACAATTTTAAGTTGACACAAGCAAGGTCTATTACGTTTCCTGAATGTGGTAATGTCGCATTGAAGTTCATATTCCCAATAGGACGATTGTATAATCTACCACTACCAGTGTATTCTGAAATTGTGACATTTTCAAGCCACTTTTCGTGTAAACTGTACAAATTTTTGTATGTGCAAAGCAACATATCTCTTACTCTACATTTTTCATCTAAAAGTTGTTTAATAGCTTGTTGAAGATTTTCCGTTTTCTCATTCAGTTGCTTCTTGCAAGTTGCTAATTCTTCTACCATCAAACTGGGAATGAATTAATGAATACTATTAATACAAAGACATAGACTAGAGATACATAGACTTTTTAAAGACAAAATATGCTACGATACGATAATCTTATCACAAGTTTTTACATTTCAGTGAATACACCCAAATCTTAATATTTTTAAAGGTAGTCTTTTAGATTTATGTTAATCACACATATCATATTTCAGTATTGATAAAATAATAGTATTTATCAAGGAACGAAAAATTTAAATTTATTCAATTTTGACATTAGGATTCATTAAAACATATAAGAGAAAATAATCACCTGCTTGCAAGAAATTTACTTCTCCAAACTTCACATTGACCAGCTAACCATTCTGTTTGTTCCTGTAAAGTGTTATATTTATTTTTAATAATTTTTTGAAATAAAATTTTTAGAGGTTTGAACAGCAAATAACATATTTTAAATTTAAATTTGGTTATTAAAATAAGTAGTGAGTTTACCATTTCAAAAGTAATATTGTATTAATTAGTTTGTTGTACATTGCCATACTTAAAACATAGGTCTATGGCACTTGACAATTATAGCTGTTTACTACAACACAAGTTTTTTTGTTCAAGGCACCAATCTCAATAATATGCTGAGAGATTTGGGCAAACTAATTTTGAGTTGTTAATGGCACATTTGCACTGTGTTTCCTATGTGGGTTTATAGCTGTTTAGCTGTTGATTATATATTTACTATAACATAACTATGGGAACACATACACAAATTAAAACATAAGTTCAAAGTCAACAGCACAGGATTATTGCATCATGGCAGTAGTTGTTTGTAGCCGAGTAGATTTGGTTCACCTTCCTGCACATATTTTGGACACAATACAATCTTGCTTACAATACAATCTTCCTTTAGCACCTAAGATAAAATTTATAGCAAGACTGGACTGGGGCTGGGTAAGACTAAACAGAAAAGTAGGGTATTACTGCTGTTATGTGCAGAGCTAGACAGTCAATTACAAATGCCCTTGTTTATTTTTAAGTAAATTCCTCTGGCCTTAAATTTTATTACCTGATGTGTAGACAAATGTTGAGCTGAGTTTAGTAATGCATTTGCTAAATGTTTCTTATCCTCGTTTAATGATTGAACTTGTGTTTCAAGATCTTCACCCATTGAAGCCACTAGCATAGTTTTAAGTTCTTTGTTGACCTATAATTGAATTTTCAAATATTTTTGTCATAAAGAATACATAAAATTTGTGCCTGACATTTTTTGTAATAACGAAACCTGTATAAACGACATATATAACATTGTCATTGAAAAGGTTTGTGTTATAATTAAATTACATACTTTTAATTCAATTTTTTATATTAAACTTGTGTATGAAGTTATACTTTTCTATTTTGAATATTTATTAAATATGAAGTTCATACCTGAACTTGTTGTTTTAATTGTTCTTTAAGAGAATCATTTTCTTTTGTTAAAAAAAGGACTTTCTTCTGAAGTTCATCTTTTTCAGGATTTGTTGTTTTAACCTCTACGGGTAGCTTGTCTCCAACAGAATTCAATTTGGGCCTCGGTTTAAACTCATTTAAATTAGTATTCATCTGCGCCATTTGTGATATAAGAGTGTTTATGTCCATATTATTTCTAGATTTTTTTGTTTTGGAATAGGCTTGCGTAGTTATAGGTTTCACGGCAGCCGGGTACGGTTCGTAAGGCACAAACTTTGGAGTTTTCGTATTAATTGATCTCCTTTTATCCGACCTTATCACATTACTGGGATAAAGCTGAATTAAACGCTCCGGAAGAAGGCATGTCTTTTGTTTTTCGAGGACACAAGTTTCAGTTGTTCCAACAGCAGTAGACTTATTTTCAATGATTTTTTGATCAGATTCCATTCCATCTCCAGCAGTTCTTTTTTTACTCATGATTTCTAGAAACACAAATAGTATTTATTATGATGTTTTGTTTTGTACACGCATTCAAAACAATGTCAGCTACTTACTTGGGCGGAACGGTGACACTTTTTCCATATTTACGTAACTTAGAATTACTGTTCGATTATCACTTATTATCTTATAATTCGCAAATGTAGGAAATGTATTTTCAGACAGATTTTAATCTATAACGAAGAAGTAAAAACATAAATGTAATTTCAGCAGTGTTTATGGCACTGAAGTAGGAAACCTATGGAAATGAAACGTCAACAAAAAATTCGTGCACTGAAGTAGGAAACCTATGGAAATGAAACGTCAACCAAAAATTCGTGCCACTGTGACGTCATCTGACCACAAAACATGGCGGTTTTAGTGCTGTAAAAAAGATTTCAATGCTATCAGGTTTTATCGATAAACGTTCTTGGCTCATTTTATTTTAAATATTGTTGAGTTTTATTTATTTGTAGAATTTATACTTTAATGGGAAGTAAGTAGGTATATTGTTATGTGCAAATATGATATGATTTAGATGGCTGAAATCTAAGACAAGTTCGTACTTCGAATTTGCGAAGTAAACGATATGATGATTTTTAAAAGTTGCTACACTGATTTTATAAAGTTGTCGTTTGTCGCAAAACATAAAGATATGGCGTAGTACAGTGCCATCTGCCCATTTCTAGCATGCTAAATGTTATCGTATTTTGAGTACGTGTTTTTCTTAGACTATTACAATCTATTTTAATTGTTTTGCTGACTCGAAAGTCCGTAACACACTACCGCAGCGCACCCCAAGGAAGGTGCGCCGCACTATTGTTGATCGAAGGCCGCACTATTTGAATCACTTTCACTTGAGAGTGATTCAAATTTTAAACTTATCAAGGGACCGCGTGAAAAAAAACACCTACAGAACATTTATTCATTATTAAAAACGTCATTCCTTGTGACTTCTTCTCTAAAATCACTTAATTATTAAACATTTAACGAATTTACAATAGTGTTTTACTCACTGCGAATAAAACTATTTTATTTAAATAGTTCCGAAGAGATTTTGTCGGTAGCCTTTTTCCCGAAATATCTAAACAGAATGTCTAAATATGTTTTGATGACATATTTTAAAGAGGTATTTATGATTAGTGTCATGATCAATAGATTCCGACCGAAAAATGGTGTCCGATTTTTCNGATCAGTACGAGGCTTTGTGGCGGACTGCCGGCGCAGCAGCCCGGCGTCACCTGCGATAACGCATTTCGTGTGACATGCGCAATCAGGCGCATAACGCATTTCGTGTGACATGCTAGTACGATTTTGGTCCCCATAATTTTCATACCCCGGGCCTATATATGTAAATCGATTCTAAAGGAGTAAACTCCAATAAACTCCAAAAAAAACACATACAGTCAAACCTGGGTAAGTGAGAACTGGATAAGTGAGAAAACTCTATAAGTGAGAGTAATAGCCAGGACCCGTCATTTTAAGCTCCCAAAACCTCTATTAGCGAGAAACAGAAACCTCTGTAAGAGAGAGTCGTTTTTCCCTCGTGGACCTCCGTAAGTGAGACTGCTACTTATCTATACCTCTATAAGCGACAGTTGAGCTTTATTTATTTATATTATTTAGGAGGAATAAATGACAAAACAAATTACAAATTTAACATCTGCTATTTTATGACTCATTCTTAACTTTCATGGCACTTCCTACCATTGTTTTTGTATTGTTTTCTCGTCAATATTGAACCTATTCTATTTCGTGGAACTCAATAACGTTGTTATTTTATCGCATTCTTTTCGAATGGACACGTGTGCCTGTGTACCGTCCTGTTTATCGGATTTACTCAGTTTATCGTTAATCGATTGCGAAGGAAAGTTCTGTTCTGCATCATGTCAAAAACCGAAAATTAATGTACTGTCATTAAGTGATAAACTTAAAATAGTGAATGCGTTTGAATCCGGAAAATCACGAAATGAAATTCATAGGGTGCATTAGCGAGAAACTCGGGGTAGTGAGAAACCTCTATAAGCGAGAATGAGATTGTGTTCCCTTGAACTCTCGCTTATCCAGGTTTGACTGTATACTCCAAAACTGAGTTATATATTTACAAACTTTATGTCATCAAATGTCAATGGAAATGCGTAGTTAGCTGCCGCCCTAGGATTGTCTAATTTATTTGACGGCCTGTGATTATTGTCTATTTAATATTATATTTATTCTCAAAATAATTGTAAATGATGGTCTTAAACTCCTTGTAAAACTATAAAAATGTCCCGAAGTGATGATTATCTACATTTAAAAAGTATTTAAATAGCTGTCGATATTATTAATGTAATAATGTGTTTATAAAAGCTCAGTGAATGTATGAATATTTACGTTGTGATGTTTTAAAAAGAGTATATTATGAATAAAAAGTATTGTTCCCAATTTTGTGGCTTTTATTTATGGCGTTTAATATTTAGTTCCGAGGAACCCTCAATTCTTTCACCCCCATAACTAGTGTTATATATAGATGGACAAGCTTACGGCCATCATGATGTTATGGTACTAAACATAACATATACACAGCTGTCTACTTTTAATAAATCGGACGCAAATCGCACACGTCCGAAGTCGTCGTGGCCCAAAGGATAAGACGTCCGGTGCATTCGTATCTAGCGATGCATCGGTGTTGGAATCCGGGCGGGTACCAATTTTTCTAATGAAATTCGTACTTAACAAATGTTCACGATTGACTTCCCGGTGAAGGAATAACGCAAAATTATATTTTAATTTGCACAATACTGGTGGTAGGACCTCTTGTGAGTCCGCACGGGGATGTACCATCGCCCTGCCTATTTCTGCCGTGAAGCAGTAATGCGTCTCGGTTTGAAGGGCGGGGCAGCCGTTGTAACTATACTGAGACCTTAGAACTTATATCTTAAGGTGGGTGACGCATTTACGTTGTAAATGTCTATGGGCACCATTAACCACTTAACACCAGGTGGACTGTGAGTTCGTCCACCCATCTAGCAATAAAAAAAAGACAAATATCTGTAAAATGAATGTTTTTTGCCAAAGTGGGAATCGAACTCACTACCATTGATACATTGATAAGAATTAAAGAGTCAATACGTCCTTCAGACCGGTAGGTATAACCTATGACTACTTCAAGACGTGTCTGGATTTTACTAACCGGTTACCAGGGAGACGAGCATCCCGCGGCAGAAATCACAGTGCTGACCCAAAGCAGATCTGACGTGAAGCACGGAAGATAAACAATGGAGAGCTTTATTACTAGCTACAAATACCACTGAATGTAAATAATCACAACACGCACATATGTACAAATACTAATTGTACAGTAACACTAGCGGGTAAAAACGTCAGGTGAGATGACGTGGGCGTCATATGATGTGGAACTGCGTTTAGTCGCTTGCGAGTACTTGCTTTTTTATGAATGAAGTATTACTGGTGGCCCGGAGGCCTTTCCAGTTTCATCAGGACAAGTGGGCAAGCAAAGGCTCAGCCAGAAAGGCTGGGATTTGCTAACAGCTGCCCGAGCGCCTCCGAAGGAGACCTAACAACTCAAGAGCAGCTGCTTCGCGAATGAATCTACTACCGGATCGGAATCGCGACCTGCTGAGAAGATCCGGCGAGAAACTCAGCGGGCTGATGCATGGGTTAGGCTGCACGTCGACCTCTTTGTAGAGTTCGACGAGTACGGTTACCAGCCAGTACTTGCCTGCTCGATGCCTACTTGCTACAGCGTGCTTTTATGTAGTTGGAACGTTTTCCTACGTTTGCCGCTAGGGGCGCTGTTCCAACTGCATACAAATTTAAGTTAACTTTTACGGTATCGAGAACTTTAAAAAACTCGCGCTAAGTACACAGGACGTGTGCGTTTTAACTCCGCTGTCAGCTAAAAGAACAGGATAAAGCATCTAACTTTAACAACAATAACCAATTGGACAATTTAAAAAAAGGACAAATAAAACAATTAGACATTTGATTGGAATCACATTTATTATCTTACACAGATGTTTATTTTCTTAAATACACGATTTCTTCTCTACACTACAACCCAGAAGTGTTTACTCGCCAGTGCGGTATCTGAAAACATGACCACGTCTCGTTAGAAACATTTGAGACGGCCGCTGTAGACTTCTGATGGTAGGTTCAGTGTTCTTAGTGCGAGTTTTAAGCCTCTCGATCATTTAAAATTTAACTCAAAATTTGTATGGAGTTGGAACAGCCTCCCTTCGTTTGCCGCTAGGGGCGCTGTTTCAACTCCATACAAATTTGAGTTAACTTTAACGCGATCGAGAACGTTAAAAACTCACACTAAGCACACTGTTGCGTGCCCCCGGGGAGGTTTGTACCACTGTCCCGCACATCTCTGCTGCGAACCAATCCAACCTCAACAGGGAGAGCACGTAAAGGTGCTACATAACAACAAGACCAATGTGAACTCACCGATCTATACTAGTGAAAATAACATTTAATGCAAAGACTACAAAAAGGGCTTTAGTAGCAAAACAAACTCAATTTAAATGATTACTTTTTTATTAATATTATAGTGTTAATGATAAAATTCAAGACTTTCAAGTTATTCATGCAGTCGGTGAAAATCACATAAAAAGATTCCATTACATTGATAGTTAAATACATGTCAAGCTGATAAAATTCAATTGAGACTTCAATCTTCGAGATGACTCAAAGGCACAGGCAGGAGCATGCATGCATGTTGAGGTGTCCGTAGTCTCCGGTGGTACTATTTCCTCTACTCCATTTACAACAATTCCACAAGTGTGAACAGTATGAGTAAATGAAACTTACCAAATTTACTTCCAGCGGTTGTTTTCGTAGTCCCACTTGGATGCAAGTCCATCGATGGGGTTCACCTTAAGGTCCAACATTCTCTGGAGCTGAGCCTTCTGCCTCTCTTCGCTCAATGAGTCAGGAATAGGACTGTACACTAGAATGTAGTTCATTTATTATTAGTGGCCAGTTTTAAGCTTCATTCTGTAAAAAATGTTTGGCCCAGGGACCACAACGAACACAGCTTCTCTACCATTTAACATCTCTCGGAAAATAATGTGTAGTCACTGTTTCCGTAAGTCGCTCATCATTTCATGACAATACTTGCAAAAAAAACCTCAAAGATTGTGGACGATATTTTATAAACCGTAGCAGTCCTAAGGGTAAGTATACAGTGTACACATGATGCTTGTCCATGGCATTTAACATGTTAGTTAATAATGTTCAATACTAATTCATTAAATTGATTCACTATTGCATTAAAAAATGTAAATTATCGACCAGAACTTGTAGCTGCAAATTTTGTGATATATAAAGTTATCAAAACATGAACTGCTGCAATCTTCCTACAAAACAAAATTAATAAACTATAAGAGCAGTAAGTAACCAGTGATTCCGGATCACGTGACTCGCAAAAACCTAAAATTTCATATTTTATAATTACCAAAGACTTTCATGGCCATGTAGATCCAAGCAGCCAAAGATGAGAGGACTAGAGCCCAACCAACGACTCCCTTCCACTCTCCGGTGGGGGCCTGGAACTCAGCGAAGGTCTGACAGAATGAAGCTCTGTACAGAGTTTTCTTTTCTTCGAGGGTCAATTTGCGCCAATCACCCTTTTCTTTTTCACGGAGAGCCTATTAAGAATACCGTCACATTTAAAATGTTGTTGTCTTTTTAGAGAGTGTTATATATGTTACATTATATATATTATTATATATATTGTTATAAATATTAGATTGACATACAGTCACGACCCTCAGAATTGAGGGAACGACCAGAAGAAGAATATATTTTATGCTACTAATATCTGCCAACTTGCAATCCCAATATACAATAATGTTATTATTACAATTCAAAAAGCAACAAGCACCATGAATCTCTCTATACACCTGAATTGGAGTGAGTGTTTATTTTGCACTATTTACAAATATCTCAATGTTGTCACCAGCATTAATGGCATGTATAGATTCCAGTAGATTTTGCAGCAGATGCACTTAAATATAATACATAAAATTTTCTATATATATAAAAATAAATTGCTGTTCGTTAGTCTCGTTAAAACTCGAGAACGACTGGACCGATTTGGCTAATTTTGGTCTTGAATTATTCGTGGAATGGAAGGTTTAAAAGATTAGATAAATATGAAAATGCTCGAAATTAAATAAAAATAACAATTTTGCTGTCCCTTTGATGTGTTCCCCATCAGACGGATTTCTTTTGTGTTTTAAGTTTATTTTATACAAAAGTTTAGGTCTTTTATTTATCGATTGAGGCACTACGAAGTCGGCCGGGTCAACTAGTGCTAAATAAAAAATCCACAAATAAATACAAACCTTAATGTCAGGGGTGTCCTCACGGAACCGGATGGCAGGCAGGGGGAAGTCAGGCCTGTCTACGTAGTTGGGCTGGCCGTTGAAACCATAGCCTACCCACTCACGGTCACCAATCTAGGAGAATAATTTTAAGCTATTATCTAAAGCTTATATTAATACACTTTTATACCACCTTCAACTTAGTTCAGCCATTATGCAGTTATTCTACTGGTGGTAGGACCTCTTGTGAGTCCGCGCGGGTAGGTACCACCGCCCTGCCTATTTCTGCCGTAAAGCAGTAATGTGTTTCGGTTTGAAGGGTAGGGCAGCCGTTGTAACTATACTGAGATCTTAGAACTTATATCTCAAGGTGGGTGACGCATTTACGTTGTAGATATCTATGGGCTCCAGTAATCACTAAACACCAGGTGGGCTGTGAGCTCATCCATCAACCTAAGGAATAATATATATTTTATTTTTTATCACAGCAAATTAATTTCATTTTCAACTTTATTACATCTCAACTGAAATAATATTTCTTTACTTTGTGGGAATGTAAATACTCAGGGAAACCTGGCCCAGAAAGGTGAGTAAAACCATAGAGAAACCAAAACATGTTCATTACAAGACATGAGACAGGCACAGTTCAGGCAGTGTGTCAGTCAATTCAAGCTGACAATTTTTAAGCCAACTTGGCTTTACTTTCTAAGTGCCTCTGATTTCATTCCTTCAACCTTGAACACCAAGAATTCCAAATTTAATACCCATAATAATTTAATTTCATGAATTCACCTTGGCATATCTATATATTAATAGGTGAAGCAAAAACTTTGTACCCCTTTTTACAAAAATTGCGTGGACGGAGGAGTATGAAATTCCCCACACTTATAGAGAATATAGATAAGGAGTGCAGAATGCTAATATGTTTTTTGAATTATGCATTGATAATACGTTAAATCAATAAAAAACAATTACACACACTACCATGTATTTGACACACACACATACTCTTTGTTTATTGTCAATTGTCAAACTTTTGTTATTGCTTAAAGTCTGTATCTTTAATATTATTTGTCCTGTAGTCTTGGCAAAATCTGTCATTAAATAAGTCTTGACAATAGAACCACGATAATGTTCAAGCTTATAATTTCAATATTTATATTTTTTTTTTTATTGCCTTTGTAGGCAGACGAGCACACTGATGGTGAGTGGTTACCGTCGCCCATGGACTTCAGCAATGCCAAGGGCAGAGCCAAGCCGCTGCCTACCGCTTAATACTCTCCACAAGCCTCGTTTGAAGAAGGACATGTCATAGCGCTCGGGAAACACTCAATTAATTATAATTAGTCGAATTTCGATTACTCCAGGTCTACTAGTTAATTTAATTTCATGAATTCACCTTGGCAAGTTCAGTGTTTCCAGTGGATCCAGCCCTGGCGCAGACAGGAACACGGATAGCATTGATGAGCGCCCGGCGCATCAGATAATTGGCCATTTTGCTGGAAACACAAAACCATAGCTAGTTTTTAATTTAATATGAATTGTATTGTTTTTTTTTTTATTGCTTTGATGGATGGACCAGCTCACGACCCACCTGACGTTAAGTGGTTACCGGATCCCGGAGATGTCCTACCATCATTAATAATTATGCAAATTATAATTTTGCAGGTTTTTTATGACACTACGTTATTCCTTCACCGTGGAAGTCAATCATGAACATTTCATATGCACATATATCATTGAAAAAATTGGTACCTGTGGCGAAATTCTAAATCTAATGCATTGCTACGTACGAAAGCACCAAATGTCTTATACTTTAGGCCATGACAGCTTCATACTTTTAAACATACATAGTTTTCAATTTACATAATATTAGAAACATTTAGTATTATCAGGTTCTTACTGCATCACGAAGTTGTTCAAATTACTTTATTATTACTTTATACACATTTCATATGAGACTTATTGAAAGAACTACATTTCACAGGGTGTAATTCTTACTCACTATGGTCTGAAAACAATATCCATTAGCTGAGCCTGAACTATCAAGATAAGTTCACCGTGATTGAATATAATGGGTACTAGATTAAACCTTGGACACTTTTAAACATGTTATGAAAATTTATGAAAATTTTTAATCCATTTTTAATTATTGCAGGGTAATCGACCATTTAACTATCGTGCTGCAGTATTATGTAGATAAGTTCAAATAGATTTTTGTTAACATTATGTCAAGGCAATTTAAGATATTATAATTATGTTTAAAAGTAAAAGGATTTTTAAAAGAAACATATAATATTGTTTTGCATTTTCATATTTCTTTACAAGTTGTCAACTATTTTGCAGTCATTTGATATCGTCAGTACTTTGGTCGTCCTAAATAATCGTTTAGTTTAGTTTGATAATCAAATTTTGAGGTTACGTTTTTCATATTATCAATCGATAGCGAAGAGTTACATAACAAAAAAATCACTAAAATTCTAATTTTACATTTAACTATGTATGTGGGTATGTGAAATTGTAAAATAATAAGTGTTTTACAATTAGTTCTAAAGAGTGTCAGTAATTAAACAAAAATATGACAATTTTAAATTTCGAACTACAGCTAATATCTACTTGTCATTTAATTATCGTTTTCTTGATTACTATTTAATTTTTCGCTATTTATGATAGCAACATATATTTATAATAAACTGAATAGTAATTATTACCATATTGAATCAATTTACCTGGAAGGATTGGACTTGAATTGTACGAAAATCACACTCACCAACACTAGCAAAATTAGATAACTCAGAGACCTCTTGTGGCCGATTTCGTAAACTTTGCTTTGATTTGACATTCCGTTGTTTATGGAATCCAAAAACATTAAATTACGCTTTAAATATTTCATGTTTTCATGACTGTTTCAAACAATGCCTCAAAGACAAGGTTATGAAAAATAATGTATAATTTAAAATTACATTTTAACCTCTACTTTTATTACCACGAACACATTTTGGAGAATGAGATGTATGACTCTTCATATGATCTTTGGGTATACATCCAAGAAGAGTAATAGTTTTTGTAGCTCTGGTTAATGTAAACAATTGACACGACGTTAATTTAAATTAACGAAGTGACATCACCTATCCTGGGACACCATAACGCCTTAGCATAATTTCAATAACGCCTATCCTTTTACTATCCTACCTTGAAACTGGAAAGAACCAAAAAAATCATTAGACCACCAACAATTTTTTTCTTGGTTCTTACAAATAGTACAGTCATGCGTCCACTAAGTAATAGGTTGGGGAAAAATTATTTTCGCATTATAGCAGGCAGATTATCTGTAAGGCAAACTAGGCACGTGCCTAGGGGCGTGTAGTTACAAGGGGCGCGCGAGTTCAGAATTTTAAATAAATAAAGAAAATAACATATCGATGACTAAGAACTAAATGCTGATCTTTAATAGATTATATTGCACAAGCATCGATATAGTCGTATTATGCAATATTGCGGGTTTGTTTGTATTTCATTCGCGTATTAGCGTAAGTACAAGGGTCCTGGTCTGCTAAAGTCTAGGGTTTGATACAACATCATCGTAATTGCAAAAACAACTAGTTAAATTTTATAGTATTTATGATGGCCATTTATGGTCGGTAGTCGAAACAGGTCGTGATCAAAGGCCCGTCAGACTTCACAGACTGTGGCTAAGCCCGGGCTAACTCGCAACAAGGTGATACTGTGTGTGTGTGGTGGGATTGGAAGGGCATTATTCATTATGAGCTGTTACCAGCAAGCAGGACTATCGATTCTGAACTCTACTGTGAACAACTGATGAGATTAAAGCAAGAAGTTGAGAGAAAGCGGCCGGAATTAATCAACAGAAGGGGTGTGGTTTTTCATCATGATAATGCTAGACATCACACATATTTAGCCACTCAACAAAAATTAAGAGAGCTTTGCTGGGAGGTGTTAATGCATCCGCCGTATAGTCCTGACCTTCAGATTTCCACCTGTTTCGGTCTCTTTAGGCAGTGTCAGGTTAACATCACGAGAGGACTACCAAAACCAATTGTCGCGGTATTTTGATCAGGAGCCCCAAAATTTCTATAGCAATGGGATCATGTCCCTACCTACAATATGGCAAAAAGCTATCGAACAAAATGGTACCTACATACTTTAGTTCAATGTAAATAAACTATATATAAAAAATGTTATGATTTGTCTTAAAAAATGCGAAGAAACTTTTTCCCCAACCTATTATTAGCAAAAGCTAAACAAAATATGATTTCTTAGGCTGACCTCGTCGAAATGTTAGTAAATATACTTGAGTACTGTATGATTTATGAATCGATTTCTTGAATAACGAAGGTAATTAATAAAGTTTTGCATTCTGTTTGCTTAATGACGCGTACCTTGCAATTTACAACGGTTTGACTGTGACCCAATCTAATAGATTTAGAATCTAATAGACGACAAAATTCCAGCTCATTTAAGTAGACGTTAAAAAACTCAAAAAAATCAAAATATTTATTATTAAATTAAATATGCATTCATCTTTTAGTTCGTTTCTCCGTTTCATCAATAATTTCTGCAATTAAATCGTAAAATTCGTCCTTATGTATCGAATTAATTGCTTTTGAGGAATTACTTCTGAACGTTAAATCTTTAAATGGATCTGTTGCTATACCTAGGCCACTTTCGTTATCTGTGCGTTCTGCCATTTCTTTCTTTTCGTCATCAGACAAATAAAGTAAAGTTAAAATATTTTCGTCTGTGATTTTTAAATCTTTATTTTCATTTTTTACTGATTTAGAAGTTTTCTTATTTTCAGTATACCTAATTTCCACTGGTTTTATCAAATTTGTCTTCGATAGTCTTTTAACTTGAACTTCTTGGGTAATTTTATTTTGATAAGTTTCGGTCACTTCACTTGTTTCAAAATCAAGTTTTGTCACAGATTTTGTTTCATTAACACCAATATTATCGGTATCGATTTCCGTATCATCAATTAAATCAGCATATTGCTTGATTTCTTCCTCGTTAAACATCGTTCTTAGGAATTCTTTGAATAACCCCTTGTTATCTGATTTCGACTGCCGCAGTTCCTTGTTGATGGTTACCTCGTCTTCTAATTTGGACTCGCTCAACGGTTCGATTATGAAAGTCGTAGTTTCAGGCTTGTAAGATGGCATGTGCGTGTAGACTGGAGGTTTCAATGTTGTTCTTTTCTTCCCGTGCGGAACGTCCTGGAATAATTTTGCTTTAATAATACTGCTAATAGGAGCGAACACTGAGATTTCTCATTGATTTACTATTAAACTTTCGAAAATGAACTTGAAGCTTAAATTAGTGATGGCAGCTTACATATGAAGCACAGCAAGCACCATTAAAATTAAATCATACATTTTAATAACCTGCCAAAATAATACCCAAAAAAAAAAAGGACTTTAATAAAACTTTTATATAAAAAGGAAGTGAAAAATCCGATCGTCCACATCATCAGGTTGACATCGTCATCTCGACCGCAATAACATATTCCAATTAAAAGAAAAGAAATCCATTTCTATCCACGATAAGTTTAATCACCTGCGACATTATTTCATCTATCCAATCAGCGTAAAACCCAACTTTGACGAAGACGGTGGGAGCATCGGATGCACCACACACGGGAGCTCCGAAGCTGATAATACCAGCTAAAAGGCCATTCACAATACCCGGTCCGCCAACGTCGTGCTGCGGAAATTAATAACATTTGATATACATACTATTCTATATGATATATATACTTCATTTTTATTTATTTTTCCCGTAGATGCTTTAACGAACTCACAGCTAACCTAGAGTTTAGGGGATACAGGTATAAAGACATCACAATCTGAACGCCACCTTATAATCTAAGACATAAGACCGAAATCTCAATTGTCTAATTTAAAGGCTGCTCCATCTTTGAACTGCTATTTCACGTCGACGTCGCCCAAAACACGTCATTACAGATCCTCCCGATCTGTTAACGGTGCTTTCAGGTACCGCAAGCACCGGTCACCGTTCTCGTCAAGCCCGTCGCTTGCGACGAAGGGCTCGACGAGCGAATTATCCCACAGACACAGCCCACTGAGTTTCTCGCCGGATCTTCTCAGTGGGTTGCGTTTCCGATCCGGTGGTAGATTCTGCGAAGCACTGCTCTTGCTAGGGCCAGTGTTAGCACCACTCCGGTTTGAGCCTCATGAGCTCACCTATACATTAGTGCGAATCTGATATAGTCTCTCAAGGCTATCAGCATAGGTAGGAAAAAAAAGCTATTTCAATGCAGAAATAGGCAGGATGCCTCCTCGTCGGGAGGGGCTTAGAATATGCCCTACTGCCGGATAGCTAGAAATTAGTTCCTAAGATTGTCTGAGCTTAAGATACATTTCGCGTTAGAGATTTTCATTTTAGAATTGATAGTTTTCATGGACACGGATTACTGAGATGTTATTCATTTATACAAGAGAATTGTGTTAAGTACCGTCTAACGTGTAATAAAAATATTAATTTAAATTAATGAAATTACGCTACTTTGAAATTTAATTTAAGGAGGAACCCTAATAACGGTTTCATCTTCGCGATAAGTGGATCTCACTTGAGAAATAAGGTTTATTAAATGGTAATGGTAAGGTTAGTTAATTTCACTTCGTATCTTGTACATTTTTATTCTGCTTTGGTCGATAATAAAAACAAAATATAAGTTTAAAAAAAACTATAACTTCATACATTACAAGCGCCTCCGCCCTTTGATAGGAAACCGGCACAGAAGTTATCCTTTGTTACGTATTGACTGAAACAGGAAAAATTTTAACTTTTTTATATTTAATACTACATAGTTATATGTATAAAACACAATCTGGTCCAGAAAAGCTACCAATAGAGAAGAATGGAAACAGCTGGAAGAGGCCTATGTGTCACAGGACACGCTGATTACTGAACCGGGAAACCCGATGTATTAGATTTAAGTTAAAACAATTTGCTACTGTGTGTAAATATCATTGTTTAGTATCAGCAATAAAGACTTACATAAAAAATTTATATGTATAAGACAAACGATTGTATACACGTTAAAATGAAATATAAAAATAATACTAATCTGAATTAGTCCACATATATATTGAGTTCTACGCACCTGGAATACACATCCTTACAATCCCACATTGGATAAACATCAAGGACTGAAAAGGATAATCTATTTTCCCAAGGATCGACGACAATGTTGCTCGCCTATGAAAGACATAATTATTAATAGTCCGCAGCTTCCGTTCTGTGTCGTATCACTCTTGTCAGAGGGGTAGGGGTCGTCAGTCAATATCTTTGCTGTGGGCAGATGTTAAGGCGCCTCACGAGCAATCGCCAATTCGTCACGTCATTTCGGATCCTCCCGATCCACTAACGGTGCTTTTAGGTACCTCAAGCACCTGTCATCGTTCTCGTCGAACCCGTCGCTTGCGACGAAGGGCTCGACGAGTAAATTAACTCTCAGACACAGCCCACTGAGTTTCTCGCCGGATCTTCTCAGTGGGTCGCGTTTCCGAACGTCGTCAGGTTTGAGCCCCATGAGCTCACCTACTAGTTAAGGTTTCGATGGTCTCTCTAGACCATCAGCTTAGGTAGGGAAACAAAAAAGACAATTCTCCCGGTTTATGGTGAGTCTGGTACACTCTTGTAAACAGCCGCCAACTGCCGACGGTCAAGTCCGGTCAAGTCCACGGCGGTCAAATGTCAAATCTATATCACATAGGCACCCTGTAGTCAGCTATCATGGTCGGTTCAAAAGAGCTTAGAGGAAATAACAATAGAATTGTGACCTTCAAAAGTGACTTCTAACATTATAGTTTTAGAGGACTTTTCTTGACTTTTACAAATTGTAGACAGGTACCTGCCATTTACCTGGACATTTACCTGCACCTATACTCTTAGTTATTTATCCTTGATACCAATATGTACTTAGATGATATTGGACATGAACGGGCACGAACATATACCTACTAACTATACTGAGACCTTAGAACTTATATTTCAAGGTGGGTGGCGCATTTACATTGTAGATGTCTATGGGCTCCAGTAACCACTTAACACCAGGTGGGCTGTGAGCTCGTCCATACATCTAAGCAATAAAAAAAAGGACCCTGAAAACAAAACTAGGTTAAATTTGTTTAGGTGATTGTAAGTACAGATACCTTTCTAGAATACAGAGCAATGCTAACAGTTTCTGTCATTACCTACATAAAAAACATCAACTTTAATAAACTATTACGCGCTGCCCCCAATAAAAAGCGTAATAAAAATAAACTGACCAGTGGTATCAGTGACTTCGTTTCATATCTTCACTCTACATTGTGAGTTCATGAAACTAACTAAAGCTATGAGTTATTTATAACAATTCAATATGGCTATTCTTATAATATATACATATATAAAGTTTAGCTCACCCTTTTAGCCCCCCAACCAACAACGGCAACACCATCAGTATTCAAAGGCAGAGGATTATCTTCTCTATCAATATCAATCTTTCTCACTCTCTTAGTTCTTCTCCTAAATTTGATCCTCCGCTGGAGTCTTAGTAAGCAAATGTTGCTTCTTAAGTTCTTCGGGTTGTAAGAGGGGTGGAAATAGACTTCAAGGACCGGTATCACCTCACCGCCGCCGTTATAATACGTGCTGCCGACACGAACGGCCAAAAACGCTGGGTTCTCTCGGAAGAAGCGGTTATTCCATGCCCTGGATTCAAGGACAGTCTAACATTTACGAAGGGAAGAGGATGTTTAAGTCATTTATTTACACCAAACTGTGTTTAACCAAAAATATCCCGTTGTCAAAAAATAATAAGCTGATTTTATTCAAACCGCCTTCATTCTTTAAGTTCTACTCCGTTTACCACGTAATATTAAATGGGACGTGGACTCGTTTACCAGAAAAATCCATAAAAAAAGCTTATTTGATGTGCTATTTCCTTGTTTATAAACGTTAATGTTGTCGCACCACACGTGTGGTTCTGCCGAAAATAATGAAAATATTAAACCAAGAATCCTAATTGAACTAAACTTACAATTGCAAACATGAAGCTGCGGTGATGACCAGATCAGACTTGATGATGGAACCGCCACATTGAAACTTGTTGAACACTTCAATACTGGCCATGAACGGAAAGTACTTTACTTTAGTTCTTTTGCCTTGGTAGATCCTACGACCGCTTGGTTCTGTGAAATTTGTTATTTCTTTCATTTTGATAGATGAGAAATGGTTTTATTGGTGTTAGAGGATATTGCGAGCCCGCACGAGTAGGTACTACGAACCTACCTGTTTTTGTGGCGAAGGACTCTTGCATTCCATTTTAAAGGGCAGCCGTTATGCAATACATTTGGGTCTTCGATTTCATGTTTCAAGGTGAGTCACGTTCACGTTACGATGTCTATGGGCTTGGGTAAGCACTTAAATCCAGTCGTGGATGAGCTTGGTCACCCACCCGATTGGTTAACCCACTTCATCTGAAGTGGTCACCAGATCTCACAGACGTAACAGGAATCATGAACATGATGGTAAATATCCCACAAAAAAAGCTAAAAAGCTAAAATAACTACTTATACAGTTTAAGCAAATTATTTATCCTTAATACTCTCAAGAAATCTTTAATGTATACAAATTACAAGAGCTATCTTCCGAGCACCCGCTCGTTGGAAAATGTACTCTGTGTTATCACTTCCTATAACATAGGTAATACGTCTTTTGTTCATGAGTGCTCACAATCGACAGCCTATTAGCAATTTATTAAAACCGTTAGTGGAACTCGAGATAGTACTTTAGTTATGTAGCTGTAAGCCAAATCAATTTACACATACGCCAGAATTCAACATCACTGGAATCGTCGTCTTGTACAGATTCATTCGTTACTTTCCTTTTTAAATTATAATTTTCTACGAACAGGGTCAGAGCCCCAGTGTGTGCTGTTGCATCTACTTTGTGATTTAAAAATCCTTTTAATGCACCTAGTTTTTTTGAAGCACTGTTAATGCTTTTCACACTTTCATTGTTGGATGTTGTGTCTTCGTTTAGTATTTCATCTATAACATAAGTTAGAAGATCAGTATTGTTTGTGCGTAAATGATTTTCAAAACTTTTATAGATATCCTGATTGTTTTCCTTAGTCATTGTTGTAAAATATCGATGTATTCTATAGTTCTCCTCAATGTCTTCATTTTCTTTAACATTGAGTTGCGTAAATAGATTACTAATGGTATTTTCTATTTTTGTAATTGTGTCATTGTTATTTGTGTTTTCCGTTAAACTTTTCAATGTTAACACCCGTTTTAAAAACAATGAAAATACTAGAAATTCCGAAAAATGCATTGTTTTATTTTATGCTAAAATTTATGTTTGATTACAATACAAAAACCTGAGAATAGTAAAATGGATTGAACGCTATTGCATAATCAATAAATTGATTGTAACAAAACACACATTTCACGTTATTCATCGAGAAATGTATATATTTGTATTTTTTATTTCATTTATAACTTTTGCGGATGCAGAAAACAAATATTTTCATGATATTTTTAAAAGAGAAAATAATTTTTTTCACAAAATCAATGAGAAAATTCATGCTGTCGTCAACAAATTGTTTTCTGAATTTAAACTAAGAAACGGTTTGAAAAATTCAGTCAAAGGTCAACAATTAACTTCAATGCATGTTTTTTTAAATAAAATACTCGAGGATAATTACGAAATTTACAAGCAAATGCTCGTTGTAAGTAAAAACGATACAAAAAACACTAGTGCAACTGGACCAAAAACGATAAAAATAATAAATGAAATTATGAAAGAATATGAAATGAAAACAACAAAACAACCAAAGGTTGTTGATCAAACAACACGTAATGAAACAGATCGTTTGGAATCCACAGAATCAATGGAAGTATTGAACAAATTTATTAAGAAAATTGACTCTCTCAGTATTCAGGATTTAGTTCAAAACGACACTCATGAGAGTCCGATTATTGATAACAAAACAAAAACAGAAAAACAATATATAAATTTAAAAGTATGGAGTAAGTATAAATTGCCAATCCTTATGCATACAATGTTATTTAAACAACGCCGTGCTCTGTTGCGAATCGCAAGATCGTAAAAGTACGGGTTTTTGTAACAAATCTCACCCCACAGACACAGAGAACACTTTTGAAGATTTCACTTCGATCGCGTGTACTTCGCACTCACTTGTTTTTAATACGTTTAATTTAAGTGTCTAGTGCAGCTTTTCCCAAAGTGGGCGATAACGTCCCCTTGTGGGTGCTGTAAGCCTAAAGGGGGGCGGTAAGAGACCCAGAAAAAAATGGGGGTGTTGTGTAGAGGCTTGGTAGGCGATTTGTAATTTCATTTAGGAGGACTCTTAGACCCCGACGGAGCTCTCGCTATAGAATTTTTAAGTAGGTTAAAAAAGGGGCACTAAATAATAATTTATTCCCAAAGTGGGTAGTAGACAAAATAAGTTTGGGAGCTCCTGGTCTAGTGTAGTTACCGCATGATGAACGTCGTAGCGCTACGGAAGTAACGTAGGGGGAGTTCATTCCAGGATTTTCATGTAACTGGGAAGAAAGAACGCTGGAAGAGCACTATATTAGTGGCCTCAGGTCTCAGGTAAGTCTGGTGAGTTTTCGGATGGTTCCATGGTAAATAGATAACGTTTCCACTACCTCCTCGCAGCCCACTTGTTACAATAAGTGGTGGCATACAGACCCAAAATATCCGCAACCCCAGTAATTCTAAACAAACCTTGAGCCTGGGATCATCAACAACTCGAACGACTTACCATTCAAAAATTCAAATAAAAAATCAGCCAATAAAGTGGACCGATTTTACTGCTATAAGATAAAAAATGTATTATAAAATATAGCCAATTATGGTACGTAGGAATATGTTTCAGATGACAGATTGTCCACAAACACTTCATTTAGAAGAATATTCGATGGGAACACGACTAAGTATGGAAGGTACCCTTTCATGGCTAGCATACACATGTTGAAACAATTTGTCTGTGCGGGCTCCATCATCAGTATCAACTTTGTAATCACAGCGGCTTCCTGCTTACAAATGTACGTTAACTCGAAGCCTCCAAAAACAAACCATCATTGCAACCTGACCCTAAACTTAGGAATCCTAGAAAGTCTTATCTTCAGCAGGACAACTCACAGATAGCATGATGATATTCATTATGGATATCTGATCTGTTAAGAACAAACAGATAGTCCTTATTTCGAATTTCCAGTCTGGGATGTCTTCGAAATCAGGTTATATTTTCAAAAAGCTCGTAGCTAATTACTATCTTGTGTTTAATTTGTAGTGACCACTAAGCCGATTAACATTATGTTAAATGTATGTATCAGAACTGTTATGAGTTGGGGCTCCACTTTAATAAAAACACTGAAATACTAATTAAAACTCAATTTAATTTTTACGATAATTGAGGTATACAAAATGAATGTTTCGCTTTTTTGAGTTGATCCGTTCGTTGCTTCGCTTCACATAGAACTAGCTTCATGTCGCCTATGTCACGTTTGTATAGGCGCTTGAAACATTCTCGGGGCCATTAGAACAATCTCGATAAAGCCGAAATACTGACAAAATATTCTAGAGCTTTCGAAAAATGTTTCCGAAACATTCGAGAACTTTTCCTGTTGTTTCGATATCCGTTCTTGCTATCTAGCGACAAATGGCGTCACTCCTACCGGCATAACAGTAGGTACTATTTGTACGTAACATTACAAGTAATATATTCAATATATTTTAAGAAAAAGAACATGCTGGACTGAGTAGGGTTATAACAGTCTGCGGTATAAGCTTAAAACTATATAAACTTTTATCCTTCCAGAGCGTATAACAACAGATACTACAGGGAAAATCCTAAAGGCATCTTCGTTCGAATAGGAAGCGAGTACGCAGAGGAAGACGGTCAAGTCATAACAATATCTAATTTGCACTTCCATCCTGACTACGATCCTGTAACATTAAAGAATAACTTGCTAATTTTGAGAATGGAGAAAGAAATTAATTTTAACAAGAAAAGAATTAGAAGAATTAAGTATGATCGAACTGCAAGTGCATTGGCTGGTAGTGTCAGTGCTGTTACTGTTTTGGGATGGGGTGATACAGATGTTAGTTGTTTATTATTAAATTAGCTGATCCACCCCTCATGCCATCAATAATGTAGTGTTAAAAGACTTTCAAACGCGAGCAGTCGTGAACACAGTTAATATTGTATATGACTATGTATGTATTTTGATAATGTATGTAATAGTCAGGTCATAAGTATTGTCACACAGTAAAAACTTTTCTTTTAGAATGCTGGCCACAAAAATGTTTATTGAATTCGAATTTCGAATTGTTCATGAAAATAAAAATGTATACTTTTGAAATTTTACTCATTTTTTAAATATGGAGTGGACGCTTAAAGAAGACCGTGTTGCAGTTATTGCGTTGCATCGTTGCGGTTACGCGCCAATTCAAATTTTTAACATACTGAAAAATTTGAATATAACCAAAAGATTCGTTTATCGTACCATCAAACGATACAATGAAGACTCTAGTGTAGATGACAGGTCAAGAAGTGGTCNCCTTACAACCTTTTTCCCATAACCGAGATACCGAATAGCGAAAGTGGTGAATGTTTTAAAATTCTCTAATTTTGAATTATGATTTTCTAAGAAATGGTCTACAAACACTTAAGGTTAAGTGCTCGTAGGAATGATGCATGGTCAAGGTCAAAATCCATAGCAAAACATTTTAATTTATTCAACTATCGACTGTAACACGTAGGTCGTAGAGCATAACTTCAATATTAATAAAAATGTAATATGAAAGAGCTCCACACGCAGTTTCATGCACTCGCTCCATCTCACTCCCTCGTATTCGAGCCATATGTCGCCTTATCTCTTTACGTGGACTCGTGTCGGTTCGAGACTCGTTCGGGTGGACTCGCCGCGCCACGCCTCCGCGCCGCGCGGTACCTATGCTCTAATCATGTCCGCATGTCCGTCATGTTCAACGCGTTCGTAGTTCCATACATGTACACTTGGAATGGAAATGGAACTGTCTGAACATGTTAATTTTGACAACTCGGATTGAATGATATAGTTCCATATGAGGACATAGTTCCAGGAACTATTTAGGTCCGGAACTACGCATGTCTAGTTTCAATAGTAGCATTTAAAATAAAAACAAATTTATAGTCATAAATAGATCTAATTGAAATACTTAAATGTTTTAAGCGATTAAAATGGGCGGCGGTGACTTGGTGAGCACGTAAATCTTAAATCTATCGTTATTAATATAAACAAAGGTAACAATAAAAACTTTTGTGCAGAATTCCAAGAAATCATGGCATCCGAATATTTTGAAAAACCAAGAACGCGTCTGGAAAGCGGAGCAAGCGGTTGCCGAAGAAAAAAAACGTATCCAAGAACTACAACGTGAGCGCCAAGAAGAGAGAGAGAAGATGGAGCTCAACAGTCTAGTAAAAAAAAACTTTTCTAATGCTGACGACACTCGCTTGCACTGGATGTATGAAGTAAGCTCTACTCTGATTTTAGTGTTTTTATAAAACTATTATTTCCTCAGTATTAAAGTAATTGCTGTTCATAGACTTGATATCGTTTTATATGAGTCGTCTATTATCAAAGGTGGCAATCTGTGCATTTGGACAAAAAAAAATTATTGATATGTCAATACAGATTGATTTGAATATAATCGTTAAAGAATATGGTTCAAAACCTGCATTAAATAAAGGTTAATACTTAACCTGTTATTTATCTAAGATGTCGTTCAGAAGAGTTTTGTGACTGCCAATGGAATACAAAGTCAATAATTCGTTTTTCTGATTTACCAATAATTGTCCAAAAGTCACATTGCCGGCTTTGATACTAGTCGACTCATATGTGGTTTGCTAACTGAATATTTTATAATGTTTAATTATAAACAGTTTTACCACTATGGAATTATCCCTTCTCTGCTCCAATTCAGATCTTGGAAAATATATGGTTGAACAGCTAAGAATAGATTTATAGACTTAATTACAATGTTATGTATTACAAATTTAAAGTTACACATGGGCTTGATACAAGAGGCTATTAAATTACTGCTATTTTGACTGCCAAACCTGATACAATGCATATAGATAGTCAGCTGTAAAGAAGTCCGACCGAAAGACTGCCATACTCTCGTTTGTCTGCCTTTTTTTTATTTTCATTTCTTTGATGTGTCGACCCACACGTTCACAGCTCATGTGGTGTTAATTGGTTATGGAGCCTATAGATAGCCTATATATCTACAACGTAATAAAGGCTGCCCCACCCTTTGATCTGAAACGCATTACTGCTTTACGGGAGTAATAGGCAGAGTACCTACCAGTGCGGACTCACAAGAGGTCCTACCACCAGTACCTCTACTATTGTTCCAAATCCTCTTCCAACAACAACATAATTTTACTCATGTTTATATTCTTATTATGCATAACATTTTCTCTTCTATTTTTATTCTATTTATTATTATTGAAATAAATAAAAAAACAGTCTACTATTTAAACATTTTTTTAACTTTAATGCACATTACTTACTTACTAAAAAGTAAAACGTAGAGAAAATAGGTAGACGGAACAGTAAACAAAAACCTGTTTTCTCTTACCTTATCGACATATCGATCCTGGATGTTTTAATTAAATTTGATGGTAAAATATGTACTATGATTGTATTGCATTTAGTATGATAATTAAACAAAATCTGTTGTGATAATGTATATAAAAAAATTGACTATTATGAGTGGTAAAATTGAGAATTTTTGTTAACAGAGGCCTGAAAAAACAGTACAGAATGAAGATTATTTACTTGGAAAAGCTATTGATAAAAGTCATCAAACAGAAAAATCTGAGACTGATGCAATACCAGCAATCACAAAGCGAGTAGTTGGTTCTAGCATGCTGACAGCTTCTGATGATACACAAGTTGATGTAGCAAGGAAATTACGAGAAGATCCTCTTTTGCTTATTAAGGAGCGAGAGCGTGCTGCTCGAGCAGCCCTTCTCAATAATCCTCTTCATCGTCGACGAATTGCTGAATTGTTACGAAAGGAACAAGTAAGTTATTTAATAAATTGATTAGGGAGTATTTAGTAACAAGCAAGATTAAGAACTAGAACTAGTGAACAAAAGAACTAGCAGTGATAAGATTTAAATCAAAATTATTTGTTAATCTGGATTTCAAACATAAAATAGACTTTCTTAGAGATGTCAAAGTGCCAGCTTTTCTGGTAGTATCAATACTTTGGCATGGTTTTTTTCAATTTATGTTTTCAATTTACCCTTTTCTGTACCTTAAGTTGTGTTATGTGCATGTATGTCACACTTTCTGATCTGGTAGTCGATAGCTTATTAAGTATTTTGGATTATTGCACACCTTTGATGTTACCTGATCTGCTTATTAAGATATTGTGCTTTACAATCTGATGCAAATTTTTAAATTACTAGTTTGAAAATATTATTAAACAGTGTCATAAGCTGTAGTTTAACTCTACTCAATGTAAATACTCAACTCACTCAAAAGAGACTGAAGTCTGACTTACTTATTGAAAAAAGGAAAACAATAATCTGATGGCTAACAATTGTTTTGTTTGTAAATAGCAATAGGAATTATAACAGCAAAGTCACAAATAGTAGTGTTTGAAAATATATATTTATATTTTTTTACCTATTTGATGTCAGCTCTAATTGGATGCACTACAGGTGTTTGTGTGGATTGTTCATTGAAAAATGGTTGTTATACAAGAAATGTGGGAAAATTAACAAAACAATACATTTGAAAATGCAGACAAGAACAGCATAGTTCACTTTATTCCCTGTAGTATGACAAAAACATGCAACCTTATTAATCAAATAACATTTACAGAAAAATATGTAGAATGTAAAAATAGAAATCATTTGATTCTTTTCAAGTTTGTTGATGTTTGGTCAATGTGCTAATGATTTGAACAAATACTGACTGCTTCGAACAGATAATGCAAGGAGTTGAACTTTCATTCTCATTTCATTCAGTTTCATTATATTTTAAACAAGTAAATAAAATTACACAATTTTATTTCCACATCATTCTTTGTAGTGTTGGTTATTGTTAGTGTTTGTAAACATGTATTGGATGCTCATATATAATTAGATACTGAGTTTGTGCTGAAAATTTAATTGAAAAGCAGATGAAGTTCTGCAGAAATTATTCAGAACAGGATTTTTGTTAAATACTAGACATACTGCACAAGACTCTTAAACCATTAACAAACTCTTATTAGACGAGTATATCTTAATAGAGATAACAATCAGCAAGTAGATGTAGCACAATGAAAACGTTTTGGTTTATCAATCTCTTATGACTCAAATAACTTATTTATGTACTTACAAATGCTTGATATACGACAGGACTTGATATTATAAATGTTTTCCTCAGTTCAACTCTTTGGATTACTTATATTATGAAGTTCAGTATAGAACACTAAATCGGTTCCTATAATGTTTGAAAGTATACATTGCAGGAACCAATATAGTTTGATTTACTATTAAATGATCTACGAAAATTTTTATTTTTAAATATTATTAAAATTGTGTTTTATTTTTTATTTCAGGATTCGAAAAAAGAGAAACATAAAAAAAATAAAAGCAAAAGTCAAGATCTTGATGCTAAGCTTGCTGCTAAACTAAACGCACTGGGTGGAGATAAAAACGTTGACTTGGCTTCCTTACTCGAGTCAAGTGATTCTTCTTCTGATTCGTCTGCTAAAAAAGAAATTAAAAAAAAGAAGAAAAAGAAAAAAGAAAAAATTAAGCAGAAAAAACAAAAGAAAAAGGAAAAGAGTGAATTTGAAGAATCTGATGACAGTTCCGTAAATGAAAGAAAACACCATAAAAAGAGCGACGGTAAATCACGAGAACATAGTAGTAACTCCAAATCATTAACACACGAAAAAAATAAAATTCAAGATTATCATTCTACAAAAGTGCTCAAACGAAACAGTGACCAGGATCTCAGTCAATCAAATACATTGGCTAAACGCAGTAGGAATGATGAGAGTCGAGAGCGAAGACGATCTAATTCACACAGTAGGACGCATCGGCATCGGAGGTCTGAAGAAAGCAATCACAATTCTTACCGTAAAAATACACAGCATACACAAGATAAAAACAAACATGAGACTAAAAACTCTAGAACAAAACTCAGTGATCAAGAACGCGCTGCTAAGCTGGCCGAAATGGCGGCGGCTGGTGCACAACGAGAAATTGAGCGGGGCAAACGGGTTGCTGATCAGCGCGTTGCTGATGAACAGGTTCCACAAAGCCATCGAGGTTCTCGGCGGAATGAAGCGCGTGTTCTTCCTGATTCTATTGAAACCAGGATACACTCGAATAGACATTACATACAGAGAGGCAGTAGACATATGGATGAACATTTTGCGCGGAGGTAGTAGAAGAAGTGAAGTGAGAATTTCAATTAAATAAAACAATATCAAATTTTATTTATCCTTATAAATATAGATACACATTATATTTTAGTTGGAAAAGGTTGCTCATTAATCTTCTGTACCCAGCAGAATTTAGTCTAGAGGTATTTTTTCTTTCACGATCTGAAAAAAACATGGTTAAGTTATTTACATATTACGAGGAGAAATAATGGTAAAATATTCCCTAACTATTTAATAAGTCGATAATGAATGAATCTTATATCAGGAAAATTTTCATTTATTGTTATCAAATAAATGTAACTGAAAGCGTACTTTTATAACTACACAGCAAAACAATATATTTATCAAGATAATAATATATCGTCTCTGGTATAACACGGTTAATTCATATCGCGCTGTAGCGAAACTGTCCACCATCATTTTGTTGTTTAATTAAACATAGGCTCAATATATTATGTACAATATAATAAAAAAATTGATAAATCTAGACTATGTGAGTCGACTATTATCAAAGGCGGCAATCTGACTTTTGGACAATGACTGGTAAATCAGAAAAACGAATTATTGACTTTGTATTCCATTGGCAGTCACAAAACTCTTCGGAACGACATCTTAGATAAATAACAGGTTAACTATTAACCTTTATTTAATGCAGGTTTTGAACCGTATTCTTTGAAGGAGACTATTATATTCAAATAAATCTGTATTGACATATCAATAAAAATGTTTTGTCCAAATGCACAGATTGCCACCTTTGATAATAGACGACTCATGTGTACTGTGTTGACCTCATCTTGTTGTTTATCGAAACTGTGTTATACGGAAGTGAAGTTGTAGTATATAA
The DNA here is from genome assembly GCF_003987935.1 of Bombyx mandarina. The sequence goes on along the minus strand of NW_021011489.1, from coordinate 1,607,000 downwards.
ATGAAAGGAATATACACCATATTACATATCACCTATGAAAAACAAAGCGTAAAATATACAATTTTATGATGATTTAATGATATTCTGAATATGTAAATGAAAAGATAAGTTAAAAAAGCTTAATAGAGCGTCTTATGAGCCCAATCACCCTATTTCATTCGTGAAACAGTATGTAGTGCGTTTCGGGTTGAAGGCAGGAGCAGCCGTTGTACTGTAAAAACATATATAAAACTCAGGAGTGATGGCATGTACGTTGTTGATGTCTGTGAGCTTCGATAACCACTTAATAATACCAGGTAGGTCGTGAATTCGGCCACTGTTCTTTACAATTAAAAAAAAAAAAAATTAATTTAAACTAATTTTGCGGTTAAATCTCGTGGTTATTATTTTCATATTATTATTTCGGATGTTTTCAGTTTTCGAGGTCCCGAACGACTATGAAAATCTTTTTACTTTTCTTAAAAAATATACAATTTCTTGGTACTGCCCCTATGGTAAATCCGTCTTTTTTAAAGCAAGTAGCAAGAAATTTAATTTACCTACTTTTGGTTAGACATTAATATATACGGTTTTTTTTTTCAAAAATAATTATTATTAAGTGGGCGAATTTATATATTTTAACCTTAAGCAAAAATATAATACAAATTTATTTACTATAATGTACTTTCAATGCAATATCCAGACGCACGCACCCCTGCGGAGGCGGGGCGGATCGCTAGTTAAATATCTAAGCAAATAAATAAAATTGGAGTGTCTGTTTGTAATAATAAAATAACCACTTTTTACTAAATGCGTAAGTATGTATAAACAGTACATATAGGTACCAAAAGAATTTAAAAAAATATTTTTGTCTGACAGTCTGTTTGTCTGTTTGTTTGTCTGTCTGTTTGTTCCGGCTTATCTCTGGAACGGGGGGACCGATTTTGACGGAATTTCACTGATAGGTAGCTGATGATATAAGGAGCAACTAAGGACTGTTTTAGATTAGCTTCGACGGCACGACAATAACCGCAGGTAACATCGCGGGACTCAGCTAGAATATAATTTTAATCTCAAGTCTTATATTACCTGGTATAAAACCATATGCAGGAAGAATATACATACTGTCACCCATCCGTATTAATTGTACCCTAGCCTATTTTCCTATCTGATTGCTGTGAGAAATAGGTATGTATCATTTAGATGATATATTTGCACTGTTTTTCGGCTGAAAGGCGAGACGGCCATTATGCCACAGCAACCGCGATTACGTGCATAGGTTCAATTAATCGTAAGCATTAATCTTTCTATGTATTAGCAGGATTTAATAGGATTCCTTAAAGCGTTGCGTTAAACCGTAACATTGTTGGGAACTAAAGGTGAGTTTACATGGCTGGACCGTTGAAATTATTTTTGTTTTGAAGTCACTTGGAGGCACTTTTAGACACTAGTTGTCGCGGTGTTTTTCATCTTGAAATTTCACGATAAGTTTTTTAATTTGTTAAAAAAACTAGATTTTGTTCGCTGGAAAACAAACAAAATTGTTAAGTTCATTTAATTGTCTTAATCTAATGAATATGTAATCAATGCCTAGTATTTTGAATTAATAGAAAGTATTTAAGAAGTTGATTTGTTGGTTAGTGGGTGTGCTTAGGAGTGTGTACCTCTGCACACATTCCAGCATAGATGGGGTCAGTATCCCAGGGACCGCGCTCGGGGAGAGGCAGCGCGCGACGCCGCAGCTCCGCCACGAGCTCGGCCACGTCCATGATGGGGATGGGATCGAGCCCGCGCGCCAGACCCGCTAAATACTCCACGTAGTGAGCCCTGCAACAACATGAGGGCTTGAACACACCTCGATCAGCCCTCGCTTGTAGAGGCCCTCGAGCGAGCCGTAGGGTCGAGGCGGCAATCGGAGTGCGGCCCGGCGCACCAACGTTTCCAGGTCGTCCACGCCCAGGATCGGCAGAGGATCCACTCCGTGCCGCCGCACCGTCCGGCTCAGGTACTCCAAGTAATGATTCCTGCAACACACGCCGCACTCACCGCGCCGCTCATCTCCCACATACGGTTTTTAAAGTTTAAGTTAAGCTTGTTATGCTTGAATTGTACATTGTTTTTATTCACAACATAGATATAACATACCCACCCACTATTCTATCATACTTACTTGCACAAGCCTGCATAGTTTGCCGGTGCCTCGCTGCCGCACACTCCGTCGACGAGGCCGGTGGGAGTCTCTCGTTGTAATTGTGTCGGACACCGTCCAGTACTTCCGGGAGCTGCTTCCGTTTCATAATGGACATTATTCATCTAAAACGTTTAAACTATGTTAAGAAGTACCGAAGTTAAATATTTCAATAACAGATTAAGATTGCGATTGCGATTAGACCAGTGTGCTTAGTGCGAGTTTCTTAACGTTCTCGATAGCATAAAAGTTAAGCCAATTTTGTATGCAATTGAAACAGCGCCCCTAGCGGCAAAGGTCCGCAAACGCTCCCATTCCATACAAATATGAGCCAACTTTCACGCTATCGAGAACTTTAAAAAACTCGCACTAAGCACACAGATACTGCGAAGGAAAATGTGTTTGATACAAAAAGTGTTGCGTCTGTTCATGTTGTTGTTTAATGCTGGTGGTGGAGATTACCATGATTTCGGTATAATAAAGATTTCCACATAACCTGTTGTTTTGCTGGGCAGACGGGCTTTTATTCCTACCTTGTATTGACTAAAGTCTCAAGGCTGTTGGCGTCATTCATGCTGTGATGTCTGTAGGCTTGGGTAAGCATTCAACAGCAGTGTGCTTAGTGCGAGTTATTTAACTTTCTCGATAGCGTACAAGTTAACTCAAATTTGTATGGAGTTGGAACGTTTGCCGCTAGGGGCGCTGTTAGAAAACTTACTAAGCACACAGGTGGTCCATGAGATTATTTATTCATCATTGCGACAAAAAATAAAGCGATACGTACTTGTAACAATGTTTGCAGTTCGTGTGGTTCTTTATCTCTTAAATAAAATAAACAGTTTCTCGGGTGATGTGCATGAAGTCCTAATTTTGCACAATAGTCGCTCAAGCCGCAGCGTGCGCCCATAGTAAAAGGCTTTCCACATCCATAACAGAACTCATATTTGCATTGAGTACAAGTGAAATGCATACATCCACCTCTGAAAACAATCTCGCTAATTTATTTACGTCGTTCTACTCTAGTTTCAGCAATAATTTACTACATTGATTAGTAAGGGACGGAATTAGTTAGAACACTAGGTACTTTACTTATAATGTTCGCCCGGTGATTGAATTTCGACCTATCGCTGACATCCTAAGATTTATTAATTATTTACTCGTTTTAAATAAAATTACTTATCATTTTGAAAAAATATATTTTTTTTATAGTAATAAAGTTCAATAGATCCTAAACAAGAAACCAGACAGAAAACTAATTGGTTTTTAATTGTTTATGTTTTTGACTTTTTATACAAAATATAATTATTATAGAGATGGTGAATTTTTGTGCTGTTGTACTTTTAGAACGGAGTTCCCTATCGATTGTTTTAGTTCAGATATGTTTGCGGGCCGCGAGGGGTTAGACAGAAGAAAAAGTGTAACAATGAAAATGGACACTAAACACCGACATTTTTTGCAGTGATATTTGAGGCACTTCCCAAGCACCTTGTAAACTGAAACTTTTTTCTATCGATACAGCATGCTGTCAATTTTGAGGATATCCTCCGTTCTAACCGGGTGTTCATACTAGGAGGGATCAAAAAGTAGTGAGAACGACATACTCCTTGGTAAGAATTAAGAATAAAAAAATACTAGCAGGCATAGCTCAGATACATATTTGTAATATTAGTAAAGATAAAAATTCTTTGATTCTCTTTTGTTTTTTTCTGAATGTAGTCATTTGTTTTCTTCGTGTCAAAAAAAAAAAAAGAGAGCTTTTTGCAGGACCAAGACAAAACTTTTTTTTTGAAAGGGATTGAAGACGTGGACTCGGTGTGTAGAGAGACTCGGAGACTGTAGAAAACTAAATTATTAAGTTATCTATAAGTTAGTTATCTATAAGTTAGTTATCTATAAGTAAGATGCCTGCGAGCAGTTCAGGAAATATATGACTATTATACATGGTGTATATGTTTTATCATATCGTACCTTGACAGGGAATATTTGAAGCGACATCGTGGACATTCGAGGCCATTGTCTCTTAGGTGTTGTTGTATCGCGGTCAATGACCTTTCAGGATCGTTGTCATCCAACCAAGTAGCATATTGTTCACATGTCATACCTTCGTGATTAGCCGTCCACTTGAAAATAATTATTTTATTAAATTAATTTTAAATGGAAATTAGAAAGTTTAACAGATGTCAAATACTTAGTTATTACGTGTCAGGTGGCTGGTTCGAGATCGGACACGTACCAAGCAAGTCCCACTGTTTTTAGATTAAATATTTTCATTATTTTGATTGTCAGAGCACGCGGCTCACTAGATGTTAAGTGGTGACTGCTACTCATGAACATCGGCAATGCCAGAGCCGCTGCTCTTAGAAGTTAAGTTGCTTCAGGTAATATAGGTGAAATTTATTTCTGTAGAGCGTAGTAGATAGATGATATGGGTATTATATTTCGAAGCCCTGTTCATGGAATAGATAGTAGCACACGCAGAGATGCAGTTACCTACTACACAGCACACGTCTAGCGTTACTACGCTCGCTACCGGCTTGCTGTTAAGTGGCAACCCGAGCTCATAGATTACATCGTTAATGTCATCTTATCTCAAATATATTAAGTGTATAATCTATGTCATCTTATGACATAAAGTCGAAACATACACTGTGTTGCAAAAACGTTGATTTATTCGTTTATTTATTTATTGCTTAGTTGGGTGGCCGAATTCACGGCCCACTTGGTGTTAAGTGGTTATCGGAGCCCATAGACATCTACAGCGCAAAAGCCGCCATCCACTTTGAGACATGAGTTCTAAGGTCTTACTTTTTACAGTACGAGGCGGATGCCCCGCCCTTCAACCGAAACGCATGTAAACTTGTAAATTGTAGCAGTTTTACTTATTCTTACAGGCTTCCTGCATGATGCACAGCTAACTGAGCGACACTCTGGGCAACGCAATTTCTTTTGTTTTGGATGAACAAAGAATCCCGAAGCACATTCCATGCACCATCTAAAATTGGGGTCTCGAGCCAGAGTACGGTCACGCAACTAAAACAAAGAAAAACTCATTCAAATGTTTCTACTTATGAAATCACACAAACTTAAATATAATTATTTCTAAATTGATTAGCGAAAAGAACTTACAGCTATAGAGATATCTATACGACCAAGAAGAGGTTCAAGAAATTACAGCCGAGACCAACCTTCAACAGTGCAGTAACCGGAATCCGGAGGGACCAATTGTCATTTTAATTTTTTTAATTATTCAACAAACACACAAATTAGTGCATCAATAGGCGTTTTTGAAAAAATACGCCGTGCTGTCTCTGATGTTGAAATGTTTATTAATTTCAGCGCATATCAAATTATAGTTTTCGTTACAGCGATTATTGGACTTGATTAAAAATAGTTGAAATTTAATGTACTCTATTACATTAAATGTTGAATAATTACCTTTCTTTGGAATAATTCGTGCACTTCCGTTTCGAGTAACGTCTTAAGTAGAATATCCAAATGTGCGAAATAATCTAACCAGGCGTCTTCGGGAAGATTTTCTAAATCTGGAACTTTGCAGTATGGGCACACGCAGTCTGCTATGCTCCTTTCCGTGATTTGAACTGTGAAGTAGTGTCGGGCGCATTCTCGACAGCATCGGTGAGTGCAACGTAACATCGATACCATCTGTGCGTAAAAGAAAATTTTAATTTTTAAACTTCTACACCTAAATAATACTCATAATCTTTTTTTTATTTTTTTATTGCTTAGATGGGGTGGACGAGCTCACAGCCCACCTGGTGTTAAGTGGTTACTGGAGCCCATAGATATCCACAACGCAAATGCGCCACCCACCTTGAGATACAAGTTCTAAGGTCTCAAGTATAGTTACAAACGGCTGCCCCACCCTTCAAACCGAAATGCATTACTGCTTCACGGCAGAAATAGGCAGGGTGGTGGTACCCACCCGCGCGGACGATCGCGCATAATACAAAATCATCTGACCCCAAACTACGATTCTTTTACTATGGAAACCAGATACTGCATTATTTACATACATTTATGTGTTTAAATTTAGTGTCAATCATTATAATATTAAAATATAGCGTAATAAACAATTTGATGACTAATATGTAGCAATATTGATACTAACTTCATGTTCAGGCAGTCTAGATGCACAAAGTTCGCAATCTTGATGCAAATACACAAGTGCACCTGTTATATCTGTACACTCAAGAGCTGCTAAAAGTGCAGCTGACGATTCAATTCCACGTGAAATTAACTCTACTGCAAGTTGCGCTTGTTCCCACGTTTCTGTCGCCCCTTCTGCTAATAACATACGGGCTTGTCTCTGTAATCAACATGTTTTCATTTATTGTATTATAATCAATAGTACAGAAACCTTTTTTTAGGATTGAAGGATTACTGGTGGCCCGGAAGCATTTCTAGTTTCATCAGGACAGGTGGGCGAACAAAGGCTCAGCCAGGATAGCGGGAGTTGCTAACAGCAGCTCGAGCGCCTCCGAAGGAGACCTAACAACTCAAGAGCAGCTGCTTCGCGAATGAATCTATTACCGGCTCGGAATCGCGACCCGCTGAGAAGATCCGGCGAGAAACTCAGCGAGCTGATGCATGGGTTAGGTTGCGCGTCGAACTCTTGGTCGAGTTCGACGAGTACGGTTAGTACAGAAACCTACGCATAGTAGATTCATTTGAAAAACAAATTACCTCTGGTGATCCTTCAGGTAAACGTATTTTGGCCAAATCAACTAATTGCCCCGAGACACGACGTAATGTGAGAGGTGGAGGCGGTGAAGGAGGATTGTAATTTATTTCTTCTACCGGTTTCTTTACTGGCGTTTGAGAACTTTCGGAATCGCTTTCAGTCCATTCGTCCTCAGTTCGACAAGTTTCACGAAAGTAATTATTTTTCTTTTCCATTGTTGGCTGTACTTGTATTGATGTGGCTTGTTCATTTTTATGTTCTATAGGTGGAGGTGGTGCTGGCTTTTTTTTACTCATTGTAGACGTTGAAGGTTCCGGTTCTGATATGTTAGATTCCTTAACAGTATTTGAATTTTTAGGTCTTGTATCAAATAGTCTCGTTTGCAATTGTTTTACATGACCGCTTTGTATATGTCCAAATTGTGATTTAGGCGGCGCAGGTGCAGGATATTGTTTGATCGATGCTCTGCGAATGGGTACCTTAGAGGCTACAAATTTTGGGCCGTTTTTTTCTAATTTAGTCTTTGTGCCAAATACATTTTTAATTAATTTCGGTATATTAGATTTTGATGCTGGATTTTTAGAATAAGTTTTTTCGGTGATCGATGCACTGTTTACGGTACTAATTGAAGTTTGTACTTGATGCTGTAACGGAGTTTCTTTAATGATATTTATAGGTTCCAATTGTATTTGATTTGCATTTCCATTACGTTCGTTTTGGTCAACCTTATTAAAAATGTCTATTTCTTCTATTTCTCTTTGTATAGTTTGTAGTTGCACATTAGTATTTCGATTATCCGATTCCTCCGCCGGTAGCGGTTGTGAAATATTGTCTAATTGTATTTGTAGCTCAGTGTTTTCCGTATTTTGTTTTATTTCTATATTTATGGCTCCAAATTCTAGATCGTTCCGTTCGGGTTCATCTTGAGTTGCATTAATTTCACCAAAATTTATTGTTTGTTCTTGTTCAATTTGATCATTATTTGTTCGTTCAATATTATTTTCTCTAGTGCGTTCGAGCGGTGGAAATGGCTGTGTAGTATTTAATACTTCTATTTTATTAGATTCGTAATGGTTTTCTGTATTTTTAAAAACATTTACTAAATTATCAGGAGATGGTTCATTAATCAAATTTTCATGAGTTGGTTCAATTGTATTTAACTTTCCTTTTAATTTAGGTTGCTGGTTTTCCGATATTATTAACTGAAAAGACGCCGATGGTCGATATTCAGATACTGTAATAGCGTGTTTTTCTATTACTGTTATATCTGGCAATGTATTCGTTTGTAAAATATTTTCACTCTCAGAAATTATTTTCTGTTGCATTTTAGTACTATTTAATTGGGCATATATTTCTTCAAAAGAGTTAACGGCCACGTACAAATTATTATTTGAATCTTCTTTTTTCACGGGAATTGTTGGTTTAATTTCTTCTACAGTAACAATATGCTCTTCTTGTAGACTTCGAGCAATTGAATCTAGTATTGCCATGTTAGTATTTTTAAAGTCATCTACTTGGTTTTCGATATGATCCATTGCTTCTTCAAATTGTTCATTGTCTTCAGAACTTGTTCTATTAGAAGCTTCGCTCTGTCGTACCGAATTGTTAGTTTTGATTCTGACGTTCTGTGTGTCCTTGCTGTTTCCATCTTCATCTGAAGTAATATTTTCAGATTCTTCTGTTTCATGGTCCGTATCACTATAACTGGTTAACTGTTCCTCGTTGGACGAACTTTCGTGTTCACTATGCGAAGTGCTATTATTTTTAAAAGAGTGCATGTCGGAGTCAAGTTCTTCTCTCATCTGTTGTATTAGTTTTTGAGTATTATCGACTATATCATTCAAGTTCTGTGATTTATCATCATAAGAATTTTGTATTTTATTTTTATTTTCAGGCTGTTTTTTCTCTAATACATCCCTATAGTAAGTTTGTTTGTTACTTTGAGCTTCTGTTTGTTGTTTGACTGCTTCATTGTTTGGGAATATGTTGTTATCGTTTTTTATTGTTGAGGCTTTTGATTTTTGTTCTTCAGTTTTAGAAACTACTTTAAGGGCTATTAAGTTATCTTTTTTTTCATCCACTAATATGTTTTTTGTAGATTTTCTGTCCGATATATTTTGTCCTTTAATCAGTAATTTTTCATTTTTATTATTTTGAAGTTTAATATTGTCGTGTATTATGTCTGTCGGGAAAGATTTGCTGTTCGGTTCCAAAATGACGTCATTTATGTTAGGTAGTGGACTTGCCTTTGTTAAGGCATTATACGCGTCAATAAAATCATTTTCAGATTGGATTAAATCATTGAAGTTTGTTCTGTTTCTGTCAGTTATAGTACTCTCTTCCAACTTTAATTGTGTATTTTCTAATAAACTACGTAAGAAGTTTTCTTCGTCTGTGTTATTTTTAAGAATATTTAACGTTACAGTTACGTCATCTCTGTCGTCATGCGGGGCATCGTACGAATGTTTATTCCAGGATTTAAGATTCTGGTTCGTCTCGTATTCATCTTTAACATTCACGTCCAACGGTAGAAACATCCAATCGTCGTCTCGAAACACCGGTCGCGTCGGTGCTTCAAATTCATCTGAACTATCTTCTGCTGAAACGTAAACGTGACGGTTATGACGATGTACGATGACGTCACGATCTTATACGTAACGGTACGTCAAGGATTCAGAGGGCGTTGAAGATTACCGCGCGCGCGTGACGAGCGGCGCGATGCGAACCGCGGTGGAGCTGCATCATCATCTGCACCGGCTGGCGAGCCCCAGACACGCCCTCGGACTCGTCCTTCTTCGCCCATTTCAGTTGATCCTGCCTGAAATGTAGATTCATCATTGAATTGTGAGCTTCACTTGGGACAAAAAATATGAAGTTGACAACACGTACTATTAGACTACTTAGGATGAGGTTTGCTCACCTGTCGACGATGTCGTTCAACACATTCTGTAACCGCAGGCCACATAGCGCCTCGATGCCGTGCGAGTGACGCTCGAGCTTCTAGTTCGGAGATGACAGCGTCGGGTGCGAGTCTTGCAGCGGCTGCTCGTACGCCCGCGCACAAGCTCGGCCACCGCGAGCGCAACCATGCGAGTGGTGCTGCCGGACTTTGTGCTAATGCAGCTTGCACTTCCGCGGCACTGAAGCCCAGGCGTTCGGCTTCCGTCATAAGCTTGGCGAGCTCGAGGCCGCGTTCTGTTTCTCGTCGGCCTGCGCCGGATAAAGCTTCTAGTGAAGTGGCGCGTGTGGCTCCCGTCGGCTCGGGTGAAGCGGCCTTTGTCAAAACAAACAGTTGAATTGTTAATATTGCGACGGCGAAGACGATTCTACGAGTATACTCATGTGACACGCACCTACTTTAAACTTTCTATTGCTTGTTATTTTAAATGACATAAAGTACAAAATATCATCATCAGATCATCTGAATTAAAATAATGTAAACGTCCAAAATAATAAATCTAAAATATAACAAAAAGTAATATTAAATTAAAAATATATTTATGGAAAAGCAACAATTAGCGACAAATGGGACTAAATAACACCACCGACAAATATAGAGATTTACACAGATCGGGCAACAATTATTGTAATGGAAACTTAACTACCTCTGAGCCATAAAATCCAGATCGACGATGCGACCTTGGTCTCCGTAGATCTAAATGTGAAGCTCTACGCGACATGTTTCCATGGTCCCAGTCACCTCCCGGACTGCTGTCCTCTTCACGCCACTCCCACCGGTTGGTTGTTCCCAACGTGCGGACACTGCGGTCGCTCTCCTGGGATTAAAGTATCTATTAAAGCACGGTTATCGATGTTTTGGATAAAAAAATTGTGGAGCATACACAGTTAGCTTACACGGGTGTCGCTGGATAGTGAGTGTCTGCTATGAGATCGTTCACGTCGACTTTCGTCCCGGAACCGTCGTCTTGGTCGCGATCGAGATGCCGATGGGGCGCGTTCCCATTGTTTAGGTACTTCGTAGGTCTGTTTTGGAATTAACTATCTTTATACCAGTACTTTTATAATTTAATTAAAAATTTAAGTATAACGAATTTTAAATTGAATAAAATTCTTAAAAATTTTACATGTAATGTAATCTACGTAATTGTCTCAAACAATGATAGTTTGCTTCAAATTTTTTTGTAATAATTATTGCTATACTTAGACAGGAAGTCGAAAGCGATGAGAAATTGAAATTTGAATATCAAACTTATAATAGCTGCCGGCACGGTAGGTCTTTCCACTCAGAACGTATAAGCATTTTTACAGCAGAAACGAGCAGGATATTGACCTTGACATTAATCCGTTCGTCACAATACGCTCAAATACCAGTAGGTACTTAGATTTATAAGAAGGCTAATTTCGTTTCTTTACACGATGTTATTCCTTCAGCGTAACAATTGTACTCTTCATTGTACTCGAACAAGTGAATGGATTTCCCTAAAAATTGGTATATTTATTGTAGATAAGCTACGTCATGTTTAAATTAAAATTTACCTGTGTAGAAATGCTTTGTGGTGGTGGAGAAGTCCCGGTGTTCGAGACGTTTGTTTTATTGGATCTGAAACTACTTGCTCTGACGATGACGTCGCGCGATGGCGACGTCCCAGTGGACTTTTTTTGAACCTGTTTCTCAGGTTCGATAGATACACGATTGTTTTCACGTGGAGGTGATGGACCAACTGAAATGCTGTGTAGTTGTGGTTGATCTTTAACAGGAGAATCCTTAACGCTCCGACGTGGGGAGTCCTGGACCCTGTTGTCGATTTGAGGAGATGACGTAATATTTCTATTCTGCTGGGAGTGACGAATGTCGCGAGGTGGTGACGGACCCACGGCAATGTCATGTCCTTTTGTACTTCTTTCAACAAAGCTGTGTTTGTTTTGTTCAATAACGGGCGATTGACTGTTTACTATTTGCATTGAAATAAATTCTTCTCTAGGAGGTGACGGGCCACAACCAGTAGACTTTCGCTCTTTGCTAATTTTAGGACTGCATCGCACCCCGTCTGGAAAAAAAGCAAATACGTATGAATTATTAGACATTAATTAAACAATTCAATCGGAGATTCAATAAGATTGTATTTTCTCACTTTGTTTAGTTGGTGAATCATCATGGGTGGCAGTAGTCGGTGTTGATTTTTTTGTTTCAATTTTTAGCTTCTCCATCTCTTCTTTTACGCCTGATACAAGGATTTTCGGAGCTACGGTTGGAGTGCGACAACAGACTGCACACACTCTAACTCCGGGCTCATTGACGAACGTGCAGTGCTCGCATTGCCAATTGATTTCCGGCGGGGGAGGTGCGGGTCCTAAGTAGTTATCGTTGTTTTCGTGGATGCTGCTTGGAGGGACAGTGATACTTTCTCCTTCGCTTTCCGTATCGGCGTCGCTGGAGGGCAGTGGCGGGGAAGGGGTCCGATGCTTGGTGCGGCGGGAGGCGCGCGATCTAACACTCGCGGCCGGCGATGGAGCTCTAGACCCGGCACGGGACGCGGCGCGGGACATAGTGCGCGTTTCCACTACAACAAATGAAACAGTTTTTATTATTAATTTGATTTTTACGTTATGTACTGATGTTGTTACATTGGTATTAAATTAATTTAAAATTTCACTGGTGGTATTATAAGCCTGTGATATACGTGATATACTATACAATAGATTTTTGGACGTCATTCTCATCTATGTGGTCCGATAATCCACTCAATACCAGGGGAGTCGCCGTGAACAGGACTATTCTAAAATAATTTAAGTTCCGTATTTATAATGTCGATAGCGGCGAAAACTTAAAACATTTCATAGACACATTAATTTTTTAGTGTATTATAAAATACTAAGTACTTGGAGACAAAAATAGTTGATATTTCATCGGGAATTTACTTATCTACTAAAACAGTTTTTTTTAATATTATATTTTTAAACTGTACTGTATTCGAAACGTCGTAAACAATAAAATTTCCGGTTTCCGCAAGAGGTGAACCGTGAAAACCGTACTATATAATTCAATTTTTAAAATACCAACCTCTACGATGTGGTTGTGGCGTCTGGGAAACATGATGCGTATGCGCATGCAACCGAGGGTCGTGCGGTGGGAGACAGCAGGGTGGGGGCTGCCAGGCTCCCTGCCACGGATGGTCGAGGCTCGCACAGCTGCCGTATCTCCAGCCCGAGCCTGCACATTGCGCGCATCCTCCGCACGTCGCTCCGCCACCGACACCTAGCTCTAATACTGACGCACCACGCCGCAAGGGCCGGTTCCAATTCTGTACATGCGAAACGTTCTCTGGCTCCCATGACTCCGGTGGGACATTCTGTATTTAAAAACCGAAAATTAAAACAGTTTTTATTCAAAACAAGCAGGCAGCTTGTAAAGAAAAGTGTTTGTAACCTCCTTGGACAAGTGTATTGCTGCTATGCCGGACTAAAAATCCGACGACGGCTACGGCAAGTACTTTGTTTCTTAGTAAATACTAATACTATTGATAAATTTGGTGGTAGGTCCTTTTGTGACTAAAAAAGAAAAAAAAACTTGTCAATTTGAACCCCGCATATTTATAATTGTCAGTTTTCTGTTGTGAGATTAGACGATTATAATCAGTACCGTCATTCGACTATTTCTACCGCAAAGCAATCGTAATTTTCGATTTGTAAAATTCTCAAAATGTAGATGACGGCATCAATATTAAGAATTTTATGGGTTCGGATTTTTATTCCGTGAACTAGTCAATAATAAATATACCGCAGCAATAACATAGCATGAAAATTAAAAATTGCGCTTAAATATAAAAGAATGCGTTTTGTATCCCCATTAGGATGTTAGGGCAAAATGACAAAATTATTATATTGTCATAGGTCCTTGACTCGTGGACGAATTTTGAAGTTAGTCGAACGTCTTGAATTCGAAGAAGATTATTGAAAGAATCCCTTACATAGATTGGGGATAGGCTAATAAAAGCGATTTAAAATAAAATCGTTACTAAGGGTGTTAAAAGATACTTAAAATGTCTTCAATACCTACTTGATGCATATTAAATCCTTGAAGAGATCCTCTTTGTCTCGCCCAAGCTGGATTGAGGTGGCCAAGAGTATGGTGTCCTTGTGGTTGCATGCTTGTTAACTGGGGCATATTTGAATGCGGCATTGATGTGGGTAGATACGGCATACTGCCGATATGGCTAGAGGTTGGTATTGTGGTCATCTTGGCTTGAACGTGGAGCGGCATTTGCGAATGGGGATGTGGTGCAACGTGATTGTTGATGGGGGTAGTTCCTGTGCTTCCACGTGAAACTTGGGCTATGCCAGCGGACAAATGACCTAGTGTTGCACGTCTTTGATCCATCATAGGCTTAGGACTGGCGCTTAGTCTGTCTCCGCTCAGCTATAAAAAAATAACAATAGCATTAAATATGTGATGGCCAAAAAAGAATAAAAAAAGTATTTTTGATATTCGTTGTAACGCGAAATTACGAACTTTAAATTACATTAAATATGTCATTAATTTGTTTTGTTCTAAAAATAAGGGGAGAGAAGATGGCCATCACAGCGATAATGAAATCATTGAATTTCGTCCGAGTCACCAAACCGACGAACGAATGTAAAAAAGTTTCGCTTCAGCAAGTTGATGCAGAATTCTTGGGGATCTCTAATATCGCGTTTTTGTGCAATACACCAACGTCATTTGTAGAGTGAAATATATTCTTTGGAGTATTAACGAAAATACCTTGTGTCGTCGCGGAGGCGGCACGGGCGGTGCAACTTTTGGTGGTAATGGAGGTCGTTCTTCTCGTAGTTGGGCAGTCGACAGAGCCTAATAAAAGGATTAGTATATTACATGAGCTATATAATATACGTATAGATATCAGGCATATCTGCCTGAACCATTCTATTTAAATGATAATCAGAACAGAAAGAGTTCTGATGATATTCAAATAACTAGATAGATTTTTATCGGACACTGCTGAAGTGCTCATAAATTAATGAAAACATTTTGTTGAATTCCGTGCCTATATGATACTACAGGGGCGTACCTAAATAAAAAACCTTCACTTTTAGCGTCGCATCAGCTATTATTACACATGGTAAAAAAGGGTGTCCAAAGAAAAAAAGCCTTTGCATTTTATTGCACTTGATGATAGGGGATGAGGTCATTACGTAGGTACCGGAGTCGCAACTGTGTTGCGGTCCCATCTTTCAAATCGGCACGCATAAATGCTGGGCAGTGTAATAGGTTAATCACTATTGTCGACGCGATAGTGGAAAGAGGATTAAAATCACTTTTATCACGAATAGATATAGAGGATATTGCGATTATAGTATAGTATTATAGTACTCGTATATAGTATTGTAGTAAAGCTGTTATTTCCGTTACGGTGCCTTTAAACACAGGTAACCACTTAATAGATAGATCGTGCGATTTGCAGCCACAGCTAATAAATTACAAGTAAGAACACTTTCGAAGTCATACACGTGTATTCATGCGTAGGTGCGTAAACAGTAATTCTGTATGGGTATGAATTACGAGTACATAGTTCTGAGAAATTATTGAAGTATGTATCAAAACCATACGTGGCACAGCGGTGTCACGCGTTTTACCAGTTTATTTGGTCTTGAATGAGTTCGTTAACTAGGCTCCACTATCACCAACGCTAGAGGCTGCGAAGATGAGATCCGAAGACGTTGTGCTGTGACCATATCCTCAGTTGAGAGGCTAACAAAGATTTGGAGAGACCGCAGTATAACAAAAAACACAAAAGTTCGGTTAATGAGATGCCTGGTCTTTCCAATCTTTCTGTATGGGGCTGAGACGTGAACGCTGAGGATGCAAGACCGTCGTAAGATTGATGCACTGGAAATGTGATGTTGGAGACGTCTCCTTAGAATTCCGCGGACCGCGCACCGTACCAACGTTTCGATCCAGAAGGAGCTCAATATCAAGGAGAGACTATCCGTCAACAGTACAAATACGAATCCTCAAGTTCTTCGGGCACATCACTCATAATGAGGACTCCATTGAGCGGTTAGTGGTGCAAGGGCAAGATCTCGCGGGCGATCCAACACGATGGACCGACCTCATAAAATCTGTGACTCACTCCAACATAAACGATTGCTCTCACTCTGCGAAACGCCGTGCCCCATGGTGTCGTATCGCGAGAGCATCCCTATCGCAGGATCCGACTAATGCATGACCACGACCACTCTGTCAAGAGTGTACGAATAGGAAGAAGAGTTCTTTATAACGACTTTTTTTTAAAAATATATTTTATCATAAGTTTGTTTATGAACGGTCAGGTCGGTAGACTATTGGCAATTTGTTAATAATGTCAATAGTTTGGGCTACGATTCAATTTAGGTTTATGTCTATATGAGTAGAACTAAAAATTGTACAAATAAGTGTTTATGGAACAAAATTGAATCTGTATAATTTATTGATTGATTTGAATGATTATAAGGACATATCTCGTGTAACAAACAGGTACTAATATTATAGTATTTGTTTATTCAATTTAAATGATTTGTACAGGGCGCAACGCCAAAATTATAATATGAAAAATGACTATCGTAGAAAGGAACGTATTGTGCCAAATAACTATTGCGTATTTAAATTGATTTAGGTAAGGTTATGCATAACACATTTCAACTGGTTTATGTGATTGTTTGGAAGAGATCGCCGTTATCTGTACTATATTTTAATGTTTATACATTTTATAATTTCATTGGGTCAGGAGGTCAAAGACTTATAATATGAATGTAGAATAGGGATCGCAGCGCATATACTTCCACTGTTCCAAAATCTTCTCAAATTAACACTTTTATTACGCTTTGCTCATTTTTTAACCGTCTTCGCCATCTTCCTTTCTCCGTCATTTTGTCTGTCATTCTCTTCTCCCTTTCTTTCCGTTTTCTCTCACTCACATCTTAACGCTCCGTTCCACACTCTTTTCATACGTTCCGTTCTTACCAATCCTACATGAATGCATGCATCCACCTTCGATCTCATAACCGGAGTTTCAATTCTGTTGCATAACGGCTGTCCCACATCGGAGTGCATGTTTCGCGGCAGAAATAGTCAGAATGGAAGTATATATACATGTGAGCTTACAATACACCCGTAATTGTAGTAACCGTGAAATCAAATTTGAACAACAGTATAGTTGCATCGCTTGATACGAGTAAGCCGTTTTATCTTTTTGGCTACGACGACTTCAAGACCTACGTAACAAGAGTACTGTTGATAAAACTCTGCTATTTATCTGTTGGTTAATGTTAATACTAATAAATAACTGATCCAAAAAACGTTTATCGATTGCGTTTAGATAGGTGTTAAGTAAGGCATTGACCTGACGTTGGTGGTGTCTGCGTTTGGGGTGTCGATGGTACATGTCGTCGCAGGAGGCGCATAGAGCGCGGCGGCCGCATTCCGCACAGCGGACCCGGGCTCCTCCGCCTCCGCACAGTCCGCATGACGCATCAGCATCTACAGGGTGACCTGCACGTGACAAAAAAAACAAAATATTCGATACTTATGATTTTTACTGGTGGTAGGACATCTTGTGAGTCCGCGCGGGTGGGTACCACCACCCTGCCTATTTCTGCCGTGAAGCAGTAATGCGTTTCGGTTTGAAGGGTGGGGCAGCCGTTGTAACCATACTTGAGACCTTAGAACTTATATCTCAAGGTGTCTGGCGCATTTACGTTGTAGATGTCTATGGGCTCCAGTGACCACTTAACACTAGGTGGGCTGTGAGCTCGTCCACCCACCTCAAGCAATAAAAAAAAAAAAAAAATTTAAAAATAATATATAATAATAATAATCATCACCAAGCAATAAAATAATAATAATAATAATAATTGATATTTATATTCATCTTTATTAGACGCAGTTCGAAAATAACTTCTAGCAGTTATTTGACATAAAACCAAAATCTCTAGGAATTATGCGTACAAATTTTATTTTAAAATCGTCTAATCGATTTTATGATACTCCCTATATTTGTATGTTGTTTTTATTTTATATTTATAGAGCACCTTATAATCTTGTATGGAATAGTTATCAAAAAGTATTGGAGTGGTGTGGTTGTAAGTTTTTTCAATAAAAATAAGTATAACGTCTCCATTGGGAACAATCAGTGTAATTAATAAAACTACAATATTCCATATTATAATAAGTCGTTCTGTTATATCCGCGTAAAATTAAGTGATAAAGATGCGATAATGTACATAGTAAAAGAAGAAATAATTCAACTCAAAACAACAGAAGACATGAAACAAGAGATCTTGTCGCGATTAAAAGGACCAAGTTTGTTCAAAGGCATATGCTGCATCCTAAAAGCCTTGATCCCAAAGAAGATGTTAAGAAGAAAAGAAACAACGAATCCGACGAAAAACATAGAAGAGCTGATCGAACATTTAGGAGTTATAGGTATTTCTTGCTCTTTAGCTACAGAGCCCTAAAGAATATCTATACTCTATACTAATATTATAAAGATGAAATATTTGTTTATTTGTATTGAATAGGCTCCGAAACTACTGAACCGATTTGAAAAATTCTTTCACTGTTTGGAAGCTACACTATTCCCGAGTGACATAGCCTATAATCTTTTTTGAAAAAAATTAGGAACCCTTACTAATACTCCAATAATGTAACCCAAGGTGTAAAAAAGTTACCTAAAATATTCTTTACATCGCGTGCAGAATAAAGTAATGTAGTATGACTTTGTAGAAAACATTATTATTTACAAAAAGTGTCACGACAGCATATGTCTAACTATTATAGTTATGCCGCTATAAATGTTCTTTTATTTAAAATAATAAAACAACGTCGTTGTTTTTGTTACAGATCCGGATCCGGAGCAGGGCTGCTTGTAATTTATAAAACAGTAAGTACCTGTAGGTGGTCGAGGAGGAGGCGGCGGCGGTGGATTTAGTTTAGCGTTGACATATTGATCACTGGGAAACTCGACGACTTCGTAGTCTGGTTCCGGTTTTGTTAGCGGTGCACGTTGCATTGGTTGTGTGAAGGGATGATGGGATCCGGAGTGTATAGATCTAGACATCGTCGGCGTTGGAGGGACGGCGCCCCTTGGGTCGCGTCCTCGACCCTTCAGCATCCTTTATGTTTGTTAATTTACTGCGGAAAAATCGTAAATCTGATGAAATGTTTTTAGTTGTTAAAATCACGTTTTATCTAACACTAGTTTTCTGATCGTATCTATGACATAACTACATTAATATCGCAAGGGCGCAGATCTTTAAACAGAAAAGAAATTACATATTAAAGTAATTAAAATGAACTTGTTCATCGACTGCTTTTCTTTGAAAATTGTATATAAAAGTTAATGGCACAATCCCTCATGCTGATCGTTCATGTTAAAATATTTTGGGATTGAGTTATTGATATGTATTATACAATCAGGAGACTTTTCATGAGAAACTATTGTTTTCCAGATAACCATTGACTGCCTTAATGGAGAACTCGACTTTATCAATTGGTGGACTACCGTTCGTTCAATGGCTGCGAGTACCCGCTTAACAGTAGGTATGCTGTGTGAGCATTAACTCAGATATGAGACCTAATAAAAAGGAGGCCCCAAACTCAAAAGAAAATATTCTTTTCAGCTCGTAAACAAAAATGGGGTCGAAAATAAGTCAAACAAGATTTATAAAATTATTGAGAAGTATGTTTAAACACACATACCTAATTTATATATATGAAATAATGTATGTATGTTCACCTAAAATTATCTTTCTGCATCGTCTCATGGCTTTTATGTTTTAATATAAAATTACATATTGTTGCGCGCGAAGCCGCGGGCGCAGCTTGTATTATAATAATATACGTTGCGATGCCGTGTATCTGGCAAATTAGAAAAATGAACATTTACTTGAAAAACAAATCAAAAATTTTTAATTCGAAAATGTTATTTACAAATTTCGGAAAAAATAATTTCTATTTATTTCAAATACTTTGCGTCAGATTTAGCGCGTTTGCTTAAGACTGTTTTGATAGATATTAAATTATGACCGGTACATAAGATGTTGAAAATAATTTAAACATGGTTATGTAGATTTGCTACCGAATTCGCAAGTAAGTACATCGGCATTATTGTTAAGTTTTTTGTGTTTATTATCATGTGCAAATGGCAGCTGTGACCGGGATAGTGCGGGCGTTGCCGCGTCGCCGACGCCTTGTCGACCCATTTACCGCCACTCATATCCCAAAATATCCAAAACGATGTTCGTACTCTATGAATAAAATTAAAATTCAGTTAGGTTAGTGAGTACACTGTAATTGAATATTTAATAAACTATAACGACAAAAAAAAATTGTTAAAATAAATTGTCAGATTTTAAAGTGTGTTATTATTTTCAACGAAACATCAGAAGAATTTACAAATGAAAAATCGGCAGTTAGATAGCGTACATTAATTTATAATCGATTAAGATCGTACCTGTTTGTTTATTTCAAGATGTTGCACAAGAATAAACAAAGCACTGTTTTTTTTTGGAATCTATTCATGGTTCTGAATTATGCAACTCTGGACATAAAGTTCATTTCACTGCACTGTGTCTGGTCACTTGCGACCCACTTAGAGCCACTGTGCTGGCGGAGTAGCTCTGGTCACACGTCTGCTAGCACGAGCGCGACACTCGACCTACTCTTCGTTAGAGTCGGTGGACCTGGTAGCTGATAATCATGCTCCCTAACTGGATGAAATTGACAGCACGTAGACGCGTGTGTGCGACTCGCCTCTATTTCAGTACGCGGCTGTGTTGCCCCGATTTTACTAAAATTACGACGCGTTGCTATTTCCGCACTCTCACCCCGTTGCGCCCACTCTTCGGAGTCAAATACTTCGCGAACTCATATTTTATATTAACAACTTATATTTTTAATCACATTTAATTAATTTGAATCAAAATGAATTGTGAAGTGTTTCTTGTATTTGAATCGTTCGTATGTGCAATTTAATTGAGAGGTATTGTTATTTTTAAAACGTGTGTTGCTGAGATAATGTCACCGCCACCCAGATATTTTATAGGAGTTAATGAACTCTGTAAACAAGATGATTGGAAAAAATGGAATAAAAGACGGATAGCTTTGCGGCTATAAAATAAAAATACGCAACATTTCTTATATTTTAGAAAAAATGTACTTAAAAAAAAAAAATTAAAATAAAGGAAATTTAATTTAAATTAAAAGAAGCAGCGGGGACAAGTAATTTCAGAGGAGTTCGGGTCACTCAAATTTTTAGTGTTAAAACCAGAAAAAAACTTAAAGCTAGTATAACAATAACCAGCAATCAAATAGCCAGTATAACAATTTTAAAGTTATTATTGCCGATGCTGTTGTCGAAGCTCTCTGTGGAAAACATGTATCTGTTTATTTTATTTTTCTTTGTGTTATACAATATTTGATTTAGAATCACAGTAACTATATACAGTATTCGGACTCTCTCTTTTACGGTTTTCTATGTTATTGGTATTTAAATATCAATTAATCTTAAAAAGAGTAAAGAAAATAAATATCAAACTTGGTTTTTGATGATGAAATAAGGAAACCGAATTATAATCACACGAAATCACCGACAAAAACAGCTTACTTAGTTCACACCGAATAGAAAGAGACAATATTGTAGAAAACTTTTTTTTTATTTCTTTCGATTTTACGCCATTTCCCATATTTTTTCGTGTTCATTATCATATTACAATGTGGAATGAGCTGTAAAAGAAAATAGGATTGCAATGTCGTACTATCGACAGATACAACAACACTTCGTCTGTCGAAGACCAGAAAAGAACAGAGCGGCCGCATGCTGTTAGAACTACAGGCTGTTACAAACTGTTAATGCTGTTAAAGCCAGAATTCCTTGAAACCCCATTAGGAAGTAAAAAATCTTATCGCGAGAAATGAAGATTCCCGCTAGGGCTCTGTCGCGTATTATAAAACAAGACCTGAAGCTCGGCGCTTATCGTCGATATACAACAAGACATGCCCTAAATCAATCTTTACAATTAAAGAGAGTGGATCGATCAAAACGTTTTTTGTCGCGATAAGCAGGTGAAAGGCACAGAAATATCCTCTTTACCGATGAAAAAATTTTCACGATTGAAGAACACTACGATAAGCAAAATGATGCAGTGTACGCTCACAGTTCTAATGAAACTGCTTAAGCGGTCGGAAAGGTACAACGTGGACGTCATCCTGCGTCAGTGATGGTTTAGTGGGGCGTGTCTTATCAAGGAGTCACAAAACTACATTTTTGTGAAAAAGGAGCGAAAACTTCAGCCAAATTGTATCAATACTGTCTTGGATCATGTTGCGCAACCTCTCAATAATACACTTTTTAAAAAGATACCGTGGACTTTCTAGCAGGACTTTGCACGTCACAAGGCACGGACTACCCAAGCCTGGCTTGTAACCAACGTTCCAGACTTTATAAGAGCTGAAGACTGGCCCTCATCTGCTGCTGATCCCAAACACTAATGAAAACTCAACACTATCTAACTTAAAGAAACAAAAAAATATTTAGTGCGGATATAGTGACGAAATATACTATTATAATTAACGACAAGCATTTATGTTTACACAAATGAATTTTGTTTTTGGACTTGGCTTTTAAATATATATATATATATATTTTATTGCATAGATTGGTCATACATCACACATTGGACGAGCTCACAGCCCACCTGGTGTTAAGTGGTTACCGGAGCCCATAGACATCTACAACGTAAATACCGCCACCCACCTTGAGATATGAGTTCTAAGGTCTCAGTATAGTTACAAATAAATAGTATAGTTTAAATCGATTCTTATAAATTTTTAGTTCGAAGGCGGCTGAAGATCCTCAAAATGTTGAAATCTCTTTTTTGGTTTAAAAAGTGCACGTCAGTTTTAAAGAGACTGTTTATGGTCCTGTCATACTTGATATTACAATTATTATTGTTGTCAACGATATTGTAACAACAGTGGAACGAATTTGTTTTGTAAAAAAAAACCTGTATGGATATTTTGTACAGGTTTAAGCAGAATGGGTACTTTACCGCTGAACTGTACCACTTGTTACACTCGAAAAAAACGGGCGATCCTTCGGAAACAGTAAGATTTTTTATACCCTCTACTTTTTCAATATTAAACGCAATGTAAATGATTCCATTTTATGCTGTGCCCAGCCACTTTCGATCGTATTCGAAGATCGAGACAGCCCGCTCTAAGAATTCCTAAGCCTTCATCGTTTAAAAATGAGTAGTAGGTCATCAATAAGTAAGTGGAAGTGTATCCATCGCAATTCAGTTTTGAATATCGATGCAAACAACACATACTATTTTTTCTTAAACATGCTTAGTGAGGGAAATTAATAATGAAACATTTTGACATTTGTTGATCATAAAATAATTATTTCGTCTCCCATTTATTCAGCAGATCTAACATTATCGGAGAAATAAATATATTTTGTTTCATAATTCCCGACTAAAAGTTTTATGTGTACTTATCACGTAAATTGTGATTAAAAATGTACCTATATGATCTTTTTGCTTGACGAATTTTTTTGTTAAAATTTTCAGTAGATATTGTGTTTATTATTTATTAGGTCAACTGCGTTTTTTATAGATCATCCCGTCGGAGTATATGACAGAAATGATGATGGATAGTCAAAAGAGATTACAGAGTCTCAATAATATCGAAATTAATAATTTACTGGCAAGTGGGAATATACTAGCACAGAAAGTATTATCCTTTCTACCTAGCATTATCGTGTTTCAAAATTTTAAGCCTAACGAGAAACTAACAGCAAAGTTTTCAATTAAAAACGTTAGCAAGGTAATAAAATAGAATACTTTCTTTGAACGTAAACGACAAACATAAACATAATAATATAATATATATGGGAATAACGTAAATATGTGCCGCAATAGGGGGTCTTTTCGCTTAGTCCTCATAGCTACCGTGTCCCTTGTGTAAATTTCACTATATTGAAAATTGTTATTAGTAGCTACGTATGTGACACCATGATATATGAGGGATATAGATTTACACCATGATCTAGGGCTTGATTCTATCCGTAAGTATAAGTCAGTTTTGGAACGCTAATTCGCGACAGCGCCGCGACACGACAACCTCTTATCGTGACAGTCGCTAACTACACCCCTGATCCGGTTCACGCAGCAACAAACCATCGTTGACAGCCTTGACACATCTTAGTGGATCTAGGCGCTTGGACAGCTGTTATTAGCAAACTCCTCCTGGCTAAGCTCGTATCTGCCTACGAGTCTTAGTGAGCAAATTAGTCTTGCAAGAGAGCAACCCCTCGTCCCTAAAAAAGAAAACTAATTTTATACTTTCCATAAAGCAAATTTGTATTTAATCTTCGGAATTGTGCCCAATAAATACTATTCAATGTGAATAAACAAAAGTAATAATTTAGAACTCATAAGTGCCCCCATTTTGTCATAATATCTTGATCATGAAAACAATGAAAAGTACGATCATCGTTATTGACATAAATGGACGAAGGAGCGCAGCAGTGCAGAAGTTTTAAGAGCAGCACATTTTCTTTACAAGAATAAACGAAGAATGAAACCCAAAAGAGAAACAGCATCATTACCCTTTATTTCTACATATAAATATTATACATTTATGAATACTTATGTACTTAATTTCTTCAGGCACCCGTATTCCTGAATATGGCATTCAAAGAATCTTCATACTTTTTTGTGAAACCATGTAGTGGTCAGATGATTTCCAGATTGGCTCCTGGGATTAGTGTCAAATTTATTGTAAATTTTTTGCCTTTACAATACGAAGATTACGCTCACAAAATAAGCTTTTTTACTGAAAATGATCAGTACGTCTTGCCTTTAATAGGTGAGTTAAGTTTAAATAGATATTTTGGCTAGCTTAACATTGTAAGTTGTGTCTTTCTTTAAAGCTCACGTTAGAAGTATAAATGGTCGATAAAAATAACTTAAGGTCTATTTTTTCCCCTACACATGCTAATAGCCTTGAGAGGCTATTTAATCTTATCCTTGACGTGTAGGTGAGCTCACGAGGCTCAACCCGGAGGGTCGCTAACATTGACCCTAGCAAGAACAGTGCTTCGCAGAATATACCACCGGATGGGAAACGCGAACTATTGAGAAGATCCGGCGAGAAATCAGTGGGCTGTGTCTATGGGTTTATTTACTGGTCGGCCCCTCGGTGACCGGGACAGTCTATAGGAACTAGTTTAAAATACATCAGTAGGCTAAACAAAGGTAACGTTGAAGATATTATTTCTCTTCTAGCCATGGGACCGAGACCTCTACTGAATTTTCCTGATAAATTGTCGATTCCACCTGTACCGGTGAAAACAGAAAGTCATGCGCTAATGTCAGTGAAAAACATCGGAAATATGTCCACTGGCTTTACTCTGAGCACGAAAAGGTAGACACGAATACGTTGCAGACAAGTTTAATAAATCGGAAATATTTAAAAATTACTTGCTATTGTTTATACTAACAACTAGATTAGACTAAAGTGATGCATTTCATATGTCACAGCCCGTTTTCAATTCGACCGGAGTCATTCTATTTGAAGCCCAATGAAAAAGTAGACGTGGAAGTAAAATTCAAGTCATTAAATTTGGGTCAAACTTCTGGCACGCTTTTTGCAAGCTTTGAGACCGGTATGTGTGTATAACCTCCTGATCTCTGACCATATTTCGCTTCACCATCGCTGTATAACGGCCGTTTTCAATAACGTATCTGAGTTTTCGGATAGATAGCTATCTCCGAATATCAGCAAGAGCGTATCTATCCTTAGTTTGCGTTTCACAATCACGGATAATTGCTATCTCTCTTTAACCAACAGTAGATAGCTTCTTCCCTCCGATTTATCCGAGCCTCTTGATACGTTTCGTTCTACTACAAATACGAAACAACATCANCTCTTCGTATATAAGACCGGAGATACGTTTCACTCCACCTCTGCGAGCCAAACGACGGATAGCCGGTTTCGTGATGCCCTGGATGTTATCACGCAACACCTTCCTGTGACGTTTAGCGCCCCCCTTTCCAAGACCTTTGCCTCCTTTACCGCGACCGGTCATCTTGACGAACTTCTCGGTTTGTGTTTTGTATTAGTAGTAGCAGCAGACTTTAACGCGTTGCGCGACGAACGACGAATGAGCCTCCGAAAATTACGTTCGGACCTATATTTATACGCTGCGCCTGTGCGCGCAACCACGGACGATTCTTTGAACGTTGTAAAGCGACGCGGGGAGGGGAGGGGGGGGGTAATATTCACAACGACGTTGTCTTCTTAGTTTATCGAATCGAACGTTTGAATACAANGAGACGGAGACATTTACGTATATTCATGTTTCATTTTATGTACGCACTGAAATACTGTTATATTGTTTTCTTGCGAGTTAAAGTGCTGAGTAAGAACGAGATAGATATATGTTTATGTGTGTGCCTTCAAAATGGGTGCTATTTATATAAGCAATTGTACGTATAGAACAATATGTCGTGTCCCTACTATATAGGTCTATGGTTTATGGTTAATTTAGAGTTTAGACGTCTACTTTCAACTGTCATTCAAGCAAGTAGCAGTACCTAGTTCTATTTTTCCAACTGGAAAGGCAAAGGTATAGTACCATACACACATATCTTTTATATGAAAAATGATAATATGAAGTGATTTTTTTTCTACCTAAGCTGATAGCCTTGATAGGATATTTTAGCGTAACCTAACAAATAGGTAGTTGAGCTCACGGGGCTTAAACCTGACGACGTTGCTAACACTAACCGTAGCAAGAGCAGTCCTTCGCAGAATCTACCACCGGATCGGAAACCTGACCCACTGAGATCCGGCGGAAACTCAGTGAGCTGTGCCTGTGGGTTAGTTAAATTCTCCGAGTTCTTCGTCGTAAGCCACGGGTTCGACGAGAATGATAACCGATGCTTGAGGTACCTAAATGCAAGGTTAGTGGATCGGGAGGATCCGAAATGTCGTGTTTAGAGTTATGGAATGAAATGAAATGAAGTTGATTAATTTGAAACATTAATCAATTTCCATGAAATGAAATGAGATGAAGTGATATGGGATGAAATATAATCTCAGTAGAATGGTGGTTATTTATTGAGGCCTTTTTGGAGGATCCCGAGAAGGTACGTCTAGAGGCTTTGTTTAATTTTCCCACATTTGTGCACTTTCACAGATACTAAACAGTTAATAAACCACCTTTATAACACATTTAAGAAGAAAACTAAATAGACAAAATAAAACAATTCACACAACATCTTTCAGTAAACTAATGCTAATGCCAATTGCCAAATAAGTATCGATACATAGAAGTGTAATACATGGTTATTCTGTATCGATAGACAGATCGTGAATTTGATTTCACCAACAAAAACGTTTCTTTTAAGTGGTTATCCCTCGAATCTATCCAGAAATACATGAAGTCAGCGTCGGAACGGTACTTCGATAAGGATATGCGTCATGATAATCGCCTTATCGTTGCTGCCGCTGACTACTTCCCGAATCCTGATCACGTCAGAGCCAGTCACCGTCGACGCCATAGACACGTCCTTACGGATCCATCAGATCCAATAACCTTTGCATTAGACGCCTTCAGCTCTAACACTAGGAGCAGGCTTAGGGACCTCGGTAACCGTACTTGTCGAATTCGACAGAGTTCGCCGTGCAACCTAACCCATGAATCAGCTCGCTGAGTTTCTCGCCGGATCTTCTCAGCGGGTTGCGATTCCGATCCGGTAGTAGATTCATTCGCGAAGCAGCTACTCTTGAGCTGTTAGGTCTCCTTCGGAGGCGCTCGGGTAGCTGTTAGCAAATCCCACCCCTCCTGGCTGAGCCTTTGCTCGCCCACCTGTCCTGGTGAAACTGGAAAGGCCTCCGGGCCACCAGTAATACTACAATCATCAAAAAAAAGTGGTTATCGATTCTATAAATCTAAAGGCTTCGTCAAACAGAACGCGTATTTAGCGCGCGTCAGAGCGATAAACTGACGGCGCGCTATGACGCCGAAGCGTGCTGTACTACTATGGTAACACACTGTCAAACAGAGCCCCAGCGCTATAGGTACGCAACGCTCTGTCGCGGCGTTAGGACGCTTTGACGTCAGGCGTTGTAATTTATTACAAATTTTATTTTACCATCCGAGTGAATGTGTATTAAAATACTGGATAATGCCCGAAAAATTGATAGAAATAGTTAGAAAATACCCATGCTTATACAATGCCACATCTGAATCACTCGACATCTTAATACTTTTATATTTTCACACTGCTATCGAAAGGCACTATGATTTGGCGAATGCGTTGCGTCAAGGAGCGTCGGACTCATCTAGTCAATTTGTGTGACATGAAAAGAGCGCGACGTTAGAGCGCGACGCAGCGCTAAGTACGCGTTCTGTTTGACGAAGCCTTTAAGATATAGTTGAAGTCGAAACTGTAATTAAATGATTGCCATACCGTATTGGTTCTAGCTGGAGGTTTTTATCTTAATTTTATTGATAAAACTAATTAATCGAAGACCAGCATGAACAACAGAACTGAGAAATTTAATTGTGTTGGTACGACAGGCAGACAACTAATTTACTCACCAAAAATATATTTTCAAAATGATTATTTTTGTACTTTCAAGTTGCTTAAATAATTTTGGTAGTGAAACAATGAGAATTTTTTGCAAAATTCTTTATTTCAAATAAATTACAAACAAAATACCTAAAATATAATTTAGCTTATGGGTTTAGTGTTGCTTCTAGCTCCCCATTGGCTTGTAATTCTTTTATTATATCCAAACCTCCAATCAGTTCTCCTTTTACATAAAGTTGAGGATACGTTGGCCAATCTGAATACTCTTTCAGACCCTGACGAACCTCTTCATCCGTCAATATGTCAAAAGTACCAAATTGAACCCTAAAATCAAGATAACATTATCAATGCCTATCATAATGTTACGCAGGTAAGAGTAACGCCAACTATCGCCGAATAGTCGAAACGAACACCAAAAGATCTAGTGAGATAGAGAACGCTCGATAAGTACGACGCCATCTGTTATCAAATGGCGGAAACGCATATCGAAAATACTCTACTTGTAAGGAATGTTCTCGATAATTCTAGGGATGTCGTATCGACTATAAAAGCGTTGCAGAGATGCCACGAAGCAGTTAGTAATCAGAACTGATCGAAGCGAAACAGCGAACGAATCACCTGAAGCGAAGAGGAAGAAATTAATTGAGAATTTTAAAATGTTCATTAAATGTTTTGAGTGTTTTAAGTTAAATAGAGTGTTAATCTGTAGTTCGGTAGAATTTTTATTTATTCCGTAACCCAGCGCGTAACATTAATAAATCCTTTTTTATCCAAGTATATTTTCCCTTATTAATTAGAATAAACAATATTGTATGTGTTGTTTGTGTAAGCTTGCTAACTGAGGCTAATAAAGTTTCAGTATTCTAGAGATTTCCACCTGCCCATAAAGCATCATCAATGAACTGATTGCAATTGTCATGACGAGCATGAGGAAATTGAGCCAGTAAAATATTAGAGTGGTTAATTAAATTTGAATCCTTTACAAATAAAAAAAATCAAAAATCTTATATTTCAAGACATCAAAGTCTCATAGTGTGCAGTGTAGCATTACAAATAACTTAAGACACAAAGATCCTATAAAAGATCTTACAAAGATCCACCTGTTTAAATATAAAGAATTTTTGAACATAACAATTTACGTACAAAATAAGTAAAAAGTTTATTAGTTACGGTATACCCATTTATAAAATTAATATATTATTATCAGAAAATGCAGGTAACATTATTTCAGTGAAATTTTCAATTTCATATCACACGAAAATGCTATAAAATGTCCACGTGAGTAATTTTGTTCAGCGCACAAGACGCAACGATTCTAATTCACGGATTTCCAATTTTCAGTCATGGAGATAAAATTATTGATGGAATAAAATAAAGTATTATCTATGAGTTAATTAAATGATTTGAGTTTTAGATTGGCGTGTGTTAATAAATTACTAACCAGTCAGATAGCCTTTTTTTGATATTTGAAAAATAAACTTATGTTTTTGTTAGTAAAACTCGTACACATATTAAAATTGCTAAATTCGGTCAACCCTAAGCACCCTTTATTGTTAGCGGCGGGAGACGAATTTTGATGGGAAGTGGTTGTGAATATAAATATGCCACAGAGAATAGTTACACATTCCACGATCAGGCCTGATGTAAGCTGATTTTATTTCAAGACTATTTTTTTAGTGCTGCTAGTATATTAGACCTACGTCATTAGTACAAATAACTATGATAACGGATTGATAAGGACTACCTATCATAAAGTATTTATGCTAGTCGTTTTATCTAGGTAAATTTTTTTTAGTTTTTGTTATAGTATTTTCTTCGAATGGTTTTACTTTTACGGTTTCATTTCGCTATTTTCTGTTTTATATTATTTAAGATGTTACTGATACTTTACAGTATTAATGGAAAGCATGTTTTCTTTTGTTTATGGTCCGTAGGTTCTAGATGGGTCATAGGGCTTCAACAGTATTTTGCTATAGCAATCGGTTTTGGACTATGCACTTTACTCAGGCCACAATAGCCCGATTGTCTTCATCTCCGCCTCACATTACGCCGCCAGCTTTGTTTAAAACGTGTGGGATGTGTGAGGGCTCTCTTCTGAGAGTATGGCCTGTCCATGTACATTTCCGGCGCATGATCTGCTTGTCAATTGACATTTCCCGACACGCCTCCCAAAAGTATTCATTAGAGTACTTCTCAAATTAGAAAATGCCAAGTATTTGCAGTAAGCAGCGTCTGATGAAAACCTGAATCGGCTGCATGATCTTTTTGGTTGGACAAGACAAATTTTACGTTTAATCGGTGGATTTCGAGTTTTACTCCGCAAGAATTTCGTCAAGATGTTACCAAATATTGGTCTAATGCAGCGTGTCATAGGTCTTCTCGAACATTAAACAGACATCGCGTTGCCACTTTGCTCTTTCCTCGAGTATTTATTTGTTTTGTACAAGTTTGGTTGGGGTGGAATGCAGTCTGTGCTTGCCGAAGAAGTTGTTCCACTGCTTTCGCCAATCTGATCAGAAGAATCTTGCTCAGTTTCTTTGATGGCACCGGAAGGCACCGTAATGCCCCTCCAGTTGCCACACTGACTGAGGGCACCTTTCTTGAGAACAATGATTAAACGCCTTTGTTGAGGTCACGGGTAGATCTTCAGGAATTCATAAGGACCTCTGGATCAGTTGAAGGCTTTAAGCATTTCTCCTGTTATAAAAGTCGAGGCTTGGTACTTTCCGACTCTTAAGAGAAAATATAGCTGCTTCAACTTCTTCTCGAAGCGGTACTGTAGTGTTAATGTTTAAAGACTATGGTAGGGTTTAACTTGGAGATGAAGGAGATGGTAGGACAATTGATTTGCTCAAAAACTCCTGAAAGTTCTCGCGCTAACATTCAAGATAACTTTCTGAAGTCGCGATGTAGTTTCCGTTTTTATCCCAAAGCAGTTTCTTTTGGGTCTCTTTCTCCCTGCCAGCTCTTTGGTGACGCCGTACAATTCCCTCAGGTTGCCCGTATCGACAGCTGCTCGAGCACATTCAGCTTACCGTCAGTTAATACAGGCGTATTCTCTGGTGCTGCGATAGATGCACTCATGTACGTATTTGTCTGTACTGCTCCCTAAGGCAAGACCGTTCGGCTTTGTTCGGGGTTTCTAGGATCTTTAGGTGAAGATCGCATCAAGTCTGTTTAAGGTCACAAGTGTCGTCGGAGATCCAATCATCGCGCTTTTTTCCAGATGATCTAAGACAGAAGATCTGGTTTCTTGATAGATTTGATTCGGTTGCACTCTTCGTCTGTATTATCAGTATTCGCATAGAGACGGAAGAAACAATTTCGGAGTTCCAAAGCAAATTTACTTCGAGAAGTCTTTCTATCACGCTGTCCCCAATCGAACTTAAGTCTTATCTTGTTGCTGCCAGCTGCTCGCCTCATAGTCGCAACCTTGTGTCGGAGTTCAGCGACCATCAACATATGGTCTCTGTCGATATCGGCACTACACTTTTTGTGAACACTTAGCAGCTAGTTTGATCTGTGTACGTATGTTGCCATCGGGTGAAGTCAATGAATACTTATGTATATCTTTATGATGGATAAGTGTACCTCCTGACCTTGTTGGTCATGATTCTGGCAGACTTTAAAAAATTGCTTCCCGTTGTCGTGTTGCTTCTCATTGTCGCTTTCCCCTATCGTATTCATAACTCCTATCCAGATGACTGTCTTGCTTTCGAATGCCTTCAGTGCCTTTTAAAGTTGTGTAGAGGAATTATGAAGGGTGCCTTAAGTGTTCTAAGAGTCAAATAGAGTTTTAATTTGTACTTAGGTGAAAGTTTTATCTATCCCGAACCCGAGCATGTAACAGTACCATTTTCAGCACTCCACTAAAAACATGTAACCCACACAAAAAGTAGTAAAAAAGCTATGTCAGGCTAAAAGAAGTGTTTTGATGTGCGTGAAGTGTACAGATTTTTTTTATTCTATAGTTTACTTGTAAAAATAAACCAAGCTTATAGGTAAATGATTTGATACTTATGAAGAGTGTCTTGACAATATCAAATCAAATTGGTGAAGATAGACTGCTGTTTACATTAGAGGACGAAGCCATCTGATTTTTATATGTATATGTTCATTATAAATATTCATAAAAAACAAAAAGAAATTGAAAATTCATTTTTCATTTTGCAATTTAAATCATATCTATTTGTTTTGTAGAAATAGCCAAAATGTTTTCCATTCTTTAGTTTTTACAAAACTTGTCTCGAAGGGCAAGCAAAATTTCATATGACAAAGTCTATCTATACTAAACATGTAATCAAATTATAGGTATTGATCATTTCATCAATAATACTTACCCTGTTCCATTCAGAATTTGTATGAGAGTACGACTAAACCCGCATCTTGGAGTTTCCTTGTTCCCTTTCATGAATACCATTATATTATGCTTATTTATTAAAGCTTTTAGTCGATCTTCAAGTTTCTGAGGGGTTATTTCTGCAGGACTCTTATTAAGACTCTGTGCTTTAATTTTTGAGCTAATTTGAGCAGCATCTGCTCCATCAATCCTGTCTACTTGAGTTCCATTCTTAAATAATATAACTGTAGGCACTGAATCTACCTGAAATAAACATAATCATTAATAAGTTGTCTAAAACACGCTTTTCCTATTTTGATTGTTTTCATTATAAATTATTTCAATATTCAATTACATAGGCTCTTTAATTGCTTAACTGGTCTAGTGTAGTGTTTCCTAAAGAGGTCTATTTCAATCTGAAGAATGACATAGTCTTTAACGCATAATTGAGTACCAAAATCAAGATACAAATTGATGTATCCATAAAGGTATATAAGCTGACTTAACTTAATAGGTGTATGGCTCTAATAAAGAATAAGAAAATAAAATAAAAAAAAGGTATACACAGGTATTGCAATAGGTGACTTAACTGTCTGTGCTTTATGATGCATTACATTTTTAGGGTTAGCACTTATTATTTTTTTATAACAATATATTAGCAGAGCATTACCTTATATTGCAAGGAAACTTCAGAAAGTGCCTCCGCATCACAAACGGCACATTGTGTCTTGCTCGACTGAATTTCAGGAAGTTTTAAGAGTTCTTCAAGTACATCTGTAACTTGTTTACATTGTTCGGCCCATTCCGCTGAAAAGTGTACTACTCCAAGTGCAGGAGATCTAAATTAATGAAATAATTTTTGATATCAGCCAATACCAAGATAGATATTAAAGAATCATCTTGTTGTGATAAAAGATTAATTGAAAGTAATATTCTCAATTTTATATTCTAAATACATATTTCCATTTCAATGAATGCAAAATGTTGACCATCCTGCTACATAGTAATTTATTATCTAACATTTTTACCTATTTACTGTGTATTTAATTTAATTTCTTTTTATGGCTTATTTTTAATGATCCTTTCACAAACGGTTTTAAAAGTACTTTTTTATTAGCGGTGATTCTTACCTTATAAAATTATTAAAATCTTCAACAGAGTCCAATTTACTGACCGACATTTCAGTATACTATGTTTAGGTTACTTTAATAAATTTTGTAAACAGTATATAAGCGCCACTGGATTACAGCAAGATTGAATTACAATTACAGCAAGATCCGGAATCGTAGGTGTACTCGATGCAAAAATTACAATTTATTTAATCACGTTCATTCAGTTTCTGACATCTCTGATTAGGGATGTGGTCTAAGATCGATACTTGAGTAAATTAATTTGTTAACAACTTAAATCGTGAATAGTGAAACATCTTAAGCAGTAGAAAATCGAAATTTAATGAAAAGGCATTAATAAAGTATTTATGGTTCAACTGATTATGAATATATTAAATATAATGTTTATTAAATTTAAATTTACATTTTAAATAATAATAATTTAAAAAGTTGTTGTATATAAATCATGTATTTATTAAATTTTTTGAATGAATTTGTTGTTAATTTCTGTTTGATTGATTTTTGTGTCATTTTGGTTGCACTTGGGTATTTTCTAGAATCGATTTTTCAAAATTTTGGTCTGAAGTCGAATCATCATCTCTATTTCGAGCCAAATTTTTTTGTTTGATTTGTTTTTTGGACAAGCAAAAGGAGTCATAAATAATAAATAGATGTACACAATAAGGAGTTTTAGCAACACAGCGAAGTTATATTATGTCATGTATATCTTATTTATTTAAAATCGCTTAGCCATCTTATTGTTTACGGTTAATGATCAAGTTTAGTGGTAGATTTTTTTGTGTCTGAGCCAATTTTTTTGCTAATTTATATGGTGATTAAAAGGTTTGCTTAGTCATTGCTCTCTCGAAATGCTCGCAACATAATTGTTAACTTATAAATTTATTAACCTCTTTAATACGATTTTCGTTAGCGGTCAAATTGGTAGAAAACTACCAATATGACTAGCCAAATTGATACACACTAATAAATCCAGTTTAGTTTCTGTAAATTCTCAACATTTTACTAAGAGGTTTTCTTTATCGATTTGTTTTTTTTCACTTATTAGGTGTTATAGGCAGAATTTGTTTGCATTTCAATTTGGACCAAACAAGTAAAACTGTCAAATTGACATATTCTGACTGAAGTTTTGGATCCTACCCGAAATCTATCTATTTTGAGGTTAGAAAAAAAGAAATAGTCTGAGGATCCTACAAACAACCAAATAGAATAACTAGAAACGTGTGTTAAGTTCATTTATTATTTCCGTTTATTAATATTTACAAAGATGGCATCCGGTTCAGGCACTCAACAAATCGATTTAAACAAACTACCTTTGCCTCAACTAGCTCAATTGAAACAGCAGTTAGACCAGGTATGTATAAAGGAAATATCTATAGAGCTATTTTAGAAATAGTAAGCATTAAGTATTATTTCTTCAACATAATATAATTTATACAGATAATTATTAAATGCCGTAACTATTAATGTCCTTAAGAGACACGACTTATGTCCTGTCTTAAGGACCCTCATGAAAGCCGGAATGAAAACATTTGCATATGTTTTCTGGTCTGAGTTGTGTATCTAGGTGTACTTGTTAGTGACATGAACCCGGACCTCAAATACCAAATCAGAAAGCTATGAATCTAAGATATGTTAAAGAGAAGACTTCACTGAATGTGCTAATTTTTGGTAGACCAGCAGTCCTCATGTTGTTGTTCTGATGTTTTATTAATGGAAGACTATTTCGTAAACAGTCAGCTTCAGGTCATATTCGCTTTTCTTTATTATATTGTAGCTATTGCTATAGTTAGCCAGAAATGGAACGTCGGACATAATGACTAAATTGAGGGAGAGTTACGTTAGTATAGTAACTGATGTTATGTTACAATATGCATTAGCAAAACAGATGCCCTTTAGTCTTTAGGTCTACTTTGGAAGTACTTGGGCAGCTGTTAGTAAATCTGACTCCTCCTGGCTGCTCCCTTGCTTGCCCTGCCTGTCCTAGTGAAGCAGTAATGGCCTCCTTGCAACCAGCTACATATTGTTCCATCCGAAAAAAGGCAATACTCTCACACAAAATCCATAAAATTTGATTTCAGGAATTGACAGTATTTCATGATTCAATACAAACATTACAAATGGCTAAAAATAAGTTTGGTGAATCAGGAGATGTTTTAGAGAAGATGACGCCTGATATCAAAGGAAAACCGATGCTTGTTCCATTGACTAGTTCAATGTATGTTCCTGGCACAATAGCTGATGTTGAGAATGTCATTATTGACATTGGCACTGGATATTACGCTAAGAAAGTGAGTAACTTAAATCTATACATATAAATAAAATTGGAGTGTCTGTTTGTAATATTGAAATAACCACTTTTTACTACATGCATATGAATATATACAGTACATACACCAAAATAACATTTTTTACAATTTTTGTCTGTCTGCCTGTCTGTCTGTCTGTTTGTTCCGGCTAATCTCTGGAACGGCTGGACCAATATTGACCAGACTTTCACTGATAGGTAGCTGATGGATATAAGGAGTAACTTAGGCTACTTTTTAGATTAGCTTCGCCCCGCGGCGTCGGTTATTGTCGTACCACGGGATAACATCGCGGGACTCAGCTATCAATAATAAAATTTAATGTTTCCGTAGCGAAGCGAGGGGGGGGGGGGCGCTAGTTAAAAATAAATTTAAACCTAATTTAACACTTAATTCAGCTCCAAGTTTGGCAGGATAATATATCATGTATAACTGCTGTTTTCATTTCAAACCTCATTTCAGAAAATGTTGAGTACTTTAGAATATTGGTATGAAGATTGAATCATGATATAGTTTCAAATAATTTCAAATTAACTGCATGGGTTACCCCTTAGGCTAATGATGCTGACATATGTTTGTATTACGTTTTATTTCTGCTTCTAGGACATTGAAAGTGGCAAAGATTACTTCAAGAGAAGAGTAGAATTTGTTACAGAACAAATGGAGAAAATAAGTATGTTAGGTGCAGAGAAATCGAAACTCCGTGAAGCTGTTAATGCATTAGTTGAAATGAAAGTTCAAAACGAACTACAAGCAAAAAAAGCTAACTCTTCATAACATATCTGAGACTTAATTTAAAAAATATTTTGTGGAGAGATTCGTGTCCTTTTAATGTATAGAGTTGACTTAAATTTTCTGCTTTGTTAATTTATAGTTTATTTAAAGTATTTTAATTACTTTTTAAAACATTTTAATGATTACATCTTAGTGTTAAAAGTGGAATCATTTGTGTTTTGTTACCACGTATCACCCTCTCCTAATCAAAGTGGTTACTATTGCTTCTGTACATCAGTGATTTCAGAGCAAAGCCAAGTTTCTGAATGTATTAACGTAATCCCAACAGCTATGACTTATACTGATATTTTCTAATATAAAGCTAGATAATATTATTAAGCCACATCAAAGCTTTTCCTCAGATTTTCTTTAATTTTGGATAAATTTTGAAACTAATTACCTAAGGTAATATTTTGTGTTTAGAATACTCTTCAAGAGTACTACTCAATAGCATCAAGTAATCTTTATAATATTCTTAATTCATCTTTTGTAATTTTGTAAAGCTTTATATCATTTCAAACTATGTGTTTTACAAGTACAAGACTCATTGCTTAGTTTTAAATTTAATTCAATGTAACAAATGTGCTTATGTTTAAAATAAATATATAAATATATTTCCAAGTGTCTACGCGAGACACTGTGGCTTTATTCTTTCTTTAATAAAACCAATTGCATTCTTGCTACTTGCTTTAATTATTATTATACAATGGTTTGGTTGTGATTGTTCGTCGATGAATCTTGGAATGTGACCTTTCTCGAAACGGAAGGTCTTGTCAATAATGATTATTGGGAGGTATCTTCAGACTGTTGTTGAATGCTGTCAGCGCGCGGTGCCGGTAGTAGTAAATGTTTTGGCTAGCTTGCTGTGCTAAACGCGTCAGGCGCCGCGACANCTTGCTTTAATTATTATTATACAATGGTTTGGTTGTGATTGTTCGTCGATGAATCTTGGAATGTGACCTTTCTCGAAACGGAAGGTCTTGTCAATAATGATTATTGGGAGGTATCTTCAGACTGTTGTTGAATGCTGTCAGCGCGCGGTGCCGGTAGTAGTAAATGTTTTGGCTAGCTTGCTGTGCTAAACGCGTCAGGCGCCGCGACACCAAGTTTTACTTGAACGATCCAGTATAACAAAAAGAAAGCGGCCAAAACAAACATCAGCAAAAAGTGGCTTCTTTCTTTAAGATATATTCTGATACTGTTTTCAATGTTTTAATGATCTAATTATTGAATTCTGAAGAATAACACCTTGTATTGTTGTTGTATCTAATCTCAAATTCCAGAAGGATAGTTACATACTCGTATAAATGTAATTTACATCTTTCTTACACAATCCATAGATGTCGCCTTTGTGTATTTCTAAACTCTTCTATAACTTACTAGGGACCCGCCCTCGCTTCGCTTCGAAACTGTAATTTATTATTGATTTCTCCACTATTTAATGGATGTTATTATACATATAAACCTTCCTCTTCAATCACTCTATCTATTAAAAAAAACCGTATCAAAATCCGTTGCGTAGTTTTAAAAATTTAAGCATAGGTACATAGGGATAGACAGATATAGGGACAGAGAAAGCGACTTTGTTTTAAACTATATATATAGATGATGATGATTAATGCAGTCTCGTCCGCGCGTAGCTACAATAGCCCCTTAAACTACCAGCAAATAGGTAGCGAAAAATGCACAGCTATTAGACTTAAAGTCTGTACAATATCACAGTTTAAAACTTGTGCGTTTCCAATGATTTTAGTTATTATCTGAATAATTTAATTCCATGATTCGAATACTAGGGTTTTCACTATCTCTTAAGTATACTTACTGTAAGCGGCAATTTAGACGATCATTTATATTGCCCTGTATTGCGAACTTGGCAGTATTTTTGACTGTAGGGTTAATATTAAAGATTGCACGATGATTGAACGTTTTGAACTATATAGTTTAATATTTATTGCATCATGTAGGGTCAGTGTTGCGTAATGTTTTATAGTCTTTTTTTTTAATGATTGAAGTATTACTGGTGGCTCGGAGGCCTTTCCAGTTTCACCAGGACAGGTGGGCGAGCAAAGGCTCAGCCAGGAGGGGTGGGATTTGCTAACAGCTGCCCGAGCGCCTCCGAAGAAGACCTAACAACTCAAGAGTAGCTGCTTCGCGAATGAATCTACTACCGAATCGGAATCGCGACCCGCTGAGAAGATTCGGCGAGAAACTCAGCGGGCTGATGGGTTAGGTTGCACTTCGAACTCTTTGTCGAGTTCGACGAGTACGGTTACCGTGTGTTTTTGTCTATGGTTCGTCTTGACAAGGAGTATACGCGCTGACTGAGCTCGCGAACATTGTGCAGTTCGTATTATTGTGCAATATAATTGATCGTTTAGATTTAGAACGCCTTTAAACCTAATTCTAGGTACATTATATTGTATGGTACAATGTTATTGTAGGTCGAGGGGCCAACTAAGACGTTATTAACAATCACGTCGGTTAAAAACACGGAACTTTGTCCAAATATTTAATGATATATAAATTGCGTTAAGTTCTGTATTTTTTTGTGTTTCAAATAAGGATTAAATCGAGTTCTTAGTAGTAGGTGGCGTCGCAGGTCTCCGGATTTGCTGATGTCCATGAGCGTCGGTGACCAAATACTATCAGCTGGGTCGTAAGATCGTTTATCTTTTACTATAGTAGAAATGTTCCATATATAGTTCCTAGGGAATTTATTTCAAATTACATTTTTATAAATATTCCTCAAAAACAGGTGCCTCTCTTACCTAATTCCAAACCCTTTAGAGCGTGCAATAGACGTAAAAGTCGAATGTTGATGGTTGTTACAAAGTGGTATGTAGATACATATTTCTTTCTAGATGTATCTACAGACTTTCTGCGATGCCTTAGCAATCCGTAATCATTTAGCTCTAGGTGTAGGTATCACGAGTCCGTCCACCAACCCAAGGCTTAAAGAAAAACGAAATCGACGCCGCCAGCTTTTAAACATGTGGTCAAAATAAATATATTTTAGAACATCTGTTTTATTCTTCACACTGGAATGCATAATTACTTTGCTGACTACGCCCTAGTGTATATATTCTGTGAAATCTTAATTTCTCAGTTAAATCCCCATGACTTTGTCTTTGAATTTGAAAATCTGTCTCCTAAGATCAAGCTGAATCCGTTTAGGGTTCCAAGGCACATTACAAGACCCACAAAATATACTCAATGGCGCTTGGGATTTACTTTTATCGTGTACGATCTATCGGTGTATTTTCATCGTTTAAGATTGTGCCCGGCGTAGCTCATATCTCACTAAATTATCGAAGATTTTCGTAGTACTTAAGTTTAGAAATTTTAGGAAAATATCACTACATAGTATAAAACACAGTCGCTTTCTCTGTCCCTATATCCCTATGTATGCTTAAATCTTAAAACTACGCAACGGATTTTGATGCGGTTTTTAATAGATAGAGTGATTGAAGAGGAAGGTTTATATGTATAATAACATCCATTAAATAGTGGAGAAATCAATAATAAATTACAGTTTCCGAAGCGAAGCGAGGGCGTGTCGCTAGTTGGTAAACCAAATAACAGTACAAGGCTACCAATCGTGATCGAAGCCTTACTGTCACCATTCCTTAAACAAAGTGCACCAGAAACTGAGTGTTTGTAATTTGCGTCTTCGCGTTAGAATATAGGAAATTGTATACAATTAGACAGATAGTTTTCATGATCACCCGCTTTGTGTATGAGTGCAAACTTCAGGAGTCTGACCTCACGCTGTGGGAATAATAGGATTTTTAAAATAAACTAAACTTTTTAGTGACACCAAATGTTTTTTTTTATTCATTACTAGGCCAAAATGATATAGCGCTGACGCCTACATTAATAATGACTTACAATAAAAACTATAGTAAAATGTATCTACAACATGTCTTACAGTCACAAAACAATATGTATTAACTAAATAAGGCAACGACTAATTCTTATTTTTAAAAGACCTATTGAAGAAAAGTCAGTTGTGATCAAGATCAATAATTCTTTATTGTGAACACGTGAACAGAATGTATTTTGTGTTATTTGTTACATTAGGTTGACATTACATTCGAATAAATAATTTGGATAGATCGTAAGGACTTATTTGCGTTTAAAAATACTGTAGGCATCTATTTCATTTTTCCCGCTCTTGTACAATAAAACGCACTAGGGTAGTTGACGTGGCGCGCATTTGCTAAAAAAACTGTACACTTTAGACTAATATTAACACGTTGAACGCCATATGAAAGATCGAGAATTTTCATTCGGGCCACGGTGCTCACCGGTGAGCCTTGTCTTACTGAACTATTCGGGCCATGAGGGTCACCCGTGAGCCTTTTA
Source organism: Bombyx mandarina (assembly GCF_003987935.1). Next base: position 1,565,620 of record NW_021011489.1, on the reverse strand, counting down.
AAATTTCTAAACTAGAGAGTAAACATCGCTAATTTTTATCTTCCGTGGAAATTATCGCTAGTATTATCGTTATTATATATACATTTTATAATGAAAATTTCAAGTTGATAAAAATTTCTGATTCCCTGATTTTCGCTAGGCCCGAATGGAACTATAGTACGCTAGGCCTGCCGGTTGGTCTTGGATGCGTACAATGTGTTAAACAAAATTATAAAATATTAGTTATTATTGAGATTAAAATACGATTTTTTATAATACTTTATGTTGCTGTATTTGAAACATATTCTCTCTATTAATAAATAATCCTTCCATGATTTTAATATGTATTTTACAATATTCCACTCACAGAAGTCTTTCATAAAAGAAGACTGAATAGTATGGGAGATTTTCCTAGAAATGCGTCCACTTTGACCTATTATGGCGGCCACCATGCCTCTGTTATTATCGTGTCTATGAACGACGGCAAGAATGACGAATAATTTACTTCAGCTTTTTAAGCAGTACAAATAAAGGTTTTTTTTATTAAAATCTACCAAAAGTTTGATTTGTGATGTTTAAACAAAAACGTTCCGATAACCAGTTTTTTAATTTAGCTATTTAGCCGAATTTATTGAACCAACCACCCTAATTCGTATCCAGTGACAGCACCTAAATTTCTTTACGAACAATAAAAGGTAGCGCTTTATAATGTAGTTTCTTTAATGAAATACATAGTTCTAACAATTTATTTACATCATTAATTATATTAATTACATTTTATTATTAAATAAGTATACGTAATGCTAGTACAGTATTTACTTATATTATTTACTAAGATGAATACATAGATTAAAATTAGCAGAAAATACAATACTTGTCGCCTTGGGCGAAACCAGTTCAATTTCACCGTGCTATCGAAACTTCCACAATTTACACTTTCGTGTAATATCGTATTACTATACGAACAGATCATTCGCCTGCTCGGCGAAATCCTTATCTCAAATGGTATAATATTCTGGAGCGAAGTCATTGGCGAGATTACTCAAGAAGTGGAAGTCCGAGGAAGAGTTTGAGTTGTCGCCAGCAGGTGTAGCATGAGTCGCCTCATAAAACTGTTGGAAGGAACTATATCCATCACTACACTCGCCTCCGTATTGCTCTCCCGAAGTACTGCCCTGAGGTCCATTTGGTCCATAGACCGCATTCGGAGTCGGAGCTTGTTGATTACTGTAGACGTTCGCATCATAGTAAGCGTTTTTTGTGTATTCGTTACTGTGTGCATTTTTTTGACCTTCTGTAGCGTAGTAACCATGCGGGTGTTCGTGTTGCGTGCCCTCATGATAGTGATAGCTGTAGCCATGGCTATTCGCATACGTCATGTGTTCCCCGGCGTATTGGCCGTGATCGTATGCGGCGTGACCGTATCCTGTTTGATCTTTACCGTAAGTCGGATATCCGTAATTTTGATACATTTCGTGGGGATAAGCCGACCGAGAACCTATGCCATTTGCGGATCTCGCAGATGCAGATCCCTCTTGTCTCGTATGTTGTTGGTTTCTAGAGTAAGTGTGTTGGTCAGCAGACTGCAGACCGGGTCCATAGTTTTCGTAGGTTCTATTGTTTTGTGGATAAGGTGAGAGTTTTCCCACAAACTGTTTGGAGTCCATACGGAAATCGGGGTGTGTAACAAACTGACCGGGGGGTGCGTTACCCCTAACGACGTAAGGCGGCATAGCGTTCGGTACCGCTTGGGGAAGGGGTGGGCCTGGTGGTGCGTTCGGAGGTGATGGTCGAGGGTAATGACCTATTGGACTGGGGTGCATGCTCGATGGGGTACCTGGTGTTGATGCTGGCGTTATACTAACTGAGGAGAATTTCGCACCATCAGGTAAACCGGCCGCCGTACCGAGGCCATCTTTTGACGATGACGGTGACACTTTACATCCAACGGCGTCTAGTGAAGGAGATCGCTTTCGAGTTTCTTGTTTGATTCTCTTCGCTAAGTTTCTTGTTGTAGTTACCACGGACGGCGTAGGGTCATCACGAGAATCTTCTTCTGCTAATTTATCGAGCGAAGAAGACGAAGTGACACTTGAGGCCCCGTCGCTACCAAAGCTATTATTGTTCGTTGCGCTAGGTGTGTTGTTATTTCTTGTCCTAGAGGTAAGTTCCGGTAGGTCTTCTGCTGGAGAACATAAAGCGCCCGCAGGCAATTCACAGCCCTGACAACTTTTTTTGCCCGAAAGCGGTCCATCGTCATCTAGAAATTTGTCAAGTCTTGCCTTCGTGCTCTTCCCACCTTCGGACGTAGTGGAGTCCTTGTCATCGCCGTCCTCGCTTTTGCTCAATGTTTGTCGTTTGTGTTTCATGCGCCTGTTTTGAAACCAAACTTTTACCTGAAACAAGAAATGCAAACAGTTCAATAATAAATATGAATAATATTTGTGGCTTTGTTTATTTGCTGGTGTTGTATGCGATTGCGCGTCGTTTACCTGTCGTGTTTGAGTTTCAATTTTGGATAATAATGTGTAGTTAGCGCATTTAGAAGGGAGGATTTATTTCAGAGGATTATTTCGTATCAGTTTCCACGATAATCTTAAGTTTGACGGGGTTTCATAGGTTTTAAATAATGGAATATATAATTTTACGATTCATGGCCAAACACAATATTGATGTCGAATGAATAACACTGACTTGTGTGTTATTAGTCATCCGTGTCCACGAAAACTGTAAAATAGTCGAAAATAATTCGAACAGAAAATTAAATAGTAAAAGAAGCTTTAATTATGTCGATGAGTTTAGATGGGTTATGGTTTTACAGTCCACCCAAGGGCGGATCCAGCTGTGGTGCCAGGAGGGGGTCACATAGTCATGGTCAAGTCAAGAACTTATAATTTAATTTTGATAACAATAGATACAAGTAAAAAGTAGGTATTTTATTATAAGCACATTAAAGGTATAAAGAAATTTTGGTTTTTTAGCTTAGAACTATGTTATGATATGTTGAAGCTTAGTCGTTCCGATTCNCTTTTAAAATACGCGACGTGGTTCTAGGTGCTATCTTCATCTCCCGAGATAAAATATTTTGCTTTCGGACAGGATTTCTTCGAATTCTTTCCCTTACTGCTTTGACCACCTTTTTCGTACGAACACTACGTGGACGGCTAGATATTATTCTGTCACAAACAGAGGAGGTCTCATTGCACCTATTAATAGCCCGGTACACAAACATTTTAATACCAAGCGTATGGAGAGTTTTAAAAATTGCATTTGGCTCCATACCTACTTTGCTTAATGCAATCACAGCGATTCGGTTTTCTTTATCACCCCACTCCATTTTAATATCGCAAAATATTGTACAATGTATTGGCGCCAAAATGAGAAAACTCAATGAGCAATCACATAAAAATGACAGATTCCAAATTCAAATGTAATATTTTGTTTATTTTTAATTGTAACAGTATTTATGGCCAGACTAAGTATTGTGTCCTTAAATCATTATGTTCAATATGTGGTCCACCTAGGTCCTGGAACCAGCTCAGGGGGGGGTCATGACCCCCATGACCCCCCCCTGGATCCGCCCTTGAGTCCACCTGGTGTTAAGTGGTTACTGCAGCCCATAGACATCTACAACGTAAATGCGCCACCCACCTTGAGATATAAGTTCTAAGGTATCAAGTATAGTTACAACGGCTGCCCCACCCTTCAGACCGAAACGCATTATAGCTTCACGGCAGAAATAAGCAGGGCGGTGGTACCTACCCGCGCGGACTCATAAGAGGTCCTCCCACCAGTAAAGTCACGTAAACTAATGAAAATACTAACAAAATCTAGACAATTCTTTTAAAAGTAATAAGAGCTTTACTCACTTGTCGTTCAGTAAGATCCAGGGAGGCCGCAATTTCAATTCTTCTCGGTCTACATAAGTATTTGTTGAAATGAAATTCTTTTTCTAGTTCCAGTAGTTGAGTGTTCGTGTATGCCGTTCGCAGTCGACGGGGGAGACCGTTTTCTGTAACAATAAAAATAGTACACATGAAAAAAAAACGGTGCGTGAGCGTGTGTAGCTTGGTGCACGTGAAAGAAGTGAAACTTCTTCGCGGTGTGTAGTATTGTGATTTTCTTTTTTTTTTTAAACTTAAATCAATTTTGTCTTGTAATAGGGAATGTTGTGTATAAGAGAAACGACCTAGCTCGCTTTGTCCTTTCCCTCTCTCCACTGTCGAGTGGTTCGCGTGACGTTCTGTCTATTTTTAATCGACTCCAAAAAATAAGGAGGTTCTCAATTCGACTGTTATGTTTTTTAGAACGAAGTTCCTTATGGGACGATGCGGAGGGGTACCCTTACCGGAAAAAAACGTCCGTAACGTAAGATTTTATGTTTGTTACCTCATAACTTTTGACTGGGTGAATTGATTTTGATGATTCTTTTTTTATTAGAAAGCTGACGCTTCTCGTGTGGTGCCATTTCAATTTAGTCCAGTTCTGATAATGGTATCCATGAGGAAACCATATAAGTCTTAAATTTGCATTAAGTACGTGCGCGACAAATAGATGAATAACTCAATAACTCAATATCACGCCAACCGATTTCGATGATTATTGTTTTAGTGTATATTAAATACTTATTACATTAAACATTATAACATTAAATAATAATTTGTTTTGGTAGAGATTTTTTTTTCTATTTGAAGTCGGTTTTTGTTAAAGCAAGTCTATTTACAATTATCTCACTCTCGCTCTTCCTAAATTGTATCATTTCTCTGTAGCCGTAACGAATCTGTCGCGAGTTAAATTTTACTTTCAACGCACCTAAAGAAGATTCACTTCAAAAATCATAGAATATTCGAAGCGCAATTTAAATTATCTCGTCTTGGTGTCGGTTTATTCGTGGTAGATTTCGATAACTGAACCAGAATGCGTGCTGGCCGGTACGATTTTCTTTTAATATAATACCTTGATCGCATGTCAGGGCACCGCCCTTGACGCCATTGTGTCGAAACGTTGGTCTTTTTATTTTACCACAAAATACGAATTGGAATTCGAAATTCAAATTACAAAAGGGTGGCCGTATAATGGGGCGATCGCGTTCGTGTGCTCGTGAACCGAGTTCGCGATATCGCCCGTGCCGCGCAATTACCATGACGTTTCGCGTTATTCAAATAAAGGCTATATTCCTTTGAGCACGTCGGGTCGACGCATCGCTGCTTGATTGACGTGCTTCGTCGTACTCGCGTTTGCTATTGGATAAGGGCAGTTGTCAATCAAACTATGAGTGAATAACGACCCTTATTTTTTTCACATAAATTACCTATACTTTATACATAAGCTTAGTAATCTAACAATAAGTTGCGTAGTATTTTTATATACAGCCTAAACAGACTCAACAAATATTTAATGTTAAAAAGGAAACTGTTTTATTCGTGTTTTAATAAGTAGGTAGGTTGAAATATATACGTCTAATGTGCATACGTGAAACGCTTGGACGATATAAATTATAAGTTTACTGGACCCGAAACTCGATAGTCCTTGTGGCTGACCACTAGAATTATTATGGGGGTTCCGGGGTGTATTTGTTAGGAGAAGTGGTAATTATACCAAGTACAAGTTTTGGTATCTAGTACTGCTTTCCACGTAAGGTATTCACTTGATGTATTCGTTTGAAATAATTTAAGAAGACCTTTTTAAAGTGTCATTGTTTTGAAAAGTCAATGCAGGTGGTGATTTAAAATAAAACTTTAGTTCAGTTTTAATTTGACTAATTTACTAGTATAGATACGATCTCACGGTATGCCTTCCGTATGTATCACACACAATGCGACTATCAATGGTCGGGCCTTTCAATAATAAAAAAGAAACAGTATACAAAGAAGGTAATAACTTAAATAATAAATAATAGAATATAGTACGGTGAAGGAATAACATCGTGTAATAAAAATGAAACCCGCAAAATTATAATTTGCGTAATTACTGGTGGTAGGACCTCTTGTGAGTCCGCACGGGTAGGTACCACCACCCTGCCTATTTCTGCCGTGAAGCAGTAATGCGTTTCGGTAGGGTGAAGGGTAGGGCAGCCGTTGTAACTGTAACTATAATTGAGACCTTAGAACTTATATCTCAAGGTGGGTGGCGCATTTACGTTGTAGATGTCTATGGGCTCCAGTAACCACTTAACACCAGGTGGGCTGTGAGCTCGTCCACTCATCTATGCAATAAATAAATAAAAAATAGTAATGTTAATATTGATGAAAAGTAAAAGACACTTGCGTGCGCGACTGTACAGAGTGGAGAAATGTTCGATAGATGCAACTTGGTGAGTTTTTGTCGCGTAATAGTGTATATTATGCGGGTTCGAGAGGCGCCGTGTATAATGTTCGCATTATCACGATACCTACCTACACTTCCGAGCCACTGAGCATAGATATTATGTTACACGACAAAATATAGTCTTGTGATAGAAAAAACTTGCATTAAGTTTTTTTATGCGTAATTTGTTTCTGTCATATAATCGACAGTCATCGACAAAATTCATGTTTTTAAATTGTTTTGATAATGTTTTGATATATCTACAAAATACGGCCAAACACAATATTGAAATGTCCAATGAATAACACACCAGTCCATGAGTTTTTACTGGTGGTAGGGCCTCTTGTGAGTCCGCACGGGTACGTACCACCACCCCACCTATTTCTGCCGTGAAGCAGTGATGCGTTTCGGTTTGAAGGGTGGGGCAGCCGTTGTAACTAAGAGACCTCAAAACTTATTATTAAACTTGAGACCTCAACCAAACTTATTATTAAACTTGAGACCTCAAAACATATTTCAAGATGGGTGGCGCATTTATGTTGTAGATGTCTATGGGCTCCAGTAACTACTTATCACTAACACCAGGTGGGCTGTGAGCTCGTTGACTTATCTAAGCAATAAAAAAAAATCTCTACTTCCTAAAAGATAAATATTTTGTGATAACAACAATTGTTTATCCATTAAAAGTATCAGCAACACATTGAAATCAATGAAAAGCAAACATTTATATTATGTTAAACGAGATCCCCTGTCTTGTAGTACATGTAATAAATGATGGCGAAATGCGTTGTTTAACCCTCTTGTGTTCCAGGATCGGTAGGCCAAGAAGATTAACTGCGGATTAGGGTCACTCGCATTGCACAAGTCAACACGTCTTGTCCGTGTTTTGTTATCAAAATCTTTGAGATACATTTATGGGGTCGTCATCATGTATCTTTTTAAGTTTTTTTTGTTTTCATTTTTTTTCATACGTCCAAATAAAGACGAGGATTCTACCATCTGCTTACGTAGTGTTCTGGAATACTTTGGCCACATTGCAAGAAAGGTTTACGGCAGTTTGGAGAAGCTAATGGTGACTGACAAGGTGAACGGAAGAAGACCACGAGGTAGAGGCCTAACGCGTTGGACTGACCAGATCCGCACTACCCTCGACACCACAGTTCACGATGCTCTACACTCGGCGGCAGATAGAGGCAAATGGCGTGGAATGGTCCGTAATAAACTCTTGTTGTGAGAAGGTGGTCACGACATTCAGTATTGAGGAAACCGAAGCAAGAAGAAGAAGAAGTATGATATTTAGTTTGGGGAAAATTTGAAATAGAAAAAAATCGATAATTGTTGTGAATTTTAATGAATCATCATCATCATTCATCATTATCCTGCCCTTCTCCCAGTCACCTGGGGTCGGCGCAACATGTTTTCTCCTTCCATACTCTTCTATCATATACCATTTCTTCGCTCACTCCCCTCCTACCCATATCGTCTTTCACACAATCCATCCATTTCTTCTTAGGTCTACCTCTTCCTCTAAATCCTTCCACATTCATAGTTAACACNGCCCTTCTCCCAGTCACCTGGGGTCGGCGCAACATGTTTTCTCCTTCCATACTCTTCTATCATATACCATTTCTTCGCTCACTCCCCTCCTACCCATATCGTCTTTCACACAATCCATCCATTTCTTCTTAGGTCTACCTCTTCCTCTAAATCCTTCCACATTCATAGTTAACACTCTCTTAACAACCTCATTTTCATTCCGTCTCATAACATGTCCATACCATCCCAAACGTGTGAATTTTAATGAATATTATTTAAAAAAAAAAATTTTTTTGTGTCTTAAGAAATTTAGTTCATAGTTTAACTATATAGGCTACGTATACTCATAATAGAGGAATTAAAGTTAGAAAGCATAAGTAGTAGTCGTAAACAATTTGCGAATGGGCACTCTGTGGCCCCTTGGGGAAGTTTAAATAATTAATCAAGAGCCGGTAAAGGATTAATGCGGTGGCCAGTTGGCGGTCGGGTGCCATTAGAGAAGGTTCGATACCCCTACGACTAAATGCTGTGGTCGCATTATTTGTGTCGGCCGTAGGTGTGCCGCTTGCAATGGGACCGGAGTTTTAGATAAATCCCATTTATATGATGCCTTTAAACTAGATTTTCAGTCTTAGCTTATTACGTTTCGGGTGTCTGTCTCTACGCTGCAATTAAATATATTATAAAATATACAAATTCATTGCTCTTCGTTAGTCTCGCTAAAACTCGAGAATGGTTGGACCGATTTGGCTAATTTTGGTCTTGAATTATTCGTGGAAGTCCAGGGAAGGTTTAAAAGGTAGATAAATATTAAAATGCTCGGAATTATATAAAAACAAACAATTTTGTTTTTCCTTTGATGTGTCCCCTTGAGGTGTCTTTTATTTATCGATTGAAGCACTACGAAGTCTGCCGGGTCAGCTAGTATATTATAAAATAGAAACAAAAAATTTTTTTTGGGGCTTTGTTTGAATTTCAATAACCTTAAACCTAGTTTTAGAATTTAGAAGAAAAAAATATTTTCCGTTCATTATGTTGAATAAAGGAACTTTTTATTAATTCGTGTTAAACTTATGCGATAAAGTAAGCGCAGTAATGTTACGTCTTTACTATTGCAATAATTTGTGGCAAAGACTGGTTTTGTCACGGGCTGACTCCACAATGATAAAGTGCCAAAAATTAACTTTAAGCGTTGCTGCTGCAATGGAAAAGTTACAAAGCGAGGGTGTTCCAACCGACAAAATATTACGTTATGAGGTGTGAAAGGCATAAATGTAAATATTCAATATTTCACAAGGCGGGAAAAGTGAATTTTTCCGCCATTTCGTTCAGCTCAACGACTGCCGTCGCCAGAAAATTTCTTGCACAGAATACATTTATCTTGTAATTTTACAACAATAAGCTTTTTATTGCTTAAATGGGCGGACGGGCTTACACATCTGGTGTTAAGTGGCCACCGGAGCCCGTAGACATCAATAATTTAAAGTAAATGTTGCCACCCAAGTCTTAGTTTTTATAGTATAAAGACTCCCTTATCCAACCAATCGAAACTGCGACAAATCAGAAATAGGCAGTCAGTCACAAAACGCCCTACCATCAGTAATTAGCACCACCATGTCATTTCTTCACCTTGAAAGACATTCGTGAACATATGCTAAATACGTATTTCATTAGAAAAATATTACCCGCATGCGGCATTCGAAGACTTTTTCATTTTTTTTATTGCTTAGATGTGTGGCCGAGCTCACAGCCCACCTGGTGTTAAGTGGTTACCGGAGCCCATAGACATCTACAACGTAAATGCGCCATCCACCTTGAGATATAAGTTCCAAGGTCTCAGTATAGTTACAACGGCTGCCCCGCCCCTTAAACCGAAACGCATTACTGCTTCACGGCAGAAATAGGCAGGGCGGTGGTACCTATCAGCGCGGACTCACAAGAGGTCCTACCACCAGTAATTACGCAAATTATAATTTTGCGGGTTTGATTTTTATTACACGATGTTATTCCTTCACCGCGGAAGTCAATCGTGAACATTTGTTTGTAACTGGCACATCGCATCGCTCTATACGTATGCACAGGAGGTCTTACCTTTTAGGCCGCATCGACGTGCGGTAAAATATACAATAATCAGCTATGTTGTACAATCAGAATTAGGAAAACTGATTCATATTAAGTAATTTGACTTCCACAAGCGTTCGTTTAACCGTAGCTATTGTTCAAACAATCGATCATGTTGCGGATTTGTGTTTTTCCGATTAGCCGCCTGTATCGGGGATCTGTTTGACATAGTCGCATCAATTAAAAGCGAGGATTACAATGAGACAGATCCGAGACGGTTCAATTTCGCAGGGAGTTCGCGGCGGGGAAGATATCAGGAAGTGACTTGAGATCGTCTTATCAGGGCTCGAGGTATCCGTGATGGCCCCCTTTATGCGCATTCCAGAAGGATTTAGTGCTGATGGTATTAGGTACCACGGATGTGTTTATTGAAGCACAGTATAATGAGTGCAGCGTAGATTTAAATAGCATGTATTAATTAACGTACCTCTGTAATGTGTTGGTAGCTAATGAAATTTTGCGTTTACTTGCGTTTACGTGAAGTCCTCGTGGCCTAAAGGATAAGACGTAGGGTGCATTCGTGTTGAAACGATGCACCGGTGTTCGAATCCCGCAGGCGGGTACCAATTTTTCTAATGAAATACGTACTCAACAAATGTTCACGATTGACTTCCACGGTGAAGGAATAACATCGTGTAATAAAAATCAAACCCGCAAAATTATAATTTGCGTAACTACTGGTGGTTGGACCACTTGTGAGTCCGCGCGGATAGGTACCACCGCCCTGCCTATTTCTGCCGTGAAGCAGTAATGCGTTTCGGTTTGAAGGGTGGGGCAGCCGTTATAACTATACTGAGACTTTAGAACTTGTACCTCAAGGTGGGTGGCGCGTCTACGTTGTAGATGTCTATGGGCTCCAGTAACCACTTAACACCAGGTGGGCTGTGAGCTCGGCCACACATCTAAGCAATAAAAAAAAGCATGTATTGATTAACGTACCACTGTAATATGTTGGTAATTAACGAAATTTTGCGTTTACTTGCTTAATCGGTGCGAAATAATTCATAATTATTAAAACTCTTTACGTTTCGTGTTTTTTTTTTATATAAAGTAGATTTCTGAAATTGGTATCTACTTCAATTCTATGTTTATGTTTCAAAGGTATTTTAAGTATTTTTTATATGTAAATTGCATAATCTTATTTATGTGTAATAAAGCAAAATTTTTAATAATTATTATTATAATTACATTGCGTATTTAATGTATTGCATTGTTTATTTATTTTTTGGTGTACAATAAAGAATGCTCTCTCTCTCTCTCTTTTTAACGCGCTTTTGTTAGTTTGGTATGAATGTATGTAAGTATGTAACGACATCCTTGAACTTCATTTTCATCGACTTTAATACGTCCGATTAATTTGGAACTTGAAAATTCTCGCGCACGCATCTCGGACCGATAATGAAGTAATAAGAAATTAATTGTTTGTTCGGTTTGCTATTTAAGCGTGTGTTTTTAAGTTTTAAATTAAAATGTATGTCATTTCAAATTATGCTCTAAAGATATTATTTTACGGTAGACATGGGCGCATGCTTCTGACAACGGTAATTATTTTCCATTAGATATAGCAGCTGTTGTGTTAGTAAAAGTCAGCTGGGTCAGTATATCTCATTTTTATTTTGATCGATGCTAATTGTATGTAATTTTTCCCTACCTATTTATTGGTAGTCTAAGAGGCTATTGTAGGTACGTCCGGACGGGTAGGTGAGCTCACTGACTCAACCTGAAAAACTTTGCTAACACTAAACGATACACGGTAAACGATATAAATCCAATATTGTCATCCACATATTTTTCAATTCATACATTTAACTACTTTTTATTTTTTTTATTGCTTAGATGGGTGGACGAGCTCACAGCCCACCTGGTGTTAAGTGGTTACTGGAGCCCATAGACATCTACAACGTAAATGCGCCACCCACCTTGAGATATAAGTTGTAAGGTCTCAGAATAGTTACAACGGCTGCCCCACCCTTCAAACTGAAACGCATTACTGCTTCACGGCAGAAATAGGCAGGGCGGTAGTACCTACCCGCGCGGACTTACAACAGGTCCTACCACCAGTAATTAGTAACTTACTTGGTTAGTTTAAATAATAAGATTCGATTTCATTGGAGTTGCAGGTGTCGTTTTTTATGCCTACCCCCTGGTAACTTCAAGGGCTTATAGCAACTTAGAGCTTAGCCTGTAAGACTTTGCTAACACTAGCCCTACCAAGAGCAGTGCTTTGCAGAATCTACTACCGGATCGGAATCGCGACCCACTCAGAAGAATCGGTGAGAATGTATGTATGTAAAAGAGAAAGCGTTCTTTAGGTTAAAGTAGTTTTGATGTTAAGTTTGAGTTTTTGTTTTATTATTATTATTAGATTTTTTGTTTTTATTATTATTATTATTATTGCTTTTGTTTTAGTCCGAGATTGTAGTTATTATTTTTATTTAATTCTAGTATAAATGAAATGTTAACGAGTGTAATATGGATGCAAAATCTGAAGTAGGTAAATGAAATAAATAAAATAAATAATGAATCCCGCTACTTAAAGGCAACCTCAGTTGAATCCCATCCCGAATCCGTTTAGTTGTAACGAAGCGTTATTAAAAGTTGTCTCCGGGACAGATGGCACAACTTCGACACAGTTTGACAGCTCGTCCCCGGGGCTAACGGTTCGATTCCGTCAAACGAGGAAATTTCATTAATCCAGTTATTAAGAAGTTCTACTTTCGTAAATGTAATTCCTGAAGTTTCTGTTTGTGTTTACGCGGTGCGGTTCGTAATTGTTTGCTATTGTTTTTGTAAGTTTTAAGATGACACTAAGATAAGCTGAGTGATATTGTGTGATGGTTGTCTTTTTTCTTGTCTGTCGTTGAACAAGCGTCATCTCTCGTGTGAATTCGTGCGGGAGTAAGCCCGTATGACATTCGAACAGTAAATAGTGACACATACAGCAGTAATGCGTTTCGGTTTGAAGGGTGGAGCAGCTGTTATACTGTAAAAACTTGAGATCTTAGAACTATTATGTCAAGGTTGGTGGCGGCATTTATGTTGTAGATGTCTATGGGCTCCGGTAACCACTTAACGGTGGGCCGTGAGCTGGTCCACCTACATAAGCAATAAATAATAAAAAATACACCATAACTACAGGATAGTCTGCAATAGAATAAGATAATACTCCTGACCGTATTCACTTCTACCACCTGTGAATTTTACGTACATATCTTGTTTCGTAAGATAAACATCATGTAATGTTCTATATAAAAAACCTTAGAACATTAAATAAACGACCTTTCCCATCTTTATTAGCTAGTCGATAATAAAGACCGCTCGGAATATGCAAAGCGCTTTAAGACTGCCAGTATTTAATTGCCCTTGAAAAGGGGAGACAAAAAATAAACTGTCGTACGATATAAATAACGGTGCACTTTTCATAATCGCAATTGTCGCCAGGAGAATATTTAGTGCGCAGTAAAACTGTCCCGATTGCGAGCCCTGGCTTGAGGGTTCCGCGGCCGAGAGCCGACTAATAGTTGAGGGGCTCCGAAGACATTGCCAATTGATTCTCTAATGAGATATCCATACTTTTATTTGCATATGTTTCTATTTATCGTAGAATTAGTTTTACTTTATAGCATACCAAGAAAATAGTACGTATTTATTTACTTATTAACACTTAAATATAAAAATTAATACACTATTGAATTCATCTGGTCATCCGCGAACAAGGCCAACTCCACGTCCTCCTCTCACTCTCGAAGGTTACCCTCCAGAGTGGGGGTGTCGTTTGTGTAGATGGCGTATAGTGTAGGATTCCACTTCCAGCAGTCAGGAAATAACACACAGATTGCAGTAGTACATTTGATTCTGTCCTCGCTTATTTTTTTAAATCCACTTTACAACTTTTGGGTTTGTGCTCACTATAGAATACACCGCCATCATCTTTTCTTTTTCCGACCACCTCCTTTTTTATTATGTCTCGTCCCCACAGCTGCCACTGCTTCCACCGAAAGTGTTGCCATATGGCATTCCGAAAATTTTCTAATTTTAATATGATAAATTTATACTATAGACATTTTACAACGAACCTTACAATAGGATGGGTGATAGAACATTTCCTTGCGGAGGCCCGGCCATTATGGGACGCACGGTAGACCGTGCCCCCTCGAACGCGATGAAGAAGGTTCTGCCCTCCAGGTACGACCCAAGCAGTCACACGTGAGCGTGTGGTAGGTCCGCGTCCCGTAGCTTGTGGACCAGCCCCTCGTGCCACACACAGTCGAAGACCTTCTCGATATCGAGAAGGACCGCGATCATGTATTGGGCCGAGTTGTGCCTATCCACCAAGGGATGCAGGACACGGGCTTTACCATACCATCTGGATGTGAGACTCCACTAAGCTCCACTAAGAACTAAATGAGAGGAAGAAGGATGACTACCTTACTACTTATTTTTTTATTTATTGCTTAGATGGGTGGACGAGCTCACAGCCCTGGTGTTAAGTGGTTACTGGAGCCCATAGACATCTACAACGTAAATGCGCCACCCACCTTGAGATATAAGTTCTAAGGTCTCAGTATAGTTACAACGGCTGCCCCACCATTCAGACCGAAACGCATTACTGCTTCACGGCAGAAATAGGCGGGATAGTGGTACATACCCGTGCGGACTCACCAGTAATTACGCAAATTATAATTTGGCGGGTTTGATTTTTATTACACGATGACATTCCTTCACCGTGGAAGTCGATCTTGAACATTTGTTAAGTATTTCATTAGAAAAATTGGTACCCGCTTGCGGGATTCGAACACCGGTGCATCGCTAGATACGAATGCACCGGACGTCTTATCTTTTAGGCCACGACGACTACATCTACTTCTACATCGACTTATCTATCTCTACCTATTCTACTGATTTACTTAAACTGCACATGAATTTACGGCAAGAACATATTTAGTAAACGTTAGAACTATATTTTGATTAAATAATTATGTTAAAATAAATAAAAAACGAATTTCAATGTTTCAGTACAAATCGGCAATTTCATACTTTTTAAACCTTAATATTAAAAGTCACCCAAGAATTACAAGACACATTGACAAAAAATTACAAACTGTTCATTGGAAACATCAAAAATTGTAAAATCTATAGGACAAGTTTTATGTTTTATTTGTTAATTGCAGAGATGGGTTGCCGGACCCTATCGAAATCACACCATGCGTGGCAGCATCCTAATAGATGAGATCGAGGTCTCCATTTCTATCTATGATATCTATGATACCTTTCTTTTCGTAAAATGCGTCCTAACGCATAAGACAAGATTATGATACCTACCTACCCGGTGTGCTTACAATAGTAACTTTAGTAGACTTTTTCATTATGAGACAACAATGTAACGCAAAAAAATCCCCTCTATCGCTTTCACTGGGTTAAGAGCCTCAACTTTCGTACAAGCGGCATATTTTACGAACAGATTAAAACAAAGAATCCTAAGGAAGAGAGAGCACCCACAAAAGAGCAAGGAAAGCATGCCGTTGGGGAATAAATTTTATTTATCAAATAAAAAGGATGGTGCGGCCGTTTTTCACCGCAGCCGGGACATTATCGCTTCGTTTAATTATTATCCCGCCGATATTTTATGCTTTCACTATTCTTGCTGTATTACTTGGCATTGCTTAGTCGTTTTATTAGAGAATCACATCACGTGCTCTTGAATTTTTAGCACATTAAGTATTTGATAGTCACTTTAATATGGAAAAATGTAAATATAATACTTGATGTGTTCGAAGTTAAGAAATTATTCTTAAATTCGCGTGTAGCTGATCTTGTATACGATAGAATCTGTGTTCTTGTAATTACAATTCAGTAATTTAATCACAGTGAAAACCATCATTTCCCGGAACGGTACCGAAAAGGCAATTTATTAAGACGCTTATTTTACGTTTGTGATATAATAAGAAAAAACAAACGTTTTAATTTTGCGGGTAGTTAGGGCGAGGGTCTAGCCACGCGGCCTCGAGGAAATGAAAGGAAAAAATCCGGCGGAAGTCACTCCCCGCAGACCTTACCCCGGCGGTTTTTAAATGGAAATTTATTGTTAAGAACTCCGTCAATACCGAGCACTGTATTTAAAATGCTCGTTTAGTTTCACTCTCTACTCTAATTTGTGATGAATCCCATCGACTAGTATAGATATATGTTATGGTTGCTTAAGCATACTGACTTTTTATGAAGGTGGCATCACTGCATAGTATAAAACAAAGTCGCTTTCTCTGTCCCTATATCCCTGTATACTTAAATCTTTAAAACTACGCAACGGATTTTGATACGGTTTTTTTTAATAGATAGAGTGATTGAAGATGAAGGATTATATGTATAATAACATCCATTAAATAGTGGAGAAATCAATAATAAATTACAGTTTCCGAAGCGAAGCGGGGGCGGGTCGCTAGTAAACAAATAAAATCCTTGGATAAAGCGGTAACTCAGTAACAAGTTAACTCGTTCAAAAGTCGAAACTCTTTGCGAGTCTATAAAATTCACTCGAAGCGAAAATCTGGCCGGTTCCCCACAATTGAAAAGAGCGAGGGAAACTCGACCTGATAGGGCACTTACTGTAAAAGTTAAAGCTAATTGCCCTTAAGACATATTTTTAATTTCATTGCCCGTTCCTTCTTTCTTGGCGTTTGTCGGAGTTCACTAACTCCGGTCTCGAGCTGATTGCAAGGGTAACTGCCATTTTTACGAGATAAGGTCACAACTTGAATGTCAAACATATTAGGGTGTTTTGATAAAAACCAGCTAAGTTGGTGTCAAAGTCTTTTAATGATATATTATAGTTGGAATGCACATTTCCAAATAATAGATTTAATTATGAATAATTTAGTAGTTTACCTAACATATTTAATATGAAATCGAAAATATCTGATGATTAAAAAATTTTTTTAAATAAGAGTGGGGAGGGATCATAAAAGTTTTTAGATTTTACAAAATTTTCTAACAAACATATACATAAAAGCTGGTGATATTTTTATTAACGTATTCTTCTTAAATAATTCGCTTTCATATCATAATTTAAATTTTGATCTAAGGTAATCACGCCATCTTTGTTAGAGCACTCATGAATGGAGTGCAATCCCTGATTTTTTATTTTAATACACCATTATATAGCTGTTCATATTATACATATATTTAACAAATTTTATCTAAATTACATTGTCAATAAGTTGATTTACGGATTCGATAAAACTATAAGATGTTCTTACTCTTTCGTTACGGAACTCTGAAAACAATTTTAATATGACTATATATCGTTTTAAACTTATTTTTCTTTTCTCAAGTAAGACGGCTTTTTTATATGAATAACTTATTATACGCTCTTATTTTTAAGGTTACTCTCGTTTGTCTAGTACCCTGTACCAGATGTAGTAAATTATGAAACATAGCTAGTTAATAGTTAGTTTTATGGGCAAAACACATTCCCTCGGGATTCATCAGAGCGCTGTCAGTACAAAGGAACGGTCACTAGTCAGTAGCCGCCTTCATATTTGTAAAGATCTCCGTGTTCATTCAATCTGTCGTTTCATTTTCATAAATGAATCATTCGTCATTCGTATTCGGTACGATTGTGAGGTTTTTTCCTTGGTCGCTGACCTGCCCACCGCGGGGGTCGGCGATGACTGATGATCCTTTGATGGTTTATTTTTCTTTAACATTCTTATCACTATTGTAGTTGCCACCGTTGGTCCGCTTGGCGGGTCGCGCAAGGTCTTTAACAAAGCCTTTTCTGATATTGCGTTGTCGGAGTTAGCCCATTTAGGATTACAGATTAATTGTGTTACTAATATAATCGACAGCTATTTAGGTATTGTTTATTTTCAAAGATTTGTTCGATAGTTTGGTTAGTAAACAAACGTACTTTTGACTGGTGGTAGGACCTCTTGTTAGTCCGCGCGGGTAGGTACCACCGCCCTGCCTAATTCTACCATGAAGTAGTAATGCGTTTCGGTCTGAAGGGTAGGCAGCCGTTGTAACTATACTGAGATTTTAGAACTTATATCTCAAGGAGGGTGGCGCATTTTTGTAGATGTCTATGGGCTCCAATAACCACCTAACACCAGATGGGCTGTGAGCTCGTCCACCCATCTAAGCAATAAAAAAAAAAACGTTATTCGAAGCTCTGTCGCATTAATTCTTTGCCCCAAAATCAACATATTTTTATATTTAGAAATCCACTTCAACGACAACTTCGGCAGTCGAAACAATAACGTTTTCGTTGCGAGCGTGGCACAGAAGTCGTGCTGTCAATAGCTGTGACATTAGTGATGAATGAGAGCGACCGTTATATGCACTGGCCGCCGTCATTAGCTCCATTCACGAGAACGGATAAAAAGAAAACAATACAAACCGGCGCTGCTCAAACGGAAGTCCGCGCTAACGTTGGAATGCGTGCTTTGTTGGACAAGAAGTGTCTGTCAATTGGGCCAGTGCAATTATCAATCCAAAATATAACAGGTTTGTCTACAAAATTCATAAGTCTTCATATCTGTGTGTCATAAAGTTTGGACCGGCAAAGGGGCAAATTTTTTTGAATGACGCATTTCATCAAATTGCTTGTTCATCAACATTAACAGTTCCTCGTGTTTTCTCATTTCAGCAAACTAATATAATATACGTTGGTTAATAAACATTGACATTTTATTAGATAAGGATTTTTACTGGTGGTAGGACCTCTTGTGAGTCCGCGCAGGTAGGTACCACCACCCCGCTTATTTCTGCCGTGAAGCAGTAATGCGTTTCGGTTTGAAGGGTGGGGCAGCCGTTGTAACTATACTTGAGACCTTAGAACTTATCTCAAGGTGGGTGGCGTATTTACGTCGTAGATGTCTATGGGCTCCAGTAACCACTTAACACCAGGTGGGCTGTGAGCTCGTCCACCCATATAAGATAAAAAAAAATAAAAAAATATTGTAGAACACTTATTCGTTATTTTGTTTTAAACCGTTACTGTTTTCAATTATCGTTATAAAATATCATGTTATAGTCCGGAAAGTCTTCGTTCGTCGTTCTATTATCTCCTCATACAAGCTGTCCCACGAAAATAGACGATCCGTCTACATAAAACGACCATCGGATATAGTTCACTTGTGTGTCGACAAATGTCAAACGTTTAAAATTAAATTAGCTCTGCCGCCTTAATCGTATTTTGTGTTATGTTAGATAATTTACTATAGTAATTTACGTGTAACAATTTACGTTTTACTTTTAAATAATAATAAAATAATAAAAGCCTTTATTCAAACACAAAGGATATTTACAAATAATAAACTTAAATTAACGAGTCGAGTCGATGACATCGACAATTACGTCTGTTTGCCCAACTTTGGCAAAGGCCTCCTCCATTTCTTTCCACTCTACTCGGCTTAAAGCTTTCCTTGTCCATAGTTTTCCTGCGTTTTACTTTTACCTACTTTTTAATCAGGTCCAATACAAAATAGCGTCTTTAAATTTGTTAGTTGTTTATTCATTTAGGCGTTGTTTATTTGTTGATTTATTTCAATTTCTGTACGCTCCTGTTGAATAAGGTTTCTAGAATAATCTACGTAAAATGTATTGAATGCAACAAATGGGTATTTCCTCTTATTTAGTGCAGCTCTGAGTAACTGGGCCGACATGTAACGTAAGTAGGTATCTATGTTAGACAAAAATATATACTAGAACGTATAGAAGTAGAAATACTAATTTGTATAACTAGAAATTATCGATAATTATCGATTTTGTAGGCAGCGGCTTGGCTCTGCCCCTGGCATTGCTGAAGTCCATGGGCGACGGTAACCACTCACCATCAGGTGGGCCGTATGCCCGTCTGCCTACAAAGGCAATAAAAAAAAAAACAAATTAGCTTTATGTTTCTTGCAACAAGATTTGCTTTAAGGTACACACATCTATCATGTTAGGCTGTGTTCTTGTCGAAATCTTCTTGAAGACGGTCATGATATATCGCAACTTAAATGAATGATTAAAAGCTTCTTTCTTTGAAATTAGAAAATAAACATGTGCACCGAATCGCTTTCAACACTGTTCGACATGCTTTTATTTGTTTAGTGAGATGTTTGAGATGTAGCGACGTATCCGCCAACGCGACGGTGACGTATTGTCACGCCGACGAAAGATTCGGGCAACTTTTCTAAAATAAATTCATAATAATATGTTATTTCCATGTGTTTTTAAAGTTTTTACTAGTTTTGAATTAAGAAATCGAAGAAATTCATATTGATTTATAATTGAATAGCTAGAAGGGTAGTTAAGGCTAAGGAGTTAGAATTTTTTTTCTTCCTGCATTTTCGCTGGTAATTTAAGAGGCTATTTCAGCTACGGGCGAACGAGTAGGTGAGCTCATGGGCTCAACCTGAGATTATTTGCTAACACAAGCCCTCAGCAAGAGCAGTGCTTCGCAGAATCTACTGCTACCACTGAGAAGACCTGACGAGAAATTCTGTGGGCTATTTTTCTATGGTTTGTAGTCTATGGGCTAGTTCGCTTATCAAACTCTTCGTCGTAATCGACGGGCATGCCCCATTACCATGGTGACCCATTGCTTGAAGAGCCTAAAAGCAGCGATCCGAGGGATCCGACAAGACAGTGACGAGAGACGCGATTTGTATTATGATGTCCTGAACTTGATAACTGCTCCATACCAGATGCTGTCTCGTTTGCTCATAGTATACATTTATCTACAACAACAAAAAAAACGTTTTCAACCATTTGTTACAAAAATACGAAAGTAATATTATACTCGACGCCTCTCTATATGCTCCGAACTTTTTTATTGTAGCAAATAATAGGATTCATATTCGGAGTTGGCTCGTTTTCGCTAACTTTAGCTGCGCGGTTGCGCGATCTGCGATATACCTTGGAACTTCACAGCGTTTTGTTAAAAACTGGCGAACTTGTTGTTTTCGTTGGATATTTTGCATTTGTTTCCTTTTCTTTGCTTGCTCTGTTTAAGATAAGTTCTTTTGTTCATTTTACTTCCCGATTGCAATGTTTGAAGTAGTACTGTCACAAAGGGGATGGCCCATTTTAGGCCCAAAGCGGACAATAGACTATAGAAAAAATACTTAGTGCATTAATTTTGTCATAAATAAATATGCATTTACTTTCTTGCAAATAAGCGCCACTATAGTTTACAATAAGTAGTTTAAAAAAAGTAACTCTATTGAAAAAACAAGGATTTTTATTTTTGCGGGAAAAATATTGCCAGCTTCAAATCCTTTTACGTATGAAGTAAATATTTTGAGTATATAAATAAAACATATAAATAAATCATTTTAAGTATTATCATTAATCAATCGATTTTAATGGATTTTATGCACATAAAATAACATCGAAGACATACCCATTGGACTTTAACTTGTAACTATACTTGAGACCTTAGAACTTATATCTCAAGGTGGGTGGCGCATTTACGTTGTAGATGTCTATGGGCTCCAGTAACCACTTAACAACACCAGTGTGGCTGTGAGCTCGTCCACCCATCTAAGCAATAAAAAAACTTTACTAGTATTGTTATTTAAATATGTACAACTAAAACAAAAACATAAAAAATAATGTATACTCGTAAAAAAAAGATTAAGATATAAATCAATTATCGGTTATTTAAAAAAATAATCGATATATGAATTTCATGTAATTATTTTTCTTTATACTGACAACACTGAATTTAATCTGACTGACTGACACTTCGCTTGCTGCTTGTGGTGTTGTGCTCGCGTACAAAATGGATGTGTTTTGATTTTTCTTCGATTTATTTTACTTTTATCAATAACGTTTCATACTACGACTAAAAAACATTGTGTGAATTGTGGTTTTACCCTGACCGAGATTTAAAACCGTCTATATGCTCTCCTTTGCTATTTTTTGATGATACTAATTGTGTATGAAGATGAAGAAAATATAGATATTTAAAGAATTAAGTGTGTTTTTATACCCTATTGGATAAAAATACATTAGGAACATCTTACACATTAAGAAAAGAAAAGTTCTTGAAGTATCTCACAATCCGACACTTATTTATATAGAAAATTAACCTCAAAACGAGTTTTTATTATTATTATATTTTTTATAATAGTGGCGTCAATTTCAATATATTTTTTAGATATCCAATACATTTAAGAATTTGAATCAGTACATTTTTATAGTAATATTTGATGTCCATCTTGGGCCTAGCACACTATGGAGAGTGGGCAATCCCCTTTACAATGTCAAATTTTTGTATAAACGTTTTTGACACTGACTGTACATGTAGGTGTACGTTTTAAGTTGGCGACTGTACTATGGTCGAGATCCTAGATACTTCAAAACTGTTCAAAGATGTGTTCCTCGATGTCGGAATATGAATTAGTTAAGTTTATAAATTTTATATTATAAGTGTGTATAATTGTTGGTAATACAAAATGTTCGAGAAAACATTTTTGAAGTACTTATCAAGTGCAGAACAACTGCTATTGCGATACAATTGAACCCGCGACGCATAGTAACAATTAAATTATTCTTTGCTTTAACTTCAGGTTCCGTATTGTTTATCTGTCTGTAACCCTATAACATATTGGTCGTATAAGCTACGTCAACAGAATACAAATATGGATATTATTATTTGACTCTTTTGTGGTCTTGAAGTTTTTTTCTTGTCAAAGTTCAACATAATTTACAAGCAATCGATCGACAACAAAATTTGTCTGCTTTGATAACGACCAGAATGTTCAATGTTTCGGATAAAACCGCCAGCCATTATCTAACTAAAATCACCATTGTTTATAATGGTACAAGTTAACTAAGTGAACGGTCAAAGTATCTAAGTGACCATCATAATGCGTTCAGATCTCGATAACTTAAGTCGCAAACTCGTGAAAAGGTCAGCTTCATTAAGGGGCATTGCATGTTGTTCAAACTCGAGCCGTTACGCGCAAGTGTTGCACTACATTGACAGGACTTTAGACAGACCGTAACTTTCCTCTTAAATATTCCGGGTGCGAACTCCTTGTTCATAAAGATCGTTTTGGCGATCAAAGCCAGTTGTTGATATAGAACTATGTTAACTTTTATTATAATATATTTGTTATTTTCAAAGCTGTCTAGTATTTGAATAGAAAACATATTTAAAGAGACGTTGTTATTTATTTAAAAGAATAACCCCAAATGAGATATATAGACCAACTTTTTTGTAACTCTTTGAGTATTTAGACGCTTTTCATACTACTCTAATATATATCGTCAATCATTTTGTGCTTTGGTTACGGAGATTTATAAACTCCGCAATTCCTTGACTTGCTGTGGGTGGTCACACAAACAATACATATCAGTCTTGGAGTGTCTGTGATCAACGTGAAAGGTTGTTAAAATAACTAGATTTATTTATTTTGGTCTAATAAAATATTCGGTGGACTAACAAAAGCAAAAGCACGCTTGAAAAGTAACTAATAAACTTTGATACATAAAAATGGATGTGAACCACACGCCTAGACACAAATATGATTTATAAGAAATCTTCACACTTCGAATACGCATTAAAAAAATAGTAAAACAATTTTTTTTCTACCTATTCTAATGACCTCGAGAGGTCTTCTAGATTCACAGAACGAGTAGGTGAGCTCACGGGGCTCTAACTTGGTAAACCTACCTACACATAAATCATGGCGAATAATGGATTATTATCAAATCCATTATTCCCACACTTAACTAAGATTACGACGTGAGTATGTGTTTGTAACGACAATATTTGTAAGTAAAACAGTGACGGGTTGTGAGGGGGATCGCTTGTAATGTGTTACCAGAGTTGTGAAATATGGAAAAGTTTCTTAATTACATTGTTAGCTTTCTCACAAATATGCATCAGTTGTTATTTCGTCTATATCTATACTCTATACTAATATTATAAAGAGGAAAGATTTGTTTGTTTGTTTGTTTCGAATAGGCTCCGAAACTACTGGACCGATTTGAAAAATTCTTTTTCCATTAGAAACCGACATTGTCCCTGATGAACATAGGCTACTTTTTTTTTTTTTTTTTTATTTTTTTTTTTTGGTTTCATGTGTGTTTTTATGTTTCCGAAGCGAAGCGAGGGCGGGTCGCTAGTGTTAAATAATTTGGTTTAGTCAGAAGACTGTATCTAAAAACATCTAAACGTAGCACAAAAAGTTCTTTGAACTTTGAAGATTATGGATTTATTTATTTTATTTATCTACAGTGATTGGTGATTCATTTATTTTAAGAGAGTAGGAATAGTGGTTATAGTTTATCATACAATGTTTTAAAGGTATAAAAGTCGTTGAAAATATATTTAATTGCTTAGACATAATAAATGTTCAAATTATTAAATAAATTATAAAATAAATAGATTGGATCATTTATATTTTACAGGTTATAATTTTACATATTATATATATATTAGAAATTTGCATGTATATTCTACTTAGGTACATTTGTTTACATAGGTACAAGCATTGTAGCCTGTTTTAAGCCGTAGTTTACATTTAAGGAGATATACCATAAACCCGCTTTTTTTCGAGATGATTCTAAATCAAAATAGAATTTGAATTAGAAAGTTGTCACCAAACCCGTATCATAGGAAACACGCACTTAGAGAAAATACAAAGAAGTTTTAGCGGAAAAAAATGTTTTCCACAGTTTGTGGAATTCATTTATGAAGGTGTACTATATGTTTTAATAATTTGATTTAATTACGATTAATAATTTGTATGATATTTTTTACGTACCAAATTTCAATAAATTAGAGTAGGTATGTGGTATTATATGACAAAAAAAAAAACAGAAACACAACACTGCAATTTGAGAATTATTGTTTGATTTCTAGCAAATTTTTAGAGTTCAAAATCTGGCATCACCGATAGGGACTGTAGTTGTCCATAGCGTCGTATTCCGAGGGAGGTAAGTGCAAGTCACTCATATCAATATCAGCACCCCGGAGCCCTCCGGGCACCACGTTTTGTTTCAACAGTTTTTGGGTAAATGTTGGATAAACTTTAAACTTGCCCGTAACTCTGAGTTATCGTTCACAAACTGTTACATGGGTTGTGCTGAACTTTGAGTAGGTGTAAAGGGTGTTTTAAAAGTTATAATGTGGAAATTTTGCGTTATATTTTTTAAGTTTTGAAAAAAAATGGAAGTTTTTTATATTTACTCTAAATGATAATAATAACAAAAACCGGGATAAATCACACACGATCACCTAGTTCTAAACTAGGGCTCTCTGTACTATGGTAATCACGGAATGTTATATGTTCGTAAGTAAATACATTGAAATAACTACATAAATATATTAAACAGCCAAAGAGCAAAAAAACTTGTTTATCGCACGGATGTTTGCGCGATATATCTAGGAATCGAAGGCACAACCCTCAACCTAGCAGTCAGGGGCGCTGACCACTGCAGCACCAAGTCAGTCAACAGTAAGTGTGATTTGTATTAATATTTCCAATTTGTTGCTTATAAATTAATATTTAATTAACATAAAACAGAGAAGACAATTCAATTTTAGCAAATACCAACTGTAGAGTTTTTCTAATAAGATTTGTTTTTAAGACATTTAAGCTCAAGATTTATCTCGTGTTGAGCAGGTAGAGTCTGTGCTCAGAACAAACCCTGAGTGATGTAAATATTGACAGTAAGAGACGTGTTCCTGATCAGAACTTTTCCTGTCTATTTCTACCGCATCTTTTTGTCTGCCTATCTGCCGGCCTCGAAAAGCTCTTTTGGTTTCACCTTTATTGACTTTCTATCGCAAAAAGATTTCGACCTAATGTTTGAAAGAGGGTTGCCGTGTTCAAGTAATCTATACGGTTCTAGTAAACATTTAATACTGCGTACTCTGTGAGCTGTTCTGTCTATCTAATTCAATAAAAAAACAAATTTGACTAACGTACACCATATTTTCACTTTATGACTTATGTCTGCGATTGCCAGCATTTAATTTCGTTCAGTGAGCGACTTCGATTTTCCTGCAGTTTAAAAAAGTAACTTATCAGTTAAGCAGAAAGGGATGCCTGATCGTAAATCGTGCTACGTTAAAAAGAGAAAGAGGAATGCAGAAGAGGGAAAATAAAACAGGGGAGGAAAGTTAAGCGTCCGTGACTTCTCAAGTTCTTTTTTTTTTTCGACGTTTATTTTTTAAAGTTTACGTTTGCCTTTCCGTTGAGTACATAAAATCGCTTTCCGGGTGGCTGTTTCAATTTTATTCCTTCGTTTAATTTGTATATTGCTCCAGTAAGATACGGCAAACAATAGAATTGATTGTCTATAGAATATGTGTAGCGATTAAAATGTTTTACGATGACAATCTTTGTAGATTCTTATTATTATTTTTCCAAGTAATTTTAACATTCAACCGTGCGCTGTCTATTCGTAATTTTTTTATTTTAAAGACGAATAAAAAGGATTGTTTTAACTAAGAATAACGATGCCTTCTTTGTGAGACAGTGATAGAGCCTATTAATTTTCTTATGTGTAAGTTACGGATCATCTTCAGATACCAGTTTTTATTCTATTAGTGCTGCAACAGTTCTTATCCTTCAAGAAATAAAGTGCAGGAAAATTATGCTTAGATTTTAGAAGAAGGAATACGGAGGCAAATAATCTATATATGTCTATAAAAATGAATTGCAGTTCGTTAGTCTCGCTAAAACTCGAGAACGGCTGAACCGATTTGGCTAATTTTGGTCTTGAATTATTTGTGGAAGTTCAGAGAAGGTTAAAAAGGTAAATAAATATGAAAATGCTCGGAATTAAATAAAAATAACAATTTTGTTTTCCCTTTGATGTGTCGAACGGATTCCTTTTGTTTGTTTTAAGTTTATTTTATACAAAAGTTTAGGTCTTTTATTTATTGATTGAGACACTACGAAGTCTGCCGGGTCAGCTAGTTAGTTATAGATAAAAAGGTTTTTATGTAAATAGGCTTTTGATTCTCACGTTACGAACGAACAAACAAAAATACGACAACAACAAATGAAATCTATATTAGAAACGATAATAGGTTCATAAGGAATAATGAAAGTAAACTTCCGAACCCCGTAATTACTGTGGAACGAACGAAGGTAAATAGTACGTGGGCGCCGTTCAATCATCCATCACCGATAGAGAGCCCGCTCTTTGTGGCAACCGACCAATTACTGGCATGAAAATTAAATTCACGAAATCTAATTAAGAACAAATTGTTTTATTTATTATGATGCGTTGAGGTCATTTGTAAAAGTCGCGGCGGCGCCCGGGGCGGGTCCTCCAATGATCCGCATCGGCTGCCCATGCCGAAGCAATCATACTCGTTTTTGTGATGGGGCTGGTCTTGTGACGCGTGTTCGCTTCTGAGCACCTTGAACTGGTCGCCAGTGGTTAATGACCTTGACAACGCTTTGATTTATTCGGAGTCTGAGTGTCTTTGAAAATGGGTTGTACACGTTTTCAGGTTTTACGTAGTAGCATAGGAAGATGTTTTTGTTTTAAATACCCTTCTAAAGTTAGACGATTGATGCTTATATACACGTCGTCGATGTCGTCGTCGTGGCCTTAAAGATAAGACGTCCGGTGCATTCGTATCTGCATGCAACGGTGTTCGAATCCCGCAGGAGGGTACAAATTTTTCTAATGAAATACGTACTATACAAATGTTCACGATTGACTTCCACAGTGTAGGAATAACATCGTGTAATAAAAATCAACCCGACAATTTTTAATTTGCGTAATTACTGGGGGTAAGACCACTTGTGAGTTCGCACGGGTAGGCACCACCATCCCGCCTATTTCTGCCGTGAAGCAGAAATGCGTTTCGGTTTGAAGGGTGGGGCAGCCGTTGTAACTATACTGAGACTTGAGAACTTATATCTCAAGGTGGGTGGCGCATTTACGTTGTAGATGTCCATGGACTCCAGAGAAACCACTTAACAACCAGGTGGACTGTGAGCTCGTCCACCCATCTAAGCAATAAATAAATAAAAAACATAGCAAGAATGCTCCTGGCCGCCCTGAGATTTAAGGTTCAAGTTTGATTTGAAACTGTTACAATCGATATCTAAATCTCCCAAGACGAAATAAAAAATACAATTATAAAAAAATAAAAAACTGATGTGATATGTACAATGTTGTTAATATATTAATATTTTTAAATGTATCTTTGGTAAGAAAATCAAAATTAGTGGTGGTAAAAGAATAAATATCCCTTTTGATAAATCTGGTCGTCTATCACACGGGCGCGATTCGCGAATGACTTAATCTCTGACCGGTCACGGTCTTGGTCAATTAGGATTTTTATTTTATTTTTGATGAGTGGACGAGCTCACGGCCCACTAGTGTGTAGTGGTTACCAGAACTCATAGACGTCTACAACGTAAATGCTGCTACCTTGATATAGTTCTAAGGTCTCAGTTTTTACAGTATAACGGCTGTCCCACCCTTCAAATCGAAACGCATTACTGCTTCACGGCAGAAATAGGCAGGGTGGTGGTACCTACACGTGCGGACTCGCAAGACGTTCTACCAGCAGTAATTGTTGATATAAAATAGCAAACTTTAAAAAATATGTAAGGAGGGTTATTTTAAGTTAATTTTGTTGAAAACATATTCGGAATTGAGTCGTTTTAAAGAAGCTGTCAAATGTAGACGTATTAAAAGCCCACTCTCGGGGTCATCTATTATTTCGCGAATGAGATAATGCCGCGCCACGCAATATTTTACCAGGATAACATTTTTATTGTTTAGATACTCAATTAAAATAGAATCGAAATTTGTATATCTAGTAAAAACGTAAATGAACTTCTTGTCTGTGCGTCGGTGGACTACCACAACTGCTGAATCAATTTGGACGTTATAGAAATGTTTTGGTTTAAATTCGCATTAAATTTTTGTAACCAAAAAAAACCTTTTTTTGTTCGTCCGTAATATGCTTAATCAACATATTTGTACAGTTGCATCTGGCATTTCAAAAAGTATTTTGTCATAGTACTATCAACTTAAGACAAGTGGTATATGAATATATATAGCAAAAGGACCTGTTTCATACATGTTGCGATAGTTCAGAATTATGTGTTTTGTTATTACCCTTTTAGGCTGACGGAGATATGGCCCACCTGATAGTGAGTGGTACCGTCGCCCATGGACTTCAGCAAGGCCAGGGGCACGACCAAGCGGCTATCGGTAGCTATGAGTAACGATCATCATCACCACCAAACCGAGACGCATGTCTGGTTTATTTGTTAAAAAAATGAATTAAGGACCATTGTGATGCCTTAACTAGTTTGGGTTTCCAATACCTACCCTTTACTCTAGTAAGCCTATTTAAATGTAGGCACACGCTCGTTGTGAACAAAATCTAATAAACATTCTGCATCAGAAGCACAAATAAGGCGACAGGCAATAATAACCTAATGTACTTAAAATTGCCTGTGTACACATTTTAATTAACCTCACATGAAGGCAAGTCAAAGCTGTACGCTAATAAATAACGATCTCAATGATAGGTGTGCTCGTGGTACCGCTATCCATCATAGATTCCGGGTCAGCACCGGTCGAGATCTCGAGATATCCCGGGTCCGCTGACCTCGCGCTCACCTCCACCTATCAACGGACTTCCTTGTTTAACAAACCGGGTTCAGGGGTCGTAAAAAACTTGGTTTCCTCTTGAAAAAGAAAAAAAAAAATCAAATATGCCCATAGTGACCTAATTCAGCATGAAATTATACAAAGATTGAAACAGTGGCCCCAGGCCGATGTCATGTTCGCATTCTGCGTCGGACAGTTCATTTTTAATAATAAATGAGACGAAATCAAGACATGACGAATAAATGAATCCAGAACTTGACGAATAAATGAATATGGAATATGATAAATGGTAGGCTCGGATCCCTCGCGAAGATTTTTTCTTTGGCTCCGTCCGAACGGAAGACGCTGGCTTTTTCCTTTTGTACTGAGACAAGTTAAGCGTTTTTTGGACGACCGTGGCTGGCGGTGTGATATTTATCATTTCGTATAAAACTTGTTCGTCCAATTGTGTTCGTTTTGATTTCGGTGCGCGTCGCTTAGATCAATTATTAAGCTTATTCCCATAAGCGAATATCGTACGAAATAATTTCACAATTCACCCGTTTCGATGATACATATTTGGAAGTGTGCACGAGGGTTATCGTGAGTAAAACGAACTCGCTGATGAAAAACCGATTTAATCCGGGGTCTCGTAATCCGCGACTGCACTAGTCACTGCCACGTGGTATATGATAAAGTACCCTGGCAGATTATGCAAATTCTTGAAATTTTAACCCGTCTCTGTCTTGCATATCTGAAATGCGCGTTGTGCATCTCTTTTCGTTGAGCGCTCGACTCACCCTACTAATGTCGTAACGTCTGATAGATGATGCGTTATTCCAATAAAATTTTTGAAATCATATGTAGAATAGTTGAGTCATTTAGATTTTTCGGCATGAGACATTCGAAGCGAAAACATATTTATCAAATTATCGATTCGAGTGGTAAAAGATAAATTTTATTAATGATGATATTCCTGATTCTGTTTAATTTCATGTGTGTTTCAATATAATAGATCAGAAACACTTTTCCCGTTTAACTAAAGTCGAAAGTTAGGACCACAGTAACTGTAGAACCTGACAGTTTATATTTATGATTTTGTAGTGATTAGTATTCTTAAATATATTTAATATTGATTAGTGTGCATCACGATGCGAACTTGTCTACATTTTGACAGCCCGATCTCTAATGATTCTTAATGTCAATAATTTATCTGTAAAAAAAATGAGTTTCGGGAATTCAAAAGTGGAAACATGAAAAAGAATGAAATTTCTGCACACACGTGCTGAACACTGGGTCGAATTGTGTCCATCGAGATTTGACTCGGGGTTGGTGACTCAGCATTACGCGTCAAACACTGACTTTTGCCCTTAACACATGCACACCGACGCATGACTTGCTGAAAAACGTGACAGGCGTTTTTTAATTGCTCGTGAGCATAAACAATTCAATTACTCTGACGAGTCAATGTATCGAATAAGGTTTAATGTTATATTAGCGACTTTAAATACTTTTGAGTGCTTGCCGCGGTTGTCAATTCGAGTTGTTAAACCTAACTATTGCTGTTTTGTCCGATGTTTATAAGTACATATTGGGTAGCTTGAAGATTTGGGCATAGAACAAAAATACGTCAAGTTCAAAATCTCCGTATTACGAGTCGGTCAAAGAGGAAATAGTGAACGTTGAAAAAAAAAAAACTACAAAAAAGACAAGCATTGGTTTATATGTGTGTATCTGTAACAGGAGTGTGGGTAGGTAGCCTGCTAAACGCAATATAAAGTGTGGTTGTCGTGGCGGCGTTTGTAGATAGGTATAGGTAGGTCGAGTCCCCTCCCCGCGCGGTCATTAGTACCCCGCACTCCGCTCGCCCGAGGAGAAAGTATGATTTTACTCCTATAAAGCCGTATTTCTACTCCATACAGGAATTCGAATACGCGGAGAAGTTGCCGGCTTCCGTGAAAGGACATGCGGCGTGAGTTTGACGGTTGCTTGTATATACTTCTTACATTTAAACAATCACGTCGCGGTGGAATCGGGTTGACGGTCTGCTATTAGAAACAGAAAATGTAAACTTTTAGTACTAAAAGAAGGGAAAATAGTCAAAATCAAGATTTTAAACGTTAATGACCAATGCTATAGAACTTAAAATTGAATAATTTTTTAAATCAATTCACATTTATATTACAAAAACCAAAGAAAAGTTTAAAAACATTTAGATATCAGCAACATATTTAAATGCTTAAATTAATAACATTTAGATAATTTAGAAAAAAATTTAGATGAAATCAAAGACGGACATAAGCGAGTATAAAAATAAAACAATACTATTATAGAAAACGTCCGTTGAAATGGAAAACTCACATTTGTAAACACGGGTCGTCCCAGCTGAGCAATTAGTGACCACTACCACGTGGTCGAGGGGGAGCTACAGTAGAAAAAAAAGTGCTTCCGTCCTCACCGAATTATAAGAACCATTAAAAGCACGCATTTTCCTTGATACATACAACTACATACTTATAAAATGAAAGTTTGTTTTCGTGTAACTAATTATTTTACTGAATTACAACATACCTGTTATTATTGAATGTATGTATATTATTATACATAGTTATTGACAATGACATAAAATTCTAAAAGATAAGAGTTTGTTTTAATACTCCACCTTAAAGTCACATTCAGTTTTTTGTTATAAAGTTTCTGCCGTTATCATATATTTTTATTTCCATAAGAAATGTACAAGAAATTTTTTTTTCTTCCCACATCCTTTGTTACTTTGAAGTATGCTCTTTCAATCTTGATTTTTTTTATTTACCAAGACAGAGGAGCTCACACCGTTTTGTGCATCAGAAGATTCGCTTTTAAAAATAACAAAATTACATAATTTGTTAAAGATATGCGCACTGTATGCTTTGTGAGAATTGTAACGAGAACCAACATGTATCTGGTAGAGCTCACGTAGCACGGTAGCGTTGATTGGTAATTTCATTAAAATGTTAATGATAGCATTGATATCGATCACGAATTTCTATTATTCCTGATGACTTAGTAGATAGTAGGCAACTGAAATAAATTGTATTTATTTTATATTAATGAAACTTAGTTTCCAATTAAAACTATTAAAACTACTTTGAAAATTGTAAAAGTAGTTTCAATGAAATCCTAAATTTGTTTAATTATTTATAGAGTATTAATGTACCGCCATATAATTAGGCAAAATGGTTAGATAGGTATGATTTTTTACACTGTTTATTAATCGATTTTCTTTTTTTTCTTTGTTTAGTAGCTATTAACAAGCTTTAGTTTTATGAATGAAAAAATGGAAACAGTTTTTTTTTCCCAAACTTGACTTTTACGATTTAATCTCGTATTTAGTTATATTCGTACATAAATGAAACTAAATCCTAAAGTATCAATGGTTTTAGACCAATTTCCACCTTTGGGCGAACATTAGTCAGATATAACCCAGTAATTAACTCAAAACTGGTGGTAGGGCGTTTCGTAGGCAAGCGTGGAAACCCCTTTTATACCTATTTCAGATTAGTCCTCTCTGAAGGGTAGGATAGGTTATAGATATATTACATATTACAATAACATTACACTATTAAGAGTTAGATTTGCGTATGTCAGCGCAGCGCATGGCAGCGCATTCACTTAGCGATTTCTATAGCCACTTAACGACAAACGCAGAGTAAGCTCACTATTATTACTGGTGGTAGGACGTCTTGTGAGTCCGCACGGGTAGGTACCAAGACCCTGCCTATTTCTGCCGTGAAGCAGTAATGCGTTTCGGTTTGAAGGGTAGGGCAGCCGTTGTAACTATACTGAGACCTTAGAACTCATATCTTAAGGCGGCATTTACCTTGTAGATGTCTCCGGTAACCACTTAAAACCAGGTGTTCTGTGAGCTCGTCCACTCGTCTATGCAATAAAAAAAATAGATATACAGGGCAATTAAAAATATGAAAACTTAATAAATAAAAAGGACTGAACTAAATTTGGTGTGAATAGCGCGGGAGTCGGCCGAGAGTGATCAGACTAGAGGTCGTTGGCATATCGATTTTCGATTTGCTCCCGGTGCAACAGAAATGGGTCAAGTGCTAGCTGGATTGACGGGAAGCGTCAGATATTCCGATGCAAAAATTTATTTTTTAAATTTAACTTTTTTTTTACGTTATTCTCCACGTAACTGATGTACTGACCTAAAATTAAATGTTGCTTATTTTAAAATTAGCTTATTTTTGTAATTATGATGTTAAGAGTTAATGGTTTTCTTAATTTTATTGTTTGATGCATACAACCTTGTCTTTTCATAAATGCGAAATCTATAATTTAAATTTTATATGTTACGCAATCGCATTTTGGTTTTCGAATCTGAATAACATTAGCAATGTATAAGGATGATTTTCGTAAATTACGGACTTATCGGCTGACAATTAATTTGGTGTCTTACCGATAGTTATTACAATATGATGTACCTACCTATGGTTAGGTGCAGTAGATCATTTTTCCCGGATTATCGTAGGAATTTTGTTCTGCAGAAAAACCCTATATGATAGCAGGTCCGGCTATTATGCAGATATAATAAGGGACATATAAGTACATAAGGGAACCCTAGCCTTTTTAGTACCTTTAGTTAAAGCATCTAGGAAATACCCGCATCGTCTGCCCTGAACTCTAGCTTTCGAGCCACGTACGGGACAAAATCAGAAAGCCTAGAACCACCACTACTATCTCTTGTACCAGGACGGAAGAGAAGGTATCACATTCAAAGACTGCAAAAGAGAAGAGGAAACAATTTTGAAGACAATAGTGCAAAATGTAATTATGAAAATTGCATTGTTGTTTCTAGATATAAATGAGGTGACATTTATCACGTATTCTATAATATTTACATGTCAATTTCCGTTTACACGTGTACTGAATTGGTGATTAGTTTGTCATTACTATAACTGATCAGATTAATCTATAATAATAATAAAAACTTTTATTTCAAGACAAAGGTCTCATATTGTGTTAGTATTACAAATAACTTACGAACTATGTTAGTATTTAAATAAATCAATCAACTCCGTCCCTGGCAGCCCCATCAAGCAGCATGTAGAACATGCAACTTGATGAATCTACCCAGGGTCGGGCCATCCAGTCTTTCAGCTAGTACCCTCAAGACGTTGTTGGTGCTTCCTCCTACTCTACGCATAATGGATGCCACCTTTTTGCGCATTATCGCGAAGTAGTCATCCGTGTGCGCATCGGCGAACATGCCTGATGCACTACAATAAGGTGGAAGCCTCAACAACGCCCTGAAGGCATTATTATATTNGTGAGTCACTAATAAAAGTATAAGTTTGTGACAATGCACCAAGATACTCTATGTCTGCAAATATTAATTCTTGCTCAGTACAAAAACCAATAAGCTCATCGCAAAAAGACTCACCAGGATGTGCGTTGAAGTCCCCCAACACAAATACTGTTTCAATATTACAATTTGTTATTAGAGAATACATTTCACCAAGACATTGTGTAAACATTAGTAAATTTTCACTGCAGTCTGTTGGCATATACATATTAATAACCATAAATGATCGATTACTAACTAATATTTTTACTGCACATATTCGATTACTCTGAATTTTCAATACAGATACATAATTAAATGCACTTTTTCTCCATAATATGGCAAGGCCTCCATAGGGTCTGCCTTTACAAATACCGGCTGATGTGTCGACTGAGGACTTCCCAGTATAACTGAATTCTTCATGTATATTTTCAAGAAAAGATAAGTCATGGGGATATAGCCAAGTTTCTTGTAGCAATATAATGTCAGCCGTCTTGCACAATAATGCCAAAATTTGTGAGAGAAATGAAAAGAGTTTGTCTACCGATACCTCACGGGCTCCCTCAAGCTATTACAATGCCTTCTTCTACTTCTCAATAATTAAGCCGCATACATATTACGATAATTTCAGCATAATATCGACGACTCTTGAGTACTGATAGTAGTGCTGTGAAGCCGTACGGGCTGCTATCACCGTTCATCTCATATCTGTCAGGAAGTGTTATCTGTTCTAGGCGATTTATCCTTATTAAATGTTTTTTTTAATGCATAGAAAACGTCGATCAATGTCTCAAGATGGTGACATTTGTATAGGTTTTTTAATTATATTTCATAATAATGTTTATAAGCGTGAGTTTCTTATGGCTTAGATGGGTGGACGAGCTCACAGCCCTGGTTACTGGAGCTTATACATCGTAAATCTCGCAATCAGCCTTGAGATATCAGTTCTGAATCTTAGTTTTATGGCACAAAGGCTGGCTTTTGGCAAATGTTTTATGGCACCCTTCAATGAAATAAATAAGATACTTCGCGGCAAAAATAGGCGGAGTGGCGGTATCTGTCCGTGTCGGTTCAAAAAACACCTTACCAGTAATTGGCATGTTTATTGTTTTAAAATTTATGACTCCTGTAAAAGCCACTCAA
This sequence comes from Bombyx mandarina, assembly GCF_003987935.1. The sequence continues at coordinate 1,529,625 of NW_021011489.1, read as the reverse complement.
ATAATTTTCTACATAATGTGTTTTCTACATACATGTATGACTTTATCAGTAATGCTGTTTGAGGTAGGTAATTACCCTAAATTGTAGAGATTATCAAGTTTGTCGAAAATAATATGAACACATTAGGCTGTATGAAGATATCACCAACTTAAATTAGTTAGTAGTTTTGTTGGCGTACCGACCTCACTTAAAGTGTGGTTGATAAGCTAAATAGCCTTATTTGCCGTACAAAGTTTTGTTTGATCAAGAAATAAAGCCATTATCAGATGTCTTACTTAGTGGCCGCTGCGCGTGTGCCATCGTAAATAGAAAAGTTATTGATGAAGAAATGAGGAGGTTCGAGTTTTCATTAGCGACGATCGGGGTACTTCCAGCCCTTTTATTATCTCGCTTTTTAAATTGTCGAAAAGAAATTCCTCCCCAGGAAAAAGGGAGCCGGGGACAAAACCTTGTCAACTAGGCTACCAATGGAGCGTCGTTATTTAAAAATCGAACACGATAAGGGCCGAAATGTTTTTATATTTTTTTTTTTAAACGGAAAGAATTTATGTTCGCTTTTAAAGTAAATATTGCAATCGATGACTTTTTACAATGGTGTAGCAGTTGATAAGAAGTTTTATTAGATTCGGGCACAATTTTCGGACTGTGCGTGCCTAATGTAGCATTCGATTTTCGGTAATGGTCAACTGATAAGCAAATGATGTCATTATTGAGATTCTCTTAGTTTGTATCGTTCGCGTTACTTTTTACTTTCCCTGAAATGCTTTGTTGATACTTTCCAATTTTAATTTTCAGAGTAATTAAAAAAAAACAGCTATTTTTCTATTTATTTATTATTATTTCATAAGTTTCATTCAAGAGTAGTATTAGTAAAGTGATTGTGAAATAATAATTTAAACAATAATAAATAATAAAAATTTTGGCATTGAAAATAAAAATAGGGCAGTTAATTTGTAACGCTTAGATGAAATAGAAAAGTTTTGTGCAACAGCTAGAAGAAAACTAAATCTATAGTGCAGAATAAAACATCTAATTTTTAAGTTTTGGTTTTTTAAAACAATAATTTATTCTCATCAAGAATTACCATAATTATAAGTAAAGTAAGTAACCATAATTATAAGTTTATCTCCATGAATCTCTTTTGTTTCAAATTAGAATACACTATCATATGGTACGTTTAATAGTGCCGAAAAACTTGGATAATATAAAGGGTATATGTTGAAACAAGACCAAACCTCTTTAATGAATTGAACTTTGTCGTCCATACGTGGCACAAGAAACTGTGTTATCTGTGGAGTTTTATGTAAAATTAAAAAAAAAAAGTTTGGCAATACACAGAAAAGCGGTTTTTCGGGGGGTGAATCCGGCTGAGTGAGATACACCCCCGCGGTGCTGATAAAGAATTGAGGGTATTAAACGATTACAAATGCTCCTCGGTTCAATAAACAGCCCACTGAAGGAAATCGGGCTTTTTACTTGAATTAATTCACTGTTGTTAGTGATTTTCGTATACTCTCATGATTTTGTCGAGATCAATAAACATAACAATGCTATATAACTACAACTATGGACAAAAATATGTGAATTACTTTACGTATACTTTATTTATTAAGGGGATTAGTTAATTTAGTGACAAACAAAATTGAAGTTGAATTTTTTTTTTTTTTTTTTATTTAATTTTAATAAAAGACGATAAACGAGTTTGCCCAACATCGATAATTGGATCAAAAAATGAGTCTGCATAACAACTAGAAGATCTATTGATTAAAATAACTTGTATTAGTAGTCATCAAGGTCTGAGTGTGATATTAACTACGACAGAAGTGTGACTATCTAACATTCAGCAATAAAGCTTAAAGCTGAGGGTAAATGTCGATCTGCCTTAAAGTGGCTTTGATAGGTTAAACATCGTGCCTCTTGATAAGGGCAATCAGTGCTATTCAGTCTTCTTTATGTAGCCCTGCACGCGATTGAGAGACCGACCGGTGAGACCGGCGCATTTGCAAATACACTTATCTACCCCACCGACTCTACATTTATTTCCTCCGAACTTCCTTCGAGACGAATTTATACACCTTTATTTTGTAGTTTAGCGGTGGGTGACTTTTATGTTCTCATGGTTTGTTTTTTGTGTTTTCAACCGTCTTAGGTACTTGACTAGGATCTTAGATAAAGTAGTGAAAATTATACGTACAAAAAGTTTATAAGTTAGACTTATTACATCTTATACCTTTAAACGAGTAATTCTTGTATATATCTATATAATCTGAATCTCGGAAACGGCTCCAACGATTTTCATAAAATTTAGTATACAGGGGATTTCGGGGGCGATAAATCGATCTAGCTACGATTTATTTTCAGAAAATGTTGTTTTATTCGTGTCTTCAATAATCAACTCTTCCCGACATCTATTGGCGAATAATAATACTATTTTTCTTAATTGAGGGCAACTAACCGCTTTAAAGACACAACAAGATGGCGTTATCAAAAATGTTCGTTAAGATTGTTCAATTTTAGAAATGGCATTAGTTTTATATTGCTCTTAAGTTCTCTTCTACTTTAGCACCGTTTTATTAGGCTTGTATTAGTTAGTATATATGTACATTCGTATTGTACATCATAATTTTTGAAAGTCCTTTTTACACGCATCAAGAACCAGTGAGAAAACAATCAATTTATAACTTCGTTATAATATCTTGATACTAGATATACAGGATATAAAAGAGATGATATTAATTGTTAGTTCAGTTTACCATCTAGGTGTGTCTTTTTAAATTATTAAACGATTTTTATTATTAATTTTATTTTCGGTTTCTATTGTTTTATGAAATGCATAGAGGGAGAGAGACACGCCCACAGTTTGCTGCTGATTCTTTTCATTAGTGAAACTGAGTTCCGAATTGGCGGTAAGGTCACGAAAACCCATACGAAGAAAAAACTTTTTGATTTTTTAATTTTGTGTGAATCTATTTCGATAACACGCACACGAAAACTCTTCATTAAATGTATCCGTTAATGTTCCGAATTTCTTAGCAGTCGTTTATTCAAATGGATAAAATAAATGTATCGTGAACGAGGAGGACACTAGAAACAATAAAATCGAAGCGCCTAAATATTTAAGGAAGTATTTTTGAGCGTAGAGCTTCGTAAAGTTAAATGAGTTTGTTGGCACCGAGTAATCGGGACTTTGTTGCGTTACTGGATCAGATAAAATTACCGATACGCTTCGCGAAATATTAAAAAAGTTCAAAACGTGGACTCGATTTTCTCTCGTGGAATTATTTATTTATTAATGAGTTTGAACTTTTGAAAAGTTTCGGAATATTTAATGATTTTCTCATTACATGTCGAAAACTGTATGGAATCTGATTCACGAAATAAGATTACTTCTAAGAGTAACTTTTTACCTTTTTTGTAGTAAAATTTTAAAATATATTGAATTTCTTCATTAGATTCACTCTCATCTTGACAGTACGAAAAATAAATAAAAATCACACATTTTCCTAATTTGAAATTTAAATCATTGAATTAACCCGTTACATGAGAAGAGTTAAACTAGCGATCAGTCCTAGTGTTAAGAATAAACATATAAAAATATAATATTTACAGACCTTATATATACATATTTACATACTAATATCAATAAAAGAGTAACTTAACTTATACAGCAAGATATACAGATGATTGTATTCAAAAATTTAATAATCCTAAGTGTTTTTGAGCTTCGCATATCATTTAAAACCCTTGCTTGGATTTTTCACGACGATTTTTACACTTCCGTGTTTCTATAGATAAGCAAATACGGGGACGCGTGTGATGGATATTAAGGGCACACCTTACATCATTTGCGTTATTACGACGCGTCGCGGGTGGGGCCGCAAGAAGCGCTCCTTATATCTAGATGTTACACCCCCTTTAATATGCTAAAATCAAATTAGTTCCAAAGCGGAGTGATTCCCTTCGATCGATCGCCCACTCGCGGTATTACCTCGAGGGAGACAGACATCTGCACGTCTTCGTGTAGAACTTAATTGGGAAATGCATTTTTATTGTTAAAGTTTTGTGAATATTTTGAAAGTGAAATTTCTTTATGTTTCATTCGAATATTAAGTTTTGCGAATCTCTAACTTGTCTCGGCCGTTTTTGAACGGAAAATTTAAAAGTGAAGAGTCCAGTTCTGATCAACAACACTCATAGGTTTGATATCTATCTATGAAATTTGATATCGTCTTGGACTTAGGGGCTGTTCGAAGTTTGAAAAGGCCAATTTCCTGCGGAACTCTCGTGAGCATTTATCGAGGGCCGGAATCGGGAGATGTCGACGTTAAGTCGTGGGTTTCATTAGCACGTCGGGGTCTTAGCAAATTAACACCCTCGTGATGAGACCAACGATCCGCCGGTTATAGGAGACGTGTAGCTTATTGCGGACAGGTTATTGTCGTTGTTAATGGTCGTCGAGGACTGCTGACTGAAAACAATATTGATATTCATTGAAATTGTTTCTAAGCGTCAATGGTATATAAGTACTGTTGTAAAATTAATTTACTAATTTCTCGTAAGTTGTAAGGATCTTTTTGTATTTAATTAAGGATTATTAAATGTTTGATGGTAAAATTAGTTTTTTTTAATATTCATCAATTCCGCACTTTATTATATTAAAGGTCTTTTGTATTATAAATCTATGTTTGGTTTTTGCATTGTCACTATACTGAGACCTTAGAACTTATATCTCAAGGTGGGTGGCGCATTTACGTTGTAGATGTCTATGGGCTCCAGTAACCACTTAACACCAGGTGGGCTGTGAGCTCGTCCACCCATCTAAGCAATAAAAAAAAAATAAAAAAATAAAAAATTCGATAGTATCTTGTCTTAGTTATTTAGCTTCACGGGTGAATTGGGAATCGTGTATGTCAAAGATAACAATGCAAAACCTTCATATCTATGTTGGTGATTAGAATATACACATCACCCGTGTTCGAAGTCCAGATTGGTCTCAGGCAAGAACACCGATCTCTCGTGCCCGCTCTTGCATATTACACTCGATAAATTCATCAGATGTATCTATATAACTATACTATAAATATTAACAGGTACAAGTACCATTTTCTTCACAACTTATCTAAAAATTCTGAGATGTTCTAGACACTCTAGATCAAAGAGCATAATAAAAGATAACTATTGGATTATTTTTCGAACTCACTCAGATTTCGTACGCAAATGGGATTAACAGTGAATGGTACCAAGTCAAAAGGTATTAAAGCATCCAGATCAAGTATATTGGAGTAATTTGGAATAAGTGAATTAAGTTAGCGAAGATTTTCATTTGTCTGTGATCGATTTTTCACGTGTTTTCTTTTATTAATAATTGACGCTTTTGTTTATAGTTTAGATGAGTGGACGAGCTCACTGCCTACCTGGTGTTAAGTGGTTACCGGAGCCCATAGGCATCAACAACGTAATCGCCACCACGCACCTTCAGACGTGAGTTCTAAAGTCTCAGTTATTACAGTCAAAGGGCTGTCCCACCTTTCAAACCGAAAAGCATTACTGCTTCACGGCAGAAATAGGCAGGGCAGTGGTACCTACCTGTGAGGACTCAAGACTTCCTACCACCAGTAAAATATTTTTATTTATTGCTTAGAATGGTGGACGAGCTCACAGCCCACCTGGAGTTAAGTGGTTACTGGAGCCCGTAGACATCTACAACGTAAATGCGCCACCCATCTTGAAATATAACTTCTATGGTCTCAAGTATAGTTACAATGGCTGACCCACCCTTCAAACCGAAACGCATTACTGCTTCACGGCAGAAATAGGCAGAAACTGTACGTGTAAAATAGAATCAGCAATAAAATAGACACGATACTGTCAGAGTAAAGTTGTTTAGCAAGCCCTTCTTCAAGCGACAATGATAATCCTGTTATAAGACGGGAGTACCCCACGAGAGTTGTTTATGCAGCGTCGTCGGATCCGTTGCTCTGACGGAGACTAATGACGGATGCACTAATAGTTGTGTCGCGTTCGCCACTGCGCACCGCCATATATCATGCGAGGGTAATGGGGAGAAAACTCCGGTATCACCCTCGGACGTGATAAGGTCAACAATCGTTTGTCCCGAGTTTGTCACAATTGGCATTTTTATAGAATTTAAGTTCTCTATCTGTGTTAATATAAAAACAAATTGTAATCCAATTTTTTTTGCGATTCTAATAACACAGTCTCGCTTATATCCTATTTGTCTTTAACTGCTTTGTTAATTGTTTTGTTAACATACAAAAACATGTGTTAATAAGATAATGTCTATTAGATTGCAATACTGTTAATTCAATTGCAAATTTTTTAATATATACGTAACAAAAAAAAAAGTGTGTCGTCGTCGGACACCAAAGTCGTACACTGTGTGCATTACTAAATTTGTACGGTAATACAAAGTTAAGTCGTACACTGTGTGGATTACTAATAAAAATCTTACGTTACGGACGTTTTTCCCGTGTAGGGTACCCCTCCGCATCGTCCCATAAGGAACTTTGTTCCAAAAACATATTTATTTATTGAATAACAAAAGAATCGTAATTGACACCTCATAACTTTAACGTCGTAGGTATTCAATTTTATTGTTTTACGAATTAAACACGAACGTTCGAATACATAAAACTAATGGCACGTATCATTGGAGTGATGTTCGTTTATAAACGAGTCAGCGGTCACAGAGCCAATCATTATCATAGCATACTTTTTGTCAACCAACTCTCGGTTTAACACAAAAACAATTCAGCGAAAAAAAATTCTAGACTGCGCAAAAGGATAGTTTTTGTCGTTGAACGTTTTTAGGCTGTGCGGGGGTGTGCAGTCGGGGAGGTATGGCGTCTCAAGATTAATACATCGTGGAGCAGTGTTAGTGGCGCAACAATTTGTCTCTATAAATGTTGACTCAGCGAGCGGTTGTGTTGCGGTCGCCTCGCGCGATTAGCCCCGCCAAATTTATTGTTTAATTTCAAAGGCGTTATTAATAACATGCGAGATGATTAAACGGATTTCGCGGCTTAACTTTAAGATGTTCGTCTATGATTTATAATGTACGAACTTAATATGTGGTGTTGAGGCTTTGTTGGGGCCTCCGCGGTAATGTTTCATATTGTAACGAGGTATGGTCTTGAGGTAAATCTTTCGTTTTAGTGAAACTGAATGAGCGTCGTGTCATTCAGTCATTCATTTTCATCAAGATTTTCGAGAATCGTCATTATAATTAAAACGATAAAGACTATGTAATATTTTCGTAGTTGCAGATTGCTTTGTATTGCGTAGTAGCTCGAACTTTAAAGTTATATATTGCTTGAACTACCGCAAAATAATAAATTAGTGGAAATCTTACTTTATTTTTAATACATGCACCTTATTTATTTTGTTAACATAACCAAATGCGTCGCCAAATATTTACACGAAGAAGCGATTAATTACTTGCTAAAGCTTGGAAGGAATGTATAAATATTGAAAATAAAACCACGAAGCACATTAAAAAAAACTAAAAAATAATTTGAAATTATTTTAATTATACATAATTGTATTTAACACTAATCATACCAACACTTACTGGTACTTATTTCTACCATAGCGGGTAGTTAACGGTATACGACAGGTATTACTCAAAATAAACAAGACAAAACAAAAAAAAAATATATAATATAATAACTTTACATTAATTGGTAAGAAAAAGTCATGAAGTCAAATTTGCAAATGCAATAAGATCATACATGCATTCTCAATGCAAAAGTTCAAAATGGGTCATTTAACCCGTTATGGTATGTTTAGTGTTAAAGACAACATTTTAGTTTGTTCGATAAGCGCCGGGCCAGTGTAGACACAAACTTAGTTAATTACTACGGGAAAACTGACGAAGCTCATGTCCGGAAACCGGACAACATGATACGTCGGGCGTCGCACCCTCGTCTCAGACATGTTTCTGCCTCGATCGTCACAGAGCAACTTAACTCAATCCACAGATAAACTTCAACCTTAACAATCGGACATAGCGTCTAAACGTCACTGGCAAATGTACCCGTTTTATGTCGTTTTAGTATTGAGATATCAGCAAAGATGATCTAAATACGTTACTCAAATATATGCTTCATGTTTTAAAGCACATTGTTGAGTATGCTTCGCCGAGTTTGAGTACCGTTGTGGTCCGCGATACCGACGTTTATGCGTGTAAGATGACGCTTGTTTAGGACTCCCGGCGATATGATAAATCAGTTTGCAACCACAGAAAGCCGTTTGAAGGGGTGTGAAATTGCAAGTGGACTAGTAGTAAATGAACGAATAGATTTCAAATAAATATGCTTTTATCTATAAGGAACTTACGGAATGAAGAAAAGAACTTTGGTACATAAATTACATATAAAAAAATATACTTTAAGCTACCGAATTCGGTTCGAAATCAACTAGACATCACACCTCACCATTAAACTATTCAACTTGCATCTAAAATGCTGAGCAACAGTCTCCGTCTCATTCTAATGACCGCCCAAGCAGATATGCCTGTCTCTGTCTCAAAGCTGCTTAATAGGATTACTGTAGACCGTAACAGGTAAGTGTCTCTAATTGCTGTAAAAATCGGCGCCGACAATGAAAGGACAAAAGGCCGGCGCCCAGTGTGCGGCCTACCTTAGTGAAAGTGATTTATTGATTGGCGACTCTTGTGTCGGCTCAGGATTATGTTTTGTGGCTGTTTGTTTGTTAGGCTGCAGGTGAGGGGCTTCCGTTGCCATTGTACAATAAAAAGTGTAGGTTACCTTTACAATTAAAATGATATTCATCCGAAAAAACATATCCACAGAGGGATTAGTCGTTCGTGACTACGTATTTTGAGTTTAATGAATCTAAGTTTAGTTCACACAAATATTCTTATGGTAATTATTTCAGAGGAAAAAAATCGACAAAGGCATTTAAGTATGTAACAAAACAAAGGTACAATCGTCACCTGAAATTTATATAATATATCGTTTTAGAAATTTCCTAGAAACGTACCCAACATTCGTAATACGCTGGTCATTAAAATCAAAGCAGTGAAAGTGTTAACATCATCGGCAACGGGTTCGTAAATCATAACGGCCCGTGTATTGACAGGTTATGAATAGCGTCATTATAAGCGAAAAATTATTATGACTTCGACCAGCTACTGAACTAATAAATCTAATATATTGTTCAATACAAAAATAGTTTTTAAGCGGATCTTTTTTAAGTTCCGTAACACTTTGTTGAGAGTTCAATGCTCTGTTGTTTTTAAGTTTTTTTTTATTTTTTATTTTTTTACACGGTAACCGTAGATTTGAAACATTTGTAAAATATGTGAACAAAATCTACGTTGGTACGTAATCATCCTTTTTATGGTTCTAGAATATACTATACATATAATAAAATGTTTTTGAAGTTATACTTCTTTAGGCGCGTTATGAAAAATTGATGAGAGTGGAATTTTACGATGCGCGCGCACCGTGACACAAAATTAACAGAATGAAGTTGCTCACTAAATCGCTCATTACAATACGACCGACGTAACTTGGCGAGTCTGAATATAGCCGCGGGTGAACTTTCCGAACCGTACCGAGAATTACCGAATTTATACGATGTCAAGAAAAGGGATGTCCAATATGCGTGTTTGAGGATGTTGTATAATCGATTTTTTTTTTCAAATTTATTAAAATTTAAATAAAAAAAAGAAATAAATTTAATAAAAATAAAGTATAACTTCTTACGCGCGTACATAAGTACACGCACCCTTTTTTACTTTGTTTGCGTGTGCCTTTAATTTTATAATTTCATTATTTATTATTTACTACAAATCTTCTAAAGGGGATTGCCCACTCTCCATAGTGTGCTAGGCCCAAGGTGGACATTAAATATTACTATAAAAATGGACTGATTCAAATTCTTAAATGTATAAGATATCTAAAAAATATATTGAAATTGACGCCACTATTATTAAAAATATAATAAAAATAAAAAACTCGTTTTGAGGTTAATTTTCTATATAAATACCTCAAGAACTTTTCTTTTTTTAATGTTTAAGATGTTCCTAATGTATTTTTATCCAATTGTAGTTATTAGGGTATAAAAAACACACATACTTCTTTAAATATCTATATTATTCTATATTTTCTTCATCTTCATACACAATTAGTAAATCATCTAAAAATAGCACAGGAGAGCATATACACGGTTTTAAATCTCGGTCAGGTTAAAACCACAATTCACACAATGGTTTTCAGCCGTAGTATGAAACGTTATTGATAAAAGCAAAATAAATCGAAGAAAAATCAAAACACATCCATTTTGAACGCAAGCACAAGCAGCAAGCGAAGTGTCAGTCAGTCAGATTAAAATCAGTGTGGTCAGTATAAAGAAAAATAATTACATGAAATTCATATATCCATCATTTTTTTAAATAACCGATATTGGATTTATTTCTTACTCTTTTTTTTACGAGTACATATTTAAATAACAATACAAGTTAAATTTTTTTTTATTGCTTAGATGGGTGGACGATCTCACAGCCACCCTGGTGTTAAGTGGTTACTGGAGCCCACAAACATCCACAACGTAAATGCGCCACCCACTTTGAGATATAAGTTCTAAGGTCTCAAGTATAGTAACAAGTTAAAGTCCAATGGGTATGTCTTTGATGTTATTTTATGTCCTTAAAATCGATTAAAATCGATTGATTAATGATAATATTTAAAATGATTTATTTATATGTTTTTTTATATACTTAAAATGTTTACTTAATACGTAAAAGGTTTTGAAGTTGGCAATATTTTTCCCGCAAAAATAAAATTCTTGTTTTTTTCAATAGAGTTACTTTTTTTAAACTACTTATTGTAAACTGTAGTGGCGCTTATTTGGAAGAAAGTAAATGCATATTTATTTATGACAAAATTAATGCACTAAGTATTTTTTCTCTAATCTATTGTCCGCTTTGGGCCTGAAATGGGCCGTCCCCTTTAGTCCTCTCCATAATAATTAATTAAATTGGAACCGGAGGATAATTATTGATGAGCTAAAATTTGCTTAAAGTGGTACCTTCGTTAAAAGAACAATTTAGGATGTTGTTCTATTTCGCGCCACACTAACCTAAAATTTATGGTCATTTTTCACATAAATCAAAGAGAACCGACTTTTAGAGATTTATTGCTATATTTTTGATCTATGGTCAGTTCGATACGGCCACAAAGCGTTTATCTGTGCTACCATTGTAACAGTATTAGAAAATTTATGACTCATTTTTTACATTGAGTTTATCGCAAGTGTAAATAGTCTAAGTGGTCGGATATTTAATGCACGTTCTTTGGTAGATTTAATTTTCTTAAGTAAATTATAGTATTAAGTCAAGTAACTATATATATTGGGGATTGTTATTAAGGGAGCAAATAAAATTATAATCTGATTTATTATAAAAGCGGTAGAAATATTTAATTCACACAACTGTATCTTTTATTTTTATCACTGTTTTGTAATTAATGCTGTGAATAAATTGTATTTGAAGATAGAAAAATTCGAGAGCTTAGAATTTTAGATCAAGCTCTTCCATGACGCTTAACTACTAAGTAAAAAACACCTTTAAGGTCATGAAAGGGGAGAGTTTGTGCAACACTGGAATTAATTGCCAGAATTCTAGGATTAATTTACGTTCTTTGATAAAGACAGCTTTGTACGCATATTTGTATAATTATTTGTATTATTTTGAATTATTACTGGTAGAAGGACCTCTTGTGAGTACGCACGAGTAGGTACCACCACCCTGCCTATTTCTGCCGTGAAGCAGCAATGCGTTTCGGTTTGCAGGGTGGAGCAGCCGTTGTAACTATACTGAGACCTTAGAACTCATATCTCAAGTGGGTGGCGGCACTTACGTTGTAGATGTCTATGGGCTCCGGTAACCACTTATCACCAAGCGGCCGTGAGCTCGTCCACCCATCTATGCAATAAAAATAAAATAAAAAATAAAAAACTTATGATGAATGGAATTTGCTTCTAAAATCAAATCAAAATATTGGCAAATGAAACAGTATTTGAAAATAAATGAAGAGTATTTATTAGCAGCGACAAGCGAGATTCAGTTAATTTTTATAATATTCTTTAAATTCATATACACCTCTTACATGGTAAAAGTATACGCGCAGCTTCTTTTTTATTACTAAAATTCATGAACGAGTTCACAGTTCACCTGGTGTAAAGTGATTTCCAGACTCCATAGATATCACAACATGCATAGCGTCACTTACCCTGAGACAAAAGATGGAAGTCTCAACAGTATTACAAGTAGGACTCACCCTTAAGCCTGGAATACGGGACTATTTACGGCATAAATAGGCTGGGTGGTGGAACTTATACTTTATTAAAAGGCGGTTTGCGATCGCAGCCTGTTGGCATAATACTCAGATAACGCTGTTGCTACGGTCAATCCCTTAGTTGTCCTTACGATACTTACTGGATGATATGGGTTGCTATTCTAGATTGACGCTATACAGCGATATTCTTTTTCCGCTTCCTTATTCGCTGGTAGCCTAAGAGGCTATTCTAGCTAGGCCCGGATGGGACACAGCCATAGATATAGCTCTTTCAGGTAACGCACGGTAACCAAACAAAGAAAAATAAAACTGACACTGACAAGACGGGAGCAAAAGACAAAGTTCTCATGCCATCATCATTATCCATAATGGGATCGTATTACAGTTAATATTTCAGTTGTTTATTTACAGAACGCGACGACACGCGATTTCACGGAGCAATTTTACTGAACTTAAATAGATAATTTTGTAACTGTTTTGAGTTAAGTTTTGTTTTCAATCAGATATTTTCAAAATTTTTTTCGTAGAGTGAAAATTGATTCAATATTTATCTGGCTCTGAAACAGACGCTTGAAGAGATCAAAGAGACAAATTTGATGTTTAGAAAACATGTGGCAGAGGACTTATCAAAACTATATCATTGGAATGGTAAATTCACTTGCGTGATTCTAAAATGTTTTTTTCTTAGTTTACAAATTGTGTCTAAGTATATAGTATAATATATAAAAGCAAACAAATGCTGTGGTGTATATATTCTTTAGCGACGGAAAAAATATCTAAACATTGACAAAAGAAATTCTCTTTTGTTTTCTAGTACATCGCCAAGAATTTTGTTAGATTGCAATCTACCAAGACGGTCTATAAACACCGTAATTCACAAAACAATACTTTTCCGTTACGTTTTCGTCAATACGAAACTTTAGCATTTTTTTTTGTTCTTCAACTTACACATTTAATGTAAGCGTAACAATAGAATCCGATGCGTATCACATGCCAATCACATTGTTCTGAGCGAATTGAGTCTTGTGCAAAATAATACGTTATTTTATTGTATTAAAGAGGAATCAGAATGATCGATTGTGTCAGTTCATTTTAATTTCGATCTCTCGAGATACGGTCGGAGGCGTGGTCCGGCGGACAATTTGTTTCATGTCATGTGTATGTGCGTTCGGTTGTATACTTTGATTTTCTAGTTTCTGGAGGTGGATCGAACTGGTTCGTTTATAAAATTTACATTTCATCGTCGCATAGATTATCGAATAAGTCTGAGATTTTTGAACAGGAAAGACAAAAAAAAAACGAATGTATTCTAAGATATTTGTCAGATACATGTGATGTTCATAAATAGTTAATTTTTTTTTGGCTTAAATGGGTGGACGAGCTCACGGCAAACCTGGTGTTAAGTGGTTACCGGAACCCATAGACATCGGTTCTGAGACATGAGTTGCAAGGTCTCAGTTTTAACAGTACAAAGACTGCTCCACCCTTCAAACCGAAACGCATTATTGCTTCACGGTAGAAATAGGCAGGGCGGTGGTACCTATCCGTGCGGAGTCACAAGACGTCTTACCACTAGTAATTACGCAAACTAAATATAATATAATTATTTATGGAAGCATTATTTAGACAGATTTTTTATATCTGCTAAAGTTTGAGATTTTTTTTTTTTTTTTTATTGCCCTTGTAGGCAGACGAGCATACGGCCCACCTGATGGTGAGTGGTTACCGTTGCCCATGGACTTCAGCAATGCCAGGGGCAGAGCCAAGCCGCTGCCTACCGCAATATCAATAATACTGGACAAATTTGACTTGTCCAGTATTATTGACGCCTAGCGCTTTTTTTTTAATTCTGACAGTTCATTGAAACATTGTAACACAATATATGCTTGGGAATAGCAATGTTGGAATAAATTTTTGAACTTGAAATATAAACCTACGTATAAATGTACATCCACATATGTGTTTGTGTCATACTAAAGAAGCAATAGAAGTGATTTTCTTGTAATTTCCAGCTGAAAAACGGAAAAGATGTCACTCAATTCGGTAGCCAAACCAAAAGAATTCGTCCGAAATAAATAAAATATATGAACACGGTTTGCGAATCTTAAAGCTGGGATCATAATGTTATGGAATGATAAAGCAGTCAATATCAGAAACGGAAAAACGTATTAAAGACTTCACGAAATATTTTGTTGTCACGCCAAAGTTGCCAGATCTATTTTCGGATTTGAAATGTTGCAAAGGAGTATTTCAACGGAAATAGACCAGGATGTTCAAAAAATAAAAGAAAAGACGTGAAACCATCATAAAAGAAATCAGTGTAAGTTGGTACAGACAAAAGTTTTGAGAGCAAAGCGTCTGAGCGGTGCATAGAGTCGGCGGCGCCGGGCGTGCATCGCTCGATAGCGCTGACAGTGACGGATTACCATGGCAGCCCCGGTTCACGGCCGGATCCAAAGCTCACGAAACTCAGGGCTGCCAGAACTTTTACGATGTCATTTTGATACGAACTTCCAATAAGATATAATTGCTTAAGACTTACATGTTTATTCTTTCAGCTTCGATAAATAGTCTTTATACCAAAATGCAAGTAAGTACTTTTAGAGCTACAGTACTCACACACTGATTATTATCTAGCGCATTTATTATTATTATTAGAATTAGAAATTTTGAATTTATCCAAGTTCCAAACAACATTTATAACAAGATTTCCCATTGTGATGATAATGGAAAGTAGTAATTACTATTACATTACTCTTAAACGTTGGTGACTATTCAATGCTTTTCTATATTCGGCTTACTCAAAACAATTAGCTTACTCCTTCATTTCGTATATTTTCATAGAGTACGGCGTATGATATAAATTTGCACAAAAACTAATTTTAAAAAGTGCCAACCCTGTAGACGCATTTATTTCGGTATGTGATCAAAATATTTAAGAATCGATATAAGGTCGGATTTGTTCAAAACGTACAAATTATTTTTGCAGAACGAATGTAATCTTTTATCACAAATTGCATCTCTTAAGATACAAGGAGTACTAGATATGCAACAGGCAATAAATTGAGCCGCATTCCTTTTTCTTAAAATCTGTAACTATACCTTAGAACTTATATCTCAAGGGTGGCGCATTTACGTCGTAAATGTCTATGGGCTCCAGTAACCACTTAACACCAGGTGGGCTGTGAGCTCGTCCACACATCTAGCAATAAAAAAAAAAATAATTAAAAACTACAATGGACGTTTGTATTCTGTAAAATCAATAGAATAATTTGTGTGTTATAATATAAAAACGGTAATATTTATCCATTCGAGTACAATTAACACTCTTGTACAGGAGCGATCTCCCGCAGGGCGCGGTAGGGGGCATCCTTGTCAGAACTTCAACATGATGACTTTAATGTTATATTTTACATATTATTACTTGCCGCTGCTTGGTCAAGCTTGGTAATATTTACTATTTGTCACCAATCAATAGTGTTCCGTCCATGCCATTATTGTAAAGTTCAGATTTTTGAGTTCGTGTGTAGGCGTTAAATTTCGAATCTACTAAATCGATCTTGTAAATTATTTTCGAACTGGAAGCTAAAATATCTATGCGGCTCTAATACGATTTTGTTAGTTTAAGATTAGTTAGAGGTTAGTGAAAGTTGAAATAAGTGCATAAATTGTATAGAGAAAATATCGGCTTTGATTATTGTCATAAAAAGTATGATATAACTAAGTTTAATACGAGGGCTGCACTAAAAGTATCGGGAATGGAATATTTCCACTGTTCCTGTCATATTAAAATCTTTTTAATTGAAAACTCCTTGGTTTTAAAAATCGAATACCATTTATTTATTTAAAAAAAGATTCTCGGTCTTGTCACGAGGTTTTGTCAAACTTGTTTAGTCGTTGAGAAAATGGAATTGACTCGAGAAAATTCAAGAGCGATGATTTATTATGACTTTCGAAGTGGTTTAACACAAAAACAGTGTGTTGACCGGATGATTTCTGCATTTGGTGATGAAGCCCCATCCAAAACCACAATTTATCGCTGGTTTGCTGAGTTTCAACGTGGACGTGTCAAGCTCAGTGATGATCCCCGTCAAGGTCGTCCAAAAACTGCAGTCACCCAAGAAAACGTTGATGCTGTGCGTAAGCTGATTGAGGAAGATCGACATGTGACATACCGCGAAATTCAGGCAACTTTAGACATTGGCATGAGTCAAATACAAATAATCTTGCATGAACAATTAGGTGTAAAAAAGTTGTTTTCCCGATGGATACCGCATTCGCTCTGTGAAGAGCAAAAAGCGGCTCGCGTTACTTGGTGCGTCAGAACTCTCGAAAGATTCCACGCAGGATCCTCAAATGCTGTATACAACATTGTATCAGGTGACGAATCCTGGATATACGCGTACGAACCCGAAACAAAAAACCAGTCACGAGTTTGGGTGTTCGAAAATGAGTTAAAGCCAACAAAAATTGTTCGTTCACGGAGTGTTGCAAAAAAAATGGTGGCCACGTTTGTCTCCAAAACCGGCCATGTTACGACTATTCCTCTTGAGGGACAAAGAACGGTTAATGCAGAATGGTATGCTAGCATTTGTTTGCCACAGGTCGTTTCTGAACTCCGTAAAGAGAACTGCAACCGCCGCATCATCCTCCATCACGACAATGCGAGTTCTCACACCGCGCACAGAACAAAAGAGTTTTTAGAGCAAGAAAACATAGAATTATTAGACCATCCGCCGTACAGCCCCGACCTAAGCCCTAATGATTTCTATACTTTCCCTAAAATAAAGAATAAATTGCGTGGACAGAGATTTTCATCACCTGAAGAAGCTGTGGACGCCTACAAAACGGTCATTTTGGAGACCCCAACTTCCGAATGGAATGGTTGCTTCAATGATTGGTTCCATCGTATGGAAAAATGTGTCAAATTTCGCGGAGAATACTTCGAAAAGCAATAAATACATTTTTAAATAGTAATGTTGTGTCACTTCGTTAATTCCCGAAATTTTCAGTGCTGCCTATGTATTTAAATCATAATGACCGGTTTTATGCGATAAAAAATACGAAGTTCAGCTTAGATATGGTTATCAAAAATGGTTTTGGTACTTTAGGTATAAATCCTGACAGGAAATCTTAGGATAATTGAATTTATCTTTGAAAGTTTGTATTTTATTTAATGGAATAGATTAATTAAAAGGTAGACGAAGAGGGAGAGGTAGACCTAAGAAAAAATGGATGGATTGCGTGAAAGGCGATATATGTAAGAGGGGAGTGAGCGCAGAAATTGTATATGATAGAGGAGTTTGGAAGGAGAAAGCATGTTGCGCCGATCTCACTGGGAGGAGGGCAGGAGAATGATGATAGATTAATGAAAAATTAAAATATTAAGATAAAATTTCTAAGTCGTTGGACAGAAAACAGAGAAGATATTGCGAGGCTTAGGTACAGCGTTAAGCGAATGTACTGCGAAAGGCAAGATGTGTACATCTGTGAAACAGTAGGTCGTGATGAAAATTACTATAACCTTACTTTTCCTCACAATATTAAAATTTCCAAGATATTCAATAGGATTTTAAAGTTTTGTTTTATTGTGTTGGTTTACTGCTTGTTCATCGCGGCCCTTGAAGTATTGATTTCCATCTATGATCAGCAAACGAAGTTTTTGACCATCTTCATTTGAAGTGTTTACTGGACTCCATAAATATCACAAAGAGAGTGTCAGCTTGAAACACGAGGTCACGGTTCAAGTATTATGCTGTGGTTTACCCTAATAATTTCAAGGGTATAATAGTTCTACGGAGGTGGAGAGCGCAAAATCGCTCAATCTCTACCAATGGCCGTAGATGATCCAAAATCTTACATTATGACATAAAAAGCTCATGTAGACACAGTCAGTCACGAAAAAAAAGAGGATTCATTATGCAATTCGGGAAAAATCTTTGTAATCAACAAATTTATTTTATAAAGTTCCCTATCATCACGCCTCTTTATTAGATCTTTTAAAATGCTCCCAAGGTGTATCATACTTCATTGCAATTTGTATTTGATACGTAAAATGATGTATCGGTACACCAGGTGAGGTCACGTTCCCACAGGCACCCTCGACGGATGGTGATGGATCATTCAGATCGCACACATTGTTCTGTGCGCTTGCCGTTTGTCCCTCTGACAAATTTAGGGTCATTGAGTCCTTTCAAAGCATCAGATGATGAGATAAAAGAGAGAAAAAAATTAGTTCAATTCGACGTTTTATCTAATACCCAGTGTTTAAGTAGTTAATGTTTGCTCGTAAGACTTGTCAACATCTGAAAATTCTAGTCTAAAACGTTCTCCACATACAA
Organism: Bombyx mandarina; assembly: GCF_003987935.1. The sequence goes on along the minus strand of NW_021011489.1, from coordinate 1,510,940 downwards.
TTTGTGGTTATGGAGCGTGTCGATCGTTCCGTTACACGCCACGTTGGCAGCGTGTCGGCGGCTCAAATAATGTACCACGGATATGTACACCCACACCGCTCCCAGGCCTCAGCGTACAACAGTTATATGAAACGTCGTAGCCGCGTACAATTCAATATATTTTGGCGTAATTTGATGTTCATTAAAGAAGCAGCGGAGCCGCGAACCAGAACACAATGGTTGAATGGCCATTTGTCGTTGCTGTTGAGAAGCATAATGATTCTGAAGTAGTTAGTCGCGCGGCAGTTCGACACGCGCTTACGAAACGAAAATCTCGATGTTTTGTGTTAAACTAGTCGTTTTCGTATTGGCGGCCTCGATGGCGTGGTTTGATAAGTGCTCAAGTTGCTTTTGTTATATTTGAATACCCTCGAGGGGTGACGAATCGTTGATTCGAATGAACTACCGAACTTACCTTGTTGACTGCTTTTTCTTGTGGTTTTTTTCTCTTTCATCCAAGGATACTCGGGTACATTAAGGCCGCCTCCTGGAGACGGCAAATCCGGTGCGTATCCGGGTGGCGTGTGCTGAGGGCTCAGTTCTCCGGCCCCTAATTGAGGCAAGGCGGTCATAAATTCGGCCATTGAAGGTTGGCTGTTTATGAAGCCAGTTTCGGTGCATGTTTCGAGCATAGGATGTGGTGCTCCAGCAGCCGTTACCGCAGCCAACCAGAAGCTGTTGCCGCCGTGTTCTATCCGAGGGTGCTCCTGGCCGGGCACAGGGCCGATTGGCGGTGTGTTCCTTGCTTTCACGGCAAAATCCTCCTCCATCTCATCGCGCACCCCCATGCCAATTCTCGTAGGCTGTTTTCCTCTTATCGTTGGAAATTCTTCGCATTTTATCTTGCGCACGAGTGGATTAGTGTCGAGCGGCAGGGCGGCTGTGTTGCATATCTCTTGCATCGCTGCCGGTGTGAGCCGCGTTTTTCTAGTCGGTGAACATTCGCGTCACGAGTTGCCGTCGTCTTTTGTGACATGTGTTAACATTTTCCCTCGATTGCCATGTTACATTTTTGAAGATTTCGTAGGCTGTCCGTATGTCATCATCGAATCTGAAAATAATAATAGCATTGTTACTATCAAAAGTAGAGATTAAGTGAACTGCTTAAGGCCTAAGTCCGGAGCTTAGATCCTACTATCAAGGATTAATTTTGGATGGAAATTTGTCATACTTAACACGTATTCATCAGCGAACTTCTTTACTAAAGACGTTTCAATAAAATGACATTAAAATATATGTATACATGGATTTGTCTAATTGCTAGTGGTATAGTTATACTATAGATTTGGATTCGATCAAGTTGGCGAATACGTTTGAGACATCTATCGGCTGCTTTAATTATTTAACACAAAATAGATCTGGTCAAATCTTTACATTAAAATTATAATTTTAGAATTGAATAAAATTAACATACGCAGCGTGCCCTTGAGGTGGTCCGAACAAGGAACTACATTTTTAAAACCTCTCAGAGACACATGAGACAAAGGGTGCTGGAACCATACAGCTTTAATATTGTTCGCATAAACAGGCCGAGAGCTTGTATTGCAACGTCATGGAATAACAAAACCTAGATGCCGAATGAGGTTACTGTTGAGGAACTTTCGAGAATGTTGTAGAGTTTCCAACGTTATTCCGCTTAACACGTAATAAAACGAGTTATATTGAAGTCTTATAATTAAGCGAACGACAATGTAGTGAAAACATTTATTAATAGTGCACATTCAACTACAACCGTGCTATTTAGGTACCACAAGCACCAGTCACCGTCCTTAGAGAATAGAGAAACGTTCCAGTGAATTAACCCACAGACACAGCCCACTGAGTTTCTCGCCGGATCTTCTCAGTAGGTCGCATTTCCGATCCGCTGATAGATTCTGCGAAGCACTGCTCTTCCTAGGGCTAGTGTTAGCATCACTCCGGTTTGAGCCCCGTGAGCTCACCTACATGTAAGGGCGAAGCTGAAATAGCCTCTCAAGGCTATCCGCATAAGTAGGAAAAAAAAGAACAAAAGAAAAAACCGTGCTATAATTGAGTCGTCTATTATCAAAGGTGGCAATCTGTGCATTTGGACAAAAAAATTTTATTGATATGTCAATACAGATTGATTTGAATATAATCGTCTCCTTCAAAGAATACGGTTCAAAACCTGCATTAAATAAAGGTTAATACTTAACCTGTTATTTATCTAAGATGTCGTTCAGAAGAGTTTTATGACTGCCAATGGAATACAAAGTCAATAATTCGTTTTTCTGATTTACCAATAATTGTCCAAAAGTCATATTGCCGGCTTTGATAATAGTCGACTCAATTATGTGTTCTACGTCAGAATGTAAGCTAAAATCTTGCCTAATCGTTTTTAATTTAGCCCAAATCGAGAGGCGCCATATTAAGTGCAACGGGAGAAGGCTGTCTCGTGGTTATTTCGCAATTATACTCGGACGTTCGACATTACCGCGGCATAGACTCGAATAATTTTCACGAATAACATCGAAGCCGTGATAAACCCTAAAGTAATGAGCGCACAAAATTGTCTATTATACATAATTTGTCGAGCTTCATGAACTGGATTCTACGTGACCACCACACGATAATACAGATTAACGAAATTATGAATACAGTTTTGGAATACAGAGACTTTTACAACTACGATACTCGTAATAGTTATAAATAGACATGCTTAAATTAAAACCGACTTCGAATAGAAAAAAAAGATATTTCAAAACAAATTGATATATACTAAAAACAATAATGATCGAAATCGGTTGGCGTGATATTGAGTTATTCATCTATTTTTCGCGCACGTACTTAATGCAAATTTAATATTTATATGGTTTTCTCATGGATACCGTTATCAGAACTGGACTAAATTGCAATGGGACCATACGGAAAGTGTCAGCTTTCTAATAAAAAAATAATCATCAAAATCGATTCACCCAGTCAAAAGTTATGTGGTAACAAACATTAAAAAAACATACAGTCGAATTGAGAGCCTCCTCCTTTTTTGAAGGTGGTTAACAAAAGGACTATGAATGAAACTTGAGGTTAGTACAGATGCCATTTTGTAAATTCTATCGATTAATTGTATTATATGTATAAAATTAATACTATTATTATTATTATAAAACATGGTAAAATAGAATATTTATTTACATAAGAATCCTTTATTTTATTGTGTACTGCAGATCACAAGTATATCATTCGTAGATAATATCTATCCGTGCTTAGCTTATGGTGCGACTAAGAAATTCATCGAATAATAACTAATTTACTGTACTCGCCATCCGGTATTTACTAGCCGAAATAGGCCTTATGGTATCTATATCGTAAGGCCCATTTCGGCCGTGAAGCATTTCAGTTTTAATCATGGGACAACTCATGTGCAGTACAACTGAGACTTCGAACTTATGTTTCAAGTTAGGTGGCGATATCCACGTTGTGTAGGCTCCGGTAAGTAATCTCAAAGTGCACTCACCCATCCAATGAAATATAATGGAAATAGAACTGAAAAACGCCTGTACGTAACGGGGTACAAACATCCGAATAAAAGAAAAATAACCGATGTATCTTGATCGGAAGAATTAGTTATTTTGAAATGACGTAGCAACATTAGAGGTCAACAATTTTATTGGAAGAGAAATCTTCCGGTATTACAATGTAATGCTATAAACATTTTCTTTTTTATTTTATTACTAAATTCCGTGGATGAACTTACGGCCCACCTGGTGTTAAGTGGTCAAAAGCCCATAAACCTCAACCACGTTAATGCCACTACCCAACTGGAGGTCTAAATCTTAATTAAGTAGGCTTTGCGGTAGATATAGGCACTGTGTAGTGGTACATATCCGTGCGGGCCAAAACATGTAAATACTTTTCGTTAGAGTGTTTATATTACGAGAATCACTATACTATGTTATAGCTATGTTATCTGCTAGACGTCCCTCGTGGTTAAGAAAGAAAAAAAACGCCACAAATATTATCTCATTTAATTTTATTAAGTTAATCTTGTTTGTATAAAAACAACTATGATCATAATTTTAAGAAATGATAAATAGGCCAATCCCAAACAATACTTGTCTAACGACTGAAAATACAACACAACAATGTTACAATGGTGGACTTAATGCCTGAGGCATTCTCTACCAGTCAACCAAGGGTGGTGTAGAGAGTCCTGTGGTAGGTGCATTACTTATTGCGAAAATAACCAAATTGATAATAATATTACATACATATACAAACACATACATGGTATATATTCTATCTATGGTATCTTTATTATATAAAAAAATATTCGAACTTTTTTTTTATAATTGAAGTATTACTAGTGGCCCCGAGGCCTTTCCAGTTTCACCAGGACAGGTGGGCGAGCAAAGGCTCAGCCAGGAGGGGTGGGATTTGCTATCAGCTGCCCGAGCGCCTCCGAAGGAGACCTAACAACTCAAAAGTAGCTGCTTCGCGAATGAATCTACTACCGAATCGGAATCGCGACCCGCTGAGAAGATCCGGCGAGAAACTCAGCGGGCTGATGCATGGGTTAGGTTGCACGTCGAACCATTTACCGAGTTCGACGAGTACGGTTACCGGGATCCCTAATCCTGCTCCTAGTGTGAGAGCTGAAGGTATCTAATGCAAGAGTTATTGGATCTGATGGATCCGTCAGGACGTGTCTAGGGCGACGACGGTGATTTGCTCCTGCGTGATCAGGATTCGGGGATATTCGAACTACACTAGGTTTTTTTTTTGCTATATGCTTGGACGAGCTCAAAGTCCACCTGGTGCTAATACTGAAGCCCATAGACATCTAGGAAGTAAATGCGCCACCCACCTTGAGATGTTAGTTCTAAGGTTTCAAGTATAGTTACAACAGCTGCCCCACCCTTCAAACCGAAACGCATTACTGCTTCACGACAGAAATAGGCAGGGCGGTGGTACCTACCCGCGCGGACTCACATAAGGTCCTACCACCAGTAATTAGGCAAATTATAATTTTGCGGATCTCATTTTTATTACACGATGTTATTCCTTCACCGTGGAGGTCAATCGTGAACATTTGTCGAGTACGTATTTCATTAGAAAAATTTGTACCCGCCTGCGGGATTCGAACACCGGTGCATCGCTCAACACGAATGCACCGGACGTCTTATCCCTTAGGCCGCGACGACTTCATACGTCGTACATTTTTATATTAGCAATGGAGAACGTAGAGCACGTGTCGCTAGTCTTTAATAGGTGAGGTGCGAGTCACGTTGCAGTCGTGCGTGGAAGGCACCCCACTCGGACGAGATGTAAACTCGAAAACGTTCGCTACATCCTATACTAGTTGTTTGACGGTCCGCGCGCCCACTGAATGTCAATTAAAATTCAAACCGCGTCCGAAATACGATTTTTTCCAGTGGAATTTGCGGCGAGCCCGAGAGAAATGGTCGGAGCGCGCCTCCTTGTTTTATTTTATTCTCGCAAACGAAACGGCTGGCGTTTAAATCGTTTTTAATGCGTACGGGTTTTGCCTTGTGTTCTGAATTAAAATTTTCAGGACTGACACCTATTTAGATAAGCACAATGTAGGTCGTTTTGTGATGAAGGGACTGTCTATTGTCTATGTGGTCGGATCTTATTTTATTATAAATATTATTTCACAATATTAAATATAAATATATATTTATTGCTTTGGTGCGTGGACCATCTCACGGCCAAGCTGGTGTTAAGCTGTTACTGGAACCCATAGACATCTACAACGTAAATGTCGCCACCTACCTTGAGATATAAGTTCTAAGGTCTCAGTATAGTTACAATGACTGCCTCACTCTTCAAAACGAAACGCATGACTGCTTCACGGCAGAAATAGGCGGGGTGGTGGTACCTACCGTTGCGGACTCACAAGAGGTCCTACCACCAGTAACATATTTGACTGCTAGTATATACTTCTATTGGAAGCGGGCTGGTCACATATGCCATTGCACTGACAATCAGTGGGACACAAAGTACTGGAGTAGAGACCTCGTACTGGACGTCACAACGAGGGTAGACAACCAACGAGGTAGACCGACGACCTGCTCAAAGTGGCTGGTAGGGATTGGATGCGAAAGGCAAGAGACCGAAAAGAATGGGGTGCATTTGAAGAGACCTACACTCATCATTGAGTGGAGACGGAAGAAAAGTATATCTTTCTATTATACTATCTATCTATATATAAATTAATTGTCGTTTGTTAGTCTCGTTAAAACTCGAAAACGGCTGGACCGATTTAGCTAATTTTGGTCTTGAATGATTTGTGGAAGTCCAGAGAAGGTTTGAAAGGTAGATAAATATGAAAATGGTCGGAATTAAATAAAAATAACAATTTTGTTTTTCCTTTGATGTGTCCCCCGTCGAACGGATTCCTTTTGTTTGTTTTAAGTTTATTTTGTACAAAATCTTAAGTCTTTTATTCATCGATTGAGGCACTACGAAGTCTGCCGGGTCAGCTAGTTATTAATAAAAGACTTGCTAATAACTAATTAAATTATTAGAAGCTTCCCTTAGCTTGAATGTATGTACCTATATATATATCTGAATTTGACTAAAAACTTGTAAAGGGAATCGAATAGTAAAAAAACGTAGCAGTCAATAGAATAAAATTGTGCATCGACGTATAACGCGTATTCTAGTTTTGGTTTTAAGAGGTTTTTAAATTCAAGGAAACTGTCTGTACCCTCTTGTATCGCGGCAGGGTTCCGCAGGTTTTCCGCCGCGTTTCACTTTCCCGTGGCTCCCCGAGGGAAGGGCCCCTTAAAAACGCATAAAACCGAAGCAGATCCTACTTATGAATTTGTTTATGGCCCCGTTCCTAGACGAGGTTGACACCGAAATCTCGCGGCTTCGGAAAAATAACCATATTCCTAATTTAATGCCCTCTAAATTTTTATTATAAAGATTGCAATACAAAAGTAATACGAAATAGATAAATACTCAGAATGGTAAAAATAAAAATAATCATTGTTTTAAATTATATTTTATGTAGTTTTGTTAAAATTAGTTATGACTGTGTTTTGGTATTTGCATACCACGATACCTAAAGGTCTAAGCAGTAGTCTTTCGTGTCGACTTGAGATTCTTAGCAGTATTGTATTCTATGGACTTCCGACCTTTTAAATGAGAAAAAATTATTTTGCGACAAAAATACCCAAGATATTTAGATCTTATCCGTATTTGCTAGGGATAATCTAAATTATTCACTGGCTGAAGAATTATTTCATTTTTTTTTAATCACTAACATTAATAGGTACGTGAAGCAAAAATGTTGTACCCCTTTTTACGAAAATTGCGCGGACGGAGGAGTATGAAATTTCCCACACTTATAGAGATTATGGAGAAGGAGTGCAGAATGTTAATACTTTTTTTGATTTTGCATAATAAATACATCAAACAAATAAAATAAAATAAACATTACCCACACTATCATGCGTTTGGCACAACACATGTATGCATATATACTCTTTGTTTATTGTCAAAGTTTTGGTCAAATTGAGAATAGAGAATAGATAGATATTGTTTGTCTTTAATATTATTTGTCTATAGTGTAGTCTTGGCGAAATCTGTCATTATATAAGTATAATAATAGTCTTCGGCAATAGAACCATAATAATGTTCAAACTAATAATTTCAATTAATTATAGTCGAATTTCGACTACTGGGGAACCACTAGTTAAAAAGAGTTTTAAACCAGAACTCGCGCGAGATTGCTTCACGACAGATTTAAGCAGGACTTGGCACCATCTTGTACTGGTTTGATCTACATCTCACAACCACATTCGTGATGTGATCGGGTAAAATACATTCCACTATTAAATCAACTAATACCTAATTAAATAAATTCAAAGGTTCCTAACCTAGATTTAATACAAAATTTAAATAGTATTTGGCTTGTAAGAACTATTCGTTCATTATCGGCGTACGTAAAAGAAACCCGCGTCACGTTAAGAACTTGAAATGATAAACCTTTTTTTTTTAAATAATATTAATAATGACCGGGATATGTCACATATGGTCACGTCTAGCTACAAACTAACATTCCCTGTACTATGGGAACCAAAGACTGACAAACAAACTTTTGTACGTTTAAATATAAACACGTATGCATGTATATAGTCCTGACAAAGAAACCATCAGTATTGTTGCTGTGTGAAGTACCATTTCAAATACATACTGGGACATTTTGTGACCCCGCACGTGTAGCTACCACAACTCTAGCCATTTTTGCCGGGAAGTAGGAACGATTTTTAGATTCAAGGGTGGGGCAGCGGTAGTACAACCATAGATCTGAGGCTGAGGGTTTTTGTCTATAGGCTTTGGTAACTACATAATACCAGGTATGTCCTGATCTAATTTATTGTCTAAGCAATTAAAAAAATTCTTGGCTCTACTTCCGACGATGCTGATGTCCATGAGCGATAGTGACCACTTGTTATTAGATGAACCCTGTGCTCATCTCACTTCGAAGAGAATAGAAAAAACCGAGCTATTTTACCGTATAGTATTCCATTAGTATTACGATTGCTTCTCAATATACTTACAAAAAAATCTCTTAATTGAAATTATTCGAGACGAGAACAAATCGAAATATATGCCTACCTACTTCGATACCCACATACAGGTCAAGTTAAAGTAAGGGTTCAACATTAAAAAAGAACGATATTAAAAACAAAAAACAAAAAAAGCGCGAACGCTCGCAATAAATAATGTTAACAAGTCAAATACGAGCACGCATTGTGACAAAGTGGCAGAAGGTGGTGTCTAACGGAAAGTATGCATCATAACTCAGATCGTAAATGTTTGGGGTGCACGATCCCTGTACCCGGAACGCTGAGATTCGTGATGGATCGCCCGAGCAGCGCCACTTCTCAAGGATATTGCCGACTCAAAGACTAGTCTTGATTGAAATTGCGACCACCCTATCTGTCCGAATTAGATTAATTCGGGTATTGGTCTAAAAAAAAACTAGGTTAAGCACTGGTATCGTTATTCATCACTGCAAGCCCGGTTTGATGTTCAACACAACACGCCTGTTCAGTGGTTAGGTATTTGAGCATTAACGACGTAAATGCCACCACCAAATTTTAAGACATGAGTTCTATGATCACAGACATAGTCAGTCAGTTCAACGGAAGCCGCATCCTTAGGACTTATGGCATCTACCAATGCGGGCTCAAAAGACTGGTACTACCATTAACAATAATAAAATATTCATTTTCCAAATTTACGTATCTATCTATGCGTCTTTCGGCGCTCGTGCAAGGGCGCATACTATCATTTTTTGGACATGTCTCCCGGCGAGGAAATGACTCCATAGAGGCCTTGTCATTCAGGGCAAAGTAGAAGGCCCCAGACCGCGTGGAAGATTACCCATGCGATGGGCCGACCAGATCAAGTCGGCATTTGGCGGCTGTTTGCATGAGTGTACCAGACTCATCACAAACCGGGAGGAGTGGCGATTGCTCGCGAGGCGCATAACATCTGCCCACAGCAACGATGCTAAATGACGACCACGACCGCTCTGACAAGAGTGATACGACAAAGCAAATAAATCTATGCCTACAATGGACTGCCCCTGTTTGCATGTAAGACGTATTCAGAATGTATGGCACCGCATGTGGCAGCAGATGCGTCAATATACATCTCAAGTTTTACATAATGTATGAGAACTGTTCGCCGAAGCGCCGTAATATATTGGTATTCTTGAGCTCGCTCGCTCCGTTCTTCGTTCGAGTTTGAAAGTATTATTTATCCGTGAGATGTAGTTAGCGGAGTTAACTGTAGTACGGTTTCGAGATGACATTTACTATTGTTTTTAGAAGATGTGTTACGGTAATAAATTGATCTTTCTGTTATTCATATGAACATGGCGGGTTTTTGTTTAGTGTATTCGATAGTAGATCTATAATACCGATAAGACCTACCTGATTATTTGTAGTAGGGTTTTATGTAAATGGTTCGACGAAGGTCATTAGTGAAAGACCTTTGAGAAAAGTTCATATCGTAAACGCTTTTTAGGGTAGATGACGAAGAGAAGTTCTTTCATTAAGTAGATGTTCGAAACTTTTCTATTCCTTATCATCATCATCATCTCAGCCTGTCTGCTGTCCACTGCTGAACATAGGCCTCTCCAACTGATGTCCAGTGCGGCTGGTCCGTTGCCACCTGCATCCAACGTGACCCAGCAATTTTCACCAGGTCGTCAGTCCATCTGGTAGGTGGCCGTCCCACACTGCGTTTGCCAGTACGTGGTCTCCACTCGAGGATCTTTCTGCCCCATCGGCCGTCCGATCTTCGCGCTATGTGGCCAGCCCACTGCCACTTCAGCTTGCTAATCCTACGGGCTATGTCAGTAACTTTGGTTCTTCTACGGATCTCCTCATTTCTGATTCGATCTCGTAGAGAAATACCAAGCATAGCCCTCTTCATAGCTCGCTGCGCGACACTAAGCTTCCTGAAAAGATCCCTTGTGAAGCACACTTTTCTATTATTCTATGATAAATACCGCGAAATCATTCCCAGACCAGTAAGCTAGCCTTGTGCGTGCCGATATTAGCTAACAAGTGCCAGTGCTGTTCAAAGTTTCAATGCTACGTTAAAACCCCGCGCAAGAGCGCACATATTAGCACCGCTATCCATTTTTGGCGCGAAGCAGTCATGCTGTTCGAAATTTAGGACTGGTGTTAAACAATACAAGTAAAACTCCGACCTCATGTCTCAAGGCTCCGGTGACCACTTAACAGCAGGCACGTGGGTCGTGAATTTGTTCATTCGAAATTGGTGTATATTGGCTTTTGAGACTTTTCGGTCTTCAGTCAGAATTTTCGGTCAGACACTTTCGGCAAAAATACTTAAAGATCATCCACATACATTTGCCTGTAGCTTAGCTATGGGTGGTGGGAGAGCTCTCGAAGCTCATTTCGAGAAAGATTACTAATATGAGCCCTAGCAAGAGCAGTGGTTTGCTGAATCCACTACCGGATCGGAAGCGCATCCCACTAAGAAGATCTGGCGAGGAATCTCAGTGGGCTGGGTCTATGGGTTGGTTTGCTTATTTGAAGTCAGCGTCGGAACGTTACTTCCCGTCGAACCCGTCGCTTGCGACGAAGAGCTCGACGAGTAAATTAACCCACATACACAACCCACTGAGTTTCTCGCCGGATCTTTTCAGTGGGTCGCGTTTCCGATCCGGTGATAGATTCTGCGAAGCACGGCTCTTGCTAGGGTTAGTGTTAGCAACGTTGTCAGGTTTGAGCCCCGTGAGCTCACCTACTAGTTAAGGTAACGCTGTAATAGTCTCTCAAGGTTATCAGCTTAGGTAGGCAAAAAAAAGGGGACACAATTAAATTTCCCACTCACGTACCTACGTTTAAGCTTAACTTCATTCTCAATGCAATGAAAGCTTCATTCGTATGCAATGCACACCATATAGGACTATTTACTCGGCGGCTGTCTATATACGTTCTCACGTTGTCTATGTGATGTTTTGTACATACATAGCTGTGTGCGGTAAAGGATTCGAAGCGTGGGCCGCGCGAACGCTGGGCGTGTCTGGCCTGAAGCGACGCCCAACCGCGGACCCGCCCCGCTTTCAAAACTATAAACCATTATTCTGAACACTCAAGAATCTAGGTACAGTTTTATCATTCACAATAGAACTAATCCTAAATATCTATATATTAATACGTGAAGCAAAAACTTTGTATAACCCTTTTTACGAAAATTGCGCGGACATACTCATAGAAAATATAGAGAAGGAGTGCAGAATGCTAATATTATATTTTTATTATTATGCATAAAAATACATTATATCAATTAAATAAAAAAAAAACATTACACACACTACCATGTATTTGACACATACACACACACGCATATATATTTATTTTTAAAGTCTGTGGTCAATTTGACTAGATAGATTAGGTATGTAATACACTAGATTAATATTGTTTGTCTTGAATATTATTTTTCTAGTTTAGCCTTGGCGAAATCAGTGATTATAGAAGTACAGTCTTTGACAATACAACCGTAATAATGTTCAAGCTTATAATTTCAATTAACTATAGTCGATTTTCGACTACTGAAGGGCCATTAGTATCTTTAATTTTACGTATGTTGATTACGACTATTGATGTAGGTTTTCTTAGATGATTCTTGTTTATGATGGCTCTCACTCAAGTGTATTCTCACTCTTGTATAAGTGTACCATAAGCATATTTCTAGTATACTTTATATTCGAAGAATTGCCGGATTAATTACTATTGATACTTGACTAATGACTTATTAGTTTAGTTAATTCTTTAAAGTTACATATTGTTGTATAAATCATCACTGATTTCTGCAAATGAGGATGTTAATGATTACCTAATTAAGTAGGTAAGTTATACGTGTTAGTTGATTCCGTGAGATGTTCTTAACAAATGCATAAACATATCTACCCATATTTGTTTTAAGGGCCGACTATTGAAGCATAAGTGACTGAATGCTTTTTTTTCCGAAAATCGTTTTTGTTTAACTATTGAGTGATTCATGATTAAACCCATTTACATATAATCGATTCTTTATTTTTAACAGAGAAAAGTAGCGTTATAATCAGGATTAAATTAACAGTATTTTCTAAAGAGCTTCATGAATGCGGTGTTTTTTAATTAAGATGCTTTTAATTACATTTTATTATTATTAAATTTTATCTCTTGTAAATTAGGCACTAGAGTCAAACAATCTTCCTTTTTTTAAATAATTTACAAGAATATGAAGATTATCCATTAAAGGGGGCGTATAGTTTATGCTGGATTTGGGTCTAGACTAAGATTTTGATAAATTCGATTAGTTGTAAGTTGATCCACCACATACGTAGGCAGATCTACTATCTCTTGTACGTAAGCTGATGATGAATGATACTAATAATATAAGCATACATAAAATCGTGTGTAAGTAAAAAAAATCTGAATGGTGTTTTTTATGTGGTAACTAATAACTATATTTTTTTAAATCGTAACTTTTTCTGCAGTTCGTATAGATTCGAAACAAAAAAAAAATAGCGTTAACTTTAATAATAAAATGCACACTTACAACTGCGTTAACTTTAGTTCACGAAAAAAAAAAATTGCTTTACAGTCGACACATTCAAAAGTTCCCCAGTCACATCGAACACTGCACAGCACTAAAACACTGCCACTGAGTCATAGGGTGTATATCACATTAGTACTTTTGTTTATCGTTCGCGTCCCAGGAACTGGGAGGGTCAGCAAAAAAATTATCATCAATAGATATTTGTTATCAGTGCTACATCGGAATGTCAGTGTGGCGTGGCGACTGTCAACTGTCTACTAAACGAATCGTCACTGTTCAGTTGCCGCCATGCCCACTAGCGCAAATTTCGATCTAAAAAGGCGTAAATCACCGAATTCGTGCTTAGAAGCAGACACTCTATTACCATGTTCGATGGCAAATATTAGAATGTTTTGTATTAGTATCTTACGTCTTTTAGATATGCGGTTCGAAACACAAAACGTATTTGTTGTGCTACTCTCGCAACTGTGGAACACTTCTCTCCTTCTCTTTCTTTCGGCTTCTAGTCTCACATTTACATTTAAAATTATTTTATTCTATTAAAATGAAAGCCAAAGAAGACTAGTTCTACTTTTCGATATAGCTTTAAATTTTTTCTAGAACTAATCCAAATTTTAGTTTTTATTTGGTTATATTTTTGTGTTCATGCATGAAGTGAATAGCGCCGTCTCATTTACGCATATATTTCTTGTTTGTTTCACGTCGCGCTATTGGGCCAATGGCGATCGTGGAGCGCCCCACCTTACAGCACATAAACTAGCATGGAATATTATACCCTATCACCTGCGAATAAAGTTTAACTTTTTAGCATTTAAAACGAAGTTACCGGCGTTTGTCACGCAAGAGTTCTAATTTTAAATCAAGTGTAGGCGGAGCTCTCACGTCTGAGAATTTGTATTGAAAAATAAAACGTCTTCGGCCGGAACCTGTTTCGAGAAACTTAAGCCTTTTGTGTACCGAGTTCTTGAGTTCACCTTAACATCGACTTACGTCGTTTCGACTTACGCCGGTCGGCATTGCGACTCCCGGCGAAATAAAGTAAAAAAGTTTAGTAACCGGCTTGTCGGTATTTTCCTTCTGTTCTTCGATTTTTGTTTCGTAAACGGGATGCACGAGAAGCGCAATGTCTTAGGACGGCGTATTTTTATTTAAGGCTAGTAAAAAGGCAAAGGTGTCCGATTTAGACAGACTCTTATAATGTTTTTTTTTTTTTAATATTACTTTAGAAAAAGCTGTAAGAAATGTTTGAGTACGTTTAGTGTTGGGGCGAGTGTTTAGTCTGAGTCGGGTGAACTCATTACGAGTTTCGGTCAAGGTCTCGAGGTCGCATCGGTGGGTGGTCGCCTTAATTATGGCCTGCGCCGATTTAAGACTTCTATCTCTTAGTGTGAGAGAGTCGTGAGTTGTGATGTTCGGCGTCGTAAGGGGGAATACTGAAGCGGGGATGATTTAGTTTTTATAGTTTTTTTGACGTGTATGTACGATCTCAGGCTCAAGGATCTCATCTCAATGTTAGGTCAGTCTCAGTGTATAATTCAACGGTGGCCCCTTTCAAACTAGTCCGTGCTTACCCCTATCAGTCGAAGGCGTAAATAAAATAAAAAAGAAACTTTTGATTTTTATTTAATAATATGTAGGCACTCCTTAACCATGATAGTCATTCGCGTATATGTCTTAGTGCGTATTATCTTAGAAAAAAATAATTGCATCTGTCTGCGGGATTTGAACACGGGCACAGTCGTATCGCTCGATAAATGTCCATCGGGCGTCTTAACCTCTGGGCCACGACGAATTCAATTCAAGCAGCTTCGTATTGAACGTAGGTATGTACCTAACTGTCATGCTTTCCTCGCACGTCACTGAATATACATAGGTTAAATATGAAATGAGGATCAAACCTTATTTATAAATACAACTGTGCTACAACGGAAATCATTTATAAAAGGTCTCTTTAGCCCATAAGCCGTTTAGATCTTTTTGGAAATTTATTATAAAATACCGAGCTATTTTTTTAGTTTGTTCTCACTCAGTCACATAAATGACCTCACGGTCGACCTCTTGTTGAGTAGCTATCGGGATCTATAGGATGTAACGGCTATACGACTCTTAAAACCGAAATATATCACTGCCACGTGGCAGAAATAGCTCACAAAGAGAGCTAGGAAGGTAAAACGCCACGCCACCACTATCTAAGATTTTTACAATGAATCATTGTCATTGTTTAGACTATCATTAGAATTCATTTACTTTAGATTTAAAAAAAATAGATGACGATACCAGAGCCTTTCTTGTAGGTAGGTATTAACGGTCAATTATTTGAGAATTAAAATTTTTTAAACGAAGCCTTTACACAGCGGTCTAATTATATCGTGGCAGGTTTAGCAAACGGCCACCACAAATCGGCTCAATGTTGCCTCCGGGCTCAAAGCAACGAAACAAATTTTAGTAAAAATTAGTAATTTTTCTATTGTCATCATTAATGACCGATTATTGTCTACTGTTGGACATAGGCTTCTCACAAGGCACGCCACGCGATCCAATCCTAAGTCTCTCGTCTCCATCCACCGCCCCCTATCATATAGTTTACACATAAATTCTAAAAGTACAATTTTTTTTATTATATTTATACGCAATCTAACCCCTGCGTATCAGGTCCAAGGTTCCGCCGTAAGTCTAAGAAACGCTGGTTTGATCTGGTAAAAGTGAATATGGAGGAGAGTAACTCCACCCAGAAGGATGCCGAAGACCGGGCCAAATGGAGGAGTTTAAGTAGGAAAGAAGACCCTGTCACTAGACCAGGAAAACTCTAGAAAGAAAAAGAAGAAGATACGTAATCCTTATTATACCTACTTTTTTTCAGTTCACATTTTTTTTTTTTTTTATTGCTTAGATGAGTGGATGAGCTCATAGCCCACCTGGTGTTAAGTGGTTACTGGAGCCCATAGACATCTACAACGTAAATGCGCCACCCACCTTGAGATATAAGTTCTAAGGTCTCAATTATAGTTACAACGGCTGCCCCACCCTTCAAACCGAAACGCATTACTGCTTCACGGCAGAAATAGGCAGGGTGGTGGTACCTACCCGTGCGGACTCACAAGAGGTCCTACCACCAGTAATTACGCAAATTATAATTTTGCGGGTTTCATTTTTATTACACGATGTTATTCCTTCACCGTGGAAATCAATCGTGAACATTTGTTGAGTACGTATTTCATTAGAAAAATTGGTACCCGCCTGTGGGATTCGAACACCGGTGCATCGCTCAACACGAATGCACCGGACGTCTTATCCGTTAGGCCACGACGACTTCAAAACAACATTTATGAGATTTTTAAACGCAATACCTACCCAATATTAGTTATACTGTTAGGTAGTTACCTATCAGTATAACTAATAGATATACTGAGTATAATAGCTAGTATAGCTATATATATACTAGTATAATCCATTAAAAATTGAAAAAACTTACCACGGGCCTTGGTTTGTATAGTAAATAGAAATACTTATTTATGTTGCGTTAAGTATTTTTTTAGATAGAAAATAGATTAGATAGACATATAGGTATACTTATATAAAACAAACACATAATTAAGGTTGTAATTACTGTGTTTGTATAGTGTTTCGTGCAAGTGAGCTAATGTTCATATCGTGAAGTGTGTCTTTAATCAGGTCATATCAACTATCTGTTTGTAACACTTTGTACCTAAATTATAATTAGCGTCTAGTTTCATTGCGTTTAATGATCCATGAAAAAAATCTATAGAGGAGAGTTGGGTTCGTGGTGCTATTTTGAAGTCGCGTATGTATTTTTTGCTTAGATTTAATTAGACGGCCCGATAACTTAGACAAAGTGATTGTGACGGGCAAGTTGGAAGGAAAGAGACCCCTCAGCCGATCACCTAGTCGCTGGTGTGACTAAATAACCACCCTAACTGGGCTGCCAGTCGTAACCGCCCTACGAGCAGCTGAGGACTATGTCGAGCTAGAAAAACTCACAATACAGGCCACGGTCAAGGACACAACTTTCAGTAATAAACAAGGCGACGACGAAAAAGAAAATTGCTTAGATAATTGGAAGAGCTCATTGCTCACTTGGTGTTGTTAAGTGGTTACCTTTAATGGACAGGTATTTGCGACTGGCCCTAGAGGCAATGTAAATACTGCCGTTACAGTGTTCGACTGTGAGCCCATAAACAGGAATGCAAATGCCATTGCTCCTATTTAGGTAGAAAGTATAGTTAGGAAGAAGGAAGGCTGATTAGATTTTAGGTATTTTTATTATTTCTTATTAAGGCAACCGATTCAAATGTATTTATAGGTCGATTTATAAATCTATGTTCCTGGGGATTTCTAACTGCTACTTCTTATAAATAGCATTGGTAGTAATCGAGTCAAATTGAAAATTGGTAAGACCCCTCTTCTCCACAATTGTATGATTCTTTAACACGAATGTTTTGTTTTTTGTTATTTTCAAAATTTTTTTATAGACGGATTCCTAATTATATTCATATTGCATAATCATTCAATAATAAAATCGCAGTGAAGTCAGTCGGGTGTGTTTTACACGGCACGAGTTGTAGCGTTGTCCAAAATATGTTTTGCAAAATGAATGGCTCATATAGTATTTTTATCACAACAAATTCTAAGGATCTCATCTGATTCAGCCTACTGCTCTCAAGCTCCATTAAATCATCCAAAAGGCTTTCTACAGGCAGTCGGTATCTAGGTTATTTATGTATACTGCAACTAAACTGCTGGATCGACTTGAATGAATTTTTGTGTCGGTATGCACGCATTCATTCATTTCATTCATTTTGTGTATGCAGGACGTTTTTTTTATGTTTGAGGGATTACTGTTGGCCCGGAGGGCTTTCCAGTTTTACCAGTGCAGGTGGGCAAGCAAGGTGGGATTTGCTAACAGCTACCCGAGCGCCTCTAAAGGAGACCTAACAACTCGAGAGTAGCTGCTTCGCGAATGAATCTACTACCGGATCGGAATCGCGACCCGCTGAGAAGGTCCAGCGAGAAACAGGTTTTCAGGTCGAAAAGGTGGGGGTGTCAAAAAATTACGTCACACTGCTGCGATTTCTAGTTTGAAGGGTCGGTGCGTGCTTACAACCCTGTTGCACTTTAAAATCGCAAAAAATCGCTTTAAAATAAGCCTCTTGTAAGAAAAGTTATGGAGAGCGGGCTTAGGCTGCACGTCGAACTCTTTGCCGAGTTCGAAGAGTACGGTTACCGGGGTACCTACTCCTAGTGTTAGAGCTAAAGGTGTCTAGTGCAAGGGTTATTGGATCTGATAAATCCGTAAGGATGTGTCTAGAGCGTCGACGGTGACTGGCTCCTGCGTGATCAGGATGCGGGGAGTAGTCAGCGGCGGCAACGATAAGGCGATTATCATGACGCACAGTCTTATTGAAGTACCGTTTCAACACTGACTTCATGTGCTTAGCAGGACAACGTCTGTCGGGTCCGCTAGTACCTATGTGTACCTATAAATTACAACGTGCCATATGCAGGGACTTTTCTGTTTCTTCTCTTGACGTTTGTTAACTGACTCGGTGGTGCAGTAGTTAGCGCCCCTTACTCTTGCGCCGAGGGTTGTGTGTTCGATTCCCACATAGGTTTTTTTTGTTGTGATAAATAGGTTTTGTTTGCTCTTCGTTTGGTCTATTTATATAGGTAGTATATTTAAACGTATATCTCTGGTACCCATAACACTGGATATCTTAAATTGGAGCCGGATGAACGTGCGTGATTGATTTCCAGTTATTCATTATGTTTCTTTTACTTCGTCCTTTTTTAGTTTTCAATTTTCAAAAAGACCAAAACATAAAAAATTACATTACTATATATTCATTTTCTGTATTTTAATAATAATCATAAGAATATTCGGTTTTAAATATCTGCTTTGTATTTGTATTAGGTATACCTATATTATAGAACGTATATTCTCGGTAGTGCTTTGCTATACACAAAACCGATTGAAACTTTCGAAGCCCGTTAAGTGGTAACGTATAATTTTCCCATCCCGCGACATGTGCACCGAAGGGTTGTGGGCTCATTAGTGTCAAACGCCTTCGGAGCAGAGAGACCGCGACCGTCAACTGTCTCGGTGACGAGGCGCTTGTGACAAGTAAATATAATTTCTTACTCCTTGAATATTATTATCTTTTGTATAACAAACAATCATTTGTTTTGACGGCTTTCAATAAAATCGCAGTCGCGAATCTACAACCTTTTGTATGGTATGTGAATGATTCTATGTAGCCACTCGATTTCAATTCTGGCACAGACAATAAAAGACTAGTGAACTCTTTTACTGGTGGTAGGACCTCTTGTGAGTCCGCACGGGTAGGTACCACTACCTTGCCTATTTCTGCCGTGAAGCAGTAATGCGTTTCGGTTTGAAGGGTGGGGCAACCGTTGTAACTATACTTGATACCTTAGAACTTATGTCTCAAGGTGGGTGGCGCATTTACGTTGTAGATGTCTATGGGCTTCAGTAACAACTTAACACCAGGTGGGCTGAGAGCTCGTCCACCCAACTAGGGTAAAGCCGAGATAGATGCCCCACTTTTTGAAATAGTCGTGTAATTTTAAAAATATTAATTTTATACGAATAATTTCTATTAATGTAGTTAGCTCAATCCTTTATGTTTAATTAGTATAAAAAATTTTTAACCTATCAAATACAGATTTTGCAGAAATTCGTTTTTCGTAGAACCTTTTTTTGGAGGATAGATGACTACCTGTATGGATAGTTGCCCCACCAAGAAAATACTGAGTAGGATAGATGCCTGCAGTGCAGGATAGATGCCCTTTATACCGTGTAAACTAAAAAACCAAACCAAATATTAAGAAGTTCTATTCATAACAGAGCAATTGTCTCCAAGAAACGTCATAATAATAAAAAAAAATTGTATTTTTTAAGTCTTTGAATGTTTATAATTAAAAGATAATTCTCATATCATACAAATGATCATAATTAAATGTTTAAAGCGTTAAGTAAGCGTAAGCTAAACTACAATTTTTTTAGTTTCAACATGCATTATCCTATTTTTTTATTAAATTAAATTTTACAAATATTTATTCAACAAAAATATAAATTCTTAATTGTTTATAAAATATTTTTATTAAGTGTCAATGTGTACATTGCAAAATCATATTTTTTTATATTAAATTAACACAATAAGGATATCTTTATTATTTTGTCCAATTGAAGTTTAACTGGATAGTGCTTTCAATTTTCCACATATTCTACATCATTTCTGAAAAACACGTTTCATGTGGCTAGTTCTGAAATATTAAACATTGAATCCAGTCGGATTGCGACTTCGTATTTTTATAGTTTTCAAAATATTCAATGCAGATATATTTACATGCGTTTTAAGTTTATCCCTTAGATTTCTTTAGGGGCAAATCTATTGTTTTATTTCCTTTCATTTTATAGTTAAGTGGATTGTCTTCATCTTCGCTGCTTGAACTGTAAATCATGTGTTTGTGGTTTATGTTTTCGTGGCATATTTCAGCTGTATTCTGAAATGGCAGAGTATGGAGGGATAGATGCCCCTAAAGGCACATATACCCCAAAAAATCAGGGCAACTATCCTTTGTGATATGGATAGATGCCCAAATTTTTTGTAAATAAATTATAAACATAATAGCATTTATTTACACCTAGATGCAGACTCAATGAACCAATATATTAACGTAGTAAAAAATATAATGGAATTTAACACTAATTATAAAGTTATACCACGCTAAATACTAACCTTTAAATCTTTGACGTGTTCGTGAAATTCCGCGCTGAGAAAATTACATGCACGAGGAAAACACTTCGTCATCACGCGATTGTCAAATGGTACATAAGGTATAGAATGACTGTGGTTCCTACTTATTAAATTAATTTTTTGTCATGAGTGCGGGAAGTTAGGTTTTTAGAACATGAGGCATCTATCCAGGTTTTACCCTAAGCAATAAAAAAAAAGAACTCGAAATAGTTCGACGATGTTAAGGTCAATGGAGCCTTAAATTAAAACATGTAATATTTCCCGTCCTCTAAACAGGATTAATGTAATTAAATTCTGGTGGATTTCCTTTGATGGACAGAATAATAAATGCGAGCTCACAATGGCCCGTACGATCAATATGTAGTTTTAATTATTAATTGTTCCAACATGTAGACATATGGTAATCCTTTTAAGTCTATAATTTCTCTACTTATACAAAAACATCGTATCCTGCCTTACTGATAGACATCGCACGGCTTAAGCTCGTTGACTTTGGGATTTGAAATGTGAACGAAAATTTCTTGCAGTAAGTACCCTAGAGGGATTAGGAAATAAAGAATATTTCGAAATACTACTTCTTAATTTGTTCAAAGAAAATGTTCATGAAAGTTATGTAGCGTCATTTATGTTTCTTTCGTTTATAGGTTAAACATATAACTTCAGCCGTTACCCTAAACACGTCATTATGGATCCTCCCGATCCATTAACGGTGCTTTTAGGTACCTCAAGCACCGGTCACCGTTCTCGTCGAACCCGTCGCTTGCAACGAAGGGTTCGACGAGTAAATTAGCCCATAGACACAGCCCACTGAGTTTCTCGCCGGATCTTCTCAGTGGGTCGCGTTTCCGATCCCGTGGTAGATGCTGCGAAGCACTGTTCTTGCTAGGGTCAGTGTTAGCAACACTCCCGGAGCCTCGTGAGCTTACCTACTAGCTCGGTGAATCTAGAATAAACCCCTTAAGGTTACTAGAATAGGCAGGAAACAAAAAACACCGGCCACTCAATATAAAGAGTTCCGTGTGCCACAGACACCACAATGCGAACGACATGTCATCGAAGTTTCAATTCGAGGGGTGAAAGGCTATTTGGTTTAAGCGACATTTCGCTTAATACGCGAAATTTTCTTTATAATTAAATGTCCGTTTTGTTTGGTATTAGTATCAACAATTCGATGTTTTTAATTGACCTTCAATTAAGTTTAACTCATTCAAATAGCTGAATACTCTTTTTTTTTATTGTTTAGATGGGTGGACGAACTCACAGCCCACCTGGTGTTAAGTGGTTACTGGAGGCCATACACATTTACAACGTAAATGCGCCACCCACCTTGAGATATAAGTTGTAAGGTCTCAGTATAGTTACAACGGCTGCCTCACCCTTCAAGCCGAAACGCATACGTTTTTTGGTTTTGATATTTTTTCCAAATTTTAAACTTTACTATCCTGTAAAGTTGCAAAAATGTCCCTTTAACCAAATAGTTCCCAGATTGTATTGCAATCAAAAGTAACTCAACGCTTTATTTCCCCTATGTACTTTCAATGTAGTTAATACGTGTAAAAAGAAAAAAGAAAAATATCGATAATTTGAAATTCGAATAAGATATACCTATAGTCAATACGCGTAAAAAGAAAAAAGAAAGTTATCGATAATTTGAAATTCGAATAAGAATCCACAATGAATAAACAACAAAACAAGCTGAGGAAACATTACGTTTATATTGGCGAAGCCTTCTGAGGCATCTCGGACGGAAGGGCTCGTAATTAGTCAGTTTCCTGTAGATTTGCGGCCACCTGTCGGCGTCCGTACCTGCGATTGACGTACCTATCGTCTCGAAACTAAAATTAATTACATAAATTGATTAATACCGGCATCGGTTGGCGTTTTACTTAATTATGGAAGGAATAATTCTGCGTTGTTTTTGCGTGGAGCGATCCACGGGCAAGCTGCGTTCATCAAAGTCATTATGATTTAATACAAGATTTTCTTTGAACAAAAATTATATTTATTTAATGCTAAATTTTCTTGTTTATTTTTTGCATACATATTTCATGTTTAACAAAGAGTCATGCTTTGAGCTTTTGTGAGAAAAATCGAAATTAACCGCATCAAAATTTATTTGAATTATTCGAAATCTTAATAAAACCTTTTTTTTTGCTTAGATTACTAGACGAGCTCACCGCCCACCTGGTGTTAAGTGGTTACTGGAGCCCATAGACATCTACAGCGTAAATGCGCCACCCACCTTGAGATATAAGTTCTAAGGTCTCAGTATAGTTACAACGGCTGCCCCACCCTTCAAACCGAAACGCATTACTGATTCACGGCAGAAAGAGGTCGGGTGGTGGTACCTACCCGTGCGGACTCACAAGAGGTCCTACCATCAGTAAAAAAGTTCACTAGTCCGCTTTTATTGACCTGTGCCAGACTTGAAAACAAGTGGTCACATAGAATCATTCACATACCATACGAAAGGTTGCAGATTCGCGACTGCGATTTTACTGGAAGCCGTCAAAACAAAAGATTGTTTGTTATACAAAAGATAAAAATATTCACGCAGTAAGGAATTATATTTACTATTAGCGGTAATTATAATGATCAGCGGTAATTATATAATCCAATTTAAAAGTTTATTACGCTTTCACGATTTTAACAAATACAAGCGTCTCTTATGTGTAGAAGCGTTAAAGTCAGGCCACACTTAATTATTTACTGCTCTAAGTCTGCGGCGCGTCTACTGCAGCGCGGCTGCACTAAGCAACCGCTTTTTAAAGCCTCGCCCGCTTATTTTCTATCATTAATCATTATTTCGACCCAGCACTGGACCGTGTGCCCCACAATTTGAGGAAATAACCCTTTTTTTGTCGACGCCTGCAGCAACACTGTGTATACGAAGCGCATGTCACGTGTTGCGGTGAAATTGCACTTTTATGCTTGCGTTTTATGTCATCGCAATCAAATGTCCAAGAGGTCATTACGATGCTTTCCATATTTAATATATCTTATGTAGCATTGGCATATGTTTTAGTCGAAATTCGACTATAATTAATTGGAATTGTATGTTTACACACTATTATGATTGTATTTTATGCTTCTGTAATCACAAATTTCGCCAAGACTACACAACACTATAAAAATATTAACAAAGACAAACAATATTTAATCTATTCTTAATTTGACAACAGACGTCAAAAACAAAAGTTTGACAATAAATAGTATGCATGCGTGTGTGCGTCAAATACATGGTATGTAGTTGGTGTAATGTTTTCTTTATTGATTTAATGTATCTTTTATGCATTATTTTAAAAAAATATTAGCATTGTGCACTTCTTCTCTATATTCTCTATAAGTGTGGAAAATTTCATACTCTTCCGTCCGCGCAATTTTCGTAAAAAGGGATACAAAGTTTATGCTTCACGTATTAACATATACCTAGTCAGGTCATAAGTATTGTCACACAGTAAAAACTTTTCTTTTAGAATGCTGGCCACAAAAAAGTTTATTGAATTCGAATTTCGAATTGTTCATGAAAATAAAAATGTATATGTACTTTTAGAATTTTACTCATTTTTAAATATGGAGTGGACGCTTAAAGAAGACCGTGTTGCAGTTATTGCGTTGCATCGTTGCGGTTACGCGCCAATTCAAATTTTTAACATACTAAAAAATTTGAATATAACCAAAAGATTCGTTTATCGTACCATCAAACGATACAATGAAGACTCTAGTGTAGATGACAGGTCAAGAAGTGGTCGCCCTCGGTCTGTTAGGACTCCAGCAGTGATAAAAGCTGTGAAGGCGCGAATTCAAAGAAATCCCAAACGTAAGCAGAAACTGTTGGCCCTTCAGATGGGGTTAAGCAGAACCACGGTGAAAAGGGTGTTAAATGAAGACTTAGGGCTTCGGGCATATCGAAGAAAAACAGGACATCGTTTGAATGCTCGTCTAATGGACCTGAGACTGAAGAGATGCCGCGCTTTGTTGAAGCGGTACGCGGGAAAAAAATATCGGGAAATTCTTTTTTCGGATGAAAAAATTTTTACCGTAGAAGAGAGCTACAACAAACAAAATGATAAGGTGTACGCACACAGTAGTGAAGAAGCGAGCAACCGTATTCCGCGTGTCCAACGAGGTCATTTTCCATCCTCGCTCATGGTATGGTTGGGAGTTTCTTATTGGGGCTTAACAGAGGTACATTTTTGTGAGAA
This sequence comes from Bombyx mandarina, assembly GCF_003987935.1. The sequence continues at coordinate 1,485,820 of NW_021011489.1, read as the reverse complement.
AGGTGTAAAAACGAATGCAGTTGTGTATCAAAATACAGTCCTGACGAACCTTGTGGAACCTGTTTCTCATACCATGTTCAATAACAGGCACTGGGTATTCCAACAAGATTCGGCGCCAGCTCATAGAGCGAAGAGCACACAAGACTGGCTGGCGGCGCGTGAAATCGACTTTATCCGGCACGAAGACTGGCCCTCCTCCAGTTCAGATTTGAATCCGTTAGATTACAAGATATGGCAACACTTGGAGGAAAAGGCGTGCTCAAAGCCTCATCCCAATTTGGAGTCACTCAAGACATCCTTGATTAAGGCAGCTGCCGATATTGACATGGACCTCGTTCGTGCTGCGATAGACAACTGGCCGCGCAGATTGAAGGCCTGTATTCAAAATCACGGAGGTCATTTTGAATAAACTTTAATGTCATAAGAATCTATGTTTTGTTAAGTTCATTTTAATATATGATGGTTACATAATGAATAAACTTGTTTCAATTATTTTACATTTAACATATGACAGAATTTATGACCTGACTAGGTAGATATGTCGGAGACGGTCATTAGTTTGGTAGCTAAAAGAAACGCAACACAATTGTGGTATCGTTGGACCTCGGCTAACTTCGTGCTACGACAGAGCCTAGCCGATGGAGGCGCGTAGACGCCATCACACTTACTAACCAGCCTTCTTGAAGAGCGGTGCCTCCGTCTTAAGAACTGTCATTTGTTTTCGTTTGCTAACGTCAAGAGAACATCTCTAAATTGTTCTAAGACAACCAACGTGATTGGTGTACTCAATGTTTCTCTTAGCTCGATCACCCTATTGGCCCCTATGATGTCTGATGATGGTGTTAATAATTGTGGCTTCTCCGACATATACATATTTTTATTATCGAAAAGTCATACGACCGTTCAGATATAGCGGTACTGGAGCCCATGGATATTATGACTTGAGTGCCGTTATTCATGTTGAGACTTATTATGGAATTTTCGATATTATTGGAACAGCCGCTGTCCTAACTCTCAAAATCGATAAGCTCGATTGGTACATTTTGCTGCCTATTTGGCGCATGGTTAACATTCCATACATTTTTTTTACTGGTGGTAGGACCTCTTGAGAGTTCACGCGGGTAGGTACCACCACCCTACTTATTTCTGCCGTGAAGCAGTAATGCGTTTCGGTTTGAAGGGTGGGGCAGCCGTTGTAACTATACTTGAGACCTTCGAACTTATATCTCAAGGTGGGTGGCGCATTTACGTTATAGATGTCTATGGGCTCCAGTAACCACTTAACACCAGGTGGGCTGTGAGCTCGCCCACCCATCTAAGCAATAAAAATAAAAAAAACATGTATATTCCATAAGATATGTTTTGGCGATAGATAAAATATATTTTTTTAAACTCGTTCCATTTTGTAATGACCTACAGCACGTACAGGTATCATATTCTAAAGAACACCCCGTGGGTATAGAATAATCTAGAAGCTATCCATCCAGGTAGACTGTGCGTTATTGCAGTGCGCTCATGACGGCAGTGGGGGCGGGACGTAACAGATGCGCTGCATTGCCGTCGCGCCAACTCTTACTGAATATCAGGGCTGAATTCAGAAATCACAATACTCTATATTGTAGATTGTGATGGTTGAAACAAAGATTGTTCCAGTGAAACTCAGACTTTGACTTCATCTTATACCTTTAAACGACCAATTCTTGTGTATAGTTATATCACAATATATTTCACAGTTATTTGAAATACCTTCCTTTAATTCGAGTTTTGCCGTGCTGACGTTTTTTGAAATGTTGTTCAAATTCGAAATTGGAATGCTAATAAAACATCGGCGAATAAAATGAAATATGAAGTTATGAATTTAATTTCTATCTAGAAATGTGAAGTAGGTTACTATGAAAAATAGATTTAAAATTTCGTTTCTTTGTTTTTACAGGTTAGAGTAGTAGTAACTAATTAATACAGGAACGTACATTAAATAATCTAGTTAATATAATAGATCTATTTAATTTTAAGCAGCCAACCATTCAAATTGCGAGCACGATCACGAAATTCACTTAGTGCGGCTCTGGAACAGAACGCGAGAGGGATCCCGATGACAAAATACAAATTTTATTTTATTAAATTCAAAAAAGCCTTCAATGATTGATAGGAGAGCTCACCCTCCTGGTGACTGCATAACTCTTGCTACTTAATAAAACGGATCGTTGCCTCGGTAGAAACTTTGCAGAATTGACGCACGAAACTAGAGTTTCATATGTCTCGCATGACAACAATAGTGATTCTATACTGATGAAGCTAAAACATTTTACCCCTACCAATTCACTAGTAGCCTAAGGGATTATTCCAGCAATGCTCGGATGGGTAGTTGAGCTCACCTGAAAGAAATTGCTAACGTCAGCCCTAGCAAGAGCAGTGCTTCGTAGAACCACCCACTGTCATTCATCATAATCGACGATTTCGACAAGGACGGTGACCGGTGCTTGAAGATCCTAAAAGCACCGAGAGCAAAACAGTTTAGCTACATAATAATATTCGACGCTTGAAAGGCAAAAGTGACTAAGCGATAATAACTGCTTTGTACATAAATTATAGGCAATAACCATTTTCGATGTGCAAAAAATATATATTTCTTGGTCTATTAAAACCATTTCAATCCTACAGCTACTAGCTAGATTCTATTACAGCTGGATTCGTTAAAATCAATTTTGTTTTCAGGTATTTCAGCTTTAAATTAGTCTACTGTAAAGTTTACGCATTGTTGCTTAGTCACGTTTGTCTTCCAAGCTTCTATATATACATACTATGTAGTTTAATATGTAAAAAAATACCGTTTATACAAACAGTACACAAATTGCAACATTAATAACTAATTTAATATTTTTTTTAATACTTTTGCGGCATTTCACAATATTAGAGCGAAGTTATAAAATTATTGCACATTGTTATCGGTCTGTGATGCGTGTGCAAATTTTCAAATTAATCGTTAGCGTCTTGAAGTCGCTAATAAAAGAGTGTTAAAAATTAAATGATTAGATCATCCAATTAATCGATCACAATTATTACATTGAAAATTTTAATTTCTGCTGTGTACCCTACACTCACCAATGCAACTCATCTCGTCTCTATAACATTGGAACTCATATTTCAAAGTCGGTCGTGTATATAAATTGTACTGTTTGGACACGATAAAAATTTTATATAGCTACATTGGGCTAGGACAAAACAATAGAACCTCAACGAGGGAAAGAAATAGAAATTCTATGTATGCTAGGTCCCGATGTCTGTCTAGGATTCAAATAACAGATAGAAATATACCTGATATCGTCACACGGAACTCTTGAGCGTGTACAATTTAGACTATTTTGACTAGGCCTTTGTTTAGTTTCTATTAAATATGTATATAAATAAATTATATGCGCAAGAGTTTATGTTTAATTGATTCCCGCGTTTTTATAGTCTATTGTGTTCGTTTCGTCAGTTTTAGCTGTTGTTCAGTTGTGTATAATCGATGTGCTTATGAACGTGAACATTCAGGTGTCTATAAGCTTCAGTGCGATTAAAACCAGATGGCTATGGCAAAAAGATGTTTATGTTTATCGAAAAACTAGCGACCCGCCCTCGCTTCGTTACGGAATCTGTAATTTATTATTGATTTCTCCATTATTTAATGAATATTATTATACATATAAACCTTCCTCTTCAATCACTCTATCTATTAAAAAAAACCGTTGCTTAGTTTTAAAGATTTAAGCATACACAGGGACAGAGAAAGCGACTTTGTTTTATACTATCTAGTGATTAACGTAAAACAAAATATAAACAATTAAAATATTTCAAGAATTTGTAATAAAACACACATTACATACTAATATTGCAAAAAGATGTCGTAATAAATTATCCAAATTTTAAATTAGCAATAAACGTCGACCGTCGGGACGGTAATGTGGGTGAGTTGACCGGAGATATGTCGGCGACAAGTGCCGCTACTTGTTTACAAGACATCGCGTAATGGCCGCCATATTTATTTTAGTATGGTTCTATATGGAGCATTTGTATTTTAACCATTCTCAAATGGAATTCGAATTTATATTTGACGTAAACTTAACATCAAAAGACACGTGACATCAAAAGAAAATATGAATAGCAAATGCTGTTCTATACGGAAGAAGCGTTAAATATTTTTAAGCTTAATATTTTAATTTTCAAGTGGGAAGTTTGTTTATTGGCATATTGTGGGCTTAGGTGATACGCATACGGACAATTTCTTGGTGAGTGGTGACTGTCATTCACAGAGGTGAACAATGTCGCTATCTAGTGTCGATCACCATGTCTAAAAATCTTTACAAAATATTTTGATATTGTCATGAATATCCAAAAAAAATAAAGTTCCAAGTGGAATACATCGATGCACCTCTCCGGAAAAGACCGCCGTCCGCTAGGGATGCTTTACACAGTTAATTTAAAATCCTCATTCGTATAAATAAGGAGGGGTAACGTTTGCGTTTTATGGCTTACAACGTGCGAATGCAATGTTAGCGATGCTTCTTTGAGGTTGAATACGTATTTTAATATCGTTAATTAGGTGTTACGAGCGTCCACGGGCTTTTGTTCCTCGTTTAAGCTTGTAATGTATGGATTTCGGATAACGTTTATAAAATTGTCGTGAAAATAAAACGTTCGAATGAGTTATTGGTTAGTTTTTTTTTCTTCAGATTTTAACCTATTCGTTAGAGACTGTTCTTTTTTGCTTTTTTTTTATTGTTTAGATGAGTTGACGAGCTCACAGCCCACCTGGTGATAAGTGGTTACTGGAACCCATAGACATCTACAACGTAAATGCGCCACGCACCTTGAGATATAAGTTCTAAGGTCTCAGTATAGTTATAACGGCTGCCCCACCCTTCAAACCGAAACGCATTACTGCTTCACGGCTGAAATAGGCAGGGAGGTGGTACCTACCCGTGCGGACTCACAAGAGGTCCTACCACCAGTAATTACGCAAATTATAATTTTGCGGGTTTGATTTTTATTACACGATGTTATTCCTTCACCGTGGAAGTCAATCGTGAACATTTGTTAAGTACGTATTTCATTAGACAAATTGGTACCCGCCTGCGGGATTCGAACACCGGTGCATCGCTACATACGAATGCACCGGACGTCTTATCCACGACGACTCCAAAATGACAAAGTCATGCGAATATAACTAATTATATTTCGCTGTTTTTATATTAGTTTTTGTTAAGATTCGGCCGGATAACACAATCGTTCACACGAATGCATTGATTTCATAAAAGGTACTCGTATGTACGTTATATTTATTTCGGTCTTGACGTATGGTCGACATAATTAAAACACGTTTTACGGTTAAATCTCGCGTTTATTATGTCAGAACTCTTCACATTTTTCGAGGCACGGACAACTATTACTGTATTGTCGACATTTGAAGATTGCGCTAACAACTGTCTGCCGAAATAAAAAAATACTCGTAATATTAAACCATAAAAGTGGTTTCAATTAAGTGTAAATATAGAAAAGAAGACTTTATTTAGTAAAAAAATATAAATCGAGAATTTTTAGTAGATACCCAGCATAATGGACGAAAGTAAGTTGAAGTCGTCGTGGCCTAAAGGATAAGACGTCCGGTGCACTCGTATGAAGCGATGCAACGGTGTTCGAATCCCGCAGGCGGGTACCAATTTATCTAATGAAATACGTACTCAACAAATGTTCTCGATTGACTTCCACGGTGGAGGAATAACATCGTGTAATAAAAATCAAACCCGCAAAATTTTAAATTGCGTAATCACTGGTGGTAGGACCTCTTGTGAGTCCGCACGGGTAGGTACCACCACCCCGCCTGTTTCCGCCGTGAAGCAGAATGCGTTTCGGTTCGAAGGGTGGGGCAGCCGTTGTAACTATACTGAGACCTTAGAACTTACATCTCGAGGTGGGTGGCGCATTTACGTTGTAGATGTCTATGGGCTCCAGTAACCAATTAACACCAGGTGGGCTGTGAGCTCGTCCACCCATCTAAGCAATAAAAAAAAAAAAAAGTACTGAATATTCCATTGATATAAAAATAATAATTCACATGTTTATATTTTCTCTTATTAAAAAATATGCTATTTAAAAAAAACGAATTCCAAGTTCAAAATGGATGAAGTCTTTTAATCAGTTTGCTATCATTTGAATCAAAAAGGACTTATTTCTTAAATTAACTACGAAAAAACTTTATCATAAAAAAAAACAGAAACAAGAGACTGTTTTTCAAACAAAGGCGTTGTTACGAAATGGAGCAAAACTTTCTTACTAATTAATTTAATCCCTTCAAGCCCGATCCCATTAGCCTAATTGAACTGCTGTGTACATGTCAATTCTTTAACATTACTCCAATGCATTATGCAGAGTAATTTGAGCTCTATAACAAGAGATACACGGGCTATTCTGTTCTACAGATGCCCTGTGAAGTCACTTCAATGTTAATGATATGAGGGCCATACTTTGTTCCGTTTTGCATAAGTGGTTCGAGCGCCCCATACTATCTCACAGGTTGGTTTCAACAAAAAGAAATTCGGTTTAGGAATGACCAAGAGTTTAATTTGTGTTATTTTAAATCACTTTATGTTTGAATTAAAGGCTTCGAAGAAAGGTAAATTTTCAGCCATGTTAGATAGTTGAGTAGTTACGAAACATTCTTTATTGTAGATTTTTTAAACTCTTAATCGCATACAACGTCTTGTTTCGATACTCGATCGAAGTTTATAACTTTGATGAATATTTTTTACGTTCTCTGGCGTGGACCTGGACGGTATTTTTTTCCTACCTATGCTGATAGCCTTGAGAGGCTATTTCAACTTCTCCTTGACGTGTAGGTGAGCTCACGGGGCTCAAACCGGGAGTGTTGCTAACACTGGCCCTAGCAAGTGCAGTGCTTCGCAGAATCTACCACCGGATCGGAAACTGATACCACCGGATCGGACGGAAGCGGATCTTCTCAGTGGGTCGCGTTTCCGATCCGGCGGTAGATTCTGCGAAGCACTGCTCTTGCTNGGTGAGCTCACGGGGCTCAAACCGGGAGTGTTGCTAACACTGGCCCTAGCAAGTGCAGTGCTTCGCAGAATCTACCACCGGATCGGAAACTGATACCACCGGATCGGACGGAAGCGGATCTTCTCAGTGGGTCGCGTTTCCGATCCGGCGGTAGATTCTGCGAAGCACTGCTCTTGCTAGGGTCAGTGTTAGCATCACTCCGGTTTGAGCCCCGTGAGCTCACCTACTAGTTAAGGTTACGCTGAAATAGCCTCTCAAGGCAATCAGCTAGATATGAAAAAAAACGTCCGGTTAAAACTGTAACCGCTCGCGTCAATACAAGCATTAAACATAAAATTCAGACAAGTTTGAAATTGGAACGCAACTCTGCTTCCGGTCAAAACTGTAAACGCTCGCGTAAATACAAGTAGGTAGGTGTTCAACGTAAAATTCAGTCGAATCAAAATAAATCGTATTCGCATTCCATTTTCAAAGTACACTCATGACGTAATAAATGTTTCGGCCTCGAATGAAGCGATCAACGGTCTCATGTAAACACACGCTTTGTTTGTCTCCCGCTTGTATTGACAAACGCGACGCTGACACGCACATCTTTTCATGGCCAGACCCTTTATACGTATTAAATTGTGCTCCTTTAGAGAGTTTTCAATGGAGAAAGGCCACGGTAAACAACGTTTTGTGAACTAACCTTTACTAAATTCTTTTTTTTTGTATTCGCGTAAATAAGGTTTTCATTTATGGGTTTTGTTTTGTAACTCAATTAATGGGTCGTTTTAGAATGATATTTACGAAACGTGCTTACGTATCTTTATTTCTATTTATCTATCTTATCTAATGATAAAATAATTACATTCAACCATATTAATAAGTAGAGAACATAATGGTGGCATACATGATTGGCTAGATGTATTGAGAACTATGCAGTTACAAGATCAATCAATATTAGCGTATACGTAGGATCAGGGCGCTAAATTAGGACAGAACAGTTTCACTTTTATATACATTCTTAAGTTTCGTAAAAAACGCAACCTTAACTCCTTAATCTTCATTTGATAACGTTATCAGGCCATAAAATCTTAAAAAAAACCAGTTCAGTTTTTGACATTATCATGATCTTGGGTTTTGTGGTAGGTCCATTTTTCTAATTGGAAAAGTGAAGGTATCACATCATACAGCCTAATATTTTGTAGGTTTTTGTTATGAAATAGATTCTAGAATAGAATAGATCTATTCCGTAGTTTTTGTTTTATGAAAAATTATATGAAGAAAAATAAAATGAAGTTTATTAATTGGAGACATTATTTGGGATGAAATTAAATGAAACTAGATGATATGGGATTAAATCAGTAAAATTGTGCTTATTTACAGAGATTTATTGGTAAACTTTTATAAAAAGACGAACCTGAGAACCCTGCCACGCCCAGCGACTTTGCTTCATTTTCCTACATTTATTTTTGTGAGCTTTCATAGATACTAATCGTTTCATACCATTATTGTTCATTTAAGCGTAAAAAAACACTAAATTGACAAAATAAAATGATTCATATAACTTTGCTTCTCTCGTTCCCTCCAAAAAGTCCGTTGTTTTACTAGGTTTTCAGAATCGCAAACTAAAATATGCATAAACATAAAAAATAAGAGCAAATAAACGAATTTTCATTAAATTCCAGAATCATATCCATATTTTTCTTCTTTATTTAGTTATGTATGATTAGGTTTTCATTGGTTTTTTCTTGTTCTAGAATAATTGTGTGGATATGCGGAGCCTTTTTTTAAATTTTCTCTAAACGGAATTGTAAATATGTTATAGTAGGTACCTATGTATTGCGCCTTTCCTAGCCTAATTACTAGCACTGAAAAATGTTTTATTGTATTACTCTATTGTTTTTAGAAACGACTCGTGTGGTAGGTCCATGACAAAGTTCCGTGAAATGGGGTAAAACTAATTCAGCTCCGGACATTGCAAGCTCGCCATGTGTCGGTCCCACATTCGAGTCCCGGGGGGCTCACCGCTCTAATGTCACGCCTATTATTCGCCGATATATCTTCCGTTCACGTCAATATTTTTATTTTCGTGGATATCTGTACGTCTGGGAGTTCATTATGACCCTTTGTAAGCGCCTAGTCAGCGAGTTTTATTTGTTTAATTCATTGTGCGAGGCTCTGATGACAAACGTTGAGCGATGGTTTCAATGGACGTGTCAAACGAGGGCTGAGATAGTGTTATCTGAACAGGTTTGAAAATATATAGAGAGAGAGAGAGAGAGAATACACTTTATTGCACACCAACACAATTTACATTAAAACAGTGAAAAAAAGCACATAGACAATAGGCGGTCCTATCGCTAAAAGCGATCTCTTCCAGACAATCGTTTAATTTACAGAAATATAGTACGATATTGTTCTATTGGGTCACTATTTGTTTTTTAATATTTCGTTATAGTACTAAAGTATACAATATTCAGCCAAATTCATTTGTTGGTTTGTAATAAATAATTTTTTTTTTGTCATAATGAAAATAATAAAAATGTGTTGTTTTTTTTTCATAATGAAATTTAAATACCGAACGATTCAATGACACAATTAATCTGTGATTTTACTTTTTGCAGTTCTAATTCGATTTAAGATAGTGAAATTGAATTTCAGCCACAAAATTCGAATCCCAGTCTTCAGTCAGTCATGAATTGTTCGGGTAGAACTAACAATCTTATGAAAGCACTTTGACTATAGCCCGTCCGTATAGGCCCGGCGCGGGCCGGCCATCCTTTATTCAAATAAACCCTATTTTTATGGAAAACTTGCCCTTTCCACATCAATATCAATTTCCAGGCGATTGTTGCAGAAATAAAGGGATGACCCTTCAGGGACGTCGGCCCGAGTTATCCTCTTCACTATATTAGAGGATTGAGAGGACAAGATTTTATGAACGATCAATATCATGTTATTAAGTCTTTAAAGTTATATTGAAAATATTTACACATTAAAAAATATACATATTTCATTTAAATATAATTTGCGTAATTACCGGTGGTACGACCTCTTGTGAGTCCGCGCGGGTAGGTAGCACCACCCGCCTATTTCTGCCGTGAAGCAGTAATGCGTTTCGGTTTGAAGGGTGGGGCAGCCGTTGTAACTATACTGAGACTTTAGAACTTATATCTCAAGGTGGGTGGCACATTTACGTCGTATATGTCTATGGGCTCCAGTAACCACTTAACACCAGGTGGGCTGTGAGCTCGTTCACCCATCTATGCAATAAATAAATAAAATATATATATATCTTGGCCTTGGTTGGTGCCAAATTAATCGTAGCTGTGCCGTCATATTTAATACGGCAGTATTCTTCTTGCGTATTAACGAACTTCACATAATATCGAATGACGTGACCATTTACTAAATTACGGGCGATGCCGGTTTGTGGGAAACGTCTTCCACTTTACATGGAGCGTCTCGGTTCCACACTGTGATTACTGACGATTACGCCGTCACCAGTCTTCGGTCCCCACTTAATATAATAAGCATCGCTGAGCCAAAATCGATGCTATTACATGTCCGGTCCCATTTATAATAAGTACACACGTCCCGGAGCTCCAAGCTGAAGCGATCGTGCCGCCTTCGGGCACCTTTATAATCGTTCAATTACCTATAATTTTCTACCATCAGTCTTTACCCGAAGAGGGCTAGATTCCAGCCGGTCTTAATATGGTTTTCGAATTAATTGGTAAATTATGTATTCCCCGATCGCTCGCCGGGTTGGTCGATAAATTTATTATTACATACGGCTTTTGTAATTGAAGTCGTACTTCGTTTTATTTATAAGCGAGCCAGCAAAGAGATGTTTATAATTTATAGCTGTAGCATTTAAAAGTGAAGCAGACCAAAGTCGCATCGCGTATCTCCCATTCGCCCTAAAACTCGGACATATCACTTTTTATAATCAAAGTTAATCAACTTTTTTCCGATTGCCTGATCTTGAGGCCATGAGAAACAAAAAAAAAATTGTTTACTAAATTATGAGCAAGTGAATCGAAATACGTATTATCGACTGGTATTATCGATCGACACCGGCGATTGGTTCGTCCGAGTCCAATCGGGCGTAGGATCGATAAATGTGAAATTATAGTAATCGTTTTTGTGTTCTCGTGGCAAGTTTCGTGTAAGAACCGGTTTATCGCGATGATTGTAGTATTCCGGTGGGGGGTTTGCGTTAGGTAGGCTCCGCGGGTGCTGCCAAACGCGATCTCGCGTGACCGGGGGGCGTGGTCTGTGATTACAATTAAAACATTGTGTTCGTTGCTATCCAAAAAAAATAGCTATCCGGAATTCGATCAGTCCTCCCATTGTATACGCTGTCGAAATAACTTTCTCTTATTTTTTTTTATTTTTTTATTACCCTTGTAGGCAGACGAGCATACGGCCCACCTGATGGTGAGTGGTTACCGTCGCCCATGGACTTCAGCAATGCCAGGGGCAGAGCCAAGCCGCTGCCTACCGCTTAATACTCTCCACAAACCACGTTTGAAAAAGGACGTCATAACGCTCGGGAAACACCGTGGTGGGGAGCTCATTCCATAGGCGGATGGTACGTGGCAAAAAAGACCTCTGGAAACGCACTGTGGATAAGGAGTTATTCGTTCGTTTAAGAAAAGTAGCTCTCTATTTTCGATTCGCATATAACACGTTAAATTCGGCTATCAATAATAATTCACACTAATGAATTCACAAATCGATTTTAATTTCGAATGAATGTCCGTGTCCGTTTTATAGGCCTGTAAAATACAATCAAACGGTTGTCAAAAACGGTTCATTAAACGAATATATCTCTCGTTCCAGTTCACACACATCAGAAATATTATTATTTTAACACGTACATACATACGTTGGCTGTTAATTTCCACGTCACAGAACTCGGTTAAAGGACATCAAAAGCGCCCGCCGGTTACTTAATTTCGTTAGAAACATATTAATGACATCATTAGTACACGTCGTCCCGCAAATGGGATTCGTGACATAATATTGACACGGACAAAAACACGAATTAAATGATGTATTAATACAATAAAAATACTGTCAAGCGGAAATTTATGTGGAGACCGGCACTAACTTGATTCACAATGCCTTTATGTATGTACGTGCTACATTTAGGTTAGGATTCCGTGAAGAGAATTCGTGCTGTAAATATAAAGGAAAATCTAAACTACAATAGTTGGCTGCGATAAGATTTTCATGGTACTATAATATAAGAGTGCCATTAGTAGACGCTTTTAATGTTACATTGTATGGTGTGTGTCGTCACCTTGGAATAACACCATCCCGTCTTCTCTTGTGGGGACCCGGGAGAATAGGCAGCAGTATATTTGTATTTTTGGTAGAGCGTCTTGTGAGCCCTGGTACCGCCCATTTCTACCGCGATGCAGTAATGCGTTTGTCTTTGTTGTACTGTAAAACTGAGGAATTAAAACTCATCTCTCAAAGTAGGTGGCGCCATTTACGTTATGATATCTATGATCTCTGGTAAACGCTATACATCAGGTGCGCTGTGAGGTCGATCAACGACCTACGTCATAAAAGCAAATAAAACGAACGAATCGGTATGAGTTTTGTTTCAAAAACAATAAGACAATGTTCGCGTACCTACCTATACAATATGGATCGGGTTTTCGGTGGCTTTATTCAATTGCGTGAAGGAGACAGACTATTTATTACATAAATTAGGTAATTTAGCAAATTCATGACACATATTGCATATTGCATAAAAAATATAAAACAAATGATATTACAACAAATATCAACTAAAATAAGGCACATTTTCCAATAACAGTTAAGATTTAAATAAGTACGGAATCCAATATGATTATATTTGTAGTCATGTTTTCTAATAGGTGGACGTTAACAAAAAAAATATTTTTATTACAAAATTGACGCTTTCGAATGTTAGGTGTTGAGTTTTGAAACACGTTTTGTGGCACTTCAAACGCCCATTGGTGATACAGTGAATTCTACTAATATTGGCTACTGAGTTTCTCGACGGTTCTTCTGAGTGGGTCGCGATTGCGATCCAGTGGTAGATTCTGCGAAGCACTGCTCTTGCTAAGTGCTAAAAAATACTTCCAGAGTGAGCTCACCTACCCGTCCGCGCATACCAGCAATAGCCCCTTAGCGAATACGTAGAAAAAAAAAACTACTACATATTATCATAGGCGTTATGAATTATTTTAATATCTACGTCATAAATACGGAAAAAAATGATTTTGAATATTCGTATGTCTTCAAAAGATATATAGTATAATACCAGCACGGGTAGGTACCACCACTCTGCCTATTTCAGCTGTGAAGCAGTAATGCGTTTCGGTTTGAAGAGTGGGGCAGCCGTTGCAATATACTTTCGAAGTTTATTTTGATGACCAAAACGCGAAATCTAGTTCATGCATATTTATTTAAACGGCTAATGCGTACTTAGCCTATATAATTTATTTTAAATTAATTTTAAAGTAAAATTAGCACAGCACCAATTATGATTACTATTAGATTACGAATAACTGTTTCAAAATCCGTATCATAAATTAATCAAGGAAAACGAACAGGTGATGTATTATCTTCTTATTGTTAGTACCTAAGAATATTAATGTATTTGCGTTAGTTATTATAGAATGTGCGATGAATAAATAAATTACGAGATAAATTTTTTTCGTACTAAATATAAAGTTTATATGTATTTCTAGCATTCCACCCGCGGCTTCACTTGCGTTGACAATACTTTATATTGTACTCTGAACTGGGAAGAAGTGCATCCTACATTTTTTCACAGAGTTCAAACTGTTTCCAAAGCGAATTTCGTCATAATCAGTTCCGTGGTTCTAGCGTTTATGTAAGATAGACTGAGTAGCTTTCGTGTTTTATGTGTAACCTTTAACACTGAAATGTTCCAAAATATTGAAATGACGACTGTTTTTTTTTGCATCATCCAATTTTGATGAAACGACTTTCTGCTGTACTTCAAGTTATTCAAGTATCTACCTGTTGTTAAAACTATACGATAATCCTTTCAGTAGTTCCGGAGACGTTGCCTTAAAAACTAACAAATATATTTTTTTAAATCAACGCTTCATGTTTCATTAATTACCTTCTCTATTTTTGTTACTTTTACTCAATATACAGACATATCTAATTATGTTGTTTTATTTTATGTATTTATTGATTTGGTTTTACAATGCAGGATATTCATGATACAGATATTTTTACCGGAATATTAAATAGTTCTAAGGACGTGTACTCCCTTCAATAATAGGAAACCACCGCATTGATATAACAATACAATTAGTGTGCTAAGTCATTTTTATCTGTACTACGAGTATTATATATCAGTTTATGATGAGACTATGTTATGCTATGATATGTCCTTTTTCAAACGAGGCTTGTGGAGAGCATTAAACGGTAGACAGTGGCTTTGCTCTGCCCCTGGCATTGCTGATGTCCATGGGCGACGGTAACCACTCACCATCAGTTGGGTCGTATGCTCGTCTGCCTACACCAGCAATAAAAAAAAATCTCATCTACAGTCGGTGTGCGAAATATGTTAGTGATTTGTAATTAGTCAAGAATAGGTGCTAGGTATAATAATATAAGCTTACCAATACTTGAACGCGTAAATTCCGCTTAAGCGACCACGGGGTCTCGAGTTCGATTCCCGGTAAATGTCAGTAAATTTGTTAAATAAACTTGTCATTCGAAGTTCAGTGTACTTGTTCTTAACTTTTTAAGCTTCCGGCACTCATTTCATTCGAGGCCCGGGCCACTGAATGTTAATACGATATTATTTTTTTGTAAAAGCCATGAACTAATAAATCGACGTACATAATGTTTTACTATTTCTCTTAAATCATTTGAGCATTTGAAAACGATGTTAAGAAACCTCATGGTGACGTATGGGCGCCATCAATACATGTCGTTGTGGGCTTACCCTTCGGTAATGAAGCCAAATAAATGATTACATGCAATGGATATTAAAGTTTCTGATACTATTGTTTATTTAGTTTTTTTTTTAATGAAAGGCTTTGGAACATGGAAATGGGGTAATTTCATTCAAGAATAAAAAAAGCTAAAAATGAATAGAGTAAAGTTGAATTTTTTTAAGTTTTTAATCAATGATTTAACCAATACTGACTTTTTTATTTTTTTCAGGATGTTGGATCGCGGCATTATAACACTAGGTATGTGCTGGACCTCGAAAATTGCATCTGGGAAATAGTTGAATCATCTAATTAGCCCCACCACCTCTTGCAAAATTTCCCTACAATATAGACAACGCATCGTAACTAAACTAAACTAGCCGAACTATAGTAAAGCAATAGAGAATCAAATATTATAAAACTTAAAAAATATATATGTTTAACAAATTTTATAATAGACATATATTAGACAATTTTTTTAATTGACCTTGAAGGCAGACGAGCCTACTGTCCACCTGATGGTGAGTGGTCACCGTCGCCCATGGACTTCAGCAATGCCAGGGGCAGAGTCAAGCCGCTGCCTACCGTTAAGTACTCTCCACAGGCCTCTTCCAAAAGGACCTGTTATAGTGCTGGGGAAACACGCTAGATACACTAAAGCTCTTGGAAACATGGTCAAGAGTATCATTTATTTAGGAATGAACCTGTACTATATGATTAACTATCAGAAAGACTTTTTTTTTTTTTATGGCTTACATGGATGGACGAGCTCACAGCCCACCTGGTGTTAAGTGGTTACTGGAGCCCATAGACATCTACAACGTAAATGCGCCACCCACCTCGAGATATAAGTTCTAAGATCTCAGGTATAGTTACAACGGCTACCGCACCCTTTGATCCGAAACGCATTACTGCTTCACGGCCGAAATAGGCGGGGTGGTGGTACCTACCCGTGCGGACTCCCAAGAGGTCCTACCACCAGTGATTACGCAAATTATAATTTTGCGGGTTTGGTTTTTATTACACGATGTTATTCCTTCGCCGTGGAAGTTAATCGTGAACATTTGTTGAGTACGTATTTCATTAGAATATATATCCAAATCCAAATATCATGCAAGTTACTTTGATCTATGAGTACAATACCATTATTTCTTCACAAGCTTTATGAGTGTACGATTTCGCGGCCTACATGGTGTAAAGTGGTTACAGGAGCCCACGGACATCACTACATGAATGTCATGAGGCCGAAGGTCGAATTGCATTGCATAACGGTTATCTGACCCTTGAAACCGGAACGTATAATTCGCAGGATTAGGCATGCTCGTGGTATCCACTCGTAGGGTTCACACGAAGCCCGACCAACAGAACCATTCTATCCAGAAATACTAAGAAATCGGCAGGTGAAACTGTTAATTGAACATACGCAATAGTAAAGAATTCGAACGGTGCATTCGTAACTCCATGACTGATGCTGCGGTCAGATGTCCGTAGGGCTACCATTCACACAAACTAGTTTTAATTTTTTACTAAAAAATATTACTGAAATTTATTGTTGATTTGAATTTTGTTTTATACAAATCTGATATTTGCAGCATGCATTTAGTCAATGTTATGTCAAGCGCCATAAGGTTATATTAGAAAATTTAATATGGTGTAAATGGACTTTTTAAATTTTCCAATTTTCCACAAAAAAAATTTCATAAGATCCTTCTCCTGACAATAAAAAAACACAACAAAAAAAGAATTATGCAATTTGTTTTGTCGGCGTTCTGAAGTTAAGCGCGTACATACATCACGCTGATTCTTTTTTATTTATAAAATAGGTTGGGGAAAAAGTCTTTTCGCATTATAGTATGTATGAACTTGTAATAAAATCTCATTGGCTATACTATTTGTATCTGGCTGGTTTTGGTATCATTAAAAGTTTAAATTTTAAAGAAGATAATTCTAAATCCAAATTAGGTAAATCTGTGATTTTTATTTATTTTTCGTACTGTCAAGATGAGTGAATCTAATAAAGAAATTCGATACATTTTAAAATTTTACTACGAAAAAGGTAAAAATGCAACGCAAGCCGTAAAAAAAATTTGCGATGTTTATGGACCTAGTGGTCTGTGTCAAATTTGGTTTAAGCGTTTTCAATCCGAAAATTTTGATGTCAAAGATGCACGTCGCTCTGGTCTCCCTATTACGGATAAAATGGATGCCATTTTTGAAGAAGTAGAGCAAGATCGGTATATCAGTAGTTAAAACGTAGCTGAAAAACTGGGAATTGACAACAAAACAGTTTTGGCGCATTTTAAAAAATAACTGGGTACACAAAAAAGCTCGATATTTGGGTACCTCCCGAGCTCACTGAAATAAGCCTAATGAACCGTGTACTCATTTGAGATTCTTTAGTACGACGTAATGAAACCGAACCATTTGTGAAGAAGCAGATAACTGGTGATGAAAATTGGATCACGTACGACAAGAACGTGCGAAAAAGGTCGTTGTCAAAGGCCGGTCAGGCTTCACAGACTGTGGCGAAATCAGGGTTAGCTCGCAACAAGGTGATGCTGTGTGTGTGTGTGGTGGGATTGGAAGGGCATTATTCACTATGAGCTGTTACCACCAGACAAAACCATCGATTCTGAACTCTACTGCGAACAAATGACGAGATTAAAGCAAGAAGTTGAGAGAATGCAGCCTGAATTAATCAACAGAAGGGGTGTGGTTTTTCATCATGATAACGCTAGGCCTCACACATCTTTAGCCATCTCAGCAAAAATTAAGAGAGCTTGGTTGGGAGATGTTAATGCATCCGCCGTATAGTCCTGACCTTGAACCTTCAGATTTCCACCTGTTTCGGTCTCTTCAGAATTCTTTAGGCAGTGTCAGGTTAACATCACGAGAGGACTGCCAAAACCAATTGTCGCGGTATTTTGATCAGAAGCCCCAAAATTTCTATAGCAATGGGATCATGTCTCTACCTACAAGATGGCCAAAAGTTAGCAAACAAAATGGTACCTACATACTTTAGTTAAATGTAAATAAACTATATTAAAAAATGTTGTGAATTTTCTTAAAAAATGCGAAGAAATGTTTTACCCCAACCTATTATATGAAAGCGCGAAATATTTATTTTTCTGTTTGGAAGTCAGCGAGGACCAATTATTGTTTAATCAAATCTAGTTTTATATTAGTGATAGCCCTGTGTGGCATAGGGGAGTGTTGAGGGCATGCGGGGAGTGTGGTTTTCTCGCGGGCGGTACTGGGTTCTCACGCCTTCGAGGTCACGCCTCGCTTTGACCATCGCCGCGGAGCATTACGACCAACCTCGACCAAGAATAATGGAATCTATTTAACGGTGAACATCTATTGAATTTCTAAGCGATTTTATGGTTGCCCTTTCGCAATTTGACGATTTCAATGCCTTGTCGTCGCTTTGGTATTTTATAGCAGTTTTCAGATTATTTATTCGAAATGAACAGAATTGTTGTTGAATAATGCCTCATCTACTATATATGTATGATTGCACTGCATTTTTGAAGATCTAAATGAAACAAAAAATAAATTAAATTTATGGAAAACTATCTGATCCGGCAGATTTCGTAGTGCCTCAATTGATAAATAAAAGTCCTAAGCTTTTGTATAAAATAAACAAAAGGAATCCGTCCGACGCGGCGACGGGGGACACACCAACAACAAAATTGTTATTTTTATTAAATTCCGAGCATTTTCATATTTATCTACCTTTTAAACCTTCTCTGGACTTCCACAAATATATTAAAACCAAAATTAGCCAAATCGATTCAGCCGTCCCCGAGTTTTAGCGAGACTAACGAACAGCAATACATTATTATATATAGAGATAGATACGCTTTACTGGACTTCTTATGGTATTAATTACTGTTAGAGAAGATTCTAGAAACTTGTAATTCGATCTAGAAACTTTCGACATCATATTCGCTTAGTCCTTCAATAGTTGGCGACCTTGGAGGAATGTAAACTAGGAGATCTGCAGAAATATCTGTGAGTGGATAATTCGTCTTCTCGCATTAAAATTGTATAATCTCAAAACTTTACAGGAAAGTGTTTTAAAGGTTTAACATGTGATATTTTTAATATTAATCATCTTTACAACATTTATTTTTTATTTTTTACCAGTTACGTTATCTGTCTATTAAATTACGATAAAATTATGTATTCATTTTGTTAATAGTATTCATAACATAGGAAAACTAAAAAAAAAAAAAACTAAAACTAAACTACGCTCTTTTGACAGTATTTATGAGAAAAATACTGGTGATACTAAGTGATTCCGCATATTAACTCAATTTCGAATATTTTAGGAAATTGTACACTCTTAATGCGAAAAGACCAATTATGGCAGCGTGAAGTATATATATAGACTTGAGTATTTGAGTTGATCTTGTAAGTTCCTGAAGTAAATACGAGTAACATTCCAACTGTAGGTAATCCTGTAAACATTAAGTTGCGTCTATCTTGGTACAGTGAGCATATGAAATCAGCGCGGTGTGCCAACACAAAGCCGCCTTATCCTGTTTGAGCGCAGTCTTTGTGTGCCGCCATTCCTTTGGATGAAGATAAAGTTAATGTTTACATCTCCGGCTAGAGTTCTATGTGAAAAAAAAACTGGCAGCTTTTTATAAATTTAGTTTTTTTGCTAGACAAACAAACGTACGTTCATATCTTAAGTTTTTTAATGTAGTCAACATTTTATTGCTAGCTTAAGTAAAAAATTTAAGTGAAATGATATTTTGTAGGCGTTAGCTCATATCAGAAAAAGGCCAAGGGAACGTAGTCCTATGTGCTGGTCCGATCAAAGTAAGACGAGATTGGACTCCAACATCAATATCGCTATCCGCTCCGCAGAAGAGAGGAAACAATGGAGGACCTTAGTCCGAACAAAAATATTCCATAAAGATCATGGCTCTCAGCACCGAGGAACACGATGCAAGAAGGATATACAATGCCCTGAATGAATGAACAGATTTAAAGATATGAAATATTTTCTCTCCGTCGAGGTGCCGAGCGTGACGTCGCGAAACCCGAATAACACCTTCCCGGCCCCAATTCACACCAAAGCCTCGTTGAAACGATTCAAATCAGAGATTTCAGGACGATACCCGATTGTATTATTCCGGTTTCGTAACCAAAAATCCAATTGTGGCTGGATCCCTTTCGGGAAAATTCGGAGTCCCGCTGAGATTGCCCGAATCGAACCGACAATGAATATCCTCGAATAATACATTGTCATCCGCCATTATTATATCACAATGATACAGTGGTTTTCACGATAAAATCTCGGATAACCAGCGCCCGACGCACGAATAATGTTATTTTAAATAAATGAAGATATCGTAATAACAGATAATAGTGAACCATTAAAACAATTATTTCAATGTCTTTATTCATAATAAGCGCTTTTTTTCATATGTTATGTCATCCATGAAAACATTAGCCAAAATTACCGGATTCTATAATAACTTCATACATATACTGATTCATGGGAAACATTTGAAAAAGTTACTAATTTTGTGTATTATTGACAAACTCATAATTTACAAACAAGACGCTTTTAGAATTCTAAAAACTTCTTAGGTACGTTTTAACGTTCTAGTAAGAACTATTGCTTCTTAAGACTAGTTTATTTTTAACTGGATTCTAAGATTTAATCAACTGTAATTCAATTTCAATACTTCTTAAATTTTTTGGTCTCTTATAAGTTCAGACTGTTTGTTGTGGGTAATAAAATTGAAATCTAGCATAAGATCAACTGTCGCATTACTAAGTTACCTTATAGGTAGATTTAAATAAACTCTTTCAAAGAAAACAATTAACTAGTGCCTGACGAATGAGGACTCCCGATCGGAGTGACAGTGAGATGACGTCATCACGAATTTTCCCCCAATCTCAATGGTTTCCTCAGCTACTCAGCGCTCGAGACAAAGATAACGAGGCCCAGATCATAAGAACGGGTGTCGCACGCAAAATATGACGTGATGACACGACGTGACAGATTAATGAGGATTTCGTATTGCTTATGGAGAATCTAGTGGTAGGACCTTTTTTGAGTCCGCGCGGGTAGGTACTACCACCCTGTCTATTTCTGCCGTGAAGCAGTAATGCGTTTCGGTTTGAAGGGCGGGGCAGCCGTTGTACCTATACTGAGATCTTAGAACTTATGTCTCAAGGTGGGTGGCGCATTTACGTTGTAGATGTCTATGGGCTCCAGTAACCACTTAACACCAGGTGGGCTGTGAGCTCGTCCACCCATCTAAGCCATAAAAAAATCTAGCATTGTACGATGCTAGTTTCAATCTTACCTAAGTTGCTCTTTATGTTTACTGGTGCTAGAGCGTGCCGTAAGCCCTCACGGAATACAAATCATCACCCTGGCTATTTTTACAGCGAGGCAATTATATGATCCGGTGCGAATGTTGGTATATGATATGAAAAATGATATTGAAAATTGAATCTTGTGTATTCAAGTCCTCGTGGCCTAAAGGATAAGACGTCTGATGATTCTTAACGATAATATGCGGTTCACTATGCTGGTGTTCAATTCCTGCTTGCCGGTACCGATTTTTTCAATCAAATACGTGCTCAACAAATATTCACCAATGGCTTTGGTGATGAAGGAATTAACATTGGTTAAAAATAACAAAAACCGCAAAATTATAATTTGCGTAATTTAAACACTATAGAAATTACTTTAAGCCTCGAGGTGGGTGGATGGCATTCACATTGTGATATTTATAGGTTCTAGTAACCACTTTAAGGTTGGATGGGCCGTGAGTTCATTCAACCATCGATGCATTTAAAGATATATTTTTATTCGCACTGCCCGTTGTAGTTAATGTAAATAACTAGTCAGGTCATAAGTATTGTCACACAGTAAAAACTTTTCTTTTAGAATGCTGGCCACAAAAAAGTTTATTGAATTCGAATTTCGAATTGTTCATGAAAATAAAAATGTATACTTTTAGAATTTTACTCATTTTTAAATATGGAGTGGACGCTTAAAGAAGACCGTGTTGCAGTTATTGCGTTGCATTGTTGCGGTTACGCGCCAATTCAAATTTTTAACATACTGAAAAATTTGAATATAACCAAAAGATTCGTTTATCGTACCATCAAACGATACAATGAAGACTCTAGTGTAGATGACAGGTCAAGAAGTGGTCGCCCTCGGTCTGTTAGGACTCCAGCAGTGATAAAAGCTGTGAAGGCGCGAATTCAAAGAAATCCCAAACGTAAGCAGAAACTGTTGGCCCTTCAGATGGGGTTAAGCAGAACCACGGTGAAAAGGGTGTTAAATGAAGACTTAGGGCTTCGGGCATATCGAAGAAAAACAGGACATCGTTTGAATGCTCGTCTAATGGACCTGAGACTGAAGAGATGCCGCGCTTTGTTGAAGCGGTACGCGGGAAAAAAATATCGGGAAATTCTTTTTTCGGATGAAAAAATTTTTACCGTAGAAGAGAGCTACAACAAACAAAATGATAAGGTGTACGCACACAGTAGTGAAGAAGCGAGCAACCGTATTCCGCGTGTCCAACGAGGTCATTTTCCATCCTCGCTCATGGTATGGTTGGGAGTTTCTTATTGGGGCTTAACAGAGGTACATTTTTGTGAGAAAGGTGTAAAACGAATGCAGTTGTGTATCAAAATACAGTCCTGACGAACCTTGTGGAACCTGTTTCTCATACCATGTTCAATAACAGGCACTGGGTATTCCAACAAGATTCGGCGCCAGCTCATAGAGCGAAGAGCACACAAGACTGGCTGGCGGCGCGTGAAATCGACTTCATCCGGCGCGAAGACTGGCCCTCCTCCAGTCCAGATTTGAATCCGTTAGATTACAAGATATGGCAACACTTGGAGGAAAAGGCGTGCTCAAAGCCTCATCCCAATTTGGAGTCATTCAAGACATCCTTGATTAAGGCAGCCGCCGATATTGACATGGACCTCGTTCGTGCTGCGATAGACGACTGGTCGCGCAGATTGAAGGCCTGTATTCAAAATCACGGAGGTCATCTTGAATAAACTTTAGTGTCATAAGAATCTATGTTTTGTTAAGTTCATTTTGGTATATGAATAGTTACATAATGAATAAACTTGTTTCAATTATTTTACATTAAACATGTGACAGAATTTATGACCTGACTAGGTACATAATTATGTATTATTAAACGGGATCTTACGACGATTATGAAATTTCTCAAAATTTCGGCGATATTTATGGTTAAACTTATATAGGCTAATTAGATTTATATAGATGTGTAGTAGAAATATATAGACCATAAACGGGCTCAAAATTAATAGTAGTTACAAAGCCTTTAAATCCCTCAATATCGTAAAACAATGAGATCTATAAAAATATATACCTTCAAATATGAAAAGTAACTTTTGTCTGACAAATTTTCAAATATAGTATGAATATTTTCGAATTTTATAGAATCATTCCGCAAAGGATGTGACGTCAGAACGATTGGAAGGAACTCGAAAAGCACCGGATGTGACGCGGCGGGTGCTATCAGGAACACTGATTGCTCGTAAACCCGTCCTCGGCTGATAACGTGCTCTTACCAAATGGACCTCTTGAAACTTCCTAATCTGATACATTTTGACTTTGCTTTTCTTAAGGCATTTAATAAAACAAATAAAAGTAAGAAATTAAGCATATTGCTTCACTTTATAATGATTTCTCGAGATATTGTTGTCTGTAAATAATTTCATCAGACGTTTTATAACAGATTTGTGCCTTAATCGTATTTTGTATATTTTTGAAATCAACTTACTTACTTATGTAGGTACTTACTGAGGTAAAGGATAAGACGTCCGGTGCATTCGTGTTGAGCGATGCTCCGGTGTTCGAATCCCAGGCGGGTATCGATTTTTCTAATGAAATACGTACTCAACAAATGTTCTTGATTGACTTCCACGGTTAAGGAATAACATTGTGTAATAAAAATCAAACTCGCAAAATTATAATTTGTGTAATTACTGGTGGTAGGACCTCTTGTGAGTCCGCACGGGTAGGTACCACCACCCTGCCTATTTTTGCCGTGAAGCAGTAATGCGTTTCAGTTTGAAGGGTGGGGGTGCCGTTGTAACTATCCTTAAGACCTTAGAATTTATATCTCAAGGTGGGTGGCGCATTTACGCTATAGATATCTATGGGCTCCACTAACCACTTAACACCAGGTGGGCTGTGAGCTCGTCCACCTATCTAAGCAATAAAAAAAACAATAATTTTATATTATTGAAGACGGAGAGATACCGTGGTCCTACATAAGTCGATATAAAATATAATTCAGACTTCGAATATATATCTCAAAGTAAGTAGCCTCATTCACGTTGTGATATCTTGTGAGTTTCGGTAAGCGATTGGTGTTTATGGTAAAGTGACGTATTAGTTAAATTAGTAGCGGCTTGGATTATAGCAATATGGCACCGAGTTTCATTGCAATCGGATGAGTGATTTAAGAACAATTGACGACATTTTCATTAACGAGTCCCGACCGCGTGACGTACCTAATTCTTTATCAAAACATTACAGAACGTATTCTCTTCGAAACCTTATAATTTATAGATAGAATAGGTTCATTTATCTCGCGTACCCCGGCATGAGTTGCGTGCTCATCCACAATGCCCCAATGTTCTCATTGTTTTAATTTCACTAATTGCCAACGAAGGCGCATTTTAAATTTCCCCGCAAACGTTTTTAACAACCACCTCATTGCATTTTAAAAGAAGGGATTATAATTTCTTTAACCCTCTCGGCGTGGGTGGAGTTCTTTTATTAATTCAGTTAGTTGTTTCAGGATATTCTTTTTTGTTTTGTTTTGGGCTATAAAATTAAATCGGTATCGAATGAAAATACTTTTAAAATTTATCCCTTTTGACTTTATTAGCTAATGCGTTGAATTTAGCATACTTTGCTTAATACGAAAGTATTCTATATAATAAACGTGTTTAGTACTTACAAAACTGTTTGAAACATAGCCATGATTTATGATTGATGACTAAGTTGCCTGAATATACAGCCAGCTCTATGCGGTGGAATTAATGCGAATAACGTTGAGTATTGAGAATTAATACTCATCTGCTAATATGCTTAAGGACGATTACGAGGCAAAAGTTAAGTTCGAAGGTAAAATATAACCCTGACAAATAAAATCCATTTGACGGAATGCAATAGTTTAAATATTATAAATATAAATATAAATATTTTACTAACAATCACGCCACGTTAACTGGTCCCGTGATAAGTTCGCAAAGAACTTGTGTTACAGGTACCAGATATCGGAAATAAATGTAAGATTTTTATTATACACATACATATATTTAATATACATCCATAACCCTGGAAAATATATTTATATTTATCATACAAATATCTTCCCTTGGCGGGATTCGAACCCGCGACCCCCTAGTGTAGTGACCATGTCACTTACCACTACACCAGACGGACGTTAAATTTACATTATATATATTATAATATTACATACTTAAATTCAGTCGGGTTTTAATTACCCGATAGATAATTTTGTTTAGTCATGAGTCCATAAGCCATAGGGTATTCTACATGTAGTAGGTATATTAGCTTGTCTTTGCCTGTATTTGAAACACACCACTGTATATTGTGAGCATGACGTTTCCAGGAATTACTATTTAACGATTATCGTGTGACGTCATCCATGCATAATTGCGAAACTGTGTTCATAGCAACATAAAAAAAACAACAGATATTCAACACCAAATATAGCAAAAACAATTAAAACATCTATACTAATATTATAAAGAGGAAAGATTTGTTTGTTTGTTTGTTTGTTTCGAATAGGCTCCGAAACTACTGGACCGATTTGAAAAATTCTTTTTCCATTAGAAGCCGACATTGTCCCTGATGAACATAGGCTACTTTTTTTATTTTATTTTTATTTATTTTTTTTGGTTTCATGTGTGTTTTAATGTTTCCGAAGCGAAGCGAGGGCGGGTCGCTAGTACTATATAATTTCGATGTTTGTAAACATAGATATTTTATTTAAAAAAAAAAAATACAATGCTGCATCCCTACCTCCAATACATATAAATATAGTTGCTATGTATATTGTAATAGCGCAGTCCATGTGTTTGAAACTGGCAAGGTGAGCGTTGTTTTTGCGTCCAAATGACGAAATAATGACAGCTGTATGCCTCGCCGCTCCGGCTCCACCGCGAACCACCCCGCATGCTAATAACCCGAATGAATATTTATAAACGATCCGGGCAACAAAAATGTTAAATGTAAGTATTACATTTCCAGACTGTTTCTATGTATTTTATTGTGATTCAATATTATATCGTCTTTTCGCATTAAAAGTGTACAATTTCCTAAAATTATCGAAATTGAATTATAATGCGGGATCATTTGGTATCACCAGCTTTTTTCTCATAAATACTGTCAAAAGAGTGTAGCTTAGTTTTAGTTTTTTTTTAGTTTACATATGTTTTGACTACTATTAACAAAATTAATATATAATTTTATCTTAATTTAAAAGACAAATAATGTAACTGGTAAAAAATAAAAAATAAATGTTGCAAAGATGATTAATATTAAAAATATCACATGTTAAAGCTTTAAAACACTCTCCTGTAAAATTTGTAAGTTTTGAGATTATACAGTTTTAATGCGAGAAGACGATATGTAGAGCGAAAAGAAAAATATTTCATTAAGGCATACTTTGTTGATATGGCTCGAAGTGAAAAAATTGACGAAATAAAGCTTGTCTGGCTGTCTAGTTTAATAATAACAAAGTTTTACATTTTGTTAATCCTATTATAAAAATGTTAATTTGCAGTTTATCAATAGTGAGCACTGGAGTATCTATTTGAAGTTTATAAATTTGAAAGTTTGTTAGGATGGGTGGATGTTTGTTGATCTTTCACGGAGAATAGGAGGCAGCGGCTTGGCTCTGTCCCTGGCATTGCTGACGTCTATGGGCGACGCTAACCAGTCACCATCAATCAGGTGGGCTGACTACCTAAAAGGGCAATAAAAAAATAAATAAAAAAATCATTATAGCTCATGATCAGGATAGGATGTAATGCATCACTATCTACTGAGTACATAAAAACGTATGCTTCCGATATACTGGGAACTATTTCTGCCGTGAAGCAGTAATGCGTGTCGGTTTGAAGGGTGGAGCAACCGTTGTAACTATACTGAGGCCTTAGAACTTATATCTCAAGGTGGGTGGCGCATTTCCGTTGTAGAGGTCTATGGGCTCCAGTAACTACTTAATACCAGATGGGCTGTTAACTCGTCCACAAATCTAAGCAATAAAAAAACACCTAGGGATACGAGTAGTCTTAAAATTAGCGGTCTATTACATAACATGCACGTGATTCAAGTTTAACAAAGACTTCCGTCTGATATCAGAGGTTACGCGGCAGTAATTATTGTTATGATATCTAATTACTTCTGTAAGCACTTCAAACCAGGTCATCCGCGAACAAAAGTTATACCCCCTTAATTTGAAATCTATCGAACATATGTAGCTACTGCTGCCCTAATATATTTGCCTATCTATCTATCTTAATATATCTTATCAGATTAACTGCGTAAGACCTGTTTTGTGGTAAGAGAGTGCCGAAGTCTTTGAACATTACAGCTTCAGTTTATATTAGTCGATTTGCAGTTTTACTGTTATTTTAATAATTTGCTGACTTATTATTTTTAGTAATTAGTACCGAGACATTAACAGTCGAGTCAGCGGCAGTTAGTAGATGAGCAAGTTTAGTATGTGAGCTTTTTTAATTGCCTTCGAATGCTGACGGACACGAAAAGAAATGACGGGATCATCTCAAAAGATTCCTCAGAAAAAACATGAGCCATTCGAGAAAAATATTACAGGAGGTACAATAATAAAGTATAAATAAGTAAAATTTTACAGGTATTATTTACTAGTGGTAGGACCTCTTGTGAGTCCGCGCGGGTAGGTACCCCGCCCTGCCTATTTCTGCCATGAAGCAGTAATGATTTTCGATCTGAACGGTAGGGCAGCCGTTGTAACTATACTGAGATCTTAGAACTTATATCTCAAGGTGGGTGACGCATTTATGTTGTAGATGTCTATGGGCTTCAGTAACCATTTAACACCAGATGGACTGTGAGGTCGTCCACCCATCTAAGCAATAAAAAAAAAAGCTTTGATATTTGTATTTCATATTGGTATTTGAATTAGTGAGCTGAAAGATAAAAGTATTTTTCGCTGATGCGGAACGATTTAAACACAAAAACACTCCGAGATCTGTAATGGAGATCCTGTCGCTATTACAAAAGAGGGAGAGAGGGCTTACCTAGGATTTAAATTTAAATTGCTTGTTCTCTATCTAACAAGTGTCACTCATGTCTCGGAGTTTGATGGATCGATACAATTCGTAACGTATTTTAATACGGAGACGTGTGTTTGGAAAAAAAAATTGGAGAAAATTAAAATGGTCTATGAAAAACATTTGCTTTATTTATTAAAACAAATAACCGTTTATTTTATTATTCAAATTTAGATTTGTCAGTCGATCGCCTACGAATAAATTAAAGAGAAAATTGTTAAGCCGATCTTACTTACATAATGTACTACAATTCGAAAAAATATTAGGCCAGTATTTTAGGGTCTTTTCAATCTTTAATATTTAAACCTTTTTTATAACATAGAGGGGTGAACAGGCTCACGGCCTGTCTGGGGTTAAGTGGTAATCGCAGCCCATAGACATCACGGGCTCGCCGTCACCTACTTGAGATCTATTGTTTCTATTGGGTAGAACACATTACGATTTTTGTGAGTTTTCATTTGTACATCATATGATTGTATTCCTTCATTGTGATAATCATTCGTGAATTCTGCTGTTGAATTCTGTTGAGTATATATTTCATTAGTATACTTGGTAGCCGCCTGATTTGAACACCGGCCTTCTTATCCTTTAGGTCACGAAGACTTCAAGCGATCTACGCGTTTAGCCTGCTGAGTTTCTCGCCGGATCTTCGCAGTGGGTTGCGATTCCGATCCGGTGGTAGATTCTGCGAAGCACAGCACTTGCTAAGGGGAATTTGCTAGCACTAAGTTAGCTAATTCTCTTAGGTTGAGCCAGTGAACTCGCCTACCCGTCCGGGTGCAGCTGGAATAGCTTGTTAGCCTACCAGCGAAGAAGTAGGTTTTTTTTCGTTTTTTTTTCTACTCGTTCCAAATGTCATAATGATCCTGCGCTTCTCCCAGTCACCTGGGGTCGGCGTAACATGTTTTCTCCTTCCATACTCTTCTATCATATACCATTTCTTCGCTCACTCCCCTCTTACCCATATCGTCTTTCACACAATCTAACCATTTCTTCTAACTCTAACTTCTACTCGTTCCAAATGTAAAGTAAATAATTTGTTTATCAAAAAGAAAACATTAAAACAGGTTGCTATAGGTATATGACAGACGAAACGTTGATTTAATTGAATTATTCAATTCGATATTGAACTCAAAATACGAGGTCAGAATTATTCTAAAGCTGATGATTTTTTCTAATCCTAAATACCTGCTCCTAAAGCGTTTCTTCCTTATGACTCAGTACCTATCATCGCAGATTCAGAGCCGCGATATTAGCTAGCTAGCTGTATCGTTGCAATCAACATCCTGACGGGCTTGTTCGGAAAATCAGTAAGTACCTACCTACTAAGTAGCTTTAATTTACAGTATCGCTATAACGGTGCGACTCAAATAGTGCAAAGTCATTCCGTTAATACAAATTCAATTTCATATTTAAATGTAATACAGACGATACATTGCCACAGTAATAACAAATTAATTACAGAAAAGCTGCTGGTATAGCGTGGCTGCACGGGTAGGTACCACCACCCTGCCTATATCTGCCGTGAAGCAGTAAAGCGTTTCGGTTTAATGGATGGGCCAGCCGTTGTACTGTAAACTAAGACTTAGGATTTTTTTTTTTTTTTTTTTTTATTGCTCTGGTGGGTGCGCGAGCTCACAGCCCACCTAGTGTTAAGTGGTTACTGGAGCTCATGGGCATCTACAACGTAAATGCGCCACCCACCTTGAGATATAAGTTCTAAGATCTCAGTATAGTTACGACGGCTGCTCCACCCTTCAAACCGAAACGCATTACTGCTTCACGGCAGAAATAGGCAGGGCGGTGGTACCTACCCGCGCGGACTCACAAGAGGTCCTACCACCAGTAAAGGATTCATGTCTGAAGGTAGGTTCAATGCTAAGCAATAAAAAAATTGTTGGTGTCCCTGCTGGCTTCTAACACTCGGTAATTAACACACTGTACTTAAAATAGGAAATAGGAGAGAGTCAGGTAGGAAAAGAGATCAAACTACTAATATTTCGGTCTTAATAACAACCGAAAGTATTATTATTATTAAGCCCCTGGACGAATATGATACTAGCGGATCGTGAAAGAACGGATACTGTAGTTCTAAGCCGGCGTTGAATTCATGATTAATTGTTTTTTATTTATTCGTTTTCTACTAATGGATATCATTTCGAAATAAATCATTGTGCAACTTGAGAAACCTAAATATAATTTTAAATTTGTTGACTATTAGATCGCATTGGCTCGGTGCCCTGAAAATGGACCACGTTTTTCAAACATTGCCATAATTAATAAATAACGTAGAGGTTAGATTTAATACATTTTTGTAAGCAAGTGAATAAAATCAATTCTATAGGTAAAATAGTGTCTACTTTATCAGTCTAGACAACTAGCGCCATCTATATTTTGCGAAGTGTAATTATAAAAGAGTTGGACACTAGATGGCTTTGCACGAAAAAATGTGACAGAACTATGTAGGTGGAAAGGTAGTAATGGAAGCAGTGGGTAGTAAGATGAGTGGAAGAGCTCACGGCTCACCTGTTGTTAAGCGGTTAGCGGAGTCCATAGACATCTATAACGTAAATCCGCCCCCACCTTGAGACATGAGTTTTAAATCAGTTTTTCCAGTGCTAACTAGCAACTAACTTAACTTTTTCTTTTTTCCTACCTAAGCTGATAGCCTTGAGAGGCTATTTCAGCGTAACCGTAACTAGTAGGTGAGCTCACGGGCCTCAAGCCGGAGTGATGCTAACACTGACCCTAGCAAGAGCAGTGCTTCGCAGAATCTACCACCGGATCGGAATCGCGAACCACTGAGAAGATCCGGCGAGAAACTCAGTCGAATATTCCATAATCTTACAGGGTCTTAGACTTGCATCAAGACCATTGAATCCAGCAGAACTGAAGAACTGAACTGACAACAGATAAAAAGAGTCGATTGCGGTCAAAAATTATTTTGAAATATGTAATCATTACATTCAATTTTCGTGTTTCCTATTGGAAATTTATAAATTAATGCCTATATGATTTTACTTACACAAATGATATTACAACAAAACAAACAATTTTTAAATGCATATAACTTAAACGTGACAACTTTAGACGTAGACGGAAAATATTATACGGAAGCTTACATATATTTTTAAAGAAGTTTTCTTTATCCGTCGCATAAATCGAAGGTGGGAGGGAAATCCGGCCGCGGAAATACAACTCTGTTGTTTTATTCATGAAAAAAAAAATACGGGGAAATTCGGCACGCGCTAAACAGTTAGCCGTCTACAAGTAAAAAAAAAAAAAGTAATTTGCATTTAATTTAATGAACGATTTTATTTGTACAAATTTAGAACAAATAACAATTTGTTGTAGATTTGGGAAATGAATATAAACAAATTAATTGTATTTTAAAATCACTTAAAACTAAATTCAATATTAACTGTTTAGTAATTAAACATGTCTCGTATTAAACAGTTATGAGGCTTGGTTTGAAGGTTGAGACCCCAATGTACGATACGACTGAGACTTTAATCTCATCTCTCAAAGTAAGTGATAGAAAAATGTGGATAAATAAATAATTTGTTTACACTGTACACAATGTATTACTTTTGTTTTATCATCGGAAAATCAACTCTAAGATTTTTTTTATTTCTTGCTTAGGTGGGTGGACGAGCTCCCAGCCCACCTCGTGTTAAGTGGTTACTGGAGCCCATAGACATCCACAACATAAATGCGCCACCCACCTTGAGATATAAGTTCTAAGGTCACAAGTATAGCTACAACGGCTGCCCCACCCTTCAAACCGAAACGCATTACAGCTTCACGGAAGAAATAGGCAGGGTGGTGGTACCCACCCGCGCGGACTTACAAGAGGTCCTACCACCAGGTCCTAAGACTGGTGCATTTAAGAATTAACCCATAATTTTATTCACCAACATACGTAAAAACCCAAACTTCTAAAACGAATGAACTAAACCACGGAAACTTGACGTAAGGCATCCATTAAATAATGCAAATTTGTTATAATCCCTACTCGACGGAACATCTTAGAGCCGCTGAGAGTGATATATTTAATTTTCATAAAGTATACATTAGAGGTACAAGCACAAAGGGGAAACTCGACGCGTTGAGTATTCAATCAGAGGGATTGTTTGCCGGAATAATTTTGCTCTTGTTCAAACTTCAAACTTTATAGTTTGTTTGACGTATGTATTATTAATATGTTCGGTTCGGTTACAGCACAAATCTCTTAGTTCTGTTAGATTAAATTTGCGTGACATTTTGGTGAGTGTGTAAAACGAATTATTTTAATTGAAATTAGTGATGTCGATCGAATTATCGACAAAAGTGCTCGTTAATTTATCAAATTTAACAAAGGTGCTAAATTCTCTCATTCAAAGAATGCAAGCTGGCATTTTTAATTGTGATATCTTATTGAAATAACTTTTCTTATTAGGAAATATTTAATGTTATATTGAGATGATAATTAGTCAGTATTGTAAAGGCCAAAGCGTACATTCAATACGTTATAAGCTATTGTCTTCGATCCCGGGTGACGTTCGGCGGGAGTTTGACAGCAAATTTGCATATCACCAATATTATATCGTCACACGAAAAACGTATCCCTTACGCCTGTGTACACATGAATGACGCGTGATGCTGCCGACCTTCCCTGACGTCATCCATCATTCGACGTGGCGCCTGCACCTAGACTAGTGACAGCGCGGGTGGAATAATTGAGCACAGTAAAAAATCAACTCTAAACTCATACAGTTAAGTATCAAATTGCTTTGGTGGAATAAAGCAAAAGGTGGCATTCCACCTCCCCGCGGGCTAGGGAGGATCCCTGTCAAACGCTGGCGAAGAGTTTGACAGACGCGGGGCGCGGAGTATTTGACATGAAGGGGCTTGTTTGATACGGGGGTGAACTGACAGCGGGGAAGGGGGGAATTTTGCCCGGTCATGAATAGGCAATGGGCTCGCTTTATTTATAAAGATTGTTAGCATTGAACACGAGCTCAGTGAACTTCTCTGCCGGAATAAACACATCGTCACTATTGGCGTGTACCTACATTCACGGCCGCATTACATTTATTTATGGAAACGTATCCGTTGATAGATTATTTTTCTGTTGCGTACTGTAATCAAATCACAGTAAGCAAATTTGTTAATAAAAAAATCATAAAATGTTCTTTCACGTATATTCTATAAATTATTAACAAAAAAAAAACTCTCTAAAGACTTTATCAACGACAATTTAATTCAAGGAACCGCAACGCGGCACCCGAGCATCTTGTTAGGGGGAATAAAATCCATAAAAGACACGGCAGTGGCTGTATGAGAAACTCAGAGGCACTGTCGAGAGCAAAATTTGATTATTCCGCGAGGTTGGCCTATCGCCAACGTTGACTATTTATCAAAGCGCTCTCAGCGCCCGGACCGTTTACAAGGATACTAATCATCGATACTGGATTGATATAGAGTTGTTGATTGCGTGTCAAGATTAATTTGCCGGGATTTTTCGTAGTACCTAGCGATCTGTTTTTTTTTGGTCTCTGTTTAGACTAAATATTAAATGATTTTTTTTATTGCTTAGATGGGTGGACGAGCTCACAGTCCACCTGGTGTTAAGTGGTTACTGGAGCCCATAGACATCTACGACGTAAATGTGCCACCCACCTTGAGATATAAGTTCTAAGGTCTCAAGTATAGTTACAACGGCTGCCCCACCCTTCAAACCGAAACGCCTTACTGTTTCACGGCAGAAATAGGCAGGGTGGTGGTACCTACCATCGCGGACTCACAAAAGGTCCTACCACCAGTAATAAAGAATTTGCTTGATACTGCGACTGTCATAATACACACCATTATTACCGAATAATAGTACTATATTTATCCATTGATAAAGAGTCTGTGTGTGAAATACCTATGAACATAATGATGTGGTATTTCATATTTGAACTAAAATTTTGTTCAAGACTTTTCAAAAATAATGTTTTTTTTTATTAATCAATTTTTAGCTTTATATAATAATATCTTGAACTATAATAATTTAAGACATGTCAATGAAATTGAAACTTGTGTCATTTTTATTTTAGATAGCTTCTAGCAAGTAACGACTCTTTGTGATATAACAAAGTCAGTAAATTTTATGGAAGTATTATTGTGATAATACTCCGGGGTAATAGTAAATAAAATATTCCTCAATAGTGAAGCGAAACTTGAAAAATGTGATAAAAAGGTGTAGATACAAAAATACTATCTAAATGAATACCTTGATATTTAGCTAACGAAGAAATATAATAGATAAAAGTTAAAACAACTGTTTTAAACAAACATTTAGGGGAAAGAGAGAAAGAGTACACTTTATTGTACACCAAAACACAAATAGCATTGAGAAACAGTCAGCAGCCAGGTATAATTGTATTGTATGTAGGCAGTCTTACCACTATAAGCGATGTCTTCCAGACAACCGTTAATCTACAGAAATTCTGAGAAGTAGGTACTACATGTTGCGGTGTACTATCGTTAACAATAGTTAGAGTGCTCTATCAAAATAGACCAAACTTTACGCACTTTATTGAACAATAAAGATAATCTCTATATATAAAAATGAATTGCTGTTCGTTAGTCTCGCTAAAACTCGAGAACGGCTGGACCGATTTGGCTAATTTTGGTCTTGAATTATTTTTCAAAGTCCAGGGAAGGTTTAAAAGGTGAGAAAATATAAAAAAGCTTGGATTTATATAAAAACAAACAATTTTGTTTTTCCTTTGATGTGTCCACAGTCGGACGGATTCCTTTTGTTTGTGTTATGTTTATTTTGTACAAAAGTTTAGGTCTTTTATTTATCGATTGAGACACTATGAAGTCTGCCGGGTCAGCTAGTACAAAATAAATATATAGGTATTATGGAAAATATACATATAATACTTTTAAAAAAAAAAATATTGCTTAGATGGGTGGACGAGCTCACAGCCCACCTGGAGTTAAATGGTTACTGGGAGCCCATATACATCTACAACGTAAATGCGCCACCCACCTTGAGATATAAGTTCTAAGGTCTCAAGTACGCAATCACTATATAACATGCATATCAACATACATGCATACACATAATATATATACCTATATATACCATAATATATAATATAAATATAACCGTATGCAAAAGGTAAAGAGTTCACAACAAACACTAGGTACTAAGCAGATAAGTAATAATCCTTCATCATTATTTAAATTATTTTAAAGCAGTTTATAAATTGGCGCACCTCTCATGGCAGCTTCTTCTTACTAACTTCTCATAGCGCATTCCAAAATAGAATAATGGATGGCGACTTTGATTATTCGAAGAATGATGATGATTTCGTTTTGTAATAATTAATAATAATCAATTAAATCACACAATAAAAATATACTAAAACCGAACACGTTATTATTTATTATTCTATGATCTCAATACTACTGTGTACTGCTTGGAAATGTTTATTTTATTGCATGGACCAATCTACGTATGTGCCCATAGCGCAGCAGATGATGACACCCATCTCAGACCCAGGCGATCCACTCTTAAAGCATTGGTCAGCGTCCTTGAGTTCAACGTCCAAACTAGCCCATAGACACAATCCGCTCAGTTTCTCGCCGGTCTTCTCAGTGGGTCGCGATTCCGATCCGGTGGTAGATTCTGCCAAGCACTACTCTTGCTAATGCTGATGTTAGCAAACTCTCTCTAGTCGAGCCCATGAAGCTCACCTACCTGTCTGCGCGTAGCTAGAATAACCTCTTAGGCTACCAGCGAATAGATACATACCTCATCTACCTTGAGACATCCGGTATAAGTTTCAATTCTATTGTATAATTATATTTAAAATACATTTCAAACACATGGCTGTTTCAAGGCAGAGTTAGATAGGATACTATACTAGAATTTTGTAATGTGGTCTCACAAAATACTCCACTGCTAGAAGTAACTTTTTTAACATAGGTCACAAAATCAAAGAAATTTAATTTTTTTTTGCATTTATTTGGCTTATACATGCAGGCACTAAACAGAAGCCTAACAATGTTAGGCATGGTTTTATAATCTAAATCTATATATGCAAAAATGAATTGCTGTTCGTTAGTCTCGCTAAAACTCGAGAACGGCTGGACCGATTTGGCTAATTTTGGTCTTGAATTATTTGTGGAAGTCCAGAGAAGGTTTGAAAGGTAGATAATTATGAAAATGTTCGGAATTAAATAAAAATAACAATTTTGTTTTTCCTTTGATGTGCCCCCCGTCGGACGAATCCTTTTGTTTGTTTTATGTTTGTTTTATGCAAAAGTTTAGATCTTTTATTTATCGATTGAGGCACTACGAAGTCTGCCGGGTCAGCTAGTACTTTATAGATTATATCTAAAAGCTATAAACTCTAGTAAGATTGAAATGTTCAAGAATGTTCTCTAAAGTTCAAATAACTTGAGTAGTTTTGTAATAGTCGGAGTGAATATAATTGTATAAATAAAATATATTCTAAAAATTTATTTTAAAATGTTAGAATTACGAAATAATGCACGTACGATACATTAATTAAATAGTTCCATTGAAATGATTTGGACCTACTCTAATAGATGTACTCATTACGGTACACAATTTTAATGAGAGACCATTACATAATTGCAAATTGGTGCTACATAATAATGATGTACCTATCTAATTAAAAAGCTAATTACGGTAAATCGTTATCAGTAAATTTAACAATTTTAAAGGAAATTTTATAAACTTAGATACAAAAATCTAATTCTAATTTCGTTTTTAAATTGTGTTCTTTTGTGGGTGGTCGAAAATTAGAATGTGAAAAAAATATAGCTTAATTGTGTTGTGTATTAATTATATTTGTGTATTATTTTTTGAATATAAATTGTGTTTTGGTGTGCAATAAAGTGTATTCTCTCTCTCTGTTATGTTTCTAGAAATTCTAACGCAAAGCCAAATCAACTGCTTAATAATTACTGTTAGAATTTAAAAAAAAAAAGATTAGTATTCAGTTTTCGGCAACAAAAGTATCGTCGAATACTCATCAATTTATTATGTGAATAATTTCATCATTCTCTCTTTCATAAACAAAACAGTTTTCGAAAATATAATGAAGACATAATAAACAAAATATTATAATAAACCCGTTAAACGTTCGCGAACAGAATCAGGGTTGTTTCCGTGGCATGTTTGATTTATTGCGCGCGAGATTTCGCCTCTGCGTTTCCTTTTGCTGCTAGATCTCATTCTGTGGCAACCCTATCGAATAGTTGATATTTGTCTGAGGAAATTCAATCTTTCTCATAATAAGCTTGTTTTTTAGATACGAAAGTCACAAGATTACATGATCTTCTTTTCATATTTAATATAAAATTTAATGATAAAGTATTTGCGTTTATTGCAAAACACATTTTAAGAATGATGTCCTCTATTATATAGGATTATCCTCTATATTAGGATTATATTAAAAACGAATGAAAGTTCAAGTAGCCCGTTACAACATTGTATTGACACGGGATCATCCACAACAAACAATCTTATCCCATAACATCAACATAATACGATCCTCTCATCCCTCATAATATCAATATGGGGTGAGTTTAATAAAACAAAAGACAACAGCATGTCGACACAGCGTCACCGACCGATCGCGTCTGTCAAATAATGACGCTCATTTGTCAAAGGCAATCGGGCCCGAGGTTTACGAGAAACGATAGTCTTTATTACATGTACTGGATTGTGAAGAAATATGTAGACGCATGATAGTATACTTGTTTGGTGTAGGGATGAAGATAATATTTTTTTTACTATTTTTTTAAATTTATATATAAATAGTTTTAATGGTGCCGCTAACTTTTGCTATAATCCAATTCATACTTTTGAAATGAATGTTTTATTTGAAACTTTCCATTTCCTTTATTATTACTTTCAAGGAATGTAATATATTACGAAGTATTTTTTTAAACAACTTAGAGCCTGTATAACTCAGTATACAAGTGAAATTGTCTTGTTGTATATAAACATTTACATATAGAACGAATAGTGAACTAGGAGATTGGGTGGGTCTTCCTATGTCGCGTCGATCCTATCATTTCTTTTATATTTTTTCATCAATGTCACATGTGACGCCCGAATGTCATTTTCATGCGACGGAAAAAAATGTTTATTAAGACGGCGAGCGCCACGATATTACAATTTCCCACTAGTGAAATATGGAAAGTGATTTTTTACGAGAAAATAACAAGGTGCGTATGGCGAGATTAAAAGTCGAGGCCGCGAGAGGGTTGATGGTACCCGTCGAATGTACAATGAAATATTGTTCGAGGCTTCTTATTAGTTTCGGTTTTATTAGATACCTACTTCTTTATCTGTACACATATTAGGCAATAAAAAATTTATTCCTTTTTTAATTTTATTGAAGCTTTTCGAATTTGATTCAATTTGCGATAAACATAAAAATATAAAAAGTTTCATAAAGTTACACTAACGGACCCCCAAAATTATCATAGCTTTTCTTTTAGGAAGTAATGCAATCTGTAGTATATGTAAAAGTTTTATCAAATTTAAAATCTCTAGTTACGATGACTAGTGTAGCAAAAATATGACCGACAGCCTAGGTCATATTTTTGCGTAGATACAGAATATTTACAGCAACGAGTATTTCTAACTAATAATAACGGAGTGATATCTACCGAAGAATCAGCTATGTAATTTATAATTGGAACTTATAGCTTACTTCAGCATTACAGTTAGTAGTAAATCAATACTTATCTACGGTTATGTGAAATAATAAATGTACTTTATCAATAGAAGATTTTATGTCTGTAGCTTTCAATTTATGAATTTAGAGACGTTGAGACGCGAGATCATAGTAAGCCGTCAATTTCAAATTCAAATAATTCAATCAATAAAAGACATTTGTTGAATATCAAATCAACCAAATTCCAATTTAAAACCAATTCCAAACATGCCACACTACAACGCGCTAATCTATTTATTATATTCATTTTAAGCTGTTTTTATATTTAGTTTAATAATCATAATATAAAATTTTGTGTTAAAAACAAAAGAAGCAGTAAGCTTGTAAGGAAAATCTCATTCCTACATCGCGACTGTTTTTATTAATTATTCCTACCTATGCTGGTAACTTTGAGGGGTTATGCTTCACTGAGCGAGTAGGTAAGCTCACGGGGCTCCAATCTGACGAGTTTTTAACACTAGCCGTAGTAAGAGCAGTGCTTCGCAGAATCTACCACGGGAAACGCGACCCACTGAGAAGATCCGGCGAGAATCTTTTTTTTAATTTATTTATTATGATTGAAGGTTTACTGGTGGCCCTGAGGCCTTGCCAGTTTCACCAGGGCAGGTGGGCGAGCAAAGGCTCAGCCAGGAGGGGTGGGATTTGCTAACAGCTGCCCGAGCGTCTCCGAAAGAGACCTAACAACTCTAGAGCAGTTGCTTTGCGAATGAATCTACTACCGGATCGGAATCGCGACCCGCTGAGAAGATCCGGCGAGAAACTCAGCGAGCTGATGCA
The DNA here is from genome assembly GCF_003987935.1 of Bombyx mandarina. Next base: position 1,445,898 of record NW_021011489.1, on the reverse strand, counting down.
TGGGTTAGGTTGCACGTCGAACTCGTTGTCGAGTTCCATGAGTACGGTTACCAGAGTCCCTAAGCCTGCTCCTAGTGTTAGAGCTGAATGCGTCTAATGCAAAGGATCTGATGGATCCGTAAGGACGTGCGAGAATCTCAGTGGGCTAATTGCGGTTGCTGTTTTCGACATTTCTGAAACTGGAGAAATAAATTCAATGATGGTAATTCAAACGAAAAAACATTAGATTTTACCACCAATAGAAACTTAAATAAAAAGGCCGGCTCAAATTTATTATTACACAAGATGGTATTATTATCATCGATTTCTGGTGAGGAGTAATGATGCGTTTTGGTTCAATGTTATTCCACTACAGTTAACTTAGATCTCGTCTCGTCTCTCAAGTGAATAGTGAAGTTAACGTTAAGTAGACTGTTAGGTACATAGGGGAAGTTTTAGACGTGACAATTCAATGTAAAAATAGTCACCATACAGTCTAAAATATAGGTTCTAAAATATTTTATAAGAATTTTTAAGTAAGTCGAAGCGTTTTTGCTGACAAGACACTGTTACCGCGAAGTGAACAAAAGAAACACTAAAGTATTTTGTGCGTATCCTGGTAGGAATAAGGGTGATATTGCACTGAAAGCTGAGCATGAAGCGAAAGGACGCTATATTTTAAGTTCAGTACAAGTAAGTATTACCTACAGCCAGTGCTACAGTTCAGATTAAAACCGTGATTGCGCCTACAACTTTAATTGAGATTCGTTCCAAAGGAAAGTCGAGGTGAGACAGTGAACCAGTTAGTTAATCGAATAGGCTCACACTGTCTATCATCTGCTCATAGTAAAAAAGAAGCCTAAGTTAAAAAAAATTTATTTTTTATTTAGATAGTCGTAAATCACGGTGAAGTCAATGATACTGGCCTCAACGACTCCATTGCTATGAGACAAGCCAGTCATGCGCAAGCACAAGCACCCTAACACCGGGAATCTCAAATATGTTTAACGACTTACTGGGTTTTTAAATATTTAAATAGGAATACGATCTGATATCCTTTGGTATGTTTATCTGTCATACTTATCTTCTTATATTCACACAATATTTTACTAGTTTACAATTTGACTTGACCAACTAATGAATATTTGCGTTTTGAACGCTATTATCAGATTGTGCGTAAGCTAATTTGTGTTTCTAGTACCTTAAGGGAAAAATTTTAATTATGAGACTCGCTGATAAGAGTACTTTTATTGCCCTTGTAGGCAGACGAGCATACGGCCTACCGAGCCAAGCCGCTGCCTTATGCTGCTGCTTCCGTATGGTCGTCCGTCTGGTGTAGTGGTAAGTGACATGGTCACTACACTAGGGGGTCGCGGGTTCGAATCCCGCCAAGGGAAGATTTTGTATGATAAATATAAATGTCTTTTCCAGGGTTATGGATGTATATTAAATATATGTATGTGTATAATAAAAATCTTACATTTATTTCCGATAGCTGGTACCTGTAAAACAAGTTCTTTACGAACTTATCATGGGACCAGTTAACGTGGCGTGATTGTTAGTAAAATATTTATTTATTTATTATTTATTTAAATAAGGTTTTTGTTTTATTGTGATATTTCAAACTGAAGCGATGCAATGCTAGGCCACGTTTTGGTGGATAATGTTTGTGGTAGAGAGCGGGGCTACGCGACGAACGCGGCAGATGTGCCACCGGTTGTGATTGTCTTGCCACGATGATTGATGATCTTCCGCGGCGGCTGTCGACTAGGGTTGGCACACTTGCGTTTTTTATTGTAGTAGATGGGCGAACAAGCTCTGGTCTTGTCCACTATTATTCAATATTATTTAGATGAATCTATTTTATCTATTGAATTGTGTTTAAGTTTTTCTTTGCGTAGATGAAGATTTGTATAATATATTAAGCTACACTGGCTGAAAAGTACATAATTTATTTTTATAAATATTAGCAACACAATAAACTTTAGTACTTTGGTATGGTAAAATAAAATAATGGTCATAAGTTTATTACTTAAGACTTATTAAAGTAATCGAAAAGTGTTAAGTATTTTACTTCAAGTGGGTAATTCTATTATTATGTATATAGAATGATTTTAAGAAGGGATCGTGTGGGAGGCCGTTGTGATTGACAGATCGCGCGTCCCTATCTTTCCAGTGCACGTGACTCCGCCCTTGTATGTATTTGTAAATGAAATCCTAAAAATTCTTTGGAATTACTGACTTAGATTTTTTGTTACGGTGCATGTACTATTTTAGTTAATATAAATAAAATAATACAATCAACATGCTTATATATTTTTAGTACAGTAGATACAGCGTCGTATAATTTAATATAAAATAAATAAATTTAATGAAGGTACTGTAAATTAAAATAAAATTATTAAGTGGCAGCCCTACCCATCTATTCAACTCACGTTTATTCAATATAAGCGAACTCAGTCGTAGGCCACGCTAAAAGTACTTTGCCGAAATATTCTGCGTTCGTGAAGCGATGCCCCCCCCATTACCGTGATTTCAATATTTTTGTTAATGGACTTAACTTTTTATTATCACTAGACATAGTTTTGAATAACTTTAGGCAGCGGCTTGGCTCTGCTCATGGCATTGCTGACGTCTATGGGCGACGGTAACCACTCACCGTCAAGTGGGCCGTAAGCTCGTCACCCTACACGGGCAATAAAAAAAACTTTTTTGCAGTTTTTTTTTTCGTTTATCCTTTATCGAAATTTGCACAACATAAAAATGCGCTTACGAAGCGAAAATTTGTTACAACTTTAAAGATGGCCGACCTATTATTCACAAAATACGGTCAGGGCTTATTTACCAGTTACTACTAGATAGTTTTTCATTATCCGTCATAGTGGTTCTATGTACTTGGATCTAAGTTCTATGACTAACGCTAATTCCGTTCTTGAATACTGGTACAGCGTATTGTGAGGTCGTCTGGGTATATGTACTCGCAGATATAAGAAGTAATAACGCGATTTGATCTGAAGGATAGTCATTATTTTTATAGAACGTCATCGTGGCCTAAAGGATAAGATGCCCGGTGGAATCGTATCAAGCGATGCGTCGGTGTTCGAATCCCGCAGGTATCTACCAATTTTTCTAATGAAATACGTACTTGGCAATTGTTCACGATTGACTTCCGCGGTGAAGGGATAACATAAAAATCAAAATCGCAAAAATATAATTTGCGTAATCACTGGTGGTAGGACGTCTTGTGAGTCCGCACGGGTAGGTACCACCGCCTTGCCTATTTCTGTCGTGAAGCAGTAATGTGTTTTGGTAGGGCTGGGCGACCGTTGTACTGTAATACTGAGACCTAAGGACTCATGTCTCGAGCTGGGTAGCGGCATTTACGTTGTAGATATGTACCACTTAACCTCTTAACACCAAATGGGCCGTGAGCTTGTCTACCCGTCTAAGCAATAAAAAAAGAAACTGAGACTTTAATCTAAAGTTTTAAAATGGGCGACGACAGTTATTACCATATGGTGTCTTCGATGAACATTTATGTTAAGAACACAACTTTGACATCGATTTTACAGTGGCTGACCTGAACTTAGCAACAGCACCGAGTGTTCTTAGAAGAGTTAGAGTAGGTTTTTTTATTGCTAAGACCGGCGCATCTGCTCTGAATTAGTTGCCGGAGCTTATGGGCATCATTTCGTGAATTTCACTGAATTTGAGATATCCGATCTAAACCTCAAACAGCTGCTGGACCTTTCGAACTTTTAGATATTGCGGATTAACATTAGACTTGGGTAGTTAGTACGCAATTTGTTTGTCACCTGTGCGGATTCACAAGACACTAGAATTTACTAAGAAACAAGTATATTTTTATTGCAATATTTTTAAAATTTACAGAACTGCAGTAGAATCGTTAAGAAGACACTTCAGGGCTCTGAATGCTGTGAATAATCTAGAAAGAGACCCGATTCGGAGATCTCACGCCATCTATGAGTGCCCGGAAACTGTGCAAGAGTCAAACTGTACCCAGAGACTACAATGTACTATTATTCCATCAAAAATATGTTATCAACTATGTTTATATTAACATTCTCAACGTATGACTTTACTGTTGATTTGATTTTTATATTATTCTTGATGTTTTTGTTGCGGCAAGACTTAGGTTTGAACGTTCACCTCGGCTCAAACACTTTTCACATATCGAGTGGGTCAACGAACTGCCAGTGGTTTGAGTTTTATAAATCTTTACAGAGATGGCGTTGAAATACGTGTGTGTATTGTTAATTTAGTAATATTTAAATTGATTGTAAACTTTTTCACGAATGTATTTTGTACGATGTTTTAGTGATTACATATATTAATATTTTCGTCTCTTGTAAGCATTTTACCTATACGCTCAATAGATAATTTAAATAAGAGTTAGTTGTACGAATTCTAATTTTTTTTTTTTTCCTTCCTCTGCTGATAGTCTTGAGAGGCTATTTCAGCTTCACCCTAACGTTTGTAGGTGAGCTCGCGGGGCTCAACCGGAGAGTTGCTAACACTGACCCTAGCAAGAGCAGTGCTTCGCAGAATCTACCACCGGATCGGAAACGCGACCCACTGAGAAGATCCGGCGAGAAACTCAGTGGGCTGTGTCTGTGGGTTAATTCGCTTGTCGAGCCCTTCGTCGCAAGCGACGGGTTCGACGAGGACGGTGACCGGAGAATTCTAAAAACAACCGAAACAGGTTGGTGTTTTTTCGATATTAGCAAAAATGTTTAGGATTGGCTTATTGTTCTTTATCGACATACAAACGAATGGCCCATCTAACCATAAGTTGGTGGAAAACATAGATACTCTTGAATGCCATTATTATTGAGATACGAAATCCAAATATGGATATGGCATAATTAGAACATTAAAATTAAAATAACGGCATGCGTTGTAGTACCCATGCGTGCTTAAAAATTGTCCACTTACCTTTAACCATTACCATTTACATATTATAATAAACGATGGGCTTACGGCAGCTTATGTCATTTCAACGTCAGTAAAATTGAACATCAACTAAAGTTTTTTCGCGTTCGAAACAAGAAAGGACACGATTGTCTTTTGTTCTTTAAAAATTGTAAACTCGAACAATTACCGCAGCTTAAAACTGATCAATAACACACAAGAGGAAAAGTCTTATCAGTTTTAATATTTTTTGCAAATATCTTTTTCTATTTGACCACTAATCGCTGGTTTAAATTATTTTGATAGGACAATGCAGTGGCGAACCTATTCTTCAAATGTAAACAGAAATTAAGAAACAAACATGATTAGGACCGGAGCATTGTACGGCTAGTACTAAGTAAACAAACTGATTGTAAACATGTTATTTGTGGTAATTCGATATTTTTTTTATTGCTTGGATGGGTGGACGAGCTCACAGCCCACCTGGTGTTAAGTGGTTACTGGAGCCCATAGACATCTACGACGTAAATGCGCCACCCACCTGAGATATAAGTTCTAAGGTCTCAAGTATAGTAACAGCGGTTGCAGTAATGCGTTACTGATTGAAAGGTGAGGCAGCCGTTGTACTGTAAAAACTGAAACTTCTATAAAACTCATATCTCAAGGTGGGTGGCGTAATTAACGTGGTTGATGTCTATGAGCTCCGGTGATCATTTAACACCAAGTGGCCTAAAGGATAAGGCGTCCAGTGCATTCGTATGTAGCGATGCACCGGTGTTCGAATCCAGCCGGCAGGTACCAATTTTTCTAATGAAATACGTACTTAACAAATGTTCACGATTGACATCCACGGTGAAGACAAATAACATTGTGTAATAAAAATCAAACCTGCAAAAATATAATTTGCGTAATTACTGGTGGTAGGAACTCTTGTGAGGCGGACGGGTAGGTACCACCGCCCTGCCTATTTCTGTCGTGAAGCAGTAATGCGTTTCGGTCTGAAGGGTAGGGCAGCCGTTGTAACTATACTGAGATCTTAGAACTTATATCTCAATATGGGTGTCGCATTTACGTTGTAGATGCTACGGGCTCCGATAACCACTTAACACCAGGTGGGCCGTGAGCTCGTACATCCATCTAAGAAATAAAAAATCCTGAATCAGAGAATACAAAACTCGTAACTCACTTAATGTCCTCCGAGCCGTGGTCCGGAGTCCTCTCCAGTGGTAGGGTTCCTTAAATGTGTTGCGACGACGAACTGGAGGCCAGCACTTCATAATGTTTATGGAAAGTTCTAGTTCTTTTTTATTTATTTTTTAATTTTTAATATGTTTGAGTGGTTGTAGAAGAACACGCATTTAATTTAAATTTTAATATTTTTAAGATAGCGTTATGTGTTGCGCGCGAAGAAGCGAGAATACGAATGAGTCGTATGTGAGTTTCGATATTAAATTTTTATTAGTGATATTATATTTTTGAAATCCCTGCGCTGCCAAGGAGTATTCATTGGATCCCAAAGAGGCGGTATTATAAGCGTGTAAACTCTAAATTCAAATCTGTGTTGAAGATAAGAAGGTGGTGATTAAACAACAAAATATATGATAAACCAATTAAAAGAGAAAATAAATTAAAATCTAGAGGTGCTATGGTTTAATTTCGATCGAATAAGAAAAAAATAACTAAAAAATGAAAAATAATAGTTAAAAAAAATTATGCATACTGCATAGTGTTATCTATATATGTATATAAAAAAAGAATTGCTGTTCGTTACTCTCGCTAAAACTCGAGAGTGGCTGGACCGATTTGGCTAATTTTGGTCTTGAATTATTTGTGGAAGTCCAGAGAAGGTTTAAAAGGTAGATAAATATGAAAATGCTAGGAATTAAATAAAAATAACAATTTTGTTTTTCCTTTGATGTGGCCGGACGGATTCCTTTTGTTTTTTTTTCAAGTTTATTTTATACAAAAGTTTAGGTCTTTTATTTATCGATTGAGGCAGTACGAAGTCTGCCGGGACAGCTAGTTAATTATAAATATTTTTCTGACAGATATGAATAGAAGAATTATTATTTCAATAATATTTTAAAAAGCAGCCCACGCTTTTTTTCAATTTAAATTTATTAAAATTTATTTTCTATTTTTAGTGGAATTTTATATAAAGCGTGTTTTTTAGTTTTTTTAAACTATTATTTATTTTTCATTTTTTAGTAAAATTTTATATAAAAGCGTGTTTTTAAAACTATTAAGTACTTTAACATCAATTCCTGCCTTATCGACTATAGATAAAAATTATATAAATTGGTAAAAATCTTATTTTACAAATTGAATAATGGAATAATTTTATTAAATTAGTGTATTGTCATTGGTCTTCGATAAATCTACAAAGTTTGAATGAAGTCTGGCCTTTTAAAGTGGGTCAAAATCGCGTCTAAAGGAGTCAGTTACAAACATACAAACATACATAAAAGTGAAGCTAATATAAAGCATGTAATTAATAAAAAAAAAAATTTACAGCTTAATCTCGCATTTATTATTTTCCTTTCTTTCTGACGTTTTGAATACTCTTCAGTTTTCGTGCTTATGTAAATAAGCAAGACTATCTTCCGGCTCGTCCGATGCCGAAGGTCACCGAAGCTAACAGATCATATCGTAAATACCGCCATACAACTTGAGGTGATAAGGCGTACTTTTAAATATATTGACATAGCATGTGACCTTACCCTAACATTAAGACACAATTGATTGGCGCTTTAATTAAGCAGGATTCTACCAGTAATAGATACATGAATATAACACCTCTAAGAGTTGAAATGAGTATTATCGTGTGAAATAGCCAAATATTCTATTAAGAGCAATAACATACACCTACTCTTAGTCACTTGTATAGGTAATATAATATTATATGTAATGTAATTTTTAAAAGATATCAAGAAAATAAAGCTATTTGTCATTCAACGTTTAATGCAAATTTTGTAAAACAACTTTTTTCCTTGAACACATTTTTTGAATTTTTTATACCTAGATGTTTTTCTCTGTATAGATTAGTTTTTCACCGCGTTACGTAATTTCGTCACGACAAGGTAGGCAGTTCAAAATAATTACTACTAGTGGTCCCGCAGTAGTCGAAATTCGACTATAATTAATTGGAATTGTAAGTTTGTACGCTATTATGATTGTATTTTATACTTCTATAATCACAAATTTCGCCAAGACTAAACTATAAAAAAATATTAATAAAGACAAACATTATTTAATCTATTCTCAATTTGACCACAGACGTCAAGAACAAAAGTTTGACAATAAATAGTATGCATGCGTGTGTGCGTCAAATACATGGTATGTAGTGTGTGTAATGTTTTATTTATTGATTTAATGTATCTTTTATGCATTATTTAAAAAAAAAAAATTAGCATTGTACACTTCTTCTCTATATTCTCTATAAGTGTGGTAAATATCATACTCCTCCGTCCGCGCAATTTTCGTAAAAAGGAATACAAAGTTTTTGCTTCACGTATTAATATATAGATTTGTTCCATATCGAGGGTAGAAAGGCTATTTGGTTTAATACATTTCGGTTATACACGACATTTATCTTTGTAATTAAAGGTCCGTTTTGTATTAGTATCAACAATTCGATATTTATAATTGGACTTCAATTACGTTTACCACATTCAAATAGCAGAAGAAGTTTTTTCCTTGATATTTTTTCAAATTTTTAAGCACTAAATAGCTGTCTTTTGAAGTTGAAAAAATGTCGCTGAACCAAATAACTAGCCTTTCACCTGTCAATATAAACCTCTTTGGTACCTACTTACGCTAGGATTTTAGAATTAGTGACGTTATGTGATCATTTAAAAATGTGATCTAATGAAAATTACACCATAATGCCGTATCATTATATAACGTCTGTGTATAAAAATAAGATCGTTCTAACCTCTTATTGAGTTACGATTTTACTCCAGAGGGGCAAGTTCTATTGTTACGGATGCACCTCAATGGTGATTAGACTAGGTTTGGAGTTTCTGTGTGTTTGCATGAGTGCAACGCCTGGCGACACAAGCAACGTGCTCTAGCCGGATCTTGTTGTGAAGACATGACCCGTTAAAAGCCACAAATATTTATGAGTTCCGGTAACCAGATATCATCGACTGTCCGCTTTTTTTTTATACCTATGCTGATAGCCTTGGGAGGCTATTTCAGCTCAAACCGGAGTGTTGCTAACACTGACCCTAGCAAGAGCAGTGCTTCGCAGAATCTACCACCGGATCTGAAACGCAACCCACTGAGAAGATCCGGCGAGAAACTCAGTGGGCTGTGCCTATGGGTTAATTCGCTCGTCGAGCCCTTCGTCACACGCGATGGGTTCGACGAGGACGGTGACCGGTGCTTGTGGTGCCTAAAAGCACCGTTAATGGATCGAGAGGATCCGTAATGACGTGCTTTGGGCCAGCGGCCACGATGAGAGGGTTCTCGTGTCGGTGTCCGCGACTATTCATGTAGTGAGTGACAAAGAAATATCTGTTAAAATGGCTTATTAATTTACGTGGGATTGCATAGTATTGTTTTCACTAATATGTGTACACCGGTCGTAAAACTCACTTATATTTGGACTAGCATTTAGATGTTGTATTATCGAAATAAATATGAAAAAAGAAACAGCCTGAAATACATATAAAATGAGAATATCACGTAATCATAGATAGGTAGGTATGTGAATTCAATCACTTACTGTAATCCTTAAAATTTTAAGTTGTTTAAATTGATTTTTTGTCAAACGAGAACAATAAAACAGTATTCAAAGTTTTGTGTCTTGATTCATAAACGAATTATGTATTATTTTAATATAACTTATAAAGATATATATTATTATATTAATATTTACGTGATAAATATTTTAATTAGAAAATACTCGGAATCTCATTAAGCATCGATTTATTTTACCGTAATTATGTATATAATTAGTTTTTGCTCATTATTTTCGTGTAGTTGTTAGTTTAAAATCCATTACTTAATTGTCTCCGTACCTTTTTTAATCATCCATTTCTACAAACCCATTGATTTGAATTGAGAATTTGCAATATATAAACGGATTGATTTGTGTTGGAGCTTATTTGAAATTATTCCTTCGTCGAGAGTGTACAGAGCGTCGAAATAAAAAGTTACAAAAATGGAATCGTGTAATTACAATTTTTCGAATTTGCCTCAGTTCAATCCTAACGAGATTCAGTGGAATCAAGAAATGAATACAAGCGACGGTGCGCCTCAAGTTCCTTCGGTAAGTAATTATTTACTTTGAAAATTTGTGTTTTGCTCTAAGAGTGTTTGCGTATTAAGTGAAAAGTTGGTCGTGTGGTTAGTGGTAGATAAGTGGTTAGCAGAGCCAGTAGACATCACCTAACCAATGCCGCCATTAACTTTGGAACACCAGGTCTAAGTCTGAATTGTATACTATAACAACTGTCTCATATTTCAAATTGGAACGAATTACAACTTCGCGCCTAAAATAGGCAGGATAGTGGTACCTATCCGTGCCTGCCCACAAGTCAAGCTACCGCCAGCGTTGTTCATAGACAACGGCAATGTTAAGACAGTGAAATGGCTTCATACTGCTGGGATGTCGTCATATATATTTTTATAAGTCTCGTCTGAAAATTTTGTTAGCAAGTTGACCCATTTAGAAATTAAAGAAATATAATAATTTTAAAAATAAACTAGCTGTATACGTCCGTTTCGCTGGACATTTAAAAGTAACATTTTTATTTCTCACCCCCACAAAGATTCTCATCATTAACGTCCCCGCCACTGGTGTAGGGAGTCCAACACTCACATAAATATGCCTATCCATTAAGAATATGCATTTTCTACAAGGATACCAAGTTTCAAGTCAATCGGGTGCATGGTTCGGTTGTTATAACGGAACATCCGTAAAAACCACTGCAGATTTATATAATATTAGTATAGATTAACCATATTGATTAATTTGTTACTACTGTTTGAGAAGCTTACAGTTCTGTGAACAATGTATTTTTGATAAACTTAACTAATTTTTGAGAACTGAAAATAATAATAAAATATATTTATTTACAGACTTCATCTTACAATCATCAGGAACAGTCTGTGATGCCGGAAAACCCCGTTCTCACGAACACAGAAGCACAACACAAAAACATCAGACTTCAGCCTCCGAATCAGCAGTCATGCTTTATTCGCGGCTCAAACGGAGCTAACGTATACATTAACAACAACACAAATCCATACATGAGTATAGTAAGTGCTCCGACATGGCCAACACAAGGTACAGGTGTTCCGCGACTTGTGAATCCAGCACAAACATGGAACAACATTGCTGTAAACAAAGTTAACAATGGAGGCGCCAAAAAACCAAAGCGTGTGAGAACAGCATTCACTAGCAACCAAATGACGGAACTAGAGCAAGAATACACTCGCACAAAGTACCTAGACCGGGCACGTCGCTTGGAGCTGGCGGAAATCTTACAGCTCAACGAGAGGACCATAAAAATATGGTTCCAGAACAGAAGAATGAAAGAGAAAAAGATTTTGACGGAGCGCTTAGAAGAGTCTGAAGAAACCAGCACGACTGCTTCTTCGCCAGATTTAGGCCCACTTCCAATATATCACAACTATACATTCAATAACCTAAGGTTTACTGAACGAAGTCAACCAGCACAACCTTATTCGATCATGCCGACCTATGGACATCAAACGTTACTTCAGCCTCCGACAGTAAATGGAATGGTTGCCAGTTCAACAGGAGCTCCCGGGACAGGGCTCCAACAACTAACGTTACAGGATTTTGAGGTTAATCAGCCTATTGGAAATTCAATGCAAGCGAGCACACCGCCCATGCCGAATACCAATAATATGTCCTGGGACTTATCCTGGATTCACAGTATGAACACCCAATATGAATATTGACCTGTGATTCAAAGTATTTCTAAACTGACGTCCGACTACAGATCGCATTGGCAGTGTAACCCAACCATATGGATCCAACGATTACTTGTGATTTAAAATTGTGTCTGTTGTCTACTGCTGACGTGATATGGCTAGTAATATCAATGGATTGATTGGTTATTAAGTTAACTGTTTATAAAGGTATATAATTTGTTCCTGGTGTTCAAAACGCGACAGGTACAAGTGCCACTTTATTCAACGATTTCTAAATTTCAACCAGATCCAGTTTTGTGCCTAATAAAACGCCTGTTCTCAAAGATTCAATAAGGCGTGTGCTGTACATTGCTGCAATCCCAATTTCTATCATCAGCGATTACAAAGAAACGCAGTTCAGCCACCGAACCAGCAGACAAGATTTATTCGCAGTTAATACGGAGTTAACGTATACATTAACAAAAATACAAATGCACCTATGAACATGCTAAATGTTCCGACATGGCCTGGACAAGGTACAGGTGTTTCGCGACTTGTGAATCCAGCACAAACATGGAACAACATTACTGTAAGCAAAGCTAACCATGGAGGACTATACAAATATGGTTCCAGAATAGAAGAATGAAAGAGAAAATATTTTGATGGAGCATTTAGAGGAGTCTGAAGAAACCAGCACGACTGCTTTTTCGCCGGATATAAGTCCGCTTCCAGTATATCACAACAATACATGCAATGTCCTAATGGTTACTGAACGAAACTAACCGCACAATCATCATCAAGGAACGGACTTCAGTCACCAAATCAGCAGTCAATATTTACTCGCAGCTCAAACGGAATTGATGTATACATAAACAACAACATAAATGCGCATATGAGTATGTTAAATGATACGACAGGGCCTATAGAAGGTACAGATGTTCCATTATACCTGAATGCAGCACAAACATGGAAAAACATTGCTATAAACAAAGTAACAATGAAGGCGCCAACAAACCAAAGCGTGTGAGAACAGCATTCACTAGCAAACAAATGGCGGAACTAGAACAAGAATACACTAGCACAAAATACCTAGACCGGGCACGTCGCTTGGAGCTAGTGGAAATTTTACAACTCAACGAGAGGACTATAAAAATATGGTTCCAGAATAGAAATATGAAAGAAAAAGAGATTTTGACGGATCACTTAGAAGTTAAACTTGAACGTGAACTTAACTCCGCCATTGCAGATCCCAAGCCCGGATGCAAAAGGAGGAGGGTTAGTCCAAGGAGTATTGACTGTAAAACTAATGTGAGCTAATCCGCGCAGTAAGGCTACCAGGAGCCGTGAACCATTCGTTTAGAAAGTCTAGCGCTGTGGGCACTTAGAAGGGTCTGAAGAAACCAGCATGACTGCTTCTTCGCCAGATATAGGTCCGCTTTTAGTTCATCACAAGTATATTCAATGACCTAATGCTTACTGAACCAAACCAACCAGGACAATCTTCTTTCTATCGTGCCGATGTATGGGCTACAAACGTTACTTCTGCCTCCGACACCAAATGGAATCGTTTAAATACAATTTTCGAATTTGCCTCAGTCAATCCTAAAGAGGTTCAGTGGAATCAAGAAATCAGTAGAAGCGACGGTTTGCTGCAAGTGCCTTCGGTAATTATTTACTTTTCAAATTTGTGTTTTGCTCGATGAGTGTTTGTGTATTTAGTGAAACGTTGGTAGTGTGGTTGGTGGTTGGTAAGTAATTAGCAGAGTCCGTAGACATCACCACACGAATGCCGTAATCAACTTTGGAACACGAATTCTAAGTCTCAATTGTATACTAAAACAACTGCTCATTTCACTCATTTAATTGGAACGAATTGCGACTTCATGCCAAGAATAGGCCGGATAGTGGTACCAATCCGTGCGGGCCCACAAGTCAAGCTAGCGCCAGGGTTTGTCATAGATAGTGACAATGTTAAGACTGTGAAATGACTGCATCCTAATGAGGAGTTGTGATATAATTTTTTTTTAAATCTCTTCTGAAATATTTCTTAGCAAAACAGTCAATTTAGAATTAAAAAAAAATTAAACTTTTTGTACGTTAAAAAATAAATTATATTGATTAATTCATTACTACTGTTTGTGAAGCTTACAGTTCCGTGAATAATTTATTTTTGATAAACGGAACAAATAGATCTGAAAATATTAAAAAAATAAATTTATTTACAGACTTCATCTTACAATCATCAGGAACAGTCTAATCTAAGCTCTGCGATGCCGGTAAGCCCCGTACTCAATAATACAGAAGCACAACACGAGAAGAACAACGCAAATGGCGCAAATGATTTTATATTTCATGATGTACATGTCCATGATGTCAGCAACACGAATAATGCAAATGGGTTATCAGCCAAAAGTATATCGATTGATCAATCGAATCCAGCATAAACATGCAACAACATTGCTATCAACAAAGCTAACAATAGAGATGCCAAAAAACCAAAGCGTGTGAGAACAGCATTTACTAGCAAACAAATGGCAGAACTAGAGCAAGAATACACTCGCATAGAATACCTAGACCGGGCACGTTGCTTGGAGCTGGCGGAAATCTTACAGCTCAACGAGAGGACTATAAAAGTATGGTTTCAGAATAAAAGAATGAAAGAGAAAGAGATGACGGAGCACTTAGAAGAGTCTGAAGAAACCAGCACAACTGCTTCTTCGCCAGATATAAGTCCACTTCCAGTATACCACAATAATACATGCAATGTCCTAATGGTTACTGAACGAAACTAACCGCACAATCATCTTCGATTATGCCGACATATGAGCCACAAGCGTTACTTAAGCTTTCGACAGCAAATGGAATCGTTGCCAGTTCAACAGGAGGTCCCGGGACAGAGCTCCAACAATTAAAGTTATAAGAGCTTGAGGTTGATCAGCCTATTGGAAATTCAATTCAAGCGAGCACGCCGCCCATCCCAAATACCAATACTATGTATCCACAAACATGGATCAACATTGCTGCAAACAAAGTTAACAGTGCAGGCGCCAAAAAACCAAAGCGTGTGAAAACAGCATTCACTAGCAACCAAATGACTGAACTAGAGAAAGAAGATACTCATAAAAAAACCCGACCGAACAAGAGGACTAGATAAATATCGTTCCAGAATAGAAGAATGAAAGAGAAAAAGACTGACGCTGTACTAAGAAGGCTCTGAAGAAACCATTATGACTTGCTACTTCGTCAAATATAGGTCCGCTTCCAGTATATCACAACATTACATTCAGTGACCTAATGTTTATTGAACGAAACCAACCAGCACAACCTTCCTCGATTGTGCCGACGCTTAAGCTACAAACATCACTTCAACCTCAGACAATAAATGGAATCGTTGCCAGTTCAACAGGAGGTCCCGGGACAGAGCTCCAACAATTAACGTTACAAGAGCTTGAGGTTGATCAGCCTATTGGAAATTCAATGCAAGTGAGCACACCGCCCATCCCAAATACCAATAATATGACCTGGAACTTATCCTGGATTCACAGTATGAACACCGAAACTGAATATTGACCTGTGATTCGAAGTATTTCTAGCCTAACGGCCGACTACAGATCACAGTGACAGTGTAAACTAACTGCATGGATTCAAGGAATACTTGTGATTTAAAATTGTGTCTGTTGTCTACTGCTGACGTGATATCGCTAGTGGTATATTTGCAATATAAATGGATTGATTGGTTATTAAGTCAACTGGTTATAAAGGTATATCAATTGTTCCTGGTATTCAAAACGCGACAGGTGCAAGTGCCACTTTGTTCAACGGGTTCCAAATTTCCACCAGATTTGGCTTTGTGACCAATAATACGCCAGTGTCTCAAAAAGTCTATAAGACGTGTGCTGTAAATTGCTACAATCCCAATTTCTATCATCAGCGATTACAAAGGAACGGACTTCAGCCACCGAATCAGCAGTCAACCTTTATTCGCAGCTCAAATGGAGCTATCCTATACATTAACCACAACACAAATGCACATAAGATCATGCTAAATGATTCGACATGGTCTAGACAAGGTACATGTGTACCACGACTTGTGAGTCCAGCACAAACATGGAACAACATTGTTATAAACAAAGTTAACAACGGAGGCGCCAAAAACCAAAGCGTGTGAGAACAGCATTCACTAGCAACCAAATGGCGGAGCTAGAGCAAGAATTCACTCGCACAAAATACCTAGACCGGGCACGTCGCTTGGAGCTGGCGGAAATTTTACAGCTCAACGAGAGGACTATAAAAGTATGGTTCCAGAATAGAAACATGATAGAAAAATATATTTTGACGGAGCACATAGAAGAGTCTGAAGAAACCAGCACAACTGCTTCTTCGCCAGATGTAAGTCTGCTTTCAGTATATCACAACAATACATGCAATGTCCTAATGGTTACTGAACGAAACTAACCGCACAATCAGCTTCGATCATGCCGACATATGAGCCACAAGCGTTACTTAAGCTTTCGGCAGCAAATGGAATCGTTGCCAGTTCAACAGGAGGTCCCGGGACAGAGCTCCAACAATTAACGTTACAAGAGCTTGAGGTTAATCAGTCTATTGGAAATTCAATGCAAGCAAGCACACCACCTATGCCTAATACCAATAATATGACCTAGGACTTATCCTGGATTCACAGTATGAACACCGAAAATAAATATCGACTTGTGATTCAAGTATTTCTAACCTGACGGCCGACTACAGATTACAGTGGCAGTGTAACCTAACCACATGGATTCAACGATTACTTGTGATTTAAAATTGTATCTGTTGTCTACTGCGGACGTGATATGGCTAGTAATATCAATGGATTGATTGGTTATTAAGTTAACTAGCTATAAAGATATATCAATTGTTCCTGGTGTTCAAAATGTGACAGGTGAAAGTGCCACTTTGTTCAATGTGTTCCAAATTTCCACCAGATCCGTTTTTGTAGCCAGTAATACCCCGGTGTCTCAATGAGTCAATAAGGCGTGTGCTGTAAATAGCTATAGTTCCAATTTGTATCATTAGCGATTACAATGGAACGGACTTCAGCCACCGAAACAGCAGTCAACATTTACTCGCAGCTCAAACGGAGTTAACGTATACATTAATTAACAGCAATAAGAATGCACATATGAACATGCTAAACGTTCCGACATGGCCTAGACAAGGTACAGGTGTACCACGACTTGTAAATCCCGCACAAACATGGAACAACATTGCTATAAACAAAGTTAGCAACGGAGGTGCCAAAAAACCAAAGCGTGTAAGAACAGCATTCACCAGCAAACAAATGGCGGAACTAGAACAAGAATACACTAGCACAAAATACCTAGACCGGGCACGTCGCTTGGAGATGGTGGAAATTTTACAACTCAACGAGAGGACTATAAAAATATGGTTCCAGAATAGAAATATGAAAGAAAAAGAGTTTTTGACGGATCACTTAGAAGTTAAACTTGAACGTGAACTTAACTCCGCCATTGCCGGTCCCAAGCCCGGATGCAAAAGGAGGAGGGTTAGTCCAAGGAGTATTGACTGTAAAACTAATGTGAGCTAATCCGCGCAGTAAGGCTACCAGGAGCCGTGAACCATTCGCTTAGAAAGTTTGGTTCTGTGGGCACTTAGAAGAGTCTGAAGAAACTAGCACGACTGGTTCTTCGCCAGAGTATAGGCCCGCTTCCAGTATATCACAACAATACATTCAATGACCTGTTTACTGAACGAAACCAACCAGCACAATCTTCTTCCTATCATGCCGACATATGGGTTACAAACGTTACTTCCGCCCCTACACCAAATGGAATCGTGTAAATAGAATTTTTCGAATTTGACTCAGTCAATTCTAACGAGGTTCAGTGGAATCAAGAAATAACTACAAGCGACTGTGTGCTGCAAGTGCTTCCGGTAATTATTTACTTTTTCAATTTGTGTTTTGCTCGAAGAGTGTTTGCGTATTTAGTGAAACGTTGGTACTGTGGTTAGTGGTTGGTAAGTAGTTAGCAGAGTCCGTAGACATCACCACACGAATGCCGCCATCAACTTTGGAACACGAGTTCTAAGTCTCAATTGTATACTATAACAACTGTTCATTTCACTCATTTAATTGAAACGAATTACGACTTCTCGCCAACAATAGGCCGGATGGTGGTACCGATAAAAAGATAAATTATATTGATTAATTCGTCACTACTATTTGAGAAACTTACAGTTCTGTGAACAATTTATTCTTGATAAACTGAACAAATAGATCTGAAAATAATATAAAAATAAAATTATTTTCAGACTTGCATCTTACAATCATCAGGAATAGTCTAATCTAAGCTCTGCGATGCCGGTAAGCACCGTACTCAATAACACAGAAGCACAACACGAGAAGAAGAACGTAAATGGCGCAAACGATTTTATATCTCATGATGTACATGTCCATGATGTCAGCAACTCGAATAATGCAAATGAGCTATCAACTAAAAGTATATCGATTGATCAATCGAATCCAGCATAAACATGGAACAACATCGCTATAAAAAAATTAACAACGGAGGCGCCAAAAAACCAAAGCGTGTGAGAGCAATATTCACTAGCAACCAAATGGCGGAATTAGAGCAAGAATACACTCGCACAAAATACCTAGACCGGGCACGTCGCTTGGAGCTAGCGGAAATTTTACAGCTCAACGAGAGGACTAGAAAAATATGGTTCCGAATAGACGAATAAAAGAGAAAAACATTTTGACGGAGCACATAGAAGAGTCTGAAGAAACCAGCACAACTGCTTCTTCGCCAGATGCAAGTCTGCTTTCAATATATCACAACAATACATGCAATGTCCTAATGGTTATTGAACGAAACTAACCGCACAATCATCTTCGATCATGCCGACATATGAGCCACAAGCGTTACTTAAGCTTTTGGCAGCAAATGGAATCGTTGCCAGTTCAACGATTCAGTTCTGTCTCGAGACAGAGCTCCAACAATTAACGTTACAAGAGCTTGAGGTTAATCAGCCTATTGGAAATTCAATGCCAGCGAGCACACCGCCCATCCCAAATACCAATAATATGTATCCACAAAAACGGAACAACATTGCTGCAAGCAAAGTTAACAGTGCAGGCGCCAAAAAAAGCGTGTGAGAACAGCATTCATTAGCAACCAAATGGCGGAGCTAGAGAAATAGCACATTCACAAAAAAGCCCCGACCGAACAAGAGGATTACAAATATATCGTTCCAGAATAGAAGAATGAAAGAGAAAAAGATTGACGGTGCACTAAGAAGGCTCTGAAGAAATCATCATGACTTGCTACTTCGCCAAATATAGGCCCATTTCCAGTATATCACAACATTACATTCAGTGACCTAATGTTTATTGAACGAAACCAATCAGCACAACCTTCCTCGATCGTGCCGACGCTTAAGCTACAAACATCACTTCAACCTCAGACAGTAAATGGAATCGTTGTCAGTTCAACAGGAGGTCCCGGAACAGAGCTCCAACAATTAAAGTTACAAGAGCTTGAGGTTGATCAGCCTATTGGAAATTCAATGCAAGCGAGCACACCACCCGTGCCGAATACCAAAAATATGACCTGGAACTTATCCTGGATTCACAGTATGAACACCGAAACTGAATATTGACCTGTGATTCGAAGTATTTCTAGCCTAACGGCCGACTACAGATCACAGTGACAGTGTAAACTAACTGCATGGATTCAAGGAATACTTGTGATTTAAAATTGTGTCTGTTGTCTACTGCTGACGTGATATCGCTAGTGTTATATTCGCAATATAGATTCATTGGTTATTAAGTCAACTGGCTATAAAGGTATATCAATTGTTCCTGGTGTTCAAAACGCGACAGGTGCAAGTGTCACTTTGTTTAATGGGTTCCCAATTTCCACCAGATCCGGTTTTGTGGCCAATAATACCCCGGTGTCTCAATGAGTTAATAAGACGTGTGCTGTAAATTGCTACAATCCCAATTTCTATCATCAGCGATTACAAAGGAACGGACTTCAGCCATCGAATCAGCATTCAACCTTTATTCGCAGCTCAGATGGAGCTATCCTATACATTAACCACAACACAAATGCACATAAGATCATGCTAATTGATTCGACATGGCCAACACAAGGTACAGGTGTTCCGCGACTTGTGAATCCAGCACAAACATGGAACAACATTGCTGTAAACACAGTTATGAATGGAGGCGCCAAAAAACCAAGGCGTGTGAGAACAGCATTCACCAGCAACCAAATGACGGAACTAGAGCAAGAATACACTCGCACAAAATACCTAGACCGAGCACGTCGCTTGGAATTGGCGGAAATCTTACAGCTCAACGAGCGGACTATAAAAATATGGTTCCTGAACAGAAGAATGAAAGAGAAAGAGATTTTGACGTAGCACTTAGAAGAGTCTGAAGAAACTAGCACGACTGCTTCTTTGCCAGATATAGGCCCGTTTCCAGTATATTACAACAATACATTGACCTAATGTTTACTGAAGAAATCAACCAGCACAATCTTCTTTCTATCATGCCGACGTATGGGCTACAAACATTACTTCCGCCCCCGACACCAAATGGAATCGTGTAAATACAATTTATCGAATTGGCTCAGTCCATTCTAACGAGATTCAGTGGAATCAAGAAATAACTATAAGTACGGTGTGCTGCAAGTGCTTCCGGTAAATATTTACTTTTCAAATTTGTGTTTTGCTCGAAGATTGTTTGAGTATTTAGTGAAACGTTGGTATTGTGGTTAGTGGTTAGTGAGTAGTTAGCAGAGCCCGTAGACATCACCACACGAATGCCGCCATCAACTTTGGAACACGAGTTCTAAATCTCAATTGTATACTATAACAACTGTCTCTCATTTCAAACTGGAACGAATAACAACATCACGCCAAAAATAGGCCGAATAATGGTACATAGCCGTGCGGGCTCACAAGTCAAGCTAACGCCAGCGTTGTTCATAGATAATGACAATGCTAAGACTATGAAATGACTGTATCCTACTGAGAAGTTGTGATATAAATTTTTTAAAAACCTCTTTTGAAAAATATTGTTAGCAAAATAGAACATTTAGAAATTAAAAAAAAACAAACTTCTGTACGATAAAAAGATAAATTATATTGATTAATTCGTCACTACTATTTGAGAAGCTTACAGTTCTGTGAACAATTTATTTTTGATAAACTGAACAAATAGATCTGAAAATATTAAAAAAATAAATTTATTTACAGACTTCATCTTACAATCATCAGGAACAGTCTAATCTAAGCTCTGCGATGCCGGTAAGCCCCGTACTCAATAATACAGAAGCACAACACGAGAAGAACAACGCAAATGGCGCAAAAGATTTTATATTTCATGATGAACATGTCCATGATGTCAGCAACACGAATAATGCAAATGGGTTATCAACCAAAAGTATATCGATTGATCAATCGAATTCAGCATAAACATGGAACAACATTGCTGCAAACAAAGTTAACAACGGAGGCGCCAAAAAAACAAAGCGTGTGAGAACAGAATTCGCCAGCAACCAAATGGCGGAACTAGAGCAAGAATACACTCGGCACAAAATACCTGGACCGGGCACGTCACTTGGAGCTGACGGAAATTTTACAGCTCAACGAGAGAACTATAAAAATATGGTTCCAGAATAGAAGAATGAAAGAGAGAAAGATTTTGACGGATCACTTAGAAGAGTCTGAAGAAACGTGCACGACTGTTTCTTCATCAGATTTAGGCCCACTTCCAGTATATCATAACTATACATTCAGTGACCTAATGTTTACTGAACGAAACCAACCAGCACAACCTTCCTCGATCGTGCCGACGCTTAAGCTGCAAACATCACTTCAACTTCAGACAGTAAATGGAATCGTTGCCAGTTCAACAGGAGCTCCCAGGATAGAGCTCTAACAACTAACGTTACAAGAGTTTGAGGTTAATTGGCCTATTGGAAATTCAATGCAAGCGAGCACACCGCCCGTGCCGAATCCCAATAACATGACCTGGAACTTATCCTGGATTCACAGTATGAACACCGAATATGAATATTAACCTGTGATTCGAAGTATTTCTAGCCTAACGGCCGACTACAGATCACAGTGACAGTGTAAACTAACTGCATGGATTCAAGGAATACTTGTGATTTAAAATTGTGTCTGTTGTCTACTGCTGACGTGATATCGCTAGTGGTATATTTGCAATATAAATGGATTGATTGGTTATTAAGTCAACTGGTTATAAAGGTATATCAATTGTTCCTGGTATTCAAAACGCGACAGGTGCAAGTGCCACTTTGTTCAACGGGTTCCAAATTTCCACCAAATCCGGTTTTGTAGCCAATAATACCCCGGTGTCTCAATGAGTCAATAAGACGTGTGCTGTAAATTGCTACAATCCCAATTTCTACCATCAGCGATTACAAAGGAACGGACTTCAGCCACCGAATCAGCAGTCAACCTTTATTCGTAGCTCAGATGGAGCTATCCTATACATTGACCACAACACAAATGCACTTATGATCATGCTAAATGATTCAACATGGCCTAGACAAGGTACATGTGTACCACGACTTGTGAGTCCAGCACAAACATGAAACAACATTGCTATAAACAAAGTTAACAACGGAGGCGCCAAAAAAACTGAAGCGTGTGAGAACAGCATTCACTAGAGCAGAACTAGAGCAAGAATACACTAGTACAAAATACCAAGACCGGGCAAGTCGCTTGGAGCTGGCAGAAATCTTACAGCTCAAGGAGAGGACTATAAAAATATGGTTCCAGAATAGAAGAATGAAAGAAAAAGAGATTTTGACGGATCACTTAGAAGTTAAACTTGAACGTGAACTTAACTCCGCCATTGCCGGTCCCAAGCCCGGATGCAAAAGGAGGAGGGTTAGTCCAAGGAGTATTGACTGTAAAACTAAGGTGAGCTGATCCGCGCAGTAACGCTACCAGGAGCCGTGAATCATTGGTTTAGAAAGTCTGGCGCTGTGGGCACTTAGAAGGGTCTGAAGAAACCAGCATGACTGCTTCTTCGCCAGATATAGGTCCGCTTTTAGTTCATCACAAGTATATTCAATGACCTAATGCTTACTGAACCAAACCAACCAGGACAATTTTCTTTCTATCGTGCCGATGTATGGGCTACAAACGTTATTTCTGCCTTCGACACCAAATGGAATCGTTAAAATACAATTTTTCGAATTTGCCTCAGTCAATCCTAACGAGGTACAGTGAAATCAAGAAATCAGTAGAAGCGACGGTTTGCTGCAAGTGCCTTCGGTAATTATTTACTTTTCAAATTTGTGTTTTGCTCGAAGAGTGTTTGTGTATTTAGTGAAATGTTGGTAGTGTGGTTAGTGGTTGGTAAGTAGTTAGCAGAGTCCGTAGACATCACCACACGAATGCCGCCATAGACTCTGGAATACGAGTTCTAAGTCTAAATTCTATACTATAACAACTGTCTCTCATTTCAAATTGGAACGAATCACAATTTCACGCCAAAAATAGGCCGGATAGTGGTACCTACCCGTGCGGGCCCACAAGTCAAGTTAGCGCCAGCGTTGTTAATAGACAGCGACAATGTTAAGACTGTGAAATGACAGCATCCTACTGAGGAGTTGTGACATATATTTTTTTAAAACCTCTTCTGAAATATTTGTTAGCAAAATAGCCAATTTAGAAATTTAAAAGAATCAAAGGTTCTGTTCGATAAAAAGATAAATTATATTGATTAATTCGTCACTACTATTTGAGAAACTTACAGTTCTGTGAACAATTTATTTTTGATAAACTGAACAAATAGATCTGAAAATAATATAAAAATGAATTTATTTTCAGACTTCATCTTACAATCATCAGGAATAGTCTAATCTAAGCTCTGCGATGCCGGTAAGCGCCGTACTCAATAACACAGAAGCACAACACGAGAAGAAGAACGCAAATGGCGCAAATGATTTTATACCTCATGATGTACAAGTCAGCAACACGAATAATGCAAATGGGTTATCAACTAAAAGTACATCGATCGTTCCTGGTGTTCAAAACGCGACAGGTGTAGTACAACTTTGTTCAACGGGTTCCAGATTCCCACCAGACCCGGTTTTGTAACCAATAATACACGGCAAATGGCGCAAATGATTTTATCTTATGCTGTACAAGTCAGCTACTCGAATAATGCAAATGAGCTATCAACTAAAAGTATATCGATTGATCAATCGAATCCAGCATAAACATGGAACAGCATTGCTATAAAAAAATTAACAACGGAGGCGCCAAAAAACCAAAGCGTGTGAGAGCAACATTCACTAACAACCAAATGGCGGAACTAGAGCAAGAATACACTCGCACAAAATACCTAGACCGGGCACGTCGCTTGGAGCTAGCGGAAATTTTACAGCTCAACGAGAGGACTAGAAAAATATGGTTCCGAGTAGACGAATAAAAGAGAAAAACATTTTGACGGAGCACATAGAAGAGTCTGAAGAAACCAGCACAACTGCTTCTTCGCCAGATGCAAGTCTGCTTTCAATATATCACAACAATACATGCAATGTCCTAATGGTTATTGAACGAAACTAACCGCACAATCATCTTCGATCATGCCGACATATGAGCCACAAGCGTTACTTAAGCTTTTGGCAGCAAATGGAATCGTTGCCAGTTCAACGATTCAGTTCTGTCTCGAGACAGAGCTCCAACAATTAACGTTACAAGAGCTTGAGGTTAATCAGCCTATTGGAAATTCAATGCAAGCGAGCACACCGCCCATCCCAAATACCAATAATATGTATCCACAAAAACGGAACAACACTGCTGCAAACAAAGTTAACAGTGCAGGCGCCAAAAAAAGCGTGTGAGAACAGCATTCATTAGCAACCAAATGGCGGAGCTAGAGAAATAGCACATTCACAAAAAAGCCCCGACCGAACAAGAGGATTACAAAAATATCGTTCCAGAATAGAAGAATGAAAGAGAAAAAGATTGACAGTGCACTAAGAAGGCTCTGAAGAAACCATCATGACTTGCTACTTCGCCAAATATAGGCCCATTTCCTGTATATCACAACATTACATTCAGTGACCTAATGTTTATTGAACGAAACCAATCAGCACAACCTTCCTCGATCGTGCCGACGCTTAAGCTACAAACATCACTTCAACCTCAGACAGTAAATGGAATCGTTGCCAGTTCAACAGGAGGTCCCGGGACAGAGCTCTAAAAATTAAAGTTACAAGAGCTTGAGGTTGATCAGCCTATTGGAAATTCAATGCAAGCGAGCACACCACCCGTGCCGAATACCAAAAATATGACCTGGAACTTATCCTGGATTCACAGTATGAACACCGAAAATGAATATTGACCTGTGATTCGAAGTATTTTTAACCTAACGGCCGACTACCGATCATAGTGACAGTGTAACCTAACTGCATGGATTCAAGGAATACTTGTGATTTAAAATTGTGTCTGTTGTCTACTGCTGACGTGATATCGCTAGTGTTATATTCGCAATATAGATTCATTGGTTATTAAGTCAACTGGCTATAAAGGTATATCAATTGTTCCTGGTGTTCAAAACGCGACAGGTGCAAGTGTCACTTTGTTTAATGGGTTCCCAATTTCCACCAGATCCGGTTTTGTGGCCAATAATACCCCGGTGTCTCAATGAGTTAATAAGACGTGTGCTGTAAATTGCTACAATCCCAATTTCTATCATCAGCGATTACAAAATAACGGACTTCAGCCACCGAATCAGCATTCAACCTTTATTCGCAGCTCAGATGGAGCTATCCTATACATTAACCACAACACAAATGCACATAAGATCATGCTAATTGATTCGACATGGCCAACACAAGGTACAGGTGTTCCGCGACTTGTGAATCCAGCACAAACATGGAACAACATTGCTGTAAACACAGTTAACAATGGAGGCGCCAAAAAACCAAGGCGTGTGAGAACAGCATTCACCAGCAACCAAATGACGGAACTAGAGCAAGAATACACTCGCACAAAATACCTAGACCGAGCACGTCGCTTGGAGCTGGCGGAAATCTTACAGCTCAACGAGCGGACTATAAAAATATGGTTCCAGAACAGAAGAATGAAAGAGAAAAAGATTTTGACGGAGCACTTAGAAGAGTCTGAAGAAACCAGCACGACTGCTTCTTTGCCAGATTTAGGCCCACTTCCAATATATCACAATTATACATTCAATAACCTAATGTTTACTGAACGAAATCAACCAGCACAACCTTATTTGTTCATGCCGACCTATGGACATCAAACGTTACTTCAGCCTCCGACAGCAAATGGAATGGTTGCCAGTTCAACAGGAGCTCCCGGGACAGGGCTCCAACAACTAACGTTACAGGAGTTTGAGGTTAATCAGCCTACTAAAAATTCAATGCAAGCGAGCACACCGCCCATGTCGAATACCAATAATATGTCCTGGGACTTATCCTGGATTCACAGTATGAACACCCAAAATGAATATTGACCTGTGATTCAAAGTACTTCTAACCTGACGTCCAACTACAGATCGCAGTGGCAGTGTAACCCAACCGCATGGATTCAACGATTACTTGTGGTTTAAAATTGTGTCTGTTGTCTACTGCTGACGTGATATGGCTAGTAATATCAATGGATTGGTTGGTTATTAAGTTAACTGGTTATAAAAGTTGTTTCTGGTGTTCAAAATGCGACAGGTTCAAGTGCCACTTAATTCAACGAGTTCTAAATTTCAACCAGATCCGGTTTTGTGGCTAATAAAACGACTGTGTCTCAAAGATTCAATAAGGCGTGTGCTGTACATTGCTGCAATCCCAATTTCTATCAGCCACCGAATCAGCAGTCAACATTTATCCGCAGCTAATACGGAGTTAACGTATACATTAACAAAAATACAAATGCACCTATGAACATGCTAAATGTTCCGACATGGCCTAGACAAGGTACAGGTGTTCCGCGACTTGTGAATCCAGCACAAACATGGAACAACATTACTGTAAGAAAAATTAACCATGGAGGACTATACAAATATGGTTCCAGAATAGAAGAATGAAAGAAAAATATATTTTGACGGATCACTTAGAAGTTAAACTTGAACGTGAACTTAACTCCGCCATTGCCGGTCCCAAGCCCGGATGCAAAAGGAGGAGGTCAAGGAGTATTGACTGTAAAACTAATGTGAGCTAATCCGCGCAGTAAGGCTACCAGGAGCCGTGAACCATTCGCTTAGAAAGTATGGCTCTGTGGGCACTTAGAAGAGTCTGAAGAAAGTAGCACGACTGCTTCTTCGCCAGATATAGGCCCGCTTTCAGTAAATCACAACAATACATTCAATGACCTGCTTACTGAACGAAACCAACATGCACAATCTTCTTTCTATCGTGCCGATGTATGGGCTACAAACGATACTTCCGCCCCTACACCAAATGGAATCGTGTAAATACAATTTTTCGAATTTGCCTCAGCAAATTCTAACGAGGTTCAGTGGAATCAAGAAGTAACTACAAGCGACGGTGTGCTGCAAGTGCTTTAGGTAATTATTTACTTTTCAAATTTGTGATTTGCTCGAAGAGTGTTTGTGTATTTAGTGAAACGTTGGTAGTGTGGTTAGTGGTTGGTGAGTAGATAGCAGAGTCCGTAGACAACACAACACGAATACCGCCATCAACTTTGGAACACGAGTTCTAAGTCTCAATTGTATACTATAACAACTGTTCATTTCACTCATTTCAAATTGGAACAAATTACAACTTCACGCCAAAAATAGGCCGGATAGTGGTACCTATCCGTGCGGGCCCACAAGTCAAGTTAGCGCCAGCGTTTGTCATAGATAGCGACAATGTTAAGACTGTGAAATGACTGCATCCTACTGAGAAGTTGTGATATATTTTTTTTAAACCTCTTCTGAAATATTTGTTAGCAAAACAGTCAATTTAGAATTAAAAAAAAATCAAACTTTCTGTACGATAAAAAGATAAATTATATTGATTAATTCGTTACTACTGTTTGTGAAGCTTACAGTTCCGTGAATAATTTATTTTTGATAAACTGAACAAATAGATCTGAAAATATTAAAAAAATAAATTTATTTACAGACTTCATCTTACAATCATCAGGAACAGTCTAATCTAAGCTCTGCGATGCCGGTAAGCCCCGTACTCAATAACACAGAAGCACAACACGAGAAGAACAACGCAAATGGCGCAAATGATTTTATATTTCATGATGTACATGTCCATGATGTCAGCAACACGAATAATGCAAATGGGTTATCAACTACAGGTATATCGATTGATCAATCGAATCCAGCATAAACATGGAACAACATTGCTGCAAACAAAGTTAACAACGGAGGCACCAAAAAAACAAAGCGTGTGAGAACAGCATTCACTAGCAACCAAATGGCGGAACTAGAGCAAGAATACACTCGCACAAAATACCTAGACCGGGCACGTCACTTGGAGCTGGCGGAAATTTTACAGCTCAACAAGAGAACTATAAAAATATGGTTCCAGAATAGAAGAATGAAAGAGAAAAAGATTATGACGGATCACTTAGAAGAGTCTGAAGAAACCTGCACGACTGTTTCTTCATCAGATTTAGGCCCACTTCCAGTATATCATAACTATACATTCAGTGACCTAATGTTTACTGAACGAAACCGACGAGCACAACCTTTTTCGATCGTGCCGACGCATAAGCTACAAACATCACTTCAACTTCAGACAGTAAATGGAATCGTTGCCAGTTCAACAGGAGCTCCCGGGATAGAGCTCTAACAACTAACGTTACAAGAGTTTGAGGTTAATTAGCCTATTGGAAATTCAATGCAAGCGAGCACACCGCCCATGCCGAATACCAATAACATGACCTGGAACTTATCCTGGATTTACAGTATGAACACCGAAAATGAATATTGTTGATCTGTGATTCGAAGAAATTCTAATCTGACTCGAGTAATCTCCGACTACAGATCGCAGTGGCAGTGTCACCCAACCGCATGGATTCAACGATTACTTGTGATTTAAAATTGTGTCTGTTGTCTACTGGTGACGTGATATGGCTAGGAATATCAATGGATTGATTAGTTATTAAGTTAACTGGTTATAACGGTATATTAATTGTTCCTGGTGTTCAAAACACGAGAGGTGCAAGTGCCACTTTGTTCGACGGGTTCCGAATATACCACCAGATCCGGTTTTGTTGCCGATAATACGCCGGTGTCTCAAAGAGTCAATAAGGCGTGTGCTGTAAATAGCTACAATCCCAATTTCTATCATCAGCGATTACAAAGGAACTGACTTCAGCCACCGAATCAGCAGTCAACATTTACTCGCAGCTCAAACGGAGCTAACGTATACATTAACAACAACACAAATGCGCATATGAGCGTGCTAAATATTCCGACATGGCCTAGGCAAGGTACAGGTGTTCCATTACACCTGAGTCCAGCACAAACATGCAACAACATTGCTATCAACAAAGCTAACAATGGAGGCGCCAAAAAACCAAAGCGTGTGAGAACAGCATTCACTAGCAAACAAATGGCGGAACTAGAGCAAGAATACATTCGCACAGAATACCTAGACCGGGAACGCTGCTTGGAGCTGGCGGAAATCTTACAGCTCAACGAGAGGACTATAAAAATATGGTTTCAGAATAAAAGAATGAAAGAGAAAGAGATTTTGACGGAGCACTTAGAAGAGTCTGAAGAAACCGGCACAACTGCTTTTTCGCCAGATATAAGTCCACTTCCAGTATATCACAATAATACATGCAATGCCCCAACGGTTACTAAACGAAACTAACCGCACAATCATCTTCGATCATGCCGACATATGAGCCACAAGCGTTACTTAAGCTTTCGACAGCAAATGGAATCGTTGCCAGTTCAACAGGAGGTCCCGGGACAGAGCTCCAACAATTAAAGTTATAAGAGCTTGAGGTTGAGCAGCCTATTGGAAATTCAATTCAAGCGAGCACGCCGCCCATCCCAAATACCAATAATATGTATCCACAAACATGGAACAACATTGCTGCAAACAAAGTTAACAGTGCAGGCGCCAAAAAACCAAAGCGTGTGAGAACAGCATTCACTAGCAACCAAATGACTGAACTAGAGAAAGAAGATACTCATAAAAAAAAACTCTGAAGAAACCACTATGACTTGCTACTTCGTCAAATATAGGTCCGCTTCCGGTATATCACAACATTACATTCAGTGACCTAATGTTTATTGAAAGAAAACAACAAGCACAACCTTCCTCGATCGTGCCGACGCTTAAGCTACAAACATCACTTCAACCTCAGACAATAAATGGAATCGTTGCCAGTTCAACAGGAGCTCCCGGGACAGAGCTCCAACAATTAACGTTACAAGAGCTTGAGGTTGATCAGCCTATTGGAAATTCAATGCAAGCGAGCACACCGCCCATCCGAATACCAATAATATGACCTGGAACTTATCCTGCATTCACAGTATGAACACCGAAAATGAATATTGACGTGTTATTAGAATTATAATATAAAAACCTCACGGCAGACTACAGGTCGCAGTGACAGTGTAACCCAACCTCATGGATTCAACGATTACTTATGATTTAAAATTGTGTCTGTCGTCGACTGCTGACGAGATGTCGCTAGTGTTATATTCGCAATATAAACGGATTAATTGGCTATTAAGTTAACTGGTTATAAAGGTATATCAATTGTTCCTGCTGTTCAAAATGCGACAAGTGCAAGCGCCACTTTGTTCAACGGGTTTCAGATTCCCACTAGAGCCGCTTTTGTAGCCAAATATTACGTCGGCGTCTTAAAGCGTCAATAAGGCGTGTGCTCTAAATTGCTGTAATGTCAATTTCTGTCATCAGATATTGCAAAGGAACGAACTTCAGCCATCGAATCAGCAGTTAACCTTTACATTAACAACAACACAAATCCACATATGTGTATGATAAGTGTTCCGACATAGCTTAGACAAGGTACAGGTGTTCCATTACACCTGAATTCAGTACAAACATGGAACAACATTGCTGCAAACAAAGTTAACAATGGAGGCGCCAAAAACCAAAGTGTGTGAACAGCATTCACTAGCAACCAAATGGCGGAACTAGAGCAAGAATACGCTTGCACAAAATACCTAGACCGGCACGTTGCTTGGAGCTGGCGGAAATTTACAAAATTACAGCTCAACGAGAGGACTGTAAAAATATGGTTTCAGAATAGAAGAATGAAAGAGAAATAGATTTTGACGGAGCACTTAGAAGAGTCTGAAGAAACTAGCACGACTGCTTCTTCGCCAGATATAGGCCCGCTCCCAGTATATCACAATAATACATTCAATGACCTGTTTACTGAACGAAACTAACCAGCACAATCTTCTTTCTATCGTTACGACGTATGGGCTACAAACGTTACTTCCGCTCTGACACCAAATGGAATCGAGTAAATAGAATTTTTCGAATTTGCCTCAGTCAATTCTAACGAGGTTCAGTGGAATCAAGAAATAACTACAAGCGACAGTGTGCTGCAAGTGCTTTCGGTAATTATTTACTTTTCAAATATTTGTTTTGCTCGAAGAGTGTTTGTGTATTTAGTGAAACGTTGGTAGTGTGGTTAGTGGTTGGTAAGTAGTTAACAGAATCCGTAGACATCACCACACGAATGCCGCCATCAACTTTGGAACACGAGTTCTAAATCTCAATTGTATACTATAGCAACTGTCTCTCATTTAAAACTGGAACGAATAACAACATCACGCCAAAAATAGGCCGGATAATGGTACATAGCCGTGCGAGCCCACAAGTCAAGTTAACGCCAGCATTGTTCATAGATAATGACAATGCTAAGACTATGAAATGACTGTATCCTACTGAGAAGTTGTGATATAAATTTTTTAAAAACATCTTTTGAAAAATTTGTTAGCAAAATAGAACATTTAGAAATTTAAAAAATCAAACGTTCTGTACGATAAAAAGATAAATTATATTGATTAATTCGTTACTACTGTTTGTGAAGCTTACAGTTCCGTGAATAATTTATTTTTGATAAACTGAACAAATAGATCTGAAAATATTAAAAAAATAAATTTATTTACAGACTTCATCTTACAATCATCAGGAACAGTCTAATCTAAGCTCTGCGATGCCGGTAAGCCCCGNTTTGTTTGTGTTCGACTTCTTTTGTGATGACCAATTTGGTGAACCAGACTGATCTCTTTTCCTTTTTTCTCGGCCGACCTCGTATGGTTTCTTTACTACCAATTTGTCGTGCTTCAAATATGCGATGTTTCCCTTTTTACGCTCTTCTTCTACTTTCGGTTGTAGTTGTTTCCTCGTTTCAAGGACGCTTTTTGAATAATCTTCTTTCATGTAGATGCCTTGTGGAAGGTTAGGTTTGTTTTTTAGTATAAGATTCTTTTTCCATGTAGTCGTAAAGGTCACTATTATCGGGCGGCTTTTAGTGGATGACGCACCGATTCTATAAATATTACTTACTTCTTGACAGTCCAGAGGGGTGCCTGCTTCTACAATCATCTTCTTTATGTATTCTACAAGATCTATTTCTCTTTTTCCATTTTCTTCGACACCGAAAAAGACTAAATTATTCTTTCGTTTATCTTTATCCAAATACTGTAGCTTTTGTTCTAATTCAGAAATTTTTAATTTGAGGTTGTTATTTCTTCAGTAAGCGATTCCAATTTTTCATTTAACACCTCCGTAACATTTATTGTCACTGTATTAGTTATTATTAGAGTTTGTTGATTTAGCTTATCTTCTAATTTTGACCATAATATTTCCATATTTTTATCCATTTTCTAGGGTAATTTGGGTTTGTGCAAATGGTAACAGCAAATGGTAGAATTTATAATTTTGATGCTTGCCACGCTATTGAATATTTCGTTGTCATTCGGCTATTCTTCTTAGTCTATGATTCGGTGTATAGGTTGGCACTATTGTAATAAATATGGCTGATCTAATTTACTTGTTGATGATCTTCCTTGTTTAGTTGTGCACACTTCGATCAAATTTGACGACGAAGAAACTGATTTCGCGCTACTACTTCTATATATTTGAACTTCTTGTGAATGTTCAGGTGAAATAAACACTTGTTTGTACTCGTATGTCACTTAATTGCACTGTTTTGTAATTATTTTATAAGACAATCACTCGATACGTGTTCACCATTAAGCAAAGCACAAAAAGAAAAAAAAAAATTAATATTAATACCACTTGAATATGTTAAAAAAAAAAATGTATTTGTCTGAATAAAGGCTTTATTATTTATTATTATTATTATATCATCTGGCTTTGGAAAGAGCACCCTTACACGGTGTTTCCTGAGCATTATGACATGTTCTTCTACAAACGAGGGTTGTGGAGAGTATTAAACGGTAGTCAGCGACTTTGCTCTGCCCCTGGCATTGCTGACATCTATGAGCGTCGGTAACCACTCACCATCAGGTGGCCATATGCTCGTCTGCCTACAAGGGCAATAAAAAAAAATATCTCTTGCCCTTCTTCTAGCCACCTGGAGTTGGCGCAACATGCTTGCTCCTTCCATACTCCTCTATCATATACCATTTCTTCGCTCACTCCCCTCTTACACATGTATGTATGCTCGTCTGCCTACAGAGGAAATAACAAACTAAATATTAAAAAAAAAAAACTTGTGAGGTTTTAATGCTACAGAAAAAAAAATTAAACAAAGAAATTTTTAAATATAAAATATTCATTTATTGTACACCGCAATAAAAATCAAACATTTCCTCATAAGTACTACAGTGTTTTAAGTGTTCACTCTAGTTAGTGTTAACGTCAGTTCGATGTAGTCGAACAGTAGTTCGATGATATTTAAATGTGTCTATCTAAATAACATGAATTTATTAAAAATAACATTATTATAAATACCAAGGTGTTTTTTTACAATAATTAATAAATAATATTAATGAACTGAAATGTGAAATTGAGTTTTACAAAGGAAAACTTACAAGTTTTTTATTCATTACAATTACAAATTAGTCGCGTGACACTACCATCTATTGCATAAAAATGAATATAATCTAAAAATATATCTGGGTCTTTATACAGTGTTTTAATACTTGTGGTATTAGCATTCGTGAAAAGTAGGTATATAATAGTATGGTATTGACATAAGCTAGACCTAATGTTTCAACAAGCTTTAAGTTTAGTGGAATGAAACAGTATCTAGGGACCCTCGCAAATACTAAATTTAACAAGAACATATATTAAACGTATTTTATTCTTAAACAAGACTACATTAGCTACAGTAGCTCACATAATCTATTAACTTATAATAACGTACTTAACATAGTGACTGTTGACAAAAACCAAAAACCAATCAATCCCTTGATATTGCGTACGATTATAATCCTAGGCAATTGTAATACTAGCGACATCACGTGAGCAGTAGACAACAGACACAATTTTAAATCACAACTATTCGGTATTCACCGCTGGCGACTATTTTAATAATGTGAATCAACACTTCCACTACGATCTGTAGTCTACCGTCAGGTTAGAAATACTTCGAATCACAGGTCAATATTCTTTTCGGTGTTCATTCTGTGAATCCAGAATGAGTTCCAGGTCATGTTATTGAGATTCAGCATGGGCGGTGTGCTCGCTTGCATTGAATTTCCAACAGGCTGATTAACCTCAAACCTGGTAACGTTAATTGTTGGAGCTCAGCCTGTTGAACTGGCAACGATTCCATTTGCTGTCGGAGGCTGAAGTAACGTTCGTAGCCCATGTGTCGGCACAATCGAAGAATATTGTGCTGGTTGGTTTCGTTCAGTAAGCTTTAGGTCACTGAATGTATTGTTACGATATACTGGAAGCGGGCCTAAATCTGGTGAAGAAGCAGTTGTGCTGGTTGCTTCAGACTCTTCTAAGTTCTCCGTTAAAATTTTTTCTCTTTCATTCTCTATTCTGGAACCATATTTTTATAGTCCTCTCGTTGAGCCGTAAAATGTTCGCCAGCTCCAAGCAACGTGCCCGGTCTAGGTATTTTGTGCGAGTGTATTCTTGCTCTAGCTCCGCCATTTGGTTGTTAGTGAATGCTGTTCTCACACGCTTTGGTTTTTTGGCACCTCCATTGTTAACTTTGGTTACAGCAATGTTGTTCCATGTTTGTGTTGGATTCACAAGTCGTGGTACACCTGTATCTTGTCTAGGCCATATCGGATCATGTAACGTAGTCATATGTGCATTTGTGTTGTTGTTAATGTATACGTTAGCTCCGTTTGAGCTGTGAATAAATGTTGACTGCTGATTCAGTGACTGAAGTCCGTTCCTTTGTAATTGCTGATGACAGAAATTAGAATCACAGCACAGCACACGCCTTATTGCCGCTTTGAGCCACCGGTGTATTATTTGGCAACTAAACCGGGTCTGGTGGGAATCTGAAACCCGTTGAACAAAGTAGCACTTGCACCTGTCGCGTTTTGAACACCAGGAACAATCGATATACCTGCAGTTGATAACCCATTTGCATCATTCGTGTTGCTGACTTGTACATCATGAGGTATAAAATCATTTGCGCCATTTGCATTGTTCTTTTTGTGTTCTGCTTGTGTGTTATTGAGTACGGAGTTTTCCGGTGCGGACATCGCAGAGATTATATTAGACTGTTCCTGATGATTGTAAGATGAAGTCTGTAAATAAATAATTTTTTTTATTATTTTCTGATCTGTTTGTTCAGTTTATCAAAATAACATTTTTCACGGAACTGTAAGCTTCTCAAATAGTAGTACCGAATAACTTGATTTAATTTATCTTTTTATCGTACAAAACATTTGATTTTTTTAAATCTCTTAACGGGGCAAACTTGCTCACAAATAAATTTTCAGACGAGGTTTTAAAAAATATATATTACAACTCCTCAGCAGTATGAAGCCGTTTCACTGTCTTAACACTGTCGTTGCCTGTGAATAACGCTGGCGGTAGCTTGACTTGTGAGCCCGTGCGGATAGATACCACTGTCCTGCCTATTTTTGGCGTGAAGTTGTAATTCGTTCCAATTTGAAATGAGAGGTAGTTGTTAAAGTATACAAAATTGAGATTTAAAACTCGTGTTCAAAAATTGATGGCGGCATTCGTGATGTGATGTCTACGAATTCTGTTAACCACTTGCCAACCTTTAACCACACGACCAACGTTTCACTAGATATACAAACTTATTCTTAGACCAAAATACAAATTTGCAAAGTAAATAATTACCGAAGGCACTTGCGGCACACTGTCGCTTGAACTCATTTCTTGATTCCATTGAACTTCGATACGATTAAATTGAGTCAAATCCTTAAAATTGTATTTACTCGATTCCATTTGCTCTCGGAGGCTAAAGTAAGATTTGTAGCTCACATGTCGTCACGTTCGAAGAAGGGCATGCTGGTTGGTTTCGTTCAGTAAACATTAGGGAATTGGATGTATTGTAGTGATATACTGGAAACGGGCCTAAATCTGGCTAAGAAGCAGTCGTGCTAGTTGTTTCATACCCTTCTAAGTGTTCCGTCAACATATTTTTCCCTTTCATTCTTCTGGAACCATATTTTTATAATCCTCTTCTTTAGCTGTAAAATTTCCGCCAGCTCCAAGCGACGTGCTCTGTCCAGATATTTTGTGCGAGTGTATTCTTGCTCTAGCTTAGCCATTTGGTTGCTAGTGAAAATTGTTCTCACACGCTTTGTTTTTTTGGCGCCTCCATTGTTAAATTTGTTTACAGCAATATCTTTCCATGTTTGTGTTAGGTTGTATTATATTATTTTCCATGATTGTCGTGGTATACCTGTACCTTGCCTAGGCCATGTCGGAATATTTAGCACGCTCATATGCGCATTTGTGTCGTTGTTTATGTATACGTCAACCCTGTTTGAGCTACGAATAAATGTTGACTGCTGATTCTGTGGCTGAAGTCCGTTCCTTTGTAATTGCTGATGACAGAAATTAGAATCACACCAATTTAGAGCACACGCCTTATTGCCGCTTTGAGCCATAGGTGTATTATTGGCAACAAAGCCGGGTGTGGTGGGAATCTGAAAGCCGTTGAATAAAGTGGCACTTGCACCTGTCGCGTTTTGAACACCGGCAACAATCGATATACCTGTAGTTGATAACCTATTTGCATCATTCGTGTTGCTCACTTGTAGATCATGAGGTATAACATCATTTGCGCCATTTGCGTTGTTCTTCTCGTGTGCTTGTTGTTGTGCTTGTGTGTTATTAGGTATGGAGTTTTCCGGTGCAGGTATCGTAGAGAATTGATTAGACTGTTCCTGATGATTGTAAGATGAATTCTGTAAATGAATATATTTTTATATTATTTTCAGATCTATTTATTCAATTTAGTTCTGTTCTTCTCAAATATGTTGTAGTTCCTCAGTAGAATGAAGCCATTTCACAGTCTTAAGATTGTCGCTATCTATGACAAACGCTGGCGCTAACTTGACTTGTAGGTCTGCACGGATAGGTACCACTATCCGGCCTCTTTTTATGAAGTCGTAATTCGTTCCAATTAAATGAGTGAAATGAACAGTTGTTATAGTATACAATTTATACTTAGAACTCGGGTTCCAAAGTTGATTGTGGCATTTGTGTGGTGATGTCTACGGTGATGCCAACCTTTAACCACACGACCAACGTTTCACTAAATATGCAAACATTCTTAGAGCAAAACACAAATTTGCAAAGTAAATAATTACCGAAGGTTCTTGCGGCGCATCGTCGCGCCGAGTCGCTTGAACTCATTTCTTGATTCCATTGAACTTCGATAGGATTAAATTCAGGCAAACTCGTAAAATTCTATTTACATGATTCCATTTGCTCTCGGAGGCTAAAGTAAGATTTGTAGCTCACATGTCGTCACGTTCGAAGAAGGTGGTGCTGGTCAGTTTCGTTCAGTAAACATTAGGCAATTGAATGTATTGTTGTGATATACTGGAAGCGGGCCTAAATCTGGCGAAGAAGCAGTTGTGCTGGTTTCTTCAGACTCTTCTAAGTGCTCCGTCAAAATCTTTTTGTCTTTCATTCTTCTATTCTGGAACCATATTTTTATAGTCGTCTTGTTGAGTTGAAAATTTTCCGTCAACTCCAAGCGACGTGCTCGGTCCAGGTATTTTGTGCGAGTGTATTCTTGCTCTAGCTCCGCCATTTGGTTGCTAGTGAATGCTGTTCTCACGTGCTTTGGTTTTTTGGCGCCTCCATTGTTAACTTTGTTTACAGTAATGTCTTTCTATGTTTGTGTTGGATTGTATTATATTATTATATTATTTTCCATGATTGTCGTGGTACACCTGTACCTTATTTAGGCCGTGTCGGATCATTTAACATACTCATATATGCATTTGTGTTGTTGTTAATGTAAACGTTAACTGCGTTTGAGCTGCGAGTAAATGTTGACTGCTGATTCGGTGGCTGAAGTCCGTTGCTATGTAATTGCTGATGACCGAAATTGGGATTATAGCAATTTAGAGCTAACGCCTTATTTCCGTTTTGAGGCACCCGTGTATTATTGGCAACAAAACCGGATCTGGTGGAAAATTTGGAACCCGTTGAGCAAAGTGGCACTTGCACCTGTCGCGTTTTGAACACCAGGAACAATTGATATACCTCTATATCTAGTTAACTTAATAACCAATCAATCCATTGATGTTTCGAATATAACACTAGCGATATCACGTCAGCAGTAGACAACAAACACAATTTTATGAATCCATGCAGTTGGGTTACACTGCCACTGTAATCTGCAATCGGCCGTCAGGTTTGAAATGCTTCGAATCACTTTTCGGTAGGCAGCGGCTTGGCTCTGCCCCTGGCATTGCTGAAGTCCATGGGCGACGGTAACCACTCACCATCAGGTGGGCCGTATTCCCGTCTGCCTACAAAGGCAATAAAAAAAAAAAGAATCACAGGTCAATATTCACTCTCGGTGTTCATACTGTGAATCCAGGATGAGTCCCACGTCATGTTATTGGAATTCGGCACGGGTGGTGTGCTCGCTTGCATTGAACTTCCAGTAGGCTGATTAACCTCAAACTCTTGTAATGTTAATTGTTGGAGCTCTGTCCCGGGAGCTCCTGTTGAACTGGCACCGATTCCATTTGCTGTCGGAGGTTGAAGTAACGTTTGTAGTCCATGCATCGGCACAACCAAAGAATATTGTGCTGGTTGGTTTCGTTCAGTAAGCATTAGGTCACTGAATGTATTGTTGTGATACATTGAAAGCGGGCCTAAGTCTGGTGAAGAAACAGTTGTGCTGGTTGCTTCAGACTCTTCTAGGTGCTCCGTTAAAATCTTTTTCTCTTTCATTCTTCTATTCTGGAACCATATTTTTATAGTCCTCTCGTTGAGCTGTAAAATGTCCGCCAGTTCCAAGCGACGTGCCCGGTCCAGGTATTTTGTGCGCGTGTATTCTTGCTCTAGCTCCGTCATTTGTTTGCTAGTGAATGCTGTTCTCACACGCTTTGGTTTTTTGGCGCCTCCATTGTTAACTTTGTTTATAGCAATGTTGTTCCATGTTTGTGCTGGATTCACAAGTCGCGGAACACCTGTACCTTGTGTTGGCCATGTCGGAGCACTTAACATACTCATGTGTGTATTTGTGTTGTTGTTAATGTACACGTTAGCTCCGTTTGAGCTGCGAATAAAGCATGACTGCTGATTCGGTGGCTGAAGTTTGAAGTTTTTGTGTTGTGCTTCTGTGTTATTGATAACGGGGTTTTCCGGCATCGCAAAACTTAGATTAGACTGTTCCTGATGATTGTAAGATGAAGTCTGTAAATAAATATATTTTTTTATTATTTTCAGATCTATTTGTTCAGTTTATCCAAAATACATTGTTCACAAAACTGTAAGGTTCTCAAACAGTAGTGATGAATTAATCAATATGGTTAAGTTATTTTTAAGTTTATTATATTATGTCTTTAATTTCTAAATGGGCAAACTTGCTAACAACTAACTTCTGAAGTCGTGGTGGCCTAAAGGATAAGATGTCCGCTGCATTCCTGTTGAGCGATGCACCGGTGTTCGAATCTCAAGCGGGTACCAATTTTTCTAATGAAATACGTACTTAACAAATGTTCACGCTTGACTTTCACGGTGAAGGAATAACATCGTGTAATAAAAATCAAACCCGCCAAATTATGATTTGTGTAATTACTGATGGTAGGACTTCTTGTGAGTCCGCGCCGGTAGGTACCATCACCCTGCCTATTTCTGCCGTGAAGCAGTAATGCGTTTCGGTTTGAAGGGTGGGGCAGCCGTTGTAACTATACTTGAGACCTTAGAACTTATATCTCAAGGTGGGTGGCGCATTTACGTTGTAGATGTCTATGAGCTCCAGTAACCACTTTTAACACCAGGTGGACTGTGAGCTCGTTTACCAATATAAGCAATAAAAAAAAAAATCAGACGAGGTTTTAAAAAATATACATTGCAGCTCCTCAGCAGTATGAAGCTATTGCACTGTCGTAACATTGTCGTTGACTATGAACAACGCTGTCGGTAGCTTGACTTGTGGGCCCGCACGGATAGGTACCACTATCCTGCCTATTATTGGCGCGAAGTTGTAATTCTCCTCAATATGAAATATGAAACAGTTGTTATAGTATTCAAACTTAGACCTCGTGTTCCAAAGTTAATGGCGGCATTCGTTAGGTGATGTCTACGGGCTCTGCTAACCACTTACCACACGATCAACGTTTAATTAAATACACAAAAATTCTTAGAGCAAAACACAAACTTGCAAAGTAAATAATTACTTACCGAAGGAACTTGAGGTGCACCGTCGCTTGTATTCATTTCTTGATTCCACTGAACTTCATTAGGATTGAACTGAGACACATTTGAAAAATTGTATTTCCACGATTCCATTTTTGTCAGTTTTCGTTTCGGTGTTCCACACACTCACCACGAAGGAATAATTTCAAATAAGCTCCTACACAAGCGAACCTGTTTATATATTGCAAATTCTCAATTCAAATCAATGGGCTTATTAGAAATGGATGATTAAAAAAGGTTCGAAAGCAATTAGATAATGGATTTTAAACTAACAAGTACACAAAAATAATTTACAAAAACTAATAATACACATAATTACGGTAAAATAAATCGATACTAAATGAGATTCGTGTATTTTCCAATAAAAATATTTGTAACATAATATTAAAATAATATATAAATTCATAATTCGTTTATGAAAACACAAAACTGAATATTATTTTATTGTTCTCGTATGACAAAAGTGAAATTAAACAAATAAACATTTTAAGGATTACAGAAAGTGATTGATTTCACAAACATAACTATGATTTTAAAATATTTTCATTAATATTCTAGATTTACGTGACGTTGTAATTTTATACGTATTTCAAGTAGGTACTTCGGTCCTTTGTTTTCTATTTATTGATAATAGAAAATGTAAATGCTCGTCCAAACAGCTATCTTAAGTAATCTCATTTAGTCACGATAATAAAAAGAACTATAATGATTTCATAAAAATATTCATAAAACCGTTTCTTCTTCTTATCCTTATCCCACATCATGTGGTCAGCGCAGGTACTTGGCGTGAGTTTTACAACCGGCGTAGACATAGTTACAACAATACTATGCAATCCCACGTAAATCATTATGTCATTATATTAGATACTTCGTTGTCATTACACGAATAGTCGCGGACAGTCGATGATATTTGGTTACCGGATCTCATAGATATTTATGTGTTTTTAATGGATTGTGTTTTCTTATCAAGACGTTCCACCTAGAGAACTAGAGCACGTTGCTTATGTCGCTGGGTGAAGGTAGGATTACTGGTGGCCCTGAGGCCTTTCCAGTTTCACCACAGGTAAGCGAGCAAAGAATCAGTCAGGAGGGGTGGGGTTTGCTAACAGCTACCTTCGTGTCTCTAAGGGAGGCCTAACAACTTATATGTAGCTGCTTCCCTAATGAATCTACTACCGGATCGGAATCTTGACCCGTTGAGAAGATCCGGCGAGAAACTCGGCGGGCTAATGCTTAAGTTAGGTTGCATGTCAAATTCTTTGCCAAGTTCGACGAGTACGGCTACTGGGATTCCTAATCCTGCTCCTATTGTTAGAGCTGAAGGTAACTAATGCAACAGTTATTGGATCTGATGGATCCGTAAGGACGTGTCTAGGGTGTCAACGGTGATTGATTCCTGCGCGAACAAGATTCGGGGAGCAGTCAGTGGCGGTAACGATAAGGCGATTGAAGATATGACGAATAGCCTTATCGAAATACCGTTCCGACGCTGACTTCATGTGTTTGCATATCGATTCAAGGCCTAGATCGTCATGTAGATCAATGTTCTTAACGAACCACGGAGCTCCGACGGCTAACCTGCAAAAACGTGATTGGAGGGCTTGGGGGGTATCTATGTGTATGCGGGCCGCATGAGCAAACACCACACTTGCGTACGTCATGATGGGTCGTATGCAATTTTTGTAAAGCGTCACCTTGTTCCAAAGGGACATTTTATTTCGCTTACAGATGGTAGGGTAGGGTCTGCCAAGAATAAACGCGGCATGGTCGCGGAATGATTTTATATGTCACCGATGCATCCAGGGTGATTCCCAGATGCTGGACCTTCGGCGATCGGGGGAGTGAGGTTTCTACGCCTAATGCGGGAGAAGATATGGGTTGAGTTCCTCCAGTGAAAGAGCACCGCTGTGCTTCTCGCTAGGTTGATGTCTAGCCGCCATTTTCGAAACCATTGTCCGAGGGTTACGTGCTCTGGGGCTTCCTCGCGATTAAGGATTTGTTTCTACTCAAGTAGTAAGCGGTCGTGTCGTCGGCGAATAATGATAAACGGGTCGGCGGCGACCGGGGAATGTCGTTAATAAATAAACTAAATAGATGCAGCGATAAGGCGGAGCGATAATTGTCCCTGTTGACAAACGAGCATACGGCCCACCTGATAGTGAGTGGTTACCGTCGCCCATAGACTTCAGCAATGCCAGGGGCAGAGCCAAGCCGCTGCCTACCGAAATACAAAATACAATAATACAAAATAAAACGGATCTTTAATTACAAAGATAAATGTCGCGTATTAACCGAAATGTCACTTAAACCAAAAAGCCTTTTACTCCTCGATATGGAACAAATAGTACTTGTTTTGAACTGCCTACGTTGTCGTGACGAAATTACGTAACTTACGTAAAAACCTTTTTAGTAATAAGAAACAAAA
Organism: Bombyx mandarina; assembly: GCF_003987935.1. The sequence continues at coordinate 1,402,821 of NW_021011489.1, read as the reverse complement.
AAATACATTCATAGAAATTCGATGAGAAATACAAAATATAGGGCTCGAGAAAAAAGTTTTAATTACAAAATCCTAATTGAACGGTGAGTCATGAATAGCTTTATTTCCTTGATAATTTTTTTCAATTACATTGCTTATATTGGTATACAGTTACTTAGGCTAGGTTTATATTAATGCTCCTTAGAGAATATTAGATTACTTCACACGATAAAACTCATTTCGACTTTTATTAGGTGTTATATTCGTATATGTATTACTGGTAGAATCCTGCTTAATTTAAACTCCAATCAATTGTGTATTGATGTTAGGGCAAGGCCACACGCTCTGTCAATACATTGAAATGTGGAATGTATCATCAGGTCGAATTTCTATCGAATAATTAAAAGTTTCTTTTCAGTTTTCTTGGTATGTAAACAGGCAAGACTAACTGCTTCACGGCATAAATAGGCAGAGTGGTGGTTGGTACCTACCCGTGCGGACTCACAAGACGTCCTACCACCAGTAATTAAATTATAATTTCGCGGGTTTGATTTTTATTACACGATGCTATTCCTTCACCGTGGAAGTAAATTGTGAACATATTATTTTGTTCATGGTCTGATAATTACTTGGTACCGTATGGGCAGTAAATTAGTACAATCTACGCTATAACTAATAAAACAAAGAGCGAAGATAAAACTAAATGTGAACTGTTTCGTCTTTTCTCATATATTAAATAACTACCGACCCGCCCTCGATAACTATCGACCCGCCCTCGCTTCGCTTCGGAAACTGTATTTTATTATTGATTTCTCCACTATTTAATGGATGTTATTATACATATAAATCTTCCTCTTCAATCATTCTATCTATTAAAAAAAACCGCATCAAAATCCGTTGCGTAGTTTTAAAGATTTAAGCATACATAGGGACAGACAGATATAGGGACAGAGAAAGGGACTTTGTTTTATACTATGTAGTGAAGATGTACACCTAGATTTAGCGGGCGGTTTTTTAATTAAATTAAACAGCGGCTTGGTTGTGCCCCTAACATTGCCGATGTCCATGAGCCGGTGGACGGCATACTTGTATGCCTGCAAAGGCAATAAAAAATCAAATTACCACAAATAACATGTTTACAATGAGCTTGTTTACTTAGTTCTAGCCGTACAATACTTCGGTCCTAATCATGTTTGTTTCTTAATTTCTGTTTACATTTGAAGAATAGGTTCGCCACTGCATTGTCCTATCAAAATAATTTAGAATAGCGATTAGTGGTAAAACAGAAAAAAACTTTTGCAAAAAATATTATAACTTATAAGTCTTTTCCTCTAGTTTTGAGATGTTGGAGATGTTCACAATAAATAAAAAATCATAAGACACAAGTGTTCTTTTAAGTCCTAGGTCACTTGGTTCAGACGCGTCTAAGCTTTTGTGCATGTTCAATTTTTTGATGATGAAAAAACACCTCGTAAGACTCTGACTGTCTCACCTCGATCTTCCTTTGGAACGCATGTCAATTAAAGCGTTGGCGCAATCACCGCTTTAGTCATAAAACTCATATACTAAACTTAAAAATATATCGCCCTGTCGCTTCAGCTTTTAGTGTAACGTTACCCGGGTTCTTACCAGGATACGGACAAAATACTTTAGATTTCTTTTGTTCACTTCGCGGTAACAGTGTCATGTGTCAACAATAAATAATAGTTTACAAAAACTAACAAAATACGCTTTTATAGAAAATTCAACTAAAAAATAGAGAATTAAATTTTAATAAGTTTGAATTAAAAATAGTGTAAGAAATAATGATTTTATTGTAAAAAAGCGTGTAAAAAAGCGTATACCCTGGTCACCGCGACCCAATTAGCCCTTTAGAATTTCCTTAGAAATGAAATACTTTGTAATTCAGTTTTATATTATTTATAAAAAGAAGATTACGTGACCTTCTGTGTGATTTTCGTATCTAAATAACCTAGCCTATTATAAGAAAGATTGAATTTGTTCTAACAAATATCAACCATTCGATAGGGTTGCCACAGAATGAGATCTAGCAGCAAAAAGAAACGCAGAGGCGAAATCAATAAATCAAACATGCCACGGAAACAACCCTGATTCTGTTCGCGAACGTTTAACGGGTTTATTATAATATTTATGTTTATGTTTTCATTATATTTTCGAAAACTGTTTTGTTTATGAAAGAGAGAATGAAGAAATTATTCACATAATAAATTGTTGAGTATTCGATGGTATTTAATACTTTTGTTACCGAAAATTGAATACTGAATACTGAATAATCTAGTGATTTTTTATAATTCTGGCAGTAATTATTAGGCAGTTGACTTAATTTTGTGTCAGAATTTGTAGAAACATAGGTATAATATACAACACAATTAAACAATTTTTATTAAGTCTAACTTTCGAGAACTCAACACAATTTTAATTAAATGTATTGGATTTTTGTAACTTAGTTTATAAAATTTCCTTTAAAATTGTTAAATTTACTGATAACGATTTACCGTAATTATCTTTTTAATTAGGTAGGTTCATCATTATTATGTTGCAATTATGTAATGGTCTCTTATTAAAATTGTGTACCGTAATGAGTACATCTATTAGTGTAGGTCCAAATCATTTCAATGGAACTGTTCGATTAATGTATCGTACGTGCATTCTTTCGTAATTCTTAACATTTTAAAATAAATTTTTAGAATATATTTTTTTAATTATATTTATACAATTATATTGACTTCGACTATTACAAAACTACTCAAGTAATTTGAACTTCAGAGAACATTCTTGAAAGTTTCAATCTTACTAGAATTTATATTATTTAGATATATTATGGTAATCTACTTAGTCCAGCCATAAGTTCTGTTACAAACGAAAATGCATTTCATGCATATAACATAAAAAAATTGCATTTTATGATATTATATATATACATACAATAATATTATTAAAATTAAAAGGAGAGAAAAAAAGCAGGGCCAGTATTCAGCTATTATAAAGTCCGGAACGTTGGTTTCTTGCTGGAAAGTCCACGGTATATTTTTAAAAAGTTTATTGCTGAGAGGTTTTACAACATGATCCAAGACGTGATATCGTGGAGCCTCTGGGTCTGCGGAGGGACTTCGGTTCCCTCTGTATTTTATACCGTATGTTCCATGGGGAGTGCTCTGAGGAATTGTTCGAGATGATACCAGCATCTCGTTTTTACCATCGCACCGCCCGCCACCGGAGTAGAGTTCATCCATACTACCTGGAGCCACTGCGGTCATCCACAGTGCGTTTCCAGAGATCTTTTTTGCCACGTACCATCCGGCTATGGAATGAGCTCCCCTCCACGGTGTTTCCCGAGCGCTATGACATGTCCTTCTTCAAACGAGGCTTGTGGAGAGTATTAAGCGGTAGGCAGCGGCTTGGCTCTGCCCCTGGCATTGCTGAAGTCCATGGGCGACGGTAACCACTCACCATCAGGTGGGCCGTATGCCCGTCTGCCTACAAAGGCAATAAAAAAAAAATACACTTTGGCTGAAGTATTCACTCCATTTTCACAAAAAATGTAGTTTTGTGACTCCTTGATAAGACACCCCCCAAACCATCACCGACGCAGGATGATGACCACTTATGTAGCTTCTTTAGAACTGCGAGCGTACACTTTATCATTTTGCTTATTGTAGTGTTCTTCAATCGTGAAAATGTTTTCATTGGTAAAGAGTATATTTCTGTTCCTGTTGATTTAGGGCATGTCCTGTATATCGACGATAAGCAAAGAGCTTCAGGTCTTATTTTATAATACGCGACAAAGTCCTAGTGGGACTATTCATTTCTCGCGATAATATTTTTTGCTTCCTAATGGGATTTCAACGAATTTTGACTTTAGCAGCATTAACGGCCTTTGTAGTTCTAGCAGAACGCGGCCGATCTTTTCTAGCCTTCGACACACGAAGTGTTATTGTATCTGTTGACAGTTTCGAAGTCGTCGTGGCCTAACGGATAAGACGTCCGGTGCATTCGTGTTAAGCGATGCACCGGTGTTCGAATCCCGCAGGCGGGTACCAATTTTTCTAATGAAATACGTACTCAACAAATGTTCACGATTGACCTCCACGGTGAAGGAATAACATCGTGTAATAAAAATCAAACCCGCAAAATTATAATTTGCGTAATTACTGGTGGCAGGACCTCTTGTGAGTCCGCACGGGTAGGTACCACCGCCCCGCATATTTCTGCCGTGAAGCACTAATGTGTTTCGGTTTGAAGGGTGGGGCAGCCGTTGTAACTATACTGAGACCTTAGAACTTATATCTCAAGGTGGGTGGCGCATTTACGCATTTAGATGTCTATGGGCTCCAGTAATCACTTAATATCAGGTGGTCTGTGAGCTCGTCCACCCATCTAAGCAATAAAAAAAAAGTCGCATCTGCGATGACGGTAACGTGAGATGAGACGTATAGCGCACTAAACGCTTCGTCATATTTTAGTTGCCTCGGCCGTGTTTGGTCCATGGCGAGATTCCATTGCGAGATGTTGAGTAACAAAGATAGAAAAAAGGGAGAGCGAGTAAATTTTCATTATTATTTGTTTGTCAGTCTGTTTACGAATTATTTATTTAAGTCATTATTTCAGTTCATTATTACTATTTAGTACCGCTGGTTATGAATAGCCAGAGAATTAGAATTCAAAAATTCTCAGTTAATTTTCTCTGTATGGATCAATCTTCCACTACGTTACGTAATTTCGTCACGTCGAAGTAGCCAGTTCAAAATAACTACCATTTGTTCCACATTTTTGGTACCTCCTTACCATTAGCTTTTAGAAATAGTGACGTTTTGTGATCGTTTAAAAATGTGACCTAATGAAAATTATACCATTATGCCGTATCATTATATAACGTCTGTGTATAAAAATAAGATCGTTCTAACCTCTAATTGAGTTACGATTTTACTCCAGAAGGGCAAGTTCTATTGTTATGGATGCACCTCAATGGTACCTAGACTAGGTTTGAAATTTCTGTGTGTTTGGTGAGTGCAACGTCTGGCGAAGCGACGCAGGCAACGTGCTCTATTTCTCTAGCCGGATTTTGTTATGAAGACATGATCCGTTAAAAATACACAAATGTCTATGAGATCCAAGTAACCAGTTATCATCGACTGTCCGCGACTATTCATGTAGTGACAACGAAGTATCTGATATAATGACATAATGATTTACTTGGGATTGCATAGTATTGTTGTAATTAATATGTGTACGCCGGTTGTAAAACTCACGCCAAGTATCTATGCAGCATGATAAGAGGACATGCTGCGCCGACCTTACATGGTGTAGGATAAGGATAAGAAGAAAAAGAAGAAGAAGAAACGCTTGTATGAATATTTTAATGAAATCATTACAGTTTTTTCTGTTTACGATCACGTAATCATAAAAGAGATTACTTTAGATTTATGTTTGGACAAACATTTAGATTTTGTATTATCGAAATAAATATGAAAAAAAAAGAAACAACTTGAAATACATATAAAATGACTATGTTACGTAATTCTAAAATATTAAAGAAAATATTTTAAACTTATAGGTATAGTATGTTTTTCAAATCAATCACTATCTGTTATCCTAAAATATGTTACTCTTTTAATTTGGCTTTTGTCATACGAGAACAATAAAACAGTGTTCAAAGTTTTGTGTTTTGATTCATAAACGAATTATGTACTATTTAAATATTATTTTAGTATTTTTACGTTATAAATATTTTAATTAGAAAATACACAAATCTCATTATGCATCGATTTATTTTAAAGTAATTATGTGTTTAATTATTTTTTGAACATTATTTTCGTGTAGTTGTTAGTTTAAAATCCATTATCTAATTGTCTCCGAACCTTTTTTAATTATCCATTCTTACAAACCCATTGATTTGAATTGAGAATTTGCAATATATAAACGGGTTGATTTGTTTGGGAGCTTATTTGAAATTATTCCTTCGTGGAGAGCGTGCGGAACACCGAAACAAACAATTTACAAAAATGGAATCGTGTAAATACAATTTTTCGAATTTGCCTCAGTTCAATCCTAACGAGGATCAGTGGAATCAAGAAATGCGTTCAAGCGACGGTGTGCTGCAAGTGCCTCCGGTAATTATTTACTTTGCAAATTTATGTTTTGCTTTAAGAGTGTTTCCTGTATTTACTGACGCATTGGTCGTGTGCTTAGTGGTGGTAGTTAGTACATCACCACACGAATGCCGCCATCATCTTTGGAGCACGACTTCGAGGTCTCAATTGTATATTATAGCAACTGTTTCACATTTCAAATTGGAACGAACTACAACTTCACGCCACAAATAGGCAAGATAGTGGTACCTATCCGTACGGGCTCACAAATCAAGCAACCGCCAGCGTTGTTCATAGACAACGACAATGCTAAGACAGTGAAATGGCTTCATACTACTGAGGCACTGCTACCTACATATTTTGACAAGAACATATAGATCTGAAAATAATATAAAAATATATTCATTTACAGAGTTCATCTTACAATCATCAGGAACAGTCTAATCAATTCTCTACGATACCTGCAACGGAAAACTCTATACTCAATAACACACAAGCTCAACAACAAGCACACGAGAATAACAATGCAAATGGCGTAAATGATTTTAGACCTCATGATGTACAAGTCAGCAACACGAATGATGCAAATGGGTTATCAGCAACAGGTATATCGATTGTTCCTGGTGTTCAAAACGCGACAGGTGCAAGCGCCACTTTGTTCAACGGATTTCAGATTTCCACCAGGTCTGGTTTTGTGGCCAATAATACGTCGGTGCCTCAAAGTGTCAATAAGACGTGTGCTCGAAATTGCTGCAATTCCAATTTATGTTATCAGCAATTACAAAGGAACAGACTTCAGCCACCGAATCAGCAGCTAACCTTTATCCGCGGCCCAAACGCAGCTGACATATACATAAACAACCATCCAAATGCGCATATGAATATGTTAAGTGTTCCGACATGGCCTAGACAAGGTACTGGTGTTCCACAACTTGTGAATCCATCACAAGCATGGAACAACATTGCTATAAACAAAATTAATAATGGAGGCGCCAAAAAACCAAAGCGTGTGAGAACAGCATTCACTAGCAACCAAATGACGGAACTAGAGCAAGAATACACTCGCACAAAATACCTGGACCGGGCACGTCGCTTGGAGCTGGCGGAAATCTTACATCTCAACGAGAGGACTATAAAAATATGGTTCCAAAATAGGCGAATGAAAGAGAAAAAGATTTTGACGGAGCACTTAGAAGAGTCTGAAGAAACCAGCACGACTGCTTCTTCGCCAGATTTAGGTCCGCTTCCAGTATATCACAACAATACGTTCAGTGACCTAATGTTTACTGAACGAAACCAACCAGCACAATCTTCTTCGATCATGCCGATGTATGGGCTACAAAGGCTACTTCAGCCTCCGACAGCAAATAGAATCGTTGCCAGTTCAACAGGAGCTCCCGGGACAGAGCTCCAACAACTAACGTTACAAGAGTTTGAGGTTAATCAGCCCATTGGAAGTTCAATGCAAGCGAGCACACCGCCCGTGCCGAATCCCAATAACATGACGTGGGACTCATCCTGGATTCACAGTATGAACACCGAAAACGAATATTGACCTGTTAACGTTGTGTTGATGTGTGTGTTGTGTTCAAGTGTCATTATACATTATTATATAGTAGCTATAGATAAGTAATGTTCGACATAGCATAGCAATTTCGGTTTTTAATTTTTTAGAATTCCTTTAATGTTATTGTTTTCCTAGTTCATATTTTATAATGTAGTTTTGTTTAAGAATTGAATTAGTTTAAGATCTGTTCTTGTTAAATGTAGTATTTGCAAGGGCCCCTAGATACTGTTTCGTTCCACTAAAGCTAACGCTTGTTGAAACAGTAGGTCTAGCTTTTACGTCAATCCCATTGTCATTTTTCCGTTGTAAAGCTCAATGTCACGTTTCAGTCTATTGATAGGTAATATTATTTGTTTGTAGCAAAAACACTTTTGTATTTATGTTAATGTTATTTTTAGTAAATGTATATTATTTAGATAGATAGGCCCTATGTAAATATCATCGAAGTAGTTAGTGAACCCTTAGAACGTAGATAATCTTACTTCATATGATTAATTTATTTTGTGTACAATAATTATATGTTTTATTTTTAACAATTGCTTTTTTTCATTTTCCTCCTATAGCATTCAAAAGCTTGTAAGTATTTAGAAAACGTTCAATGAGACTTCAAACGATCTACTCTGTTGTTTCGCGGCAAAGTAAAGAGAACTGTGGCGTCACGCACACATAACAAATAAGAAGTATTACATAGTCAGTTTCAATTAAAAAAAAATACACAGAAGAGTATGCAACAAAACGGCCTAATTACGGAAACATGAATTTGCTATCAGCACAATGAAACCGGAAGTCTTCAGTTGTGAAAACTAGAAAGAACACAACAGCGGTTATGGTTTCGTTCGAAAAAAAATTCAGACAGGCCCCGCTGAGGTAGTAGTATTGACCAACGGTACGACGTCGTACTGGCAACCCAGGTTTATGCTAAGGACCGTGATGTTCAATAAATAGATGAGCCTCATATGCTGACGCGGGGACGTTTGAAGCCTACGTGCGGCTCCAGTACCCAAAATAGTGCTGTTAGAAGTATTCAATTTCGTAGTTCATTTCGTTAGTATTCTTCGAATGTCAGTAACTCGTCTGTGATTCGTCAAATTTCCTATTTAAGTCTTCCATAATACCGAGATGCAATATCAATTTAGTTTCTTGGAATATATCTTAAATTGTAGTAGGTATTTAACAAAATTTACTTAGCTAGGTTAATTTTGATTGGAATAATTAGAAATAAAATGTACTAAGTTGATACCGGGCACGCTGTAAAGCCGTCTATTTTTTAAGATGACAAACAAAATAACAATATTATTGATTATTCGCTAATTGAAATAATAGCCATTAATATCATCTATCAAGTTATAAATTATTTTTCCAGTTTTGAACTCAAAATTTAATGTCCGAAAATGAACGTTAAAATATCAACGGTGATTAGTTAATAATGGACTATTAGAAATTATTTTTCTATCACCAGTATAAATAGAGGACAAGCGGTTTTCTCATCATAGTATTGTACTATGAGATCTTGAAAATAACGATAATAACGATGAGCAGTTACTACAGAAGCAGAATGAGTGAGTCCATAGAAAGTTTCCGATACAGTGGCAAATTCAAAAATCAACAGACAGTGAGAAAAGTAAGCCTGCATTTAGTGTTAGAATACGATTGATTTACATCGTAAATTATGGTAAGCACATTCCGTTTATCAATCTCTCAACAGAGCCACAACGATCGCGAGTTAGTTAATTTACTCAAGATAAAGCCGCTGTAACTATACTTGAGATCTTAGAACTTATATCTCAAGGTGGGCGGCGCATTTACGTTGTAGAAGTTTATGGGTCCAGTAACCACACTTTTCGTTTCCATGTAATAGTCAAATGTAAATTATAATTTTCAAAATTTGTCTAATTAAATCTTTATAATAAGTTATTGAATTCATAAACTGTATATATGTAGTTTGAACAAAATATCTTTTTGCATTTTCTTCTTGCATGTTATTTTTTATATAATTAGTGTCTTATATAAAACGTAGTAGGTTATTAATATAATTTATACCATTAATCAATGCTGATATCGTAATTTACATGTTTTTAAAATATTACCTACTGAATTAATGATATCCAAAATTACTATGCTTAATTTGTTGTTCAGATCAGATTCTCTGAAAGGGAAGGGGTATAAAACAATATTGTTAATTTTATCAAGTTCGAATGCTTTTTTTTTATTCTGATAGTAAGTAATGCACCCTAGGGTTGTTCGTTTCTTGCACTAGGATAAGATCTTCTATTTCGAACAGACGATGCGTAATGCATTTTTAATTTAAAAAAAAAAACCGATATTATTATATAATAAAGACTTCCATTACAGTATGTATTAATGTGGCTTTGTAAATGATTGTCGGAGCGTGCTCTTCCAATCAATAGGTGTCGTTGTATGCTATTCTGTCAATAATTTGATTAAAATGTGAAATCTAGAAAATGATTACTTCAACTTCGCAATATTTTGTTTTTATAAAAAATAGAAATATTTTGACTCTACTTTTTACGTACCTTTTTAGTTATATTTGTTAACAAGACTTTATTTGTTTAACAGATGGAGCGTTTGGAACATGAATCTATTTCAATAAAAAAAGTAAAAAGGATGAGGAGCGCTTTTACAACAGACCAAGTAAATTATTTGGAAAAACTATTCAAGAAGTTTCCTTACGTAAACAGTACGCAACGCAAAGTGGTCGCATTCAAATTAAACATTTCAGACAGAGCTGTTAAAATATGGTTCCAAAATAGAAGAATGAAAGAAAAGAAAGAATTGTGTAGCAAAGAAGACTTTGAAGAACAGTTTGATCATCCTAATGATTATTTCATTACGGAGCAAATGAGCAATGCACATACATTAGCAAATGATATATTATTGTCGTCACCAACACTCAGTAGTTCTGTGGAATGGATTTCAAAATCAAATAACATTAATGAAATGGACGATCTTAAAGAAAAATGTAAAAAAGATTATAAAGACATAGGGGCAAGACGATTAAAACTGACAGAAAAAAACTCTCCTCTATTTCCACGTTACCTTAATTCACTTAGCAAAAACGAATATTTAAAACAAAACAAAAACAATATAGCAAAAACATTGGTACAACAAAATGAAAGTAAAACCATTAAAATGGACGACGACATCCAACTAGCTCCAATGGATTTATCGGTGAAGAATAGAGAAAACAATCTAGCAGCAGCAGTCAAGAGTAGTGTCCCTCAAATTTGTATACAGTTAAATGGTGGGTTGCTACAAAGTGAAATTTATGAGCCATTTAAGTTACTACCGTATTTAAAACCAGTTGTTGCTACAGTACAAAATATTGATAATCATGACAACAGTATAGGAGATTGCAGCTGCGATTGTCATAAAAAAATTATACCTGTACCGGTGTTATTGCAAAGTGGTTTGAAAAATCCACTGTACGTAAATTTACGGTAGTCTATAAAATTATAAACTAATTAAACTGAATCAAAATAGTGGAATATTGCATTAGTATTTTGTAAATACGTAACTACAATGTTGAGCGTTGTTTGTTACTGGAAGTGTTACATGGGTTTATTTTTTTCTCACTTCTCTATTATATTAAATCTAAATAAGGTAACAGATATTGTGTTATTATTTTACGCCATGCCATTAAAATGCCAGTTAGCATAGCATAATTATATATTAAAACTTTTAGCAATTATAATTTATATGATAATATTTACAAAAAAGTTGAATTTGGAATTTCAACTTTATGATAGAATTAAGAACTAGGCTTAGTCAGAACAATACTTTTCAGGAAAAGTGGCGTTCTTCTTGATAGCTTTGTAAGGAAATAGAAAGAACATTTTAAATTTCTAGACTAAAGATAAATACTTTGAAACATTAAAAAACTTAAACTAAATATTCATTAAAATAATTAACATAATTATGCAGTACTGAGTCAGTACTCCTAAATAATTCTATAATTAATAAATGTAATATTATTTAATATATCAACAAACTTTTTACTCATACTTAAAAACAATTTTTCAACGATACACTATTCGATACATTAATCATACTCTATCGTTTATAAATTGTTTTTAAGTTAATATATAATTACCAGTTGATTTTCATAAAATCATTAAATATTTATTTTAATAACAAAGAAATAATACTATGAAATAATTTAGATGTCTCTCTGTCTCTTTTTTTTATAAATATTTTAAAAGTTTTTAAGAGTATTAATAGTGATTGGCTTCAATTGTCATGATCATTGGATATTCGATTGTAATTATTCGGGTTATGATTTTGGATGCCTTGATTTTCACCCGAATCGTAGTATGCGGTTATATTATTGGGATAGTATTGGGTTGGGTACATATTAGTATCGTAGGGAAATCCTGTATCATATGAAGGTCTGATGAATTGAGTACCTTGAGCAATATTAAACAAATTCCTTCCAACATTACTAGGTAAAACATATTCGTTATGTGGAAATGTCATGTTAACTGCACTAGATATTCTTGCGTGGACAGGTTTTGGAATATCAGATGTAGATGAGCATTCTGCTTCAGTATACGAATCACTAGACTCTGAAGATTTTCTTTTGTTCTTCATTCTTCGGTTTTGGAACCATATTTTGATGCATTTTTCGCCGATGCCCAATTTTTGAGCTAGTTCTCGGCGGTCAATTCCAGTTATATATTGGGTTTTCTCAAACGTCTCTTCTAGCATTAACTGTTGATCCCAAGTAAAAGATGTACGCACACGCTTAGATTTGTACTTTCTAGGCTTACTCGATTCTGCAAACATTTCCAGTGTGAATAACAATCTATTAGCTACGTATCTGTACTATATAGTGGTTATATTGTGCTAAATTACATTGGATTGGTAAAATCTGTCAATTACAAAAATATGAACTAATTATGTATGCAAAGTGTCCCACAATAGGTGCAGCAAGTCGAAACGTGTCCATAAAATCAACAAGGTTTTAACAAATGAATAAAGCCTAAGTTGTAATTAGTAGTTTCATACAAAAACGAATTTATTAATTGTTCGATGACAGCCTTGAATTTATTATATCTAAAATTGTAATTTGCGTAATTGGAATTTGGTGGAAAGGACGTCTTACGTGAGTCCGCACGGGTAGCCTTCGTATTTCTAACGTGATGCAGTAATGCATTTCGGTTTGGAAAGTTTGGGGCAGCCGTTGTATTATAAAAAACTGAGACCTTAGAACTCATGTCTCAAGGTGGGTAGCAGCATGCTGTTGATGTCTATGGATTCCGGTAACCACTTAACACCAGGTCGGCCGTGAGCTTGTCCACCTACGAAACATGTTAAAACATAATTCAAGAGTTGAAAGAAGAATACTTTGATCGTTATGTTCAAGTATTCTTTATTCCGAATTGGCAAATTTTTTTTTGGCCATAGATTATTCTAATACAGCACTGTCTTCAGTTTTCAGCTTGATACCTAATTATTTTCCTGTTTTTTTTCCTTCCTATGCTGTTAGCCTTGAGAGGCTATTTCAGCGTAACCTTAACTAGTAGATGAACTCATGGGACTCAAACCTGACGACGTTGCTAACACGAACCCTAGCAAGAGCCGTGCTTCGTAGAATCTACCGCCGGAACGGAAACCCAACCCACTGAGAAGATCCGGCGAGAAACTCAGTGGGCTTTGTCTGTGGGTTAATTTACTCGTCGAGCCCTTCGTCGCAAGTGACGCCGCGACGGATTCGACGAGAACGATGACCGGAGATCTTTGTGGGAAAACCCTGAATTTACATACAAACAAATGCATGTAAAGACCTAAAATAAAATTATTACGGCTTTCCAGTATTCGTTTCGTATAAAAAAAATCTCTAAGCATTATCTGTAACTTATAAGGTAGTCTGTGCCACGTAGTCCATATCTAGTTTCATGCTATTTAACAAATACGAAACTAGTTACACTTTTTTTGTAGTTAAAAAAATATCATACCATTTTTTGTAACGTTTTCCGGAATCGCAGGCCATAGTGTGGCGAAATGCTGATTCTTCCATGGATTATTCTTAAACAAAACTTTCATTATAATATTATTCGAATAAATTTCGATTACTCAGTGTTACTCAGCGCTATGACATGTCCTTTTTCAAACGAGGCTTGTGGAGAATATTAAGCGGTAGGCAGCGGCTTAGCTCTGCCCCTGGCATTGCTGAAGTCCATGGGCGACGGTAACCACTCATCATCAGGTGGGCCGTAAGCTCGTCTGCCTACAAGGGCAATAAAATAAAAATAAAAAAAAGATGCTAAGCTTTCTTGAGTTTAGTTCAGGTTTAACTGGTATTAATGCATTTATTGGATATCAATCATAAACTACGGGTATTTATCTAATATATAAAATTCTCGTGTCGCGGTGTTTGTTGCCAAACTCCTTTGAAATGACTCAACCGATTCTCATGAAATTTTGTGTGCATATCGGGTAGCTCTGAGAATCGGTCAACATCTATTTCTCATACCATTAAATGCTGAGGGTGGTTCACCCAAAAAAATATATTCCCTAGAAATAATTTATATGGCAAAACAACGTTTGCCGGGTCAGCTAGTATATCTACCTATATATGTATGTATTTTTTTTTTATTGCTTAGATGGGTGGACGATCTTACAGCCCACCTGGTGTTAGGTGGTTACTGAAGCCCATAGACATCTACAACGTAAATGCGCCACCCACCTTGAGATTTAAGTTCTAAGGTCTCAGTATAGTAACAACGGCTGCCCCACCCTTCAAACCGAAACGCATTACTGCTTCACGGCAGAGCGGTGGGACCTACCCGTGCGGACATTTTTATCATGCTCGCGTAATTGTAGTTGCCACCCTATTAGTTCTGCAATTCCTAAGTTCTTGTTGAGTGTATTGCGTGTCTGGCATAAGTATGGGTGCCAACTACCATTCTACTTATTTCAGCTGTGAATTAATCATGGTCTTCGGTTTGAAAAGTGAGAAAAGACTTTTACCATACTTGTACATTGGCACTTTATGCCTCGATTTTGGTAACAGCATGGTCTATGTAGTTTTCATGCGAATCTGTAGCTGCTTTTAGTTTACTAAAGAAAGGGATAATGACATTAAGATTGTAGGTAGTGATGGATTTGTAGTAATTGGGCACGATATCTATTCAAATATTCCAAATTACGTACATACCTCATATGTATTACTGTGCGGGGTCAAAGCAGTTAACAGCATGTTATGAAACATTTTTCCCAAAAATCTATCCACCGCCTGACAACTAACTTAATCACTCTTCAATGAAAATTAAACAGAAATTCGTTTTATATCGGCAAAGCCAGCCTCAAGACGAAACTACCTTCGATTAAAAATAATGAAGGTAAGGCGTTCTGAAACGTCGACTCGGAACTACGAATGATCTGTGCGTTATAATTGAACTTTTTCTAATGAATTACGTACTCAACAAATGTTCACGACAAGGGCGGATCCAGCTTTGGCGCCAGGAGGGGGTCACATAGTCAAATTTAGATGCGTTCGTTCCCAAACGTTTGCCATTATACAAAGTTATTCATTTATATTAAATTAATTAAATATTGAATGTATGTAGTTACATAAAATCTGTACGGTGACAAAATATATAAATAAAATCATTATATTCAATTAGTGGTTCACCTAAGTCCTGGACCCAGCTCAGGGGGTGGTCATGACCCCCATGACCCTCCCCCTGGATCCGCCATTGGTTCACGATTGACTTTCACGAAGAAGGAACAACATCGTGTAATAAAAATGAAACCCGCAAAATTATAATTTGCGTAATTACTAGTGAGTCCGCGCGGGTAGGTACCATCGCCCTGCCTATTTCTGCCGTGAAGCAGTAATGCGTTTCGGTTTGAAGGGTGGGACAGCCGTTGTAACTATACTGAAATCTTAGAACTTATATCTCAAGATGGGTGGCGCGTTTACGTTGTAGATGTCTATGGGCTCCAGTAACCACTTAGCACCAGGTGGGCTGTGAGCTCGTCCACCCATCCAAGCAATAAAAAAAAAAAAACTATATAGTGGTCCCGCAGAAGTCGAAATTCGACTTTATTCAATTGAAATTTTATGTTTAAACATTATTATGGTTCTATTTTCAAAGACTATTATACTTCTATAATAACAAATTTAGCCAAGAATACATTATGGAAAAATATTAATAAAGAAAAACAATATTGAATCTATTCTCAATTTGACAACAGACGCCAAAAACAAAAGTTTGACAATAAATAGTATGCATGCGTGTGTGCGTCAAATACATGGTAGTGTGTGTAATGTTTTTTTTTATTGATTTAATGTATTTTTTAGGCATAATTTAAAAAAATATTAACATTTTGCACTCCTTCTCTATATTCTCTATAAGTGTGGGAGATTTCATATTCCTCCGTCCGCACAATTTTCGTAAAAAAGAATACAAAGTTTTTCCTTCACGTATTAATATATAGATAATAGCGGAGCTTTTATGTATCAAGTCAATAAATAGGTAGGATGACAAAATAAAAAAAATATGTTTTTTTAAATAAAATTTTATGAAAAACTATTTTTCTTAAAACAGAATTTTAGTTTTTTATGATGAGAATTATACTTTTTGTAGTCTGCTAAACATTAATAATATTTAAACTTCGATCTCATGACTCAAGGTCGATGGCGGCATTATATTGTCGACGGGCTCCGGCACTTAACATCAACTGAGAAAACAGCTCGTTCATACTAGTTCATTAAAGACATGAATATAATTTATTCCAAGTAAACTGTTATAACAAATTACCTCATAGTTTCATGTACATACTTAATTGATTTCATATAGGTATACAATATGTACATATGAATAGCGAAATGTATTAATGGTAGATGGTCAAACCAGCTCAGATCCCACCTATCACTAAAAACTATCACACCTATCACTAAAAATTTTTAGTGATAACTGAAACCCACAAGACTCCACAACGCGAATGTCGTCATCTACTTTGAACACGTCATTACTCTCGTCATTACCCCCGAGATTAATTTAAAATTGTATTTTAACCATTATTGGAACGAAGTTCCTTACGGCAGGCTTGGAGGGGATAGGGATTTTGCTGCGCGACCGAACTGAAAAAAATGTGATAGTAAAACCGTAAGAAAAAATCCGTGAAAAAAGTGCGTGGAAAAAATCCGTGGAAAAAAGTGCGTGGAATAAAACCGTTAAATGAGACGTGCGCAGGCGCGACAGTCGTATACACAAGCGAGTAGTGTATAATACCTTTCTCTTTCTCCCTCTTTCTTTTCGTTCTCTCATCCCTTCTCTCCCTATTTTGTAATTATTTCTATTTCTATGTAATTTTATGTTGTCAAACAAAAATAAAGAGACATATTTTGTTATTTTAATTGATAATTTGAATTACGATTTTATTTTTATTTTACGTAATTTATTATTTCCTAAAATACTGAATTTCCTAAATACTTTCCTGTACTTAAATAAAAACTAATCAGCAAAATTTAAGAGAAAAATCAAGAAAACCAACATAAAATTGAGCACGATTTTTTTTTTGCAAATTGTGTCGATTCTACATTAACCGAAGGAACTTCGTTCCTACCTGGTGTCCCACGACACCACATTTTTGGAACGAAGTTCCTTACGGCAGGCTTGGAGGGGATACGGATTTTGCTGCGCGACCGAACTGAAAAAAATGTGATAGTAAAACTGTAAGAAAAAATCTGTGGAAAAAAGTGCGTGGAATAAATCCGTGGAAAAAAGTGCGTGGAATAAAACAGTTAAATGAGACGTGCGCAGGCGCGACAGTCGTATACACAAGCGAGTAGTGTATAATACCTTTCTCTTTCTCCTTCTTTCTTTTCGTTCTCTAATCCCTTCTCTCTCTATTTAGTAATTATTTCTATTTCTATGTAATTTTATGTTGTCAACCAAAAATAAAGAGACATATTTTGTTATTTTAATTGATAATTTGAATTACTATTTTTTTTATTTTACGTAAATTATTATTTCCTAAAATACTGAATTTCCTAAATACTTTCCCGTACTTAAATAAAAACTAATCAGCAAAATTTAAGAGAAAAACCAAGAAAACCTACATAAAATTGAGCACCATTTCTTTTTTTGCAAATTGTGTCGATTCTACATTAGCCGAAGGAACTTCGTTCCTACCTGGTGTCCCACGACACCACATCTTTATTTTTATTTAAATTTGATTTATGTAGTATAAGCTATTATATTATGTATAAACATATTAAAATTTTTGCATAAAAACTTGGCCTGCACTCCTTTTAAATATCCAATTATAAAGCACTTAAGTATTCTGAAATATGGTTTTAAAAGGCTATGAATTTTCTCAATTGGAAAAGCACACTTTCGAAACATAGCTATGAGCATTCAGACCTACGTATTAGTTAGTATAGTTCAGTTCTGTCTGTAAACTGTATTTTTGAAAAAAAAAATCGCCTTAGTATTATTATTTTTTTTATTTTTTTTTTTCATTTACATTATTTCAAATAATTCGTACTGAAAAAAATAGATTTGAAAAACGTTTAATTACATTGGAGATTCCAATTCTTTCTTTCTCATTCTCGTAATGTTCATATTTATTTTTTAAATGATTATTGTTTTAGAACGCATCTTTGGACTAGTATTTATTTCAAATTGAAGGTAGACGTATCCATTATTTTTGTCAAATACGAATTTAGTTATTATTTGAAGGATAATATTATAGTTTACGAACAAAATGTTTCAAAGCATTCTTCTATCAGATTTGACACCACATAGTAACACTTATGAGGTAAGCTCGATTGCTTATTTTATTACTTGTTGAAAAAGCATCAAAGTTTTACCCTAAGAGTACTGATTTGTTAGATAATTTAAAAACAAATTACTTTTGTGAAAGCGACATGAAAAATTTGAAGTTCTAAATTCAATTTGTCATCTTAATAATGAAATTTATCATTTTATTTTAACAATTAAATAATTGAAGAATTACGCATTGTTTCTAGCAAACACAATGGGAAAATGGCATGCCATTCACAGAATCGTCCACAGTTCCGGAATGCGATACAAAAAAAGGTAAGAATTGTCCAATATCTATCTTGTCATTGATATTTTTTTATGTAATATTTAATTCAATCAATTGATAAAAAAAATTATATCTCAATCTATATTTATATGTAAAATTTGACTAGATATTATTCTTTACTTCCCTTTAGATTTTAGTTTGGATTGACATCTCTATGGCAATGAAGCTTAACGAATGGTTTCATTCTTCTACTTTTTTCATTCGTGTCGGTTACTAAGGTCTAATTTCACTATAACTATCTTCGATCAATCGAAGATAACTATGACGTCGAAACCTCAATGTTTTTTTTTTAGTTGCTTATATTGGTGAACGAGGTCACAGCCCACCTGGTGTTAAGTGGTTACTGAAGCCCATAGACATCTACAACGTAAATGTGCCACCCATCTTGAGATATAAGTTCTAAAATCTCAGTATAGTTAGAACGGCTGCCCCACCCTTCAAACCGAAACGAATCACTGCTTCACGGCAGAAATAGGCGAGGCGGTGGTACCTAGCCGCGCGGAATTGAAAGAACGCCCTCCTGTTGTTCAAACTGGAATGCAATGTATGCTTTTGATTCCGATAGACACAGGATGGTGACATGTATGGGCTCCGAATACATAGTAATAGTAACTTGGACGGCAAAGTCATTGCCTCTGAAAAATAACCGAATCGACTAAAAATGTGTGAAAAAATGTTCAATTAGTTAAATATAACATTCATCGCTAACATTACAGAGTCAATAAAAACTGCAAGGAAGAAATGCAAACGTTTACGGACAAACTTTACATGGGAACAATTACGGATGTTAGAGAGTACATTCGAGAAGACAAATTACATTCACGTAAGCCACCGGCGAGAGCTAGCTCAGAAATTGGGCATTGAGGAAAAATGCATCAGAAACTGGTTCCAAAATAGGAGAATGAAAAAGAAAAGGCAATCTTCAGAGTCAAGTGATTCTTTAGCTGAGCCAGAGACAATGATTCCTCAACCATTGAGTAATTCACCAGTAATAAATCCAGACTATAATTTCGTATTACCTAGTAATCACGGTGAGAATTTGTATGCAACTTCTGATGTTGCCCAAACATCAACCAATTCACTCGATGCAGAACTTTGTTACGACACCAATATGGACTATACGTACACCCAATATTATCCAATTAATACATTAACATACAACAGTTCGGTACAAGATACGTCCTGTCAATATTACGAAAAAAATAATTATTGGTGCCCAAACAATTTCAATAACTTTAATAATTTAAAAGAGACGAACTAATTCGATATTTTATGATTTTCCAAAATAATATGAAAATAGCTCAGTTCACTGATAAATTTGGTTCGTTTTTACCGATTTTACGTCCACACCTAATCATACTATTGCTACATAAATCATAAACCGCGCCAATAATCAGCGGATTCATAATTTTACCCACAATTGCTGAAACCTTGCGACGACTTAGCCCTCGTGAATCGATCAATAATTCTGAATTCATTTTTCTAATCTGTTAATTATTGGTAGTTGTAAACTAGTTTTATTTTTATTATTAGTAATAGTTATTATAAGTACGTATGCATATTATTTTTTATAAATTTAATATATTTTAATATAAAAAAGATTTATTTTTACATATAATTTCCAGCTCAGATGGATGAGATTATTTTATTAAGTTGACAAAGCATAAAGTAAAAAAATTGTGTAAAGATAATATTGTTTTATAACTTCAATGTTGCTCTTTCTAGATGGTGCATTAGCTGTTTTTATTGGTTATACGGGTCAACGAGCCCACGGCTCACCTATTGTTAAGTAGTACCAGAGCCTATAAACAAATACGACATAAATACCACCAACCGCCTTAAGACATGAGTTATAAGTCTCAATTCTATAGTGCCAAGGCTGGCTTTCAAACTGAAACGTATTACTGCTTCACCACAGAAAAGGCAGGGTGGCACCTACCCGTGAAGACTCACAATACGCCTTACCACCTGTAATTGGTATATGCAAATATATTTTTTGTAGGTAAATTTGACGTTATCGATTTAAAGTCATCTAACCCTAAGATGTTCTTGTTTGCTGTAAACTCCTGGGTTGTTAATGTATATTTACTACAATGTTTTATCAAATTAATTATAATTTAATTAAAGTATTTATTTTTTAAGTGTTGTCTAAATAAAAAAACTAAAATTGTGAAACGAATTTCTAAGAAATCTAATTGTATATTTTCTATAAAGCACGGACATTATTAGTAAATTATAAATTATAATAGTATTGTAACAAAATAGGCTTAAAAATAGGTTAAATCAATTCGAAAATTTAAAAGTATTTTTTATTGAAATAAATTACATAATGCAAAAACAAATTGTTTTTTAATCGCAAACAACACTAAGCGTTGAATGTTTTGTTATAACTTCGTAATATATCTAGTCATTTTGGCGGATTAGGATTTGGTATTTCTATAGCAGCTAGTATGAACTGAGAATTCGTTGAATTGGTATGAAATAATACAGGCCAAGAAATACCATTCTTTTTACATTTACAACAGCGTTTTTTTTCACTGTCTCCCTTTTCATTGCATGTTTTTGAAGTACTCGCAGGTATATCTTGTCCCAAGCTTGGAATAACAGGTTTGTCAATTACATTTTTCGGAGGCATATACGACTGAGAATCAATTAGAAATATACGTGGGCTGTCGGCTGTTGCTGTGATATCGCCTTGGTTCTCTACAACACTATTTTTCAGTGATAAATCTAGCGGATTTTCTCGATTATGGTTGATTGATTTTGTTATATTTCCAGTTGCTTTCATGTTTGCTTTTTCTGGATAGTTTTGTTTGATATGTTCGTTTTTTTTAGATAAATCAATATAATAGGGGAATAGAGTAGAGCCTTCATTTGTAATCAAAAATTGTTCTTCGTTATCTTTATCATACGATTTGTTGAGATCATCAATTTGTTTACTAGTACCAGGTTGTGGAATAGTTTCCACAGTATTACTCATTAATGGCAATGAAACGGACGCGTCCTGTGTTGATGTACTGGCGTAGCTCGATGGATCTTGAACAAATGGTATGTTCTGTGAACTTTCATCTTCTTCATAGTTGTCAATGAGACATAACTCTTTCTTTTCCTTCATTCTTCTGTTTTGGAACCAAATCTTTATTACCTTCTCTGGTACATTTACTATATTTGCTATTTCTTTACGTTGTACAGCACTTATGTAATGGGATTTCTTGAATTCATTTTCTAAATAATTTATTTGCTCAGTAGTGAAAGCGCTCCTTATTCTTTTGCTTTTTTTGGCTGGAAAGGAAAGTTGTTGAAAACGTTGCATCTGTAAAGTAAAACCAAATAGAATTAACACTTGCTGCATTTTGCCATCATGTATTTTTATTACTATTATCGAAGAAGCCTACAATTTTAAAAGAAATTATATATTATATACAAAGTGGTAATATCGCTTATCAGTAATTAATGGGTTACATGCCAAATTATTATTACTGGTGGTAGGACCACTTGTGAGTCCGCACGGGTAGGTACCACCGCCCTGCCTATTCCTGCCGTGAAGCAGTAATGGGTTTCGGTTTGAAGGGTGGGCCAGCCGTTGTAACTATACTGAGACTTTAGAACTTTTATCTCAAGGTGGGTGGCGCGTCTACGTTGTAGATGTCTATGGGCTCCAGTAACCACTTAACACCAGGTGGGCTGTGAGCTCGTCCACAAATCTAAGTAATAAAAAAAAAATTACTGCTCAGGCGGTGGATAGTGGTAGATAGTGATTTTGTTGTACACACAAAAGAATATTTTTAAACTTGGACAAATAAATTTTATAATATAGTGCTTTGATAACACCCAGGAAGTAAATTCACATAATATAAATTGTCAAAACTCAAATTTGGAAGGTGGTGCGTTGTCGAACAGAGGTGTTGGTATTATTTAGAATGATTCATTAAGGCACCGCAAAATCGTGTTCCATGATATTCGATTCAATACGTACACAGGGAACCTAATTGTTCTGGTTCGAATGATAGGTATGTAAAAAAAAAAAACTACAATATATTAACGAAAACGTATCGTTTTTACTTTAGTATCTTTATCGTCATAAACAAAAGCACTTAAGTAGAAATTATATTTTTTTGTTCAGTCTACGAAAATATTGCGAAGACTATAAAAACAGAAGACATGCAAAAGAAATTAACAGAGTCATCTACACAATTTGACAATGAAGATCCTCATAGACTTAAAAAGAAAGTACATATACTTAATTATTTTTTATAATAAAACACAATTAAATACGCTACGTACTGTTCAAATAGATATGTACATTCCACAGTTGCACTAAATCTTTAAATATAACAGAGCAATACTCAGACTGAGCTCGAAATTTAATAAAAATTACTAGGTTTTATACAAATATTATCAAATACCCTCATTTTTAGCAGCGATCATCATGAATATCGTTAAATCACGCATGCGTCGTGTGATTTTCTTGAGAGCATTGATGCGTAAGAATCTTTAACTAGGCTGTGGAGTACTCTAAAATATTGGTGCAGAAAATCATTGTTTTATTCTCGTACATATTCCAAATAAATGAAGTACTTAATATACCTACGTGAAAGTATTCAAATATTTGAAATTTATTATTAATAACTTTTACTAGTACTGATTTTTTTTGTACAAATAATTTACATCGATTCTTTTTTATCAGTTCACGACGATAAAAATAAACTAGTTCTATAAAATAAAACAATTACTGTTAGTTTTTGACCACGAGTTGTTATCATTAAGACGTTAATTTGGAGGATTTCAAAGAGGAAAACCAATTTAATAATGACTAATTTGAGTTATTAATGTATTTTAGTTAGATCAGATAGGCAATCAAGATCACGGTTCGCCAAGTGTTAAGTTGTTATCGGAAACCGTGACCGACACTAAGTATAAGCCAGAATAAAGCTTAGGCTTTAAACTGGAATTCACGAATGCTTTGTGATAAGCTTTGGTAGGATCAGGCTTCGAGCTTGCAATGCACAATACCATCTTTATGTTTTGGGGCAGGGGACAGAACGGTACAAACACCTGTGGAGTTACGTGCAGACAGTATTACAGTTAGAGGTTGTTGATATTATTGTTTGTGTAGTTATTAATTGATGAATAACTGGACACACCATTATCAATTTAAAATATTCTGACTTATGGTATTTAATAGAGAAATAGCATTTGTGTCTCGCGGAGTTGATTAAACCTCAAAGCTATATGTTTTGACTGTCAGTCTTCAAGATATTAGAAGTTCTTATTGTGCCCAAATTCTAAACGAATCTAAACGAAAGAACGACTGGTTGTATATTCGTTTACATGTCCACGCTCCGCTGTGACTCTCGCCCGCCAAATTGTTTAAAATGTTTTCGCACCACCTCGCGTAAGAACCACGAAAAACCTTCCATGAACGCAAAGAACAACTGAACCAAGTTTTAAATAAATTGGTTTAGCAATGCAAACTCATAAATTACTACTAAGCAAAGTCAATTTTATTAATAATATTTGATAATTTTATACTGAAATTATAATCAGCGAATTACAAAAACGTAGATTTTTTTAAAAGGCTTATGGCATCAATGTTGGGCATCATCATTTTATTTACAATCATAGCGTGTAGAACAAATTTTAGGATCATCTGATGATAAGTGGTCACCGGCACTCATGAATATCAGCAGTGTCAGAGACAATCGATTCTCTAGCCAACCCATTTTAATTTGTTGATAAAATATTGCATATTTAACATGTAAAAAATACAATGCAATGTAAAACTAAATTACAATTATTTCTTAGAATTTTTTGAGCTCTTT
This sequence comes from Bombyx mandarina, assembly GCF_003987935.1. The sequence goes on along the minus strand of NW_021011489.1, from coordinate 1,378,261 downwards.
TTGAAATAAGGTGGTCTGTCAGTTCTTATGATATCAAATTAAGAATCTAATCTAACATTATTTATAATAAAAAAAATTGTTTTCAATACTTTTCTGTAATTAAAAGGTCGAAAGCGCCCATAAATATTTGCAAGGTAAATGCCGCCACTAGCCCGTAGACAATAGGTCAAATTCATTCATCGTAATTTCAGTACTTACGATTCTTTTACCCTAGGGTGTGAAAGCGTTACGTGTTACAAACTCGGATGCTAACTACCATTTCTCAAGACGCTCAGATGAAAAACTTTATTTCCATACAATCTGTTTATACCATTATACCAATATTTTAGATTCCCTCTGCATAAATTAGCAAATGGGTGTTAATTGCATTTACCATTTTAACAAAGATTTAGAATGTATTCTCACTCTAGTTTCTTGTTTATAATTTTATTTCATTGTAAATTTTTACAAATTGCGAATTTTTATACAAATGAGTGTATTTTAAATTAAATTTACAAATAAACAAAATAGCTTTTCTAAATATTATATACTCAGAAATATGGAACATTATCTCATGTTAAATTGTAAATTATGCAATTAAGATGGATTAGTTAGTTATAAGGAAACATACGACGGCGGTAACTTGTTGTTGGAAGCGGAGGCTAATTGATTAGCATTTTCCGCAGACGTTAAATATGAAAAGTATGAATCTTGGCTTAGTGGTAAAGTAGAGGTTCTTGTAGTAAAACTGCCTTCATCATAAGTAGGTGTCGGAACCGAAGTGATAGCATTAAATCCATAAGAATCTGTTGGTGGATGATGCATCACGATACTATTAGATAATGAACTGTAATACGAAGTATTAGAAGTGAATCTTGTCATGTCCTCGTTTAACTTCAAATTTATTCCGTTTGGAACATAGCTATCTGATGTTAGCGGCGGTAACGTAGAATTCGACGGTAGTGAGTCATCGTTAGTGTACCGATAAACTTCAGACAGAGGTGAGTAAGCTGCACCACTCGTGCCGGCAGCATAGTACGACGAATAAGATAGATTCGGTGTATATGATGGCAATTCGATTGTTCCCTGCTGTCCTTTTATTGTAGATTTCATTGAATTCATTGCACTGTAATCAGGAGGTCTGGTAATATTGTCGTTCGCTGAAGTGTATATTTTGTGATGGCTCGCGTGACTGTCGCTCAGCAATCGCCTGTGTCTATCATGACCTCCGCAACTTCGCACATGGCTCAACTTGTGATCTTGACTAGGAGATAGCTCCTTGGAACTCGAAGGACTGCTATCGTCCACAGACGACGATGGCTTGTTATGTTTATTGTCCTTTTTGTATTTCATTCTTCGGTTTTGGAACCAAATTTTTATTTGTCGTTCGGAAAGTTGTAAATAATTTGCCAGCTCTATGCGTCTTGGTCTGCATAAGTACCGATTCTGGTGGAATTCATTCTCTAGTTCGACTAGCTGAGAACTGGTGTAAGCAGTTCTAGCTCGTTTTGTGAAGCCCTTTTGAAACGGTGGTGATGTAGATGACATTCCTGAAATTAGTATTGTAATTTTTAGAGACAAGTTGAAGATGTTAGATTAGGTTAAGCAAAAAATTAAAATATTTACAAGATGAGAAGTGAAAAATTGGAAGGTGTACTTTAACCGGTTTTGAATAATTTTATCGCTATTATAGGCAGATTAACACATGGTGTACCTAATTATGTCTGATAACCGTGGCCTACTGCGTAAGAATTCTTTGAAACCTCCTTTGAAGAAGGACATGTCATAGCGTTTAGAAAACACCTTGGAGTTCAGTCTAGGTCGAGATGGTTCGTGGCAAGAATGATCTCTGGAATTGAATTATGGAAGAACGTAGTGGTTTCAACTAATAATTTTTAATTGATATATTTAGCTACATTTATTATATTTAACAGCGAAGGAGATTACCTGTTCCTGATATGGATGTTGAGGCTCTTACGATAGGTGTACTTAAAGACGTGTGGTTGGTCCAAGAAGAGTTCTGTAAAAATATATTAATTTAAACGCGTCTCACTTTTACTAGGTATCACACCACAATAAGGTATGTTCGACCTACTTCTTAATGGCTATTATCAATATAAAATTAAATTGTCATTAAAATCCGGTTATTCTGCGGTAAAACTCATTGTCGACGACATTTCAAAACTCGTGCTGGCCGATCATTTAGTGTCTGGGGTCCATATTGCCAAACTATCCTTACCTGATTGTTGAAACCAGATTCTTGTAAGTTAATTTTTTCGTGATCCTTTGCGTCCGCAATCAATCCCCTTCGTTCATATTCGATAAGTTCTTTATCAGCGTAATCTCTATCGTAAAGAACTTGACTGTTTATTTGCGAAGAAGTGGAATTGAACAAAATATCATCTTTTGTCAGACATCCTTCCGCTGTTACTTCTTCAGTTCCAGAACAATAATTTTGACCGATGTTATTGACATTTTCGTAGTTTGACAATTGATAATCGTATCTTATTTGGGTTTCATCCGGCATATGAGGTTGAGTGAATGGTTGATGCAATCCAAGAATGTCGTGAATAGTAAAACCAGTCGAATCTCTGGAATTGTAGTCTTGCACGAAAGCACTAGGTATCGGAGATAAAACCTCGACTTTACAATCAGAGAAGGTATTATTGCCCATAGGATAATTGACATCTTCAGTGATAATATCTTGGATCGTATGAGAAGACAGTCCGCTAGGCCTAAATGCGCTTTTCTCTTGGGTGACAATTATATTGTTTATATTGTGTTTTTCAATGGTAGCGTTAGAAAATTCTGATGACGTGGAATTTCTCGAGTCATCGTTATCTGATACCACGCTTGGTGGGGATGGCGTCACTGACGACATATCTCATACCCTGCATGAGACCACTCTCACTCACACAAACAGTTAATTCACTTAATAAAATTTTACAAGCGCACAGGTTGTACATCAAAATTTGTATCACTAAACATTTAAACGACCGGACAGATTGAGGCTTGTTTACAAAATGCTTTTTGTCACCTGTTTGTGGTTAATTTGGTAATGACTTCGTTCATTTGTGTGTCTTATTTTAGGAGGGCTTTTTGCTTGTGTGCCTCCGATAAGCCTAACATACTGGGTTTCAGATAGTGGACAGTCAATAGATAATAGTTTAGAATTGGTAACGGTAGCACGAATGCTTGTCACAAATGTTTATCGTAAATCACTAAGAAATTCTCCTGTCCAAAGAGTAATCATTTCTTTACCTATTTTTATTTTACTGCAGAGAAACGTAGTAATATTATATTTAAAAACGTGGAAGAAAAATATGGGCTTTTCAACTTTTATATGCAGTCATATAAAAGTTGAAAAGTCCATATGTATTTTTATCCATAATTTTATTTACATATAAAATTATCAATTTCAGTAAATTGATAATGTGTTTTTATACATATATATAATATGTTTTTTAATGAAAAAGTGCACCGAAGTCTTCGTTCGTAAATAGTCTACGAATTTTGTACAAGCGTATTAAAATCAAAAACGTTTTATTAAACGCTATATTTTATTTTACATAAAATCTTAGCGAGCATTTTTTGGGACTCTGCGTTGGTTACTGTCATATTTCATAAGATTAAATAATAGGTACTGTGTACTTTTACTGTATTAACATTGTACGGAGGATGACTGCGCTACACAAACTTTATAAAAATGCATCATTTTGCTGCTGTGCAACTAAAATATTAATCTTACTAATGGTAGGACATCTTGTGATTTCACTCAGGTAGGTAAGCAGGTTCCACCGTTCTTCCTATTTTTGCCGTGAAGCAGTAATGCGTTTCGGTTTAAAGGATAGGCCAGCCGCTGAACTAAAAAACGGAGACCTTAGAACTAATTTCTCAAGGTGGATGGCGGCATTAACGTTGTAGATGTATATGAGTTACGGTAACCACTCATCACCAGCTAAGCTAATCCAACCACCTAAGCAATAATTAAATTCATAATGCTTCTAAGTAGTGAAATAAACTATATTGATGATGAGTACCGCGAAGATGTAACCCAATACCCCAAAGAGGCTCGAAGAAAGCATCTTTATTGAGTATCGGATGGTTTGTGAGATCAAGATTGAATCAAAAGAGGCAAGTTATATAAATATATTTTAATACAGAAGAAGCACGTGATACGTACGAGAGAGCAGTACTGCTTGACCGAAGCTGTTGAAAAATGGAAAAGAGATTATCTGAGAGTTAATAATTGTAAATGAACATTTAATTTGTACTGGCTCAACAATGCATACTTTTTTGGTAGGCAACCAGACGTTCTACCGTCAAAAGTGAGATAAAACCCTATGACAGATGCGTAAAACCACAATTTATTACGTGGGTAATGTAGGTCCCTACCTACTTCAACTGATACCAAACTCATTAAGATAGAAGCGAATTCTACATACGTACCAACCTACTTTATTATTTTAGATAAACTTCCTTGTGACAGAGTTTACAGATACTCCACTCAATTATCAATAGGTATATTTAGTAAAATTTTAATATCTATAATAATACTATCTGGCCCGGCAACGTTGTTTTGCCATATAAATTAGTTCTAGGAAGGTTTTGAATAGCCTAGATACCGACTGCAGCGCCATCTGCCGGGCTGATTTGTGAATTTAAATCATCCGGGGTGCCACCCAAACGCATACACAAAAATCATTAAAATCGTTTAGGAGGACTAAACGGCTGGACCGATTTTAATGATTTCAGTGACAAAAATACGCACAGAAGAAATAATATATAAAGATTATAAATACGAAAATTTGTTTCGTATGGTACCCCATACGGTTTTGGAATGATCTATCACAGCGTTTTCTGAGCCCTATAGCATTTTCCTCATCAAACGAGGTTTGAGGAGAGTAATTAGGGATAGGCAGATAGGGATATGATAGATATTGAAATCATCCACGAACGATAGTACCCGTTCACCATTAAATGAGCCGTATACTCGGCTGCTTATCAAGGCAATGAAAAATGTTTAATAGTTGTTATACAATGCGGTTTCGATCCAGCGGTAGTTTCAACGAAGTGCTGCTCTTACAAGGGCTAATGTTAGTAAGTACTCTTAGGTTGAGCCCCGTGAGCTTACTTAACGGTACGGGCGTGGTTGGAATAACCGCTACCAACGATTAGGTAGGCAAAAAAAGTTGTACAAAACTTCAAAAATGTTGAACCGGATATGGGTGAAATTTCACACAAATATAGTACCTACTTACTGTATTTATGCTCAATATGTTTTGCCTAGATTGACTACTATATAAACTTCGGGTATATGTATCTGCTATAGTAAATACTACAGTATGTTCGCCAGTTTCTGATTTAACGGACATACGGATTCACATATCGACTAGTAGTTTATAGACCAATGAGTCAAAAACTACCTATCCCGGGAAAATGCAACGAATTTAAATATTTCTGAACTAGCTTTTGCCTGCGACTTCGTCTGCGTGGAATAGTTACTTTGGCATAACGCTAAATTTTACCCACAACTTAATTTACGTATAAAGTGAAAATATTTTAGAATAATAGAATGCTAAGGAGTTATTTAAGGTACCAAAATCACACTATTTAACCGACTTCAAAAGAGGAGGCCATTCGACCACCATTTTTTATCTATCTATATTCACCGATTTCTCAAGAATGCGTGAAACGATTCTGATAAAAAAAAAACTTTTCTTGTTCTGAAGAGCAGACTTCTCGAGTTGTCCTGTAATCATCAAGATCTGATGATGGGATACTGGAGAAGTCCAGAAAAATCTATAATTTCCAAAGCCTATCTTGAAGTGATTTGGGTGTATTCTTGTTATTAAGTGCCACCGCGCACCGACCGGGCGCCCGGGCGGCGCCTTGTATATCAATATTACGCGCTTGATCATTGTTTTGCTACGATGTTATTTTGAAACTGCGATATACTCTCATACTCATTATAATACTCATAGCTAGATACCCATTAAAATCAAGTGTGGGCAAATTTCTTTAAAATTAAATACTTTTAATGAATAACATATTTATTTGGATAAGAATTAATATTATCTTCATAAAAACACCTTCACAAATAATGCTTTATTTTTGAACAAATTTGATTAGCATAAAATATAGATATTATTTAACAACATACAATTTAATATTATTTAACGGTAGGCAGCGGCTTGGCTCTTCTCCTGGCATTGCTGAAGTCCATGGGCGCGGTAACCACTTACCATCAGGTGGGCCGTATGCTCGTCTGCCTACAAGGGCAATAAAAAAATATATATGTTGTCTGCAGACTTTTTTTAGAACTTTTAAACGGGAACAATTCTGTCATACATGATTTTAGCGAAACTTTAACCGTTTCCGCAGCGCACGCAGCGGAAGTTCTCAAAAAGAAAAAAAACACGATTTGAAACATTTTTTATTGGTACTCTGCTTGTATTGGTTTTTTGGCGTTCAACTAAACAAACAATCTCTTCAGCTTTATAATATTAATTATTATCGATTAGCACTTCAGTGAGATCCAAGCCACGTCTACTGTAAAATAAAAGTAACCTAGTTGAGTTTAAGTGGTTAACGAATCTAATATAGACCAAGATTAAACTCAATGTTCTATTGATTGAAATAACTTTGCTAAGGGTTTTTTTAAACGCAAGGAATGATTTTATAAGGATAATCCCGAATCTGGGGATCTGACTCACCGACTGTGTCACGGATACTCCGAATGAATTATAATGTAGGTAATTCATTACCTAATGATTTTTACTATATGCGTATTGTATCAATGTCATTATTTTCGAGTTCAATTTTTACTGTATTCACATCATTTATTTCATACTTTTTCTTCAATTTCTAACCTCATTTCATATATTAATTACAGGCGGCCAAGTGTGTTGTGAGATTTATATAACTATTTATGCCGTGAAACTTTCTGCTCTATAGGAGGGCTAGTTTTTTTATGTCATTGTGACAATCTGTAACGGCAGGCGGCGCGGCGATTGTACCACGTACCTACCAGTGGATCGTGCTAATGAATAAAACAAATTGTGAGCCATCGCGGGAAGGCTGGCAGATGTGAAACATTGATAAGTAATAATTCGTACAGGTATGTATACCGGATGTTACAAAATACCCCGTAAAAAATATAATTAATTATCAAAGCTAAAAATTTTGTCAACCCTATTAAGCTGTCATGTTCGGGAACCAGATTATTTTACAGAAAGGCCTACGTAGCTGTTGTACCTAATAATTGTCTACTTTAATAGTTTTTATATTTTTCATACATAAATGTTTGCTACCACAATACAAGGATATTAGACGTCTTCAGCTCTAACACTAGGAGCAGGCTTAGGGACCCCGGTAACCGTACTCGTCGAACTCGACAAAGAGTTCGACGTGCAACCTAACCCATGAATCAGCTCGCTGAGTTTCTCGCCGGATCTTCTCAGCGGGTCGCGATTCCGATCCGGTAGTAGATTCATTCGCAAAGCAGCTGCTCTTGAGCGGTTAGGTCTCCTTCGGAGGCACTCGGGCAGCTGTTAGTTATCCCACCCCTTCTGGCTGAGCCTTTGCTCGCCCACCTATCCTGGTGAAACTGGAAAGGCCTCCAGGCCAGTAATCCTTCCTCAATCATAAAAAAAACAAGTAAAATATATTGTCATTATACTCAAGTACTGGTACTGGTAGAGATATCTCGACGAGTGAGGTTGTGTATTGAAAAAGGCGGATCACACTTTGAGCCGTTTCTGTAAATTTGACGTCTATAATGAAAAAGAAAAAGTAGATTGTTTCGTTAGGTTAGGTCTTTTAAAATTTTTGTCGTTCCACGAATTAGGTAAAAATGTAGGTACATTCTGCGTAGTTTACTCTTTAATTTTATTGAAATAGGGTTTGCTAGCCAGTGAAAATAAAATTTTTTTTTTTTTTTTTGGGTATGTTAAACAGCGTTACTACGGTTCTTAAATATTGTGAACGGACTCGTTATAAGGCTCCATTTAAACTCCTTTCGGTTTTACGGGCAGTTTTGTAACACCCTGTATAGCTGCATAAAAGTATAGCTTACGAAAGAAACTTTATGTGGCATAATGAATGTGTTTGCAGTTTTATATATTAAATTATTATTCAATATTTAATAAATTAAATTCGCAGTTCGAACTAGTGGGAAGAAAAACGCACAATCTTATAGCTAGCAATCGGTTTTACGTGCGGCTATAGATATAAAAAAATAGTTTAGTACCGTTTAATAATGTTTTTTAAAAATGAAATGTATAATGTTGACAACAATTACCTTAACGCGCTTTGTCGTAAAGAAAAAAATTGTTTAAGACGAAACTATCAGAAACCTATTGAACGTCATCAAATTATAAATTTAATGCATTTTTTAATTTGACCACGTGCTAAGAGTTGATTTAATTTAAATAGCACTCTTCATTAGTCCCTCAGGTAAATTAAATATTTATGTTTAAGATCATTGCAGATGATTCTTAATCGACTTGAAATAAAAAAGGACATAAAAAAAATTAAATCCATATTAGGGTGAATGTTGAGTTAATGTTAAGTTAATAATATTCATTCATTGCTTAATTAATAGATTGTGGGTTACCTTATTGCGTCTAAAAAGGGACGTATTTGATGCAGCAATGTCACAATAATAATTTGTATTTTTTTAAAGTATTTACTTTAACCTTAAAGCGATGAGACTATACCTGTGCTCAAATCCCGCAAGCATGTACCCATGCTTACAAATGGTTTCCAGAATGACGTATTATCTCAAGGACCACTTTCACGTTGCGATGTCTATGGGATTCGGTGACCATGAAACATCAGGTGGGTTTACCCGTCTACGTGATCAATTAAAAACTTCTAATTAGGAGTGACCTTATTAAAAAACAGAAAAATTTCAAGGAGTTTTAGGCTACGTACTGAATTACACTTAATAACTAAAATGAAATAGAATGGTAGTAAGGCGTCTTCTGAGTCGGCACGAATAGGTACCACCAACGCCGCCTATTTCTGACGTGCAGTAGTAATGCGTTACGGCTTGGAAAATGGGGCAACCGAAGTACTGTAAAACTGAGACTTAACTCTTATCTCAAGGTGGGTATCGGCAATTATTTTGTTGATGTCTATGGACTCCGGTGACCAGTTAACATCAGGTAGACCCTGAACTCGTTCCGCATCAAAGCAATAAAAATAGATAATATTTTTAATAGCTTGAAATTTTTTATTGTGTTTCGTATTGTTGTATGTTGATGGATGGGTTTCATTCGTGTTTGTGTCGGCCCCGTTGTTACGTTGTTGTTCGTTGCACGCGGCAGTCGTTTAAAATTAAGAACTGAAATTAACATAATTGCATTTTGTGTTTTGTGATATATATTTTTAGGATGGATTTGGCATAGCAGTGTTAACGACGAAATTAAATCCAAGGAAAATAAACAATACTTAACCAAAACAGAGTTTTCGCTTTGAACTTCAGAAGGCAGCGGTACGGTAGGCAGCAGCTTGGCTCTGCCCCTGGCATTGCTGAAGTCCATGGGCGACGGTAACCACTCACCATCAGGTGGGCCATATGCTCGTCTGTCTACAAGGGCAATAAAAAAAAAGGCTCGTTACGAAGATTATTCAATTTATGTTGGATTTTAATTTGGGTGCACAACAATTAAAAATATGTTTGGTTGCGATTGGAGTTCTCTGTGGCTAGTCAGTGGCTTCACCTGTCACTGGCATTGCTGGCATCCAGGATGATCAAGTAGGCCGTGTGATCGTCTGTCAATAAATGCTTTAAAAAAAAACTTCGACTACCATTCATAGCATTAAAACGGCGAAAAGAATGCTTGCAGATGACCGAAAACCGTTACTGCAATAAATTTTACTGCCTATGCACAAAAGGGAACTGCATCGGTCGTGGACCCCAGACTATGATGTCAGAATGATGATATATTACGATTTGCCCAAAGGGGACCCTTTTTTGTTCTCAACGTAATGGTTTTAAGTTAATCGTGAGCGAAAAGGACGGAGATACACATTTGTAAGAGTGCGACTAAAGTGGACTATTCGAGTGTCTATTCCCGCCAAGCGGAGTGATTCCGGCGATGAGTTTCTGTTTCGTTACTATCAACACAGAGATCGCACGGAACAGTTTGTTTTCATAGGGAAGTGAAGTTTTGTGTTTTGTATTAAAACAAATGTTTATTCGATCGCCAATAGAGATCATTTAGTGCATTGAATCGTGTAAATCATAACGAGTACCTATTGCGAACGTGAGTAATTTTAAATTAGCTACCAATTATTATGACCATTATATTACGATGCTTTTTATTAATTTAACTTAATAAGTGCTTTAATATCGATTAATAAACTACAAATAATTGCTGACGTTTAGAATCTTGAAGTTCCGAGGGTACGTTAGTAAATTTATTTGCTAGTATCGCTAAGTGAAGGTTCAGCTTGAAATAAGAGACATCTGTGATGGAAATTTCGAAGCAAAATATTCCTAACCGACTCCGTCCTTGTGTCTGTAATGTACAAAGGCTTTAACGGACAAAAGTTAGGTCCGTCCTCCAACAGATGTCGCTAGAATTTTCATTCTAATCGTTAATTAGCCACTGGGCATTGACTTAAAATGTCAAAATGTGATATCTAGTAATACCGGTAGATTTTCTAGATTATGTGTTTATTGCTGAGATGGGGAGAGCGTGTTAGTGTTTCAAGGTAGAGATAGGCGGGATAGTGGTACACGTGCGGACTCAAAAGACGTCCTATCAAGAGTAGCTCAGAGTATATTCATTTATAGACTACAGAATAATTGCTGTTCGTTCCTAAGAACCAAGCTGCCAGCATTTAGGCCTCCAGAGTAAGCAGGCTATGTTAATGACTGAATCACTCTGGAGCTCTAAGCAATGGTAGCTTGGATTAATACCCAGTCGGATAGCGAAAGATTCTTAAGATTCTTTCTTCTTTCTTCTTCTTAAGATTTTTCACACTTATTCGGGGAGACACCTACGAGAGCCTACGAGTAGATACTAAAATCCTGATTATTTCTGCTAAGAAGCAGTCATGCGTTCTGTTTTGATAAGAAATAGTGCTGTTTTGCAAGACAGTCGAGACTACGACGTCATTTGTCAAGGTCGGTGGCGGCACTTACGTTCCGATGTCTATGGGCCCAGACAAATACATAAATAAATACATGGGAACAAATCACGCACGGTCAATCAGCCCCAATGTAGGATTCCCTGTGTAATGGACACCAGAACCTGACATATGTACTTATAGGTTTTGTAAATAAATACTTAAATAGATACTAAACAAACAGACAAAGACCAAACAAACCGGGTCATCACACGAATGTTTGCCCGATGTAAGAATTGAATCCGTGACCTTCAGCGCAAAAATCAGAGGCTCTAACTATGGCACCACCGAGTCAGTCGTATAAGCACTTAGGACCAACCATCCAACCGTTTAGCCCAATAAAACAAAATAATTCTCGATCTTGAATATAACTTATTTATGACGACACTAGATGTATTTTTTCCAACGAAACAACTTTATAGGACTTTGCGACGTAAAGAGTCGGGTCTCAAACTCCGTTAAGGATGAGTGCAGGAATAAAATGCAAAAGGTGTGACTACGATTTGTGGGTTTTGTTATTGCACGGAGCTTTACTAATGCTCGGGAGACTTAAATCTCGAAAGAAATCTTCGAGTAACGACTTAGCATTGTCGCACACTAAACTAATACGGCACAGATCAATTCGTAAAAGTGGAGCTTATGGCTCACATGGTTTTAAGTGGTAAATTTCGCTACCCAACATGAGCCACGACGTTGAAATATCGATTGCATAACGGTGTTCTTGAACTCCAAACCGAAAGATGTAACTGCTTCGTAGCAATATTAGGCAGAATGTTGTAACCTATCTGGGTGGGCTTAACATACGCCTTAACATGGCTTTGATTTTAGTTTAATTTCTATTAATTCAGCAAACATTATTTTACTTACTTTTATAGTAGCAAAATCGTCACCTTATTTATAATTTCATTGTTTCCAGACGAAGAAATTTTCACATACAAATAACTTGGTCTTATCAGAATAACAGACCAGAGGATATCCATGGTAAGAAATGGGTTGGCGACTTCTGTCAACTTGGCCTACCTTCGTATTACACATTCCAGAGATCTCACATCGGAATCTATGTTACGCAGTGAAAATAGGCAGGACAGTAGTACCGAACCGCGAGAGTTGATAGTACTAGTAATAAAGTAAATTTGTAATTTTTTTAATCGACCGTTTTATGCGTTTCTCAAGGAAGATGTTTGTAAAGACCTGCTAGGTACGAAGTTTTTCGGAGATAATTAGAAAAAATGAGACCGTCTCTGGTATTAGAACACCGGTAAAGCCGTGTCGCTCAGTGCTTAAAACATATAAACCGGGGTCTTATCTATCAGGCCACGGAGACTTGGGCCAAAAATAGAACTGTTCATCATAACGGTTGTTATTCTTTTGCCATGTTAAATATAAACCGACCGATATGTTTACATTTCGATTGGTGGATTTAACTTTAAATGATTCTATCCGGCGCCAGAATTAATTCCGTACTTTCGAATTTACGGTGAAAGTTGCGCCTTATTGCCTTTAGGAAACTACCGCACAGTCTGAAAACGTGAGAAGTTATCAACTGTTTTAGTTCAACAGAATTTGTCGTATCTACGTTGCACTCAAGTTTGAATGCAACAATTATTTTAAGATTTTTTTCAAGATTTTTTTTTGTATGCCGTAGAAACTTATGTACCTATAAGTATGTGAAGTATGTATGTAAAGTGCAACTTATTTAGTCACTAGTACTTAAATCAATGAAATCGAAATTATTCAACAACCATAATAATAATATAATACCCTGGTTTTGTTATTGACATGCTACTTGGAGCCTGTAAGCATCAAAATCTATATATTAATACGTGAAGCAAAAACTTTGTATCCCTTTTTACGAAAATTGCGCGGACGGAGGAGTATGAAATTTTCCACACTTATAGAGAATATAGAGAAGAAGTGCACAATGCTAATATTTTTTTTAAAATAATGCATAAAAGATACATTAAATCAATAAAGAAAACGTTACACACACTACATACCATATATTTGACGCACACACGCATGCATACTATTTATTGTCAAACTTTTGTTCTTGACGCCTGTTGTCAAATTGAGAATAGATTAAATATTGTTTGTCTTTGTTAATATTTTTTATAGTGTAGTCTTGGCAAAATTTGTGATTATAGAAGTATAAAATACAATCATAATAGTGTACAAACTTACAATTCCAATTAATTATAGTCGAATTTCGACTACTGCGGGACCTCTAGTATGAATTATTTCATGCTACTGACGATTCTGAAAATTTCTTGTAAACGTCATACCGAAACACATTATTGGTTCACGGTCAATAGCCACACGCGACATATTCAGCTCTGAACATACATGCGATTTCATAAATTTTGCAAGCTTCATTTTTATTACACGATCTTGCTTCAACATGAACGACTTCAATATGTTAAGTATATATTTACTAAGCAATTGGTACACGCCAGCTTCATTTAATAGGAAACAAGCACTATCTGACTTTTTGCGGTAGAAATAAACAGATTGACAAATAGCCCGGGCGACTTCGTATCACCCGACACAGGCACACAATATAAAAGATAGCAGATGAGATGTTTTAGTGGATGCTTCACGTGGTTGCAAATACACTTGGTATTCTTGCTCGAAAACTCCTTTACGGTAAAAAAATAATGAGCTTAGCAGTTTGAAATTAACCTCCAATCGCGTTGTTTTTTTGTTTTGAAAACAAAGAAAAAAAACTCTGAAATTGCAAAGCTGATCGTTGAAAAACATTGACAAAAACAAATATAGTATGCCATCAGTATATGATAGTGATAAAAGTATATGGGTTGCTTTGATATCGAGTCTGGCACGGGTTCAGCTCTGAAGCATTAACAGGCTCATTCCGAGCATCTGTTCGTGCGAAGCCTTCAGGAATTGGTTTTAATATAAAACTATGCTCGTCACGAACAATCTAAGCTCGGAATATTCAAAAGGTTTATGGTTATTACACGTCACATCAAGGTACCTACGCCATTGCAATACTACTCGTAGGCAATAATCATCGTTTGCAATTTAAAATTTAGCTGCAATTCTGTCTGCATTTGAGTAGTACATGGCCAGGGAAACCCTTCGGGACCATAGATTCCAATTGAAAAATAATAAATTGCGCACGCAAATAACAACAGGAATTTTAATTTTTCAATTAATTTTAATCTTTTATTATTGTATTAGGATGTACTAGCTCACTACTTGTGTTCGTTTTCAAAAATCTTCGAGTATAATACATGTCTTTGAACATGTATTTATGTATTTATTTATGTTTTAGAACATTTATGTACGTAAATGTATTCCACCGTGTTTGATTTCAAAAATTAATACTTCCTTGGTGTTTCTTATTGTTATCATTTGGTTAATTTTACAAGAATGGTTATAGATCACCTATGATCTCACGGCCTACCTGATATTATATGGACATAGGAATCCATAGACATCATAATTTTTTTTTATTAGTTAAGTGGACGAGCTCACGACCTGCTTGGTGTTAATTACTTAACCGGAGCCCATCACAACGTGAACGCATCCCCTTAAGGAATGAGATCGAATTGAATTAAACTGAATTGCATGACCTTCGGAATTAAAAAAAATTGCTTTCATTGAAAAAATAAAAACGGTTTAAAAATAATACTCTACTGGCCGAGAGAAAAAAAAAGTTTTCTACAGTTTCAAATCTTTCTTCGAGAACCATCAAAACGTTTTTTAATAACCTCTGAGGAGATAAATATTCAGATATTTCTGTACGCCTCCGACGCGACGTAGCCTAAAGATAAAGATTAAGCAATGGCGCGTTTTCACAAAAAGGTCTACTTTAAAACTTTGATGTATTAAAATTCATTCTAGAACCTTTCAGAAAAGTATTCATTTATATTTGAGTTTATTCTTACTATACGATTATTTTATAATTATCTGCCAAAGATACATAACGCTGTTATTTAAAATCAAACAACACGTAAGAATCAATTTTTTTTTTATGTCAACAAAGTTTTGTTTAAAATGTTGTTTTATATATCCCCAATTATGCTAAAATATGTTTTTACTACAAATATTCTAATACAACGAACGTAAAGTTTTATTTTTTGCAGCACCCATTTGCGATATCCAAGCGATGCTCAAAGCAAAAAGGCTACGGCTTAAAATGGCGGGTGAAAGATCAATATGACCTACCGAAAGGTGAGTTTGTCTCTTTTCAACTCCGGACAATTAATAGTTCTATCTTTATCAGTCGCGACGCCGCGCTGTCACAGCTTCAATATGTCGTATGAAAACTGATTTTATTCCAGAATTTTCATCTCAAATGTTTGTCGCACGCAATTATTATTTTAATACTGTTTTGTTAAAACATAATAAATGTAGGGGATTGTTTATTAAAATTACGATACATAAAATTAGATTCTCATGAGAGCATTTCACTGCTAATTACATTTATTTTAATTGTATTACGTGCCTTTTGCTTCAAATGATTCCAGCGAAAACAAAGGGTATGTTCTTTAAATAATCGTGAATCTACTTCCGTAGTCAAAATAATAGTGTATTTATTGTAGGGTTGAGATTTCAATTCGTTTTATGGTGTAATTAAACCGGAACGGATCCAGAAAGGTTAGAATCCCAAAAACAAGTATAGAAGGTGCTTAGAATTTTAGACTAAGCAATGAATATGGGAAAACATTACCAAAACATCAAAATCATAAAATAAATTTAAGCCTATATAAACCTAATTTCTATATTTAAATACCCAACGAACGTTTATTTATAATAGTATGTGTACCTAATAGTTGGTAGTATTACACAGATGATTTTGTGTCATAATAAATTTACATACCTACATTAACAGTACATACAGAATGTAATGAAGTTTCAAATTGAACTCCAATACCTGACATGAGATAAGTCGTAATAAGTTTAAAAATTTATTTGAAATTTTTATCCAATGAAGAGACATGGAAATTTTAATGAAATATTTTGCTTACAAAAAAACTATAAATTCATTTTGAGATGTTTTAGTGAGCTCGGCCGGTTCTACAGACTATCTTTATTAAAAGCCTTGCTCAAAGGTCGAGTTCACGGGTCGTTTGGAATCGAAGAGTTAGAGCGGGTATGGTGCTGCAGAATTTACGACCTTTTCCGTCGATACTGATTGCTAACCCGCTCTTTTCTGATGGACATAAAAAATAGTCCGATTTCTCACAATGCTACCAACGCTTTCGTATTTACATTTATAAATAAAACATAAATGTATGTGGGGCGGTTTCTTAAAACGTAAAATGTTACTTTTGGATATACGGACCTCGTTTAACCTGCTTTCAAAGGACTCACTGCAAGATCTTTTTTTATTAAGTTGGACAAACCTCACGTCAATTCAGTGTTGCTATTTCAAGAAAAATAATGCTGCAGTTTTAAACAAACATATATATCGGAACGTTTTTCTTTCAAAATAGTTGGCTATAGTCTGTTTTATCAAAAAATACACGTTTTATCAAAAAACTACGGTACTGCTTTTTTTTGCCTACCTATACTGGTAGCCTACACGGGGTAATACCAGCTACACCGAGTGAGTAGGCGAGCTCACGGGGCTCAACTCTGACCTTAGCAAAAGAAGTACTTCGCCGAATCTACCACCGGATCGGAAACGCGACCCACTGAACAGATCCGGCGAGAAACTCAGTGGGCTGTGTCTGAGGGCTAGGTACTGCTTCGTTTATTATTTTCTGTTGTCAGTCAAAATGTCTTGCCATTTCTTAAGAGCTATTCACAGCCAAGGTATGCTAGGTAGTTTACTAGCCAATCTAGTCAATGACAAACAAATTTTCATTTTATTTGATGTTGTGTTGTTATATGCATAGTTTGAAACGATACGTTATTTGAAAATGCGAAAATTTTTCTTGATAAATCATTCGAATTTATGAGTTTAATATTAAAATAATTTTGTGCCTCATAATTTGCATTAGAAAACTATCGTGATTTATACAAAAGCGTCTACGATGAAAATTTTGAATTATGATTAAATGAAATGAAAAAAATATTACTAATCTAAGCTGTAACAAAGACAGGACTTAAAACACGACAGGGTGATGGAATATTTTTGTCATTCCGTCATCCCGAACAGGCGGAGCACTTAACAAAAGCCCTTCGTATCCCACCGCAGGAGTAAAAACAAGGAATACGCTTACTCAACATATCAATCTTATCTCTCAGACTATTATCACGGTAAAGCGAACCACATAGCGTGGACAATAAAGTTCAGAATTATTTGAGTTTAATAAATGTGACGTCGTTTTGTAAGAAACGCTCATTCACGGGTGGAGGTAAAAACTGAATAATTCGCGTACACGTCTTGTGACAGGGCACGCGTCTTGGGATTGGCAACGATTTCCTACTTAGAACAGACGAAAGGCGCCGCTTAAGTATGTGTTCACGTGTAGAAATATCTGCGAATATGTACGTACCCGTCTTTCCAAGGATCTGACTTGATGGATCCACACGTACATATATTTATTTTACACCAAAATATTTATTCAGGTAATATTTTGTTGGGACTCCCACTGTTATAAGGGAATGAGTTTCATTAAAACAGCTTTTAGGGTTCAATCTAGCATTTCTTATTTTCATTTTATTATTTACGAGGCTTCGAATACTTTTCCTCTTTAATAAAATTAGAGGAATCACAATGTACCAAGGCCTATGAATAACCCGTAAGTCATCCGCGACCACGAAAACTGAAGTATCCGATAAATATTATAGAAACGTCAAACCTAAATACTCTACGGTACAACAAAATACACACAAATATAGACATTTTGGCGGGAACGCGAGGAGTGAAGTTGCGTGATTATTTTTATTGGAGTTTACTCCTTTAGAATCGATTTACATATATAGGCCCGGGGTATGAAAATTATGGGGACCAAAATCGTACTAGCATGTCACACGAAATGCGTTATGCGCCTGATTGCGCATGTCACACGAAATGCGTTATCGCAGGTGACGCCGGGCTGCTGCGCCGGCAGTCCGCCACAAAGCCTCGTACTGATCGCGCGTTTCTCTCATTATTGTATTTTCATATATTTGTTAGTCGTTTGTTTTGTGTCTCGTTAATTTGTTAATAATCTGTAGTGTATCGTGTTGTCGTAATATAGAACTATTTCTCGTATTGTTTCGTTTAATTTTTTATATCCAGTAAACTCCAGTCGTGCGTCGGAGCGGACACACACACTTTTTTTTGTCTATTTAGTTTTTGTTCAGGTTTAAATGTATAATAACGGTGGTTTATTAACTATTTAATATCTGTAAAAGTGCACAAATGTGGCAAAATGAAACAAAGCCGCTGGACGTACCTTCTCGGGATCCTTCCAAAAGTTTACTGAAGAAATCTCAGTAAATGACCACCATTTTACTCAGATTATATTTTATCTCATATCATCTCTTCTGATTTAATTTAATTTCATCCCAGTTGATCAATGTCTCAAATTAATCATCTTCATTTCATTTCATTTCACTCCATATTATAATTTTTCATTAAAATAAGAATATATATTAAAATAAGACATGACCTAAAGGTCTAGTTACCAGGTCATAAAAAATTCTTAAAAAACACACACAAATACAAAATATTATACTTTATTCGCAAAAGTCTATACATAATTTCCACACGCACACACACATATCTTTTACTAAGCGCTTTATATAAAATAAGATACGGTTTACTTGTTCAGCTACATCATTTTCTTTAACAAGCTTCGCAAGATAAAGTTTTCGTAGACAATGCAATGATAAATTTTCATCTGTTTAAGTAGGGGGTGCCTAAATTGCGTTCAGTCTAGACGTTAGGTTGTATATACGAATTCATATAGCTATATTGGAGATTCCATGTTATTGTATTACAGCAATTTCTGTCCACGTTCTTCAGGAGATAATGAGAAATACAAGCTTCTGATAAGTTTAGTATGAGGTTTTCTAATTGTGGAATCCGAGTTTGCGAAAAACATTTTTAATGACAGTTTTATGATTGGGTCCATTATACAACGAGTCATATTAAATTTGTCATGGCGTGGTACATGTTCAATATTAGATTGGCATTCTTGCATGTTGATCTTCGTATACTCCAAATACCACGTGAACTTCTTTTTCTTGTATAACATACATATAATGAGGGGTCAGCGCACTAAGTATATCTTCTTTTTCAATTCAGGCTTTTCACACGTCATCTCTGCATTTACACCCTTTTTTCAGATGTCCTATTTAATGCAGTTCTTCCAAGTTTTTAGCAGGATGCCCCCACCTCACATTACCATCTACTTTTGTATCCAGGGTTTTTTAGCCACATGATCATCGTTTAGTCACGTGATTCGCGTAGCATGCCAATACCACGAGAGTATTCCACTCTTTATTTTCTTTGTCTACTTTTAGATTTTCCGTTATATAGGCTTTTCTATTGAACTTGATATTGATATTTTAGTGTTTAGTGTACTCCAAATGCAACATGAACATTTGACCTTAAATTTATTCGCGCGTGATGTAAAGCATTAAAAATATGTTTTCATTTAATTTGTTGACGGAAAGCAGTTTATACATTTTAAAAGAGCTTTGCTTTCTTTCGAATCGAAATACAAGGTTGCTTATCGGTAAAAAAAATGTGAGCCGTCACGAGACGCCTGGCAAATGTGAAACATCGACATTATTTTGTAAAAGTAATATGCAGAAAAGAACAGATTGTGATAGGAACTAAATATGTCATAATGATAAAATAAAATATTACGAAAAAATAATTTGTTTTCAAGTAAAACAAAGGTTATGTGTACTGTAGTAAACAACACTGTATACACTACGGAGTACTACTATTTTACTGGTGGTAGGACCTCTTGTGAGTCCGCGCGGGTGGGTACCACCACTCTGCCTATTTCTGCCGTGAAGCAGTAATGCGTTTCGGTTTGAAGGGTGGGGCAGCCATTGTAACTATACTTAAGACCTCAGAACTTGTATCTCAAGGTGGGTGGCGCATTTACTTTGTGGATGTCTATGGGCTCCAGTAACCACTTAACATCAGGTGGGCTGTGAGCTCGTCCACCCATCTAAGCAATAAAAAAAAATACACTATAGGTATCCGAGCTCAGTGTAGCGAGAGAGATGGCTTAACGCCGGATCGAGTGGGAGAGAATCGCAGTCGATTGCGCATGGCGACGCGTCGCCACACCGTACACACTACTGCATATAGACCACATATATATACCATCATATAGCGTGGCGACGCGTCGCCACGGCATGCGTCGCCACGCCAGAAATTGGTTTTACGTGCGGCTATAGATGTTTCACATCAAAACAGACAGGACGCGTTCTGAAAAATTTACTCAAAGGCTAAGACTAAAAAAAGCATAATTAAAGTTAATTCACTATAATCCGAAAATAGTTTATAACAAAAAAAAAACTAATTTTGTAAAGTTCTTACTTTTTTTTTTTTTTTTTTTTTTTTTTTTTTTGAAAT